>VBSK01000165.1:1463965-2195948 GCA_006112555.1 Tuber indicum
ACTCCGATCACGGTTCGGTATACACACCGACCGTGCCCACCCCCTCTCCCCCCATCGACTCGCAGGCTGTCATCCCGGAGTCTTCCCTCCTCCTGCCGGCCAAGCAAGGCTCGACCACCGCTACGGTTGAGGCCAGCTTGTGGTCCACCACCCCTTCCGCCCACCAGAAGGTATTCGATAGGATTGTGGCTCGGGATCGCGCCAAGCGAGCCTCCACAGCCTCCACCCCCTCCTTCCTGTCCGGCCTATCCTCTGGAGAAAAGGCCCTCTACACCACCGGGAAGTTCAAACTGGACGACCCTGCTGACGAGGACTATGCCCCCCCGGCTAAGGGAACGCTACGCCGTGCCCGCTCCTCCTCTCCCCGCAAACGTGCCGCCCCGGCCCCAAGTCCCTTCTTTGAGCCTCGGTTCATGAAGGCGATTGACGTTGAACAAGGCCGGAAGAATCAGATCTTCCCGGATGAGGAATTTTCCCATGTCCTGGACACCCATCGGAAGCGCCTGGCCCCCCCTGTGCTAGTTCCTTCCACTATTGAGAATTCCCCCCCCTCATCTCCCCCTTTGCTGATCACCCAGGAAGTGGTACCCTCGGCTGAGGTAATGGTTCGGGACACCCCCATGGCTTGGAGGATGGAAGGAACTCGGAAGCGACAGGTTTGGGCGACAGCATTCACGCCCCCAGCCTTCCAGGTACGCCTGTTCCTGGCTCGTCCCCTCCTGGCTACGATTCTTTGCCTCCCACGTCGCCTGGGGGTATTTTGGAAGGATCTCTAGGCATTCCTCGCAGCACAAGCACTCCGTTGGAAGTGCCGTTGCCGGAGACCCAGCCAGAGGATGCTGATGCGGCCATGGCTAGGGCCAACCAGATCATGGCTGAAGTGGATGAGATAATGGCGGCTGGTAAGTCCCTCTCCCCCACTCCGAGGTCTGGTAGCATTGTGGGGTCCATGTTGGAGGGCCTCGAGGATATCCAGTCCGGAAACACCCAACCCCTCTTGTTGCTCACCCCCAGTGTGGGTAGTTCGGTTGAGGACGACATGGTCAGCGATTTCTGGACCTGCATGGAGGGCGAGATAGTGGAAACGGTCCCCATCATGGGGGTTGGCCGAATGTTTCATCGGCTGGAGAGGGCGGTTCGGACCCTGATGTAAATAGTTGGCCGGCAGGAGGAGGAGATTACCACCTTGAAAGGTAGGTTAGCCCTCCGTCGCCGTTCCCCCTCCGCGACCCCCGAGTCCTCAGGGACCACCCCCATTCCCCTCTCCTCATCAGAGGGGTCTACAGAAGTCCCTACCAAGGGCCAGGGTGCTGCTTCGGCGGCTCTTGTTGCTAAAATGTCCTTCGTGGATATGGTGAAGAAGATGGCATACGTGCCCAAACCCGCCATACCACCAAAGGCCAAGACAGTTCCCGTCCGCCCTGTGTCGGCGGCCTCCTCCCACAGCACCAGCAGTGGCAGCTCCTCCAGTGATGGGGGGGTAGTCCTAAAGGTAGGAAAACCCGCGGAGGAGAAGAAGGTGAGGTGGGTGGATGAGGAGGAGAAGGGGGAGGGAGAAAAGAAGGAGAGGAAGAGGGGCAGGCATCTCAGAGGCGCTGCCAGGAGGAGGAGAAAGGTGGCGGCTCAGGCCGGCCAGGAGGCATCGGCGACCCCGGCCAAGACTCAGGGGAAGACTACTACTGACGGACAGGCTACACCCCCCGTTGCTGCCGCATCAGTACCCAAGGTGCAGACCCTCTCATCAGGGCCAGGCGCCATCAGGAGAATCTACAATGTGGTGCCTAACCTGATCCCTCGCGACGGCCCTCCTCGCAGCGCCAGTCAGCAGGGGCCACCGCCGAAGCCAGCTCCACCCCAGTCCTCGCCAACCCCGGATGCCAGGGGAAGGCACATCACGATGCGGTTCGCCACCCGCAAGGAAGTGGCCCTACCAGAGGGTGTGACGATTGAGGCCATCCGGGCCCTTATCAATGTCACCTTGTCCAACTCGCCGAAGATTAGGGGTGCCTGCCCTTATGTTCGTGCTGTACATTTCCGGAATGAGATTGGGTGCATCTTCCTCACCCTGGCGGCCCACTCTGCTGCCGAACTTGGAGACCGACTGGACAAGGCCCGGCTGGCACTGCTGAAGGAGCTGTCACTGCCGGAATTTGTCTTCCAGAAGGATGTGAAGAAGGTTAAGATCATGGTCACAGGCGTCCCCCTTTCCGACACCGGCCGTGGTTCCATCTGGAAGGTTGATGGATGGATTGGGGAGCAGGCCTCGGATGGCCTACGCACTGACTTGGAGCTAGGTAATCCTGGCATCGTCACCGTATCCCGCCCCGACATCATGGGATCCATTCATACCATGAGCCATGCCAACGCCGTGTCCTGCGGTATTCGCTTTGTGGTGGAAGAGAATGAGGCAGCTAAGGCTGCTTTGGAGGCTGGGAGGATCTGGCTTCGGGGAGGCACCCGGAATGTTAAGATGTTCACTGAGCACCGTACGGCGAAGGATTGCGGTAAGTGTTTGCAGGTGGGCCACTTTCAGGCCACCTGTGCCCTTCCTTCCCATTGTCGGTTTTGTTATGGGGAGCACTTATCCCGGGAACACATGTGCAAGGCATTAGGGTGCCCTGGGGGTGTGGGTGAGGCGTGTGGGCACACTCGCAGGAGGTGCTGGCTGTGTGAGAGGACGGACCACTTCACTGGGTATGAAAGGTGTCCTGCCCTTAAAGCTGATTCTAGGACCCCTGTGTTCTCCCCACCTACGATGACGACGGCCACTGCCGCAGCCACATCATCTAAAGTGCCCGACGCTACGAATAAGGGACCTGAGAAGAGAAGACGGCCACGGCGCCAGAGTAGAGGACGATCACCAACCCCGAGGGTGGTGGAGGTGAGCAGTGATGAGGAAGAGGAGGTTGTCCCGCGGGAGAAGTCCGCCAGGGCTAAGGGTAAGGAGCCTGAGCGTTCGGCCCCCTCCCCCTCCCCCAAGCGCGGCATTTTGAAGAAAAACTCCGTTCCCAAGAAGGGTGACACTATGTGGTTCGCCCGGGACTCTGAGAGTTTTGCTATTGACTTTGGCCCCTGTGGCCTGAGCGGATCTGTCGAGGCCCCCTTTTAATACGTGTCACGGCGATAGCATTGAATGTGGGGAGGAGTGGCAGGAATTGGGCGCTGGCGTTTGATTTGTTTTCCTTTGTTAATTTGTTTTTTATACTGGAACCTCCGGTTGATGCGGAGGGACTGTATGTGCCGGTGGAAGTTGATGGTTGGGATTTGTTTTCCTTTGTTGTTGGATCGGGGGTGGAGGTGTTTGTACGCTCGTCTTTGTGCAGGTTGTTTGATGTTGTTGGGCATGGGGATGCATCTGCCCGGGTTGGGTTTTGGGAGAAGGGTGAGAAGAGGGTGCTTGCAGGCGTCTACATCCCGCCGACACACACCAAGGCCGAATACCAGTCAGGGCTGAGGGACATCGGGGAACCGGATATCGCGTTTGGCGACTTTAATGCCAGGCATCGAGACTGGGACCCACGGGCAGAGGCAGCTAGGCAAGAACATTGCGGACGATGGTTACAGGAATGGATGGCACCACGGTTGCTGAACATGACACCCCCTGACCGACCGACATTCCGCAACATATCAATGATCGACCTCTGCATGTACCGACGACCATGCCTACAGCACAGATACCTTGACGTGGTTGGCTGTGAACACCCTGCCCAGACAATCCGACTCCATGTGGACCTTCCCAACAACCTCATGAGGAGGAGGCCTGCTTGGAAGAAGGCAGTATGGGGAAATGTCGGGAAAGAGCTGGATGCCCTGAAAGAAGTGGATGGCGAGCAGTTGTGGGGGGGGTGAGAAGTGTGGTGGACGCACTCCCACGGGCTTCCGTTGGCAGAAGCCGGTGCGAGTGGTGGACACCTGAGTTAGAGAGGATGAGATTGGATGTGGCCCGGCTGAAGAGATACTCCAAAAGCACGGCGGAGCGGACGGAGACCTTTAGGCTGGCAAGGTGTGTTTATCGGGCTTGTCTGTTAAGGGCTCGGTTCGACCACATCAGGACCATGCTGGCGGAGAGTAAGGATCCGCACATCTTCAGGTTGGCACGGAAGCTTGAGGCTAAGCGCACGCTGCCCTCAATGGAGCGAGCAGACGGCTCTATGGCTACCACGCATGCCGACATCAGCGATCTGATTGCACAACAACTTGATCCTGGCGACCCTACCCCGTGGGTGGAAAGTGTGGTCGACATGGGGAGTGCTCAGGAAATGGAAACGGCGCTTGCGAGGTCTCCCACGAACACAGGTCCTGGCGAAGACGACATTGGTTACCCCTTCCTAAGGTTTTGGAAGAGGAGGGATGCCACGACACTGCGACACCTCGTTGATTACGGGCTGCGGCATGACATCCCGGACTGGCATAGGGCTGAGGTGGTGCTCATACCCAAGCTCGACAAGCCGCGGTACGATGTTGTCAAATCCTGTAGCATGATACACCTGCTCCCGACCACGGCTAAGGTGGCGGAAAGGGTGGTGTTACTCCGGTTGGCCGCTTGTCTGGACCTCGGTGAAACACAGTTTGGCTCTCGCAGGAGGCGGGGGGGTACACGACGCCATGGCGGTTGTTCAGGAATTCCTTCACCATAATGAGGGGTACAAACGTCTGATCTTGTCGATGGACGTCGAGGGAGGGTTTGATAATATTGATGTCAACCTCCTGTAGGATTTCTTGGTGGCTCGAGGGTGTCCCTCAAACCTGTGTCAATGGGTTCGGAGATGGACGGGTTGTCGATCTATTCGCTTCCAGTTCAATGGGTGTGTTTCCCGGGTTTATCATGTCAGCAAGGGGGTGCCCCAGGGGTCGCCACTCTCTCCATTTTTGTTTGGTGCGTATGTTGCCGACATCTTCACACTGCGGATGCGGTACTCCCCCGGTGTCCGACACTTGGTGGCCTCTTACGTTGATGATGGGGTCATCATAGTTGCAGCTGACTCTTATGATGCTGCCCGGTACCATGCTGGGGAATTGTTGCGGGATTGTGACCGCATCACCCGAGATAGGGGAATGGGGTTCAGTGCACTGAAGACGCAGTGGATCAGGTTTGGGGATAGGGCGTGGGAAGGAATGGAACTGTTGGGGGAAATGGTATTGCCGTCCAAGGACCTGCGGGTTCTTGGGTATAGGTTCAATGTATTTCTTAACTTTTCTTCTCATGTACGTTATTGGTTAGACAGAGGGTTGGGGGTGACGAGAAGGATTGCGGCACTGGGGAGGAGGTTTGGGAGTGTTGGGGGGTTGGGAGCGTGGGAGACTTACCGTTTGGTGCAGGTAGCCTACCTTCCGACCGTCTACTACGGGCTTGAGTTTGTAACCGACTACCCGTCATATGTGAAACAGATTCAGGTCCACGTTAACAATTGCCTCCGCTCGGTGTTCCGGACTCCGACGAAGCTGGTCTACAACATCTTGCTAGCCGAGTATGGGGTGACGCCCGTCGCCATCCAAGGCCGATACCTATAGCGGAGATGCTACAGCCGGTTCATTAATTACCGGTATTGCGAGGACCATCCCTGGTTCGGACAAGTTAGGCTTGACTGGAAGGAGGAAGGGATGGTGGCCCACCGACAGCATTCGGACAAGCTGCTTTCATACCGTCCCACGGTCGTGATTGGGAAAGGAAAGGAAGCCATGGCCCTGAGACCCGTCAGGGAGGTCAAGGAGCTTGGTATGGGCTCGGACCTGGTGGTGTACACTGATGGGTCCAAGATGGCTGAAGGAGCGGGTGTCGCTTGGGCAGTACTGGAAAGAGGTACCTCGCTCAGGGTGGGGGGGTGTTCGGTACCGCCATCCTGGAGCATCGTCGAATGTGAACTGTTTGCCGTGGTCTGCACCCTAAGGGAGGTCAGCGGATTGGCTATGGGCCGCAAGGTACATCTGTTTTTGGACTGCGTCCCTGCCTTGCTTCTGGTGGACAACATGTTGCCTGAGGGGGACTCGGCTGAGATGTGGGACGTTATGGCACCATTGTTGGAGGCTGTACAGACGTCCTTTGGTTGGGTTCCGGGGCATATAGGCATACAAGGCAATGAGTTGGTTGACCGAAAGGCCAAGGGAAGTGTCAGCCTGCCCCTGCAACCATTCTGGTGGGAAGGGGTCAGCTTTGGTATAGGGCATGCGGCGTTGGCTCATGAGTTGAGAAAGGAGGAGTGGGCGGCCTGGCATGCTAATGAAGGCCGCGGGTATTATGCTCGTGGACCGAAGGCCCCCAGGCACCTTCACGGGCTAACCAGGATGGATTCCTACGTGTTGACTAGGATCTGCAGCGGTACCGGCCAGGTTGGACATGACAACTGCGAGGGACGAGAGGCGAGGCACCACTGGACTTCGTGCCAATGGTACAGTTGGAAACTGCTGGCGTCGGAGGACTTGTTCAAGGACTCGGCAATCGCGGGGTGGAAGGACTGGTGGTTAGAGCATGGGTGGCTGGGACTGGGGATCCCCCGTCATATTCAGGAGGTGGACGGGGAGTTGGTGGTCGCAGGTAACCCGTTTGACGGAACACTGACGGTGGAGAGGGATGGGAGGCGAGTGTGCATGGGACGCCCGATACGTGTTTGCGGTGCGATAGGAAACACCCCGGGGGGAGTGCGTGCTTCCGAGCAAGCATCTTCCCACCAGATGGTTTTTTCTCCCGAACTCAGTCGCTACGCGATGTCCGAGCTGCGACATGGCGATTACCTACCAAGGCACCTCCACACGGCCCTCCTTCTCCACTCACTTCGATAACAATCCGAGCTGCCTCGCCGCGAGCCTTGACCAGTTCTGGCGACGACACTGGCGCGACTGGGACGACCTTGCGTTGCCTTTGCGGACGGCGGTCGTGCTCAAGTGGGCCGGGGTGTCTGGGTTTATCGAGCGAGAAAAGTGCCCCTTTTGCGACCAGCGGCGGATTGCCGGGAGGGTAAACAGGATGGGGGAGCACTATCGGAAGAAACGCGGATGTTGGGACAGACAGTATGTTTCCTTTGTTGAATATGTTGACGAAATTGTGTTGGAAGCGGGATAGTTGTGTTGGTATGTTGTTGGTGGTTGGGCTGCGAGAAGGGGAAGATACGTTAATCCGGGATGTTGCTAGCCGACATGAGCGCCCGTGAGCCCCTTAGATAGTGATTTTTGGATTTATGTTTGGAAGGAGCGGTCGCGAGACGGGATTGCGCCTCTGGTAGTGTAATTTTGTAATTTTGGGGTGTGGGGAAGACTGGTGGTATGCCAGAGTCGGCGGTACTAGTATAAATAAATTAGATTGAATGTTCTAAGTAATTTCCTCGTACTTGCTTTCGCTCCGCCTCGGTAGCGAAGATAGCGGTCACGACCAATCAGAGCCCTTGATTCCTATCTCACGATAGCTTCAAGTCTTTAGCTTCTATCACGATAGTTGCTATCCCTCCTCCTACGATCGTTTGAAGAACCCAGGTTCTTCATCTCGCCTATCTACGACTTCCTCACTTCTCGTCTCGCTTCCTCACGGTCGCTATGGCTAAGCGAGTCTCTCCCCCTTCCGCCACGTCAGCCTTGAGCTCGTCGGTGGTTCTGTCTCGTGCCGTCGAGAAGAACTTCGCTCTGGAGGCCGAAGTCTCTCGCCTTCGGCATCACATCTCTGTCCTTTCTCGGCGGCTTCATCGCGCTGAGAAGGAAAATGCTGCTCTTTCAGGTTCGCGTAGCGAACCTGAGGTTCCTACGGTTATTCCTTCGTTGCCTACTCCCTTGGTCGCTTCGGTTGCTACGGTTGTTACGGTGGAGAATGGGCTAGACCCTGAGGATTCTCAGAGTCCGGTAGAGGAGCTCCCTCGGAGGGTTGTTACGCCGGCGGTTATCCCACCACCACCCTCCACGGAGGGTGGTGTGGGTTGGCCCCCTCCTGATTCGTCGGGTGTGGTGGTGGAGGCGTCCTCTTCGGTGGGTGGGGTGGTTACCCCTGTGGTAGCGCCAGCTGTGGTGGCATCGCCTTCTTCGGGGGGTCAGGTGCCTGAGTCCTCTCTGGCTGAGCCCGTAGCTGGTCGGGGAAGCGCCTCTAGTGGCGCCCCTCCTGTGGCGATAGGTGATGATGAGGATGGCCCGTCCACTCCTGTCGGAAGACCTGTGCCTGGGGGTGGGAAGAGGAGGAGGAACAAGAAGCGCCGGGTCAAAGATGACCAGACCTCACCTGTGCCACTTGTCCCCACTTCGGATGAATCGTCGCCCTCGCCGGTGCGTGCTCGCATGCGCCCAGTGCCTGGTGGCCCCAGCAGGATAGCGCTGTCGGAGGCGGAGGCTGAGCTGTGTCGGGGGGGTTGCCCTGACCCTGAGTGTCGAGGGGCCCTTCTGGGTGGCGTGGTTGGTGGTCGGCGAGGGGCGCGTTGTGGTTCTTGCGACGCGTTTCGTACGTTCGCCTATGACTAAGCCCGCTTGGCTAGGGAGCCCTCACCCGGTAAGTCGGCTCTCCTTTGGGACTTCGCGCTTGGGTCTTGGGTGTTTCTTTTGTTTGGGTATTTTGGGGTGGTGCTTGGCCGTGGCGGTTGGCTGGGGGGTGCCCCGAGATCATTGAGTGGGGGCGCCCGGGTGGGTTTCTACTGTGGAGGATGGGTTGCGGGGTCATATTGAGATGGCGGTAGTGGTTTTTGGATTTTGTACGGGGAACCTGGGGGACTGGTACCTTGCTCGGCTTCGGCTACGTGAGGAGGCCTTGTGGCTTCCGCTGCTTGGCTTGGTTGGGCCTATACCAGAGGGTCTACGGTGTTGCTTTGGGGAGGACTTTCTTTACCGTTGATGGCTTTGTATTTAGTGTTTGTGTTGTGGGTATGGCGCAGGCATGTTTGAGGTATGGGGTCGGAGGTATGGTTAGTTTATAGTTAGTGGTAGTCCGGTTTGTGGTAACCCTGTGCCGGCGGGGGTTCGTCGTATACCGGAGTCGGCGGTACGAACTGAAATAAATTAGATTGAAGGTTCTAGGTAATTTCCTTACTCTTATCTTCGCTCCGCCTCGGTAGCGAATTTACAGTGTCACGCCAATCAGAGCCCTTGATTCCTATCTCACGATAGCTTCAAGTATTTAGCTTCTATCACAATAGTTGCTTTCCCTCCTCCTACGATCGTTTGAAGAACTCAGGTTCTTCATCTCGCCTATCTACAGGTTCCTCACTTCTCACCTCGCCTCCTCACGATCGTTATGGCTAAGTGAGCCTCTCTCCCCTCTGCCACGTCCGCCCTGCGCTTGTCGGTGGTTCTGTCTCGTGCCGTTGAGAAGAACTTCGCCCTAGAGGCCGAAGTCTCTCACCTTCGGCATCACATCTCTGTCCTCTCTCGGCGGCTTCATCGCGCTGAGAAGGAGAATGCTGCCTTGTCGGCCACCCTGGACTCTCAGGTTTCTTTCACTAGGGGCTTGGTTTCTACGATGGCTGGTACGGAGGCTCCTGCGGTTATTCCTTCGTCGCCTACTCCTTCAGTCGCTTCGGTTGCTATGGTGGTTATGGTGGGGGATGGGCTGGACCCTGTGAATTCTCAGGGCCTTGCAGAGGAGCTCCCTCGGAGGGTTGTTACGCCGGCGGTTATCCCACCACTAACCCCCCGAGGTGGTGGTGTGGGTGGGCCCCCACCTGATTTGTCGGGTGTGGTGGTAGAGGTGTCCTCTTTGGTGGGTGAGGTGGTTAGCCCTGTGGTGGCGCCGGTTGCGGTGGTATCACCCCCTTCGGAGGGGAAGGTGCCTGAGTCCTCTGTGGCTGAGCCCGTGGCTAGTCGGGGAAACGCCTCTTGTGGCGTCCCTCCTGTAGTGGTGGGTGGTGTTGAGGGTGGCCCGTCCACGCCTGACCGCAGACCTGTGCCTGGGGAGGGGAAGAGGAGGAGAAACAAGAAGGGCTGGGTCAAAGAAGACCAGATCTCACCTGTGCCACTTGATTCCGGTTCAGATACGTCATCGCCATCACTGGTGCGCACTCGGTCACACCCGGCTCCTATGGACCCCGGCTTGTCTGCTTTGTCGGCGGCAGAGGCTGAGGTGTTTCGTCGTGGGTGTCCTTCCTGTGGGGAGAATAGTCTGTGGTTGACTGGCCATCCAGATGGTGCCCCCTTGTGTTATTGCGCTAGTTGCAAGACTCGCCAGATGCGTGCTGGTCCCGGCCTCCTCGGCTAGAGAGCCCTTGTCCAGTAAGTCGGCTTTCCTTTGGTACTTCGCGTTTAGGCGTTGGGTGTTTCTTTTGTTTTGGTATTTTGGGGTGGTGTTTGACCGTAGCGGTTGGCTGGGGGTATCGCGAGATCATTGAGTGGGGGCGCCCGGGTGGGTTTCTACTTTGGAGGATGGTTTGCGAGGTCATATTCAGATGACGGTAGTGGAATTTTGATTTTGTACGGGCAACCTGGGGGATTGGTACCTTGCTCGGCTTCGGCTACGCGACGAGGTCTTGTGGCCTCGGCTGCTTGGCTTGGTTCGGCCCATACCAGAGGGTCTACGGTGTCGCTTTGTGGAGGGCTTTCTTTACTGTTGATGGCTTTGTACTGAATATTCGTGTTGGGGCATGGCGCGGCCAAGTTTCAGGTTCGGGTCGGAGGTTTGGGTTGTTCGTAGTTAGTGGTAGTTCCGGTTCGCGTTAACCCCGTGCCGGTGGGGACTTGTCGTATGCGGGTGTCGGCGGTACAGGTATAAATACATTAGATTAAATGTTCTAAGTAATTTCCTTACTCTTATCTTCGCTCCGCCTTGTTAGCGAGCTTTGACCTCACGCAACGCATTTCACCTCGCTCACTATAACTTCATCGATACAATCCTTTGTTTCCATCTTCGTTTGTCGGGCGGTTGGGTGATAGAATAGTTGTTCTCGTTTAAGAAGGTGTTCCAGAGGGAGATATCCGTGGTTGATCCTGGTAGTCTCTAGACACAGGCTTGAGTGAGGATGGCGACTTCGCCTGCCTCCTCCTCTTCGGACTCTGTCCCCAACTCGAGGATGTCGTCCCCCGTTCGGTTCGACTCCAACCCCTCCTCCTCGCTCGAGACGGCTCGCGTCGCCCTGTCGCTTGCTCCCGTCTCTGAGGCTGTCCGTAGCCTCATCCATACAACTACACAGTCCTACACTGCGCCTGGCGGGGATTACAGTTTTCTGTCCTTCGCCCATGAACATGGCTGTCCAAATGCAGTGAATCGGGCGTTGCACAATTTGGTGATGGGGTTGGTTGCTGCAGCCGCCCTGATCACGATGAAAGAGGTGGAGTCGTTTGTGAAGGGTTGCCTATTTGGGAAGGGTTGTCCAGCCACCTGTGGCTTGGACAACGCCTCTACCACGGGCCTCTTCAATCGGTTCAACTCCGATCACGGTTCGGCATACACGCCGACCATGCCCACCCCCTCTCCCGCTACCGACTCGCAGCCAATCATCCCGGAGTCCTCACTCTTCCCGTCGGCCAAGCAAGGCTCAACCACCGCTACAGTTGAGGCCAGCCCCTGGTCTACCTCTCCCTCCGCCCATCGTGCGGTATTCGACAAGATAGTGGCTCAGAAACGTGCTAAGCGAGCCTCCACTACCTCCACCCCCTCCTTCCTGTCTGGCCTGATCTCTGGAGAAAAGGCCCTTTACACCACTGGGAAATTCAAGGTTGATGACCCTCCCGATGAGGACTATGCCCCTCCGGCTAAGGGAACGCGACGTCGTGCCCGCTCCTCCTCTCCCCGCAAACGTGCCACCCCGGTCCCTAGTCCCTACTTTGAGCCCCGGTTCATGAAGGCGATTGATGTTGAAGAAGGCCGGAAGAAATAGATCGTCCCGGATGAGGAGTTCTCCCACGTCTTGGACACGCATCGGAAGCTCCTGGCCCCCGATGTGCTAGTTCCTTCTACTATTGAGGATTCCCCCCCCTCGTCCCCCCCTTTGCTGATCACCCAGGAAGTGGTTCCTTCGGCGGAAGTGATTGTTCGGGACACCCCCATGGCCATTTGCTCACCTACTCGTACTAGAATTGTAATCTCTTTTGGGGACATGATGGAGATCTTAGAAAGGAGATTGAATGATCTGTTTCATTTCCGCAGTCCCCCCTTGGATTCTATGATGAAATTCATTATACTAACTATTCTAAGATGCCAAGATTCCTAGTGCCTCGCTGAGGGTGCTGCCTCGCTGAGGGCTCACACGGTTTATGCCATGGTATATTGAACATATACCTCCGCCATCCATGGTATCTTAAACCTTTTCTCGTCGGGGTGACATTGTACCCGAGTATTGTGAGCGGATTTCGCATCCCTATCCCAAGAAGGGACTAAGTGGTTCCAATGGGCCCCGCAAGAGATTCCGTATTTTAAGATGGTTGCCATTTTCACATTCGGTGTTGTTGTTATTTTGGTTTTTTTCTCCTTCTGTCGGGCCTGGTGGTGTTGATTCTTGGGGTGATACCTCGCGAGGTTCGTGGAGAGTTTTGTGGGAGAACTACTACGGGTAGAGTAATTCCCTGTAACCTGTGTCATGGTGGTCTTGGTACGCGGTCGGCGGCCAGCGGATACCCGATTCGCGATCGCTATGGCTGTTCCGACAAGCTCGGTTCCTCCTACTGATGCCCGCCCATCACCCATCTCCCACGCTCCGGCCCCTGGCCCTCCGCTTAGTCCATTGTGTCCCCCGCGCCCCCTCTTCATCCACTTTAGTTCTCAAGAGCGATTACCCTCGCGTCCACTTTTTCGGATATCTCGCCCACTGGTGTACTTGAGCAGTGCCTAGCCGTACTCCCCCAGGCCATTTCCAGCCCCCCGGAAACTGACCCCCGGAAACTGACCCCAAGCTAAACACGTCCCAAGCATCATTTCCATCACCGCTCAGACCAACTTCAGATGCATTCTGCAGCCCAAATAAGTATGATATAATCTGAGACAGAGGAGCCCCTCACTCGCCCCAAATTTCGCTACCGGCTTTAGCTCCTTTGGCCGCATTTCGAACTGCTCCAGGGCAGGTCCGCTCACATTGTCTATCCTTATCCACAACGCCGGCGTCACGCCACACCAACTTGTGTGAAATGTTAGAGCTCTGCAAGTGGATATTGTTGTCCAATCAAGCTCGCATACTCGGGTACTCGAGTAGAGGGCTCGCGCGGGTGGCCATGGTCGTTGCAAGTGCATGGCTCGACCGCATAGGCACATGGCGGTCGTTGGTGCGCAATTAATGGCTAAATCTTTTCGAATTCGCCCCTAGAAGGTACTGATTTGCAGTCAAGACCACAATTTTGAACTAGTCTCTTTTCAACACTTCTCCCGTTCACAAGCTCGTGGGATAACTTTTTCCCCCCAGCGAGACAAATATTTCATGAGATCAAAGGCGACATGAAGCGGGCCGCCAGTAGGCAAAGACTCGCGCTATGGAAGACATCTTCACTCGCCTCGCCAATTAATTTACGCGCCTCTTTTCCGCAGGTTCATGCAATAATTGTCCCTTCTGCTTCGAAAAGATGCCACGCAACGAACCGAACACCGCAATGTTTCAAGGAGCTGCCTAACTCGGTGCTTTTTTTTTTTTTTTTTGCCCCCTCCGATGTATGACTTTCTTTTTTTTTTTCTCTCCCGGAGAAAAAGAAGAAAATACAAGAAGAAAAATATTCACACTTTTGGACTGTTCGCCGCGTCTTACAAGTACCTGGTCAGCACATTCCGCCACGTTACAGTTTTCAGGGACTCCGCCTTTGCTGTCGTAGTTATACAGTCTTTCCGTTTTATCATGTTAATATCCTTAGAGATAATTGTGGGAGCCATTAGTCCCCTTTCGCTTTCTCCTTCCCCGCCCAAGAGGAGAAATGGTATGGTATGGTATCATAGCTGACCACTCGAGTACAGTACAGTACCACCGCCGAACTGGAATACGTACTCGTACCCTCAAGACAAGGCTTCGGTTACAGGGTGACTGAGTTTGGTTCAGTGCACGGGACAGCGGCTCGAAACGGTGTGATCACGTGAGCTAAATCATAGAGCAGCAGGCTTTTCTCCTCTTGATTCGCAGGTTGAACCGTGGCTCGGCCTATCAAATAGCTGGGAAAGGCTAAGTCCACCTAAATATAAATCGTGCGTCATCCTCATCGCCCGTTACTGGACTCGTGAAAAGATCCCTTTTTTTCTTCGCCTTCGAAACCCCGTTGAAAGGAGTGGGTGGCGGGCAGTCGGAGGAACCTCAGACAACCAATCATCATTCGTCACTCGATAATGGTTAAATGGTTGTTGTCATTAAAGGCCGTGTAACAATGGACAACTAACCCATCCAACACTTTTTACCAAGCGAAAACCTATCAAAATCTGGAGTACTTTGCCATCTACTGGAGAACGGCAGAAACGTCACGCCTAGCTGTCCCCTTGATCGGCTATCATGGTCGGACTGGAGAATCGGTATATATCGCAAGTGGGTGCGCACACGAGAAGGGAGTGTGGAGAGAAAAAATCCTAACTCCTCCTTGTTGTTGCTGTTCCTTTACTCAATTTGCAGGGCATTTCAAAAAAAAAAAAAAAAAAAATTTTTATTCGCAAAATCGCTCGCCTACCGGTAATGGACATCCCTGCGCTACCGCTCTTCGATGCCATTCGCGGTGTCATGGCTGGTTCATGGCCAGACGATGAATACGACCTCGCAGAGTCACCGCTTTCGTACGTAGACTACCGGAAGCAGAAATTCGATTGCGGTGAACCAGTCACCATCACGACACCATCCATCACCATCGTGAAGCAAGACGCCGAGCCCGAGTCGGTCGTCGTTGTCGGGGAGCCAAGCCCCGAGTCCGGGGACAGCGCAGACCCAGCGCCTGAGGCTGAATCAGGACCTAAGTTGGGAACTGAGACAAGCGAGACAGATATAGATACAAAAGGGACAGATTACGTCGATGCTAGTGTGCAAACTGACGGTTCGTGGCTCAAGGCAATGTTAGGATTCGAGGCGCCAAGAGAAAAGGCTATTTCAGCGAGTGCATTACAAGACGGGAGTGAGGAGGACGGAAGGACAGTTTTGGGTACTGAAGTTGAAGAAGGGAATAACCTTCCGATGTGCTCCCGTAGAAACACTTTGGTCCAAACTGAAGGCGCTAGCGACTTGGACCCCCTTCGACCCATCACTAGTGGTGGCGATTCGACGGAAACATTATCTATTAATTCTGACGGGCCCACGGAAGTGTCGACAGCGGTTCAAGTGAGGATCTTTAGCTCACCACCTCCCTCCTCCGTCACTACCTTACCTCTCGACCGACACGATTCTGGCTTCTTCCCCACACCAACTTCACGGCCACAGACTCCTCCTTTGAAATCAAAATCGAGGCGATCACTCCCACCAAGTCCACCACCGAGTCCGCCATCCATGATGAGACAAGCAGTGGTCGTCGGTCAGTCGCTGATTGAGCGAAAAAGCACAGAGTCGACAACAAGCACCTCGACCCGGATAATCTCCATAGAAAATCCCCAACCAAGCTCGGTGTCGATAGTCAGTCACAACTTTAGTACAACCTCCGTGACGCGTCCCCGATTCAGCACGAGTTCCCTGATAGTGCCAAACTCTCTCTATTCATCACCGAAGAGTTCCCGCTTCTTTGAGGATTTAAGTGACGAGCTCCGACCCGGAACTGCCGCGAGTGTGGAAGAACTCGCGCGACAATCGGAACCAAAAAAGGCGCCCAGCGTAAGACCGTGCACTACCGTGCCGTCGTTGCAGTCGGAAAAGATCACCACATCTCTTGTGCGTCCGGCGACTGCGCCCGGCTCGTCTACCCCATCGAAGGGAAAGCATAGGAAGCTGAAATTAAGACTGCTGAAAGGTTGTGGCCTCAAGTTCGGTATCCCGCAATGGGCCAAGAAGAAGAAGTCTTCTAGTGAGGGGAAAAGGGTTGTTAGTTATGAGAGCACGGTCTTGACATTGGCCAGTGAAAAGGCATAAACCTTTCAGCGGCTTGAATTCTTCACACTATTTCGTTTGGGCCCATTTCTTGCATTACCAGAGGAGCATTTATCGCGGCGTTTGGTTTGGAGCATGGTGCATTTTTCATAGAAGGGAGGTTTTGTTTTCTCTTTTTCTTTCTTTCTTTCCCCCTTTCTCCTTTTAATGCCCATTCTTTTCATTCTCCCTCCCCGGTTTGGGGATTCTGCGGAGTATGGTTTACCGCAACGAATGATGATTACGATTGAACTGAACTTATCCTAACGGTTCCGCCCAACTCTGTGTTGCTGGCACCACAGCACACTCTCATTTCTGGTCTCTATTCACTTCTTGTGTTATGTTTTATTTTATTTATTTTATTTACGTCAATTTTCTTTTTTTAATTTTATTTCCTCTCATCTCGTTTAACCCTACATTCTGAGGGGGATAGATAGAGCCACGATGCCAAGAATACTTTTTGTCAAAAATAAGAAGCTAATCTAATTATATTATTATATCTTTCTAAACCCCTTCGAGATTACCCGCCGGGTGCACTTTATCATACTCGTGAATTAGGATTGGGATAATTTTTAAAATTAGTATCAAACTACGATACTACCTGTACGAGTAGAGTCCTAAATCAGCCCTTTGGGAAGCCTAACCCTGGAATAAAAATAGTTAGTCCAAGGAAAGTTGTCGAGGTATCATACGTACCGTTTAATATGGAACAGCAGTCTATAATAGATCATATTATCTTGTCGCGACGCCAATCTCGATGGCGTTTTTACGCATATCGCACAAGTATGGAATAATAGGAGAGGTGGTTTGTAGATTACCCGACGCGAGAGAGGATTGACCTGTCGTGCAGCGATGCGAGGCAGTGGAAATATAGTTAGTATGCAGAATAAAATTGTGATACCCTGCTGGTGGTCCGTCATCACACCCTTGCCCGATCTTGGCAACTTGTAACTCTAACCGTGAAGTTATGATGTCGTATCATGGAAGGAATTGGACGAAGATGTATGATACAGCAAAACATTCAATTACGACTAGAATATTGTAGTCTAACCCAAACTTAAGTACCCGTACCCCCGAACCCCCCCCCCACGATGAGAAATTAACCCTACGGTACCAGTATCGGTACAATATTTACCTCCCCGCATAAACCGAGAAACTCGAAATTTACTTGTCTGCTTCTTTTCCCACGCAGGTTGTGCGTGTGTGGGTTCAAACCGCCAGCCGCTAGACTAAAGAATTCTTTCGAAAGTCAGCGCTCGTGGTTCTAGGTGCTAGCCATGTGTGTGCGAAGAAAGAAAAAAAAGGAACAAAAACAACTGCACGGGCACAGCACAACAAGTTATGGATAACCGGTGCGGATGACAGACAGATATTATCGTCCACGGGGAAGAGCGGAGCGGCGTGTAGAAGCGAGCCCTATTGGATCGAGTTTGCTCCTTCTTGACTGTGTGTTATATTATAGGACGTGGCGGGTTGTATCTGTCTGTCTGACTGTCGGTTCACATGTATGATAGTCTACGAGTATTCGGGCCGACAGTGGTGGAGTAGGTTAACGTGCAGTGCGGTTACGGATCGGAGTGTTTGGAGTGTGATATAAACTATCATATCGATCAAGATATGATGATATGTACCTGCTATAATGCAAAAAAGCTGACGGGTATTATAAAATACACGCCCCTCCTTCCCGTTTCGTTTTTCCCTACCGGCGCCGGATCGTTTACTGCGGTGCAACTGCAACCGCAACCGGCGCCCTTCCCGTTGCCGTAGGGCATTCTCAAAGCTAGGGACAACGGCACTACTATTTCTACGGCTACCCGCCACAGAGAGCCACCACGCATTGGAATGAGCGAAAGAAAAGAAAAGAAAAGAAAAGCAAGTGGTCTTAGTAAGCCATCAAGGAACGCACCTTGTTTTCGCGAGGCTGAAAGTTTTTTGTCCCGGCGGTCTTCCGACTAAGGGAAGGGAAAAGGAAAAGGAAAAAAAAAGAAAAGGAAAAGGAAAAAAAAGAAAAAAGGGATTCAAATTGTTGGAGGTAAGGTAAACTCTTATGCTCGTACAGTACCGTGAACTACCGTATTACTACAGTATGCGGTATGTTATGCACGAAGCTTTTGAGCTGCGAGGTGAATCATTGAGGGGTTGGATGCGTACGGTACGGCACAGTGCTACATACGCCCAGCATGCTGGGGGGACCTACTGGTACCGAACTGTACATGTATCACTTGCTCGCTGGTGGTACATGTTTCTCCATTCCACCCCCCCCCCGCCCATCGAAGACGGGCCGAGGGAAGGAGCGCTGGGCGGGTTGTACAGCGCCACCGAGAGTATCTCCTAAACCTCCTGCCCCCCGTTGAATGGATGTTATCAACCGCGATCCCCGGATGTTCGTTCACCATTTGCTTTTCTTTTGTCTCTCGATGAGTCCAGTCTTACACGTTTTCCCGGTCTGATCCGCTTGTCCAGCTAGCCTGCCTTGAACACGCCCTCCTTGCTCGCTCACTGGGGGATGCCGTACTCGAGTAGAGCTTATCGGTTGCAGGAGCCCTGCATTCCTTCAAACTCGTACCGTACTTGTACCTAACTTTTACGAAATTTCGGCTCGGAAGCTAGAGTAATAATAACTGGTGATGACCGAGGTTTCCCTTGTGGGGGGGGGTGGCCCGGCCAATTGGAATTTTTCGGCCCCCCTCCCGGGGATCTGTGGGGGGGGGTTGCTCGAATCAGTGGCGTTGCTTGTTGTTGTTATCCCTTTCAGGTACTGTAGAAGAAGGCTGTCTCTATGGTGGTTCAACCGATACAAACGATGGGGTAAAGCTCAAGTACCGTGGTATGATACCAACGCGAGTATACAAGCTTTTGAAATTCTCTATGTATCAGGCTATTAGCGGAAACTAGATTGTCGGCTCTACGATAGGTTTATTTCGACGAATTAACCGAACCGGGGAAGCGATTCACTCATAACGTGCTCTATTAATACTTCTACCGGGTTGACTTGGAACCGGGAGAGGGCTAATCCTTCTCGGGACCCTTTTGCCTCTGGACCCGAAGAGGAGCGCAGGGCTGGTGGGGATATTGGGTTTCAGAAATTTCCGTTGGTATCCTATGAAGGTGGGAAACGGGGAGATGCTGGGCGGGTTAACCTTAAATAACTACTCGAGTACCGGTATTCCGTAACTCCTTACCGACCTTTGCATGATAACTGTGGCATACCGGTATTGTGTTGGGACACATTTCCGGAAGAAGAGATTCGCTACCAAAACAGGACGGCTAGATTCTAGCTGTTTATCGGGCTCTAGAGTACAGTACTGGTCCTGATATGATACTGCTTTTTGTCTCTTGGGGATCGTGGATTGCCGAGGGTCCGAAACCCCTGGACTCCGGCCGGACGGAACTGTACCTGTACCGGCCTTCACTACGGTACTTGGCTAATGTCTGGGGGTCTTTTTGAAAATGAACTTGCGGATTTTCTACAACCATGCGGGCCGAGAGAGGAACTGGCGTGGCTTGCAATGGTATCGCTTGTTAGTAGAAAGGTTACTGATCGCACACATAGGTAATATGAGGGTGGTTTTTTAGAAACCTACACATTGGCCTTCAATATCAAAACATTTATTTTAGCATAGCCATGTTGATAGCCCTCTAGAGCCTACTCCTAATATCATAGCTCAGAAAATATTTTTTACCTTCCAACAATCTCTGTAGCATGTTTTATGTACAAAAACATAAAATATCTCAATAATGATTTCTATTTTTTATAGAGAAAAATACTGGAGCTTTCTGGCTATCTGTGGAACCTGTTTTCATATTAATTGGTCATAAGAGTGTGATATGACGAGTAGTTAAAGTGAAGATAGTTTTTTTGTGTTAATTGAATCATGTTGTAGGAAGGACACTATAAATCCTCATAAAATGAATAACAAAATCTAATACCAGAAAACATATGGTAGATATCTTATAGGATAAATATAAAGTACTAGGCTTAGATTTATATAGTGATAGTGAAGATAGTATATATACAGAATGAGATATGAGATATTATTAGGAGTATTCAAATTCGATAGTCTAGAAATATCCTAGGTAGGACCACTTTATTCAAAATCAGAATTCCTGGTCTCCAACACCTCCGTCTGGCCCCCTTATGGGGCTCACGCGTTATCATACATATCAACTTTAGTTGCTTCCTGTGACTATATTACCAAAGAATTGAAGGTGTCAGGATAACACTATATACATTGCTACCATTCATCCAACTGGATCCTGTTTACAGGATATATAGGGGGGAACCTCTGGCTAGGCCTGAGAAGTGGAACGAAGTTAATCTGTCAACTACTAGTACTTAGAGAGTTATTAGGCTTCAAGGATAAGACATCTTTGGCAAAAGCTGTAAGTAATAGGATGTTTTTGTACAAAGTTATGATGTTGAATGTTAGAGGCTCTACAGCAAGGAACTAATACATTTTCATCCACATTTGATTAATTAGAAAAGTCTAGAACTCCTAAAAGATACAACTGAGAAAGCCAAACGAACTTCGAGGAGTGTCATAGCTACATTAGAAGTAGTATCATGGTTGCAGGAATTATCATCAATACTATAAAACAACTAACTCCTACTATATAGATATTAAGTAGTAGTTGAGAGTGATCTTATTGATTGGACCAAGGCCTGAATCTTAAGATTGGAGATTGTCTAGGAAGACTCGTAAAGTAATACAGAAGTAAAGATTCAAATTTTATAAACATATTATATTGTTAAGGTCTCTTCCCTATTGCTTGCCTTTCTATCCACTCCAGAGACCTTAAACCTGTTTATACTAATCTATAAGTACTTAGTTTCTGCATACTAATTTGTACTGAGGAGCTTTCAACTTTAGTTTTAACTAATTATGAACACTGTTTGATCTTGAAAGTCTGCATACCACTCTAACCTTTAATAAGACAAGATATTTATTTTGAGATGATAGCGTCCTATCTCTGTAATGTGTTCACTAGGTGCTAATTACTTTTCGATAGGTGTACAATAGTTGACAGGTGGCCTACTCTTCCAGAGAGGAGGCCAGAGCTGTTTGCACTAAAGGAGGCTTTGGATGTATACTGGAGAAACTAAAGAGTAACCGTTCAACCAAGTATATTGAAATACTGTCTGTTGAAGTCTGTCCTTTCTATCGTGGAATAGGACGGTCTTTAAGTACACAAATTCGTTTATGTCTAGCATGAGCGAAACTACTCGAAGGTATCAAGCGATACACTTTGGTGAAACAACCTAAGTATCAAATCGATACTTAAAACAAAGCATAAAACAAACTAAGTATCAAATCGATTCTTCAAACAAACCAAGTATCAAAGTGATACTTGAAACAAAACATAAAACAAACTAAGTATCAAATCAATACTTCAAACAAACCAAGTATCAAAGCAATACTTAAAACAAAACATAAAACAAAACTAAGTATCAAATCGATACTTCAAACAAATCAAGTATCAAAGTGATACTTAAAACAAAACATAAAACAAAATCCTTAACTGAGTACCAGTACCGGTTACAATCTCTCAATAATCTCTTCACAATCTCTAGGCTTTGATGAACTAAATATGTAAATATAGTCTAGATGACTATCATTCCAATTATCCCCTCCGGTCAAGATCTAACTAAATCCATTGTCAGAAACTGGTATATAAGTAATATATACTTGACTGAATCTTGACAGGCCAGCATCATAGAAAGATTCATGCATCTTCAGTCTTTCAATTAAAGTATGGTTCCTCTCAGACCTCCTATAACAAGACTCTACCGAGTACTATTATAAGTAGCCAAATCAATACCCATACTAGTATCAAGAGACTGTCGCGGTAGGAATGGTGGTAGATTTGAGTCTACCGAGCGGAGGTACTGTCCGTTAAGTACCTTATTTGGACATACTAGACTATACAAAAGGTACATACAGTCACTTGTCAACAGTTACCCTCCTATCGGCACAACGTCCAGAAACTCCAGGCAGTCGTGACCTCCCTTACCTCATGAGGTCGCCACATCAGTGTTGCATCAGCAAAGATTTTAGGTTGCGTCCTGTGCGTCATGTGCGTCAGACGCACAGGAAGTCCGGAACGTAAATCATTAACTAGGACATAGAAGGACGTGACAACCAACGTCAGGATGCAACGGGAAATACCTGTGAAACTCAGGACGCAATGGGACGTAGCTGCCAAACTCAGGACGCAATGGGAGGTACCTGCCAAACTCTGGACACAATAGAACACTGGAACAGACGTCAGAATATGTCTCTTAAAGTTCAGAATTCATCAGATACAGCCAATACAAAGTATAACTTATGCCTAGGTTATTCTAGAATAAACTATATTTTTACAGTAAATAAGATTTATTTTTATAGATACACAGGCCCGGGCTAGGTTAGAAAAAGTAAGTGAGAATACTCGAGTAATACAGAGTCCAATAGATAAATCAAATTATAACTCCACCAATATTAGTGTCGAGAAGACGTCCTTTATACCGTTGGAAAGCTGGCGTCGAGTACGTCCAGGACATCAAACGTCAGCTTGGGTGTCGGAGTGTTGAGGACAGAATCTGCCATCAAAGTCAGCACTTCCCTAGGATACAAAATAGGCTGTAGCACCATGGATATTGGTGCCGGAAAGACGTCCTTTATACAGTTGGAAAGCTGGCGTCGAGTATATCTAGGATACCAAATGTCAACCTGGGCGTCAGAGTATTGAGGACAGAATCTGGTGTCAAAGTCAGCACTTTTCCAGGACACAAAATAGGCTGTAGCTCTACCAATATTGACGCCAAGTAGAAGTTCTTTAAGCCGTTGAAATGCTGGCATTGAGTGGAAAATTGCTGTAAAGTATCAAGTACTGCGCCCAAAAGATGGCTGAGGAATCTGGCGTCAAAGTCAGCACTTCGCCAGCGTATACATCACCTCTATAGTAGCCTGTATCTCCACCAATATTGACGCCGAGTAAACGTTCTTTACACCGTTGGAATGCTGGCGTCGAGTAGAATATTGCTGTAAAGTATCGAGTACTCTGCCCAAGGGATGGCTGAGGAATCTGGCGTCAATGTCAGTACTTCACCAGGGTACACATCACCTCCATAATAGCCTGTATCTCCACCGATATTGATGCCGAGTAAACGTTCTTTACACCGTTGGAATGCTTGCGTCGAGTGGAATATTGCTGTAAAGTATCCAGTACTGAGCCCAAAGGATGACTGAGGAATCTGGCTTCAAAGTCAGCACTGCGCCAGGGTATATATCACCTCCATAGTAGCCTGTATCTCCACCAATATTGACGCCGAGTAGACGTTCTTTACACCGTTGGAATGCTGGCGTCGAGTAGAATATTGCTGTAAAGTATCGAGTACTCTGCCCACGGGATGGCTGAGGAATCTGGCATCAAAATCAGTACTTTGCCAGGGTACACATTACCTCCATAATAGCCTGTATCTCCACCAGTATTGACGCCGAGCAGACGTTCTTTACACCGTAGGAATGCTGGCGTCAAGTAGAATATTGCTGTAAAGTATCGAGTACTGCGCCTAAGGGATGGCGGAGGAATCTGGTGTCAAAGTCAGCACTTCGCCAGGACACAAAATAGGCTTTAACTGCTTGTAAATGCACGGGAGGCAGATGTTCTTTGGTGCAATGGAAAGCTGAAATCGAGTAGGATGTTGTCCTAAATTATTAGCTTTGATAGTATAGGGACTGTGGAGCAATAGTAGTTGACAGACCTGTTGTTGATGTACTGACTGTGATGTTGTGTGGTTGTCCAAGTGTTGTTACTGAATGTGTTGCAGTCTTAGAAAATCTTAACAAAACACCCAAGTTACCAGATACTCCCACGATCACAACTATCACTCACTTTTACATTCCACTGGTGGGCCATTTTGGCTCCCAGATCCTTTAGGAGATTAAAATAGAATTTAGTACGTCTCATCTCCTATTTCTGTAGATATTTTTAGATTTGGTCATAGTGTTTGAGTCAGCTAGCGGTAAATGTACCGGTAGCTGGTATTTGACTTGGTATTATGATTAAGACACTCTGCCGTCTTGTGTCTGAATGTCAGTAAGGATTGAGACTCTCTGCCGTCTTGTATCAGGACATCAGCAAGGATCAAGGTCAACCTAGCCAAATTAGGAGTTGAAAATTACTGCATCCTCGCTTAGGATGAACTCAGGACGTCCTGGACACTAACCGATGCTTTAGGACGTCCCGGACGCCACCAGATGCATCAGGACGTACTGCTGACGCATCTGACGCAGAGTTTTCTTTTGCTGATGTGCCTTCTCCCTTCCTAAGACTGAACTCCTGTACTGGAGGACCACTCAGCAAAGAGGACCCCTCTTTCCCCTCCCCATCTCGGTGGACTTAGTCCCCTACAAACCAGCCTGGGTACTTAGATGGCTGGGATACTGGCTCGAGTCAGCAACTCTGGAGCTGGATAGGGCCACCTCCTCACACTTTACAAGACGGCTCGCCCTGGCCGTGGCCGCGTTGGCCACCATTGACTGTCTCTCCTGCCCGGGTAAGGGCCTTGCCCCTCATCTCTACCACAGACTTGCTTCCTCCCTCATTCATCCTATTCTCCTCTATGGTTGTGACCTGCTCTTACCCAATGCCAAAATGCTCAACAAGATCAGGTCTTTCTGGTACAGAGTCCAAAGGTGGGTCACCAACTGTTTTTTCTCCACCAACACAGCTATCCTCCTCTGTGAGAGCTCCCTCCCTCCTATCGACCTCTTTATTAAACACCTCCAACGCCTCGCGGCCATGCATCTGGTCTGCCTCCCTTCGGAGATCAACTCCGTGACAGCGCGCCTCGATCACGCGGTCCCGACCACTTCATCCTTCAGAGCTCTGGACTCTCTCTGGCGCCCATGGGCCAGCCCCAATTACACCCCCCTCAGGTGGTTCACCAAGCCACCATCGCCACCTACACGCCGCTACCTGCCGGTAGATGCAGTGGCCCATCGCATCCATTTAATCATAGGTGACCACTCCTCCCCCCTCCCTCCAGCAAACTCTGGCCTCCTCCCCCCCTCTTCAACTGGCCCGGATTGGGGTACCAGCCCTCTATGCCTCCCTGAAGGCCAGATGCTGCGAAGAGCTCCTGACCACCTGGCGCCTCCTCTCGCCCCCCCTACCCTATTATCTGTTCACCGCCACCCTGCGCCCACACCCCTTCATGGGCCTCGGTCGATTCCTCTCCTGCCGTCTCCATCAGATGTGCTCGGGCAAGAGCTACTTGGCTGCCCACCCATCTTGGCACAATGAAGACCCATCCCCCCTCTGCCCTTGGTGTGTAGAAGGTGATAAGACCTTCGAACACGCCATCCTCCACTGTTCAGCCAAATCTGCTGTCCGCAATCACCACCTCTTAGGGATTGCTGATATAGGACTTGACTCCTCGCTCGGGACATCCGTCCCAGCCCTCATAGGACTGGGACACTACCTCACAGCTTGTTAGGCATATAGAAAATGTACAGACCTCTCGGTAGGGTAACTGCGCACAGACCCTCATTTATCGAGAGCCTAACACCCCCCTCCGGCCCCGCTCTGGGGCCCGCACGTCCTTAGCGAGATTTCGAAGAGTTGCGTCCCGTGACTATAATGTCACCTCAATGAAGCCCACTTCATAACACCATATACGTCGCTGCCGTCCGTCCGACCGGAAGCTGTTCGCAGGATATATAAGAGGGGACCTCTGGGTACCTCTGAGAAGTGGAACGGAGGAAATCCGTCGGAGGCGCATTGAGTTACTAGGCTTCAAAGTTAGGCATCCTAACTTCGGGCCGAAAGTAACGGGACGTTTTCGGTTCGAGAATCCGCAACTACTCCTACAGAGCCCCGGAGGCCATAGGAGATAGATATGACACCAATACCTATCTGAAGGCCGCTGTATGTTGGTTGGTCCTGGAGACAGGATCCCTCGAGAGGTGATTCTCTTTGAGGCGAGGCGGACCGAGGGGAAGCTGCTCAGACTCAGAAGACCTAATAGGCGGTAGACTATGAGTGTTGGCACACCGTCTACGCAGCCTGCATTATGCATGGGTGCCCGACGCATACGCTGGCCACTATGTGAAATCGGAAGAGACTACTGGGACGATAGTCAAGACGACTGAAGTCTCAGACAGGAGTCTACTCGTCTCTATAAATCGAAGACCGGTCATTCGAGGATAATCACGCATCCTACGATTAGACGGAAAAGAGTTTATGAGAACGAAGATGGTGTGTGAGAATTCAGGGTCAAACAGTGTTCGCACTTGTCAAAGACCACGAGACGTTAGCGTACAATCTTGGATAGATACTTAGTTATAGGAGGATTAGAAGTAGTCCGCGAACACTCAGACGCGGGATATAAATATCGAAGTGCCTCCCAAGCTTTTAGACATCAACAAGCAACGGAGAAGAGACCTTAACAATATAACATTGTTTTACCTACGAATCTTTATAAAAATATTTTCCTTACTCAATTACGCGAGTTCTTAGTAGTCATAAACGAAAGGAACAATTCCGAGCCTTCCTAGACAAATCTCCGTCTATTACGAAAGATTCAGGCCTAAGTCTTCTCGACAATTACTCAGAGTCGGCTTCCGCCTAACACTATATTGTTAGCTCTCCTTGTTACCAAGGCTCACTAAATAAGTCGGTCACCACTCTACGCTAAGCAAGCGCATGAGTTCGAGTCACGCAGACAACGAGTCCGTTGAAGGCACGGTATACTACCCTGCGATTGATGATACGGTACACTACCCTGCGATTGATGATACGGTCGGTTTAGACACCCTTGAGGAACTCTCCCGAACCAATTCAATATTCGAACCACCAACCAAGGTACACTACCCCACTATTAGGTCAGTGTTACCCGGTCTGTCGGAGCTCCGAGAAATACCATTTCTGGAACAAGAAGCTCCCTCGTGGTATACCGACCCAACTCTAGTTCCTACGGAGGAACAATTTCAAAAGCTTTACGAAACCTGGTACGGGCCAGAATTCGTTTGGAAACCTTTCCTCGACTGGGACACCAGTGAAGAGGGATCCTTTGATAGTAGTTTTACACCTACTATACCTTTGGCGTGGAGGCTCGGGAACCACCCGAACTCTCATTAAGACCGAGTCCCATTATAGGAAAAGATGACAGAACCATCGTCATCGTGGTTCCCTGAAGGTCCGGGAACGCCGGTGCCATGGAGAGAACCTCCCAAAAAATTAAAAGATAAAGATGCGATGGACACCGGGAGCGAAGGAGAAAATGCACCGAGCCAACCTTCATCGCTCCCCCCGGGAATAAGGCGTCCCCCAAGAGACGGGTCACGGGCATCAAGTGTTCCCAGCTCGTCCCGCTCGTCCACTCCGAGGCCAAGGGATCAGGCAGCCGACTTGGCAAGGCTAGCTGCAAGAGTAGGAGTGGTATTACGCGATGTCCGGAGAGACATTACATCCTCTATCGACTCTGCAAACATAGCGTTTGCCCAGCTCACGGGAGCTCAACAGGAAAACGCGCTCCGGCTGTTTGAAGTTCAAAGACAAATTGCCGAAGGAAAGGAACTCCATAATCAGGATATAGGAGTCCTGTTGATGCAGTGTCAGGGAGTAGAAACCGAAGTAAAGTCTCTACAAGAAAGAATAGTAAGGGAAATCGCGGAAAACCTGGCACAACAAGCTGCCAGACAAGAACATCACGAAGGGGTTACCTCGCAGTTACACCAGACCACGCTTGAACGGGACATTCTTCTACAACAAGCAGTAGAAGAAATCAGGAAGGAAATGAAGGACCGAGACCGGAAGGTAAATAGTGCCTTCAAGGAAAGAGATGCGCTCTTTCAAAACGAGGCAAAGAAGACTCGTGAGGCACTCTCGTCTCAACAGAGTGAACTCAAAAAGATTGGTGAAGCGGTCCAAGAACTTCTCGTTTCCTCGAGAAAGAAAGAGACTCCGAAGGAAAAACCGGAAGCTAGCAAGCGTGTAAGGATGGAGTCGGTGGAAGATGATGATGAGTACTATTCCAGACCGACTAGGCAAGAAAAAGGAAAACAAATTGAGAAACCTCAAGCTAGTCGGGAAGGGACCTCAGACGCAACTCCACCACCTGGACAAGGAGGGGGATACCCTAGTGATGACGACGGTGACGACAGCGACCATGACGCTGAAGGAAAAAGGGGCGGTGGGCCAGAAAGGCGCCGCAGGGGTCTAACCCCAGAACAATCAGACCTGGCGAATGTCCTGGCGGAAGCCTTCGTGGTAAATACAAAACGGCCAGCGGAGGCACCACCGCTTTTTGAAGGAGAAAAGCACCAGGATGTGCACATTTGGCTTCAGCAATGTATCGATTACTTCGACCGAAATCCTCACATTTGGAGAGATGACCGGGAACGGGTCATATACGCCCTCAACCGTACCAAGGGAAAGATAGTAACACCATACACGATATGGTACCGGAGAAAGATGGACGGGCTACAGGGCGAAACCCAAAATCGGAATTTTCGAAGATGGACCCGCTTCTCGTACGAAATAGGAAAGGCCTTTGCGCCTCTACAGGAGGGACGACAAGCCCTGCGGGACATGAAGGAAGTAAAATACAAGGGCAACATTCAAACCTACCTCCGGATCATGCACAACCTGAATAACAAAGCCAATATGACAGGTGAATCATGGAGAGAGACAGTTGAAAGAAACTTGCCCGAAGACATTCTCACCCGTATCTCCTTCCAGAAGTTCGATACCGACGAGGAATGGGAGGATGTTGTAATAGAAGCCGGCCGGGCAGAAGAAGACCTTCAGTACCGAAAAAAGTTACTGAAAGAAGGCAGTTCCCGACACACCTCCTCTAAGGATACAAAGGACAAATCCTCAAGAGATGAAAGGCCGGATAAGCCACGAAGAGATAAGGCTTATATAAAAGGAGGTGGAGGACCCTCACGAAAAAGGAAACGTGAAGATCACAAGTCGGAACGGCCAACTAAGAAATTAGGAGGAAGTGCTCCGATCACACACTCGAATTGGTCGGAAGCACACCAAGGAATCTCGCAAAGCGTCATTGATGCGAGAAAAAAGGACAATAACTGCACGAGATGTGGAAAAAAGAACCACACATATAAGACGTGCTATGGGAACATTCAAGTATCGGCAGCGACAGTCAGCCGAAGGCCATTACGAATGGGCCCTAACCGAGCAAGGTCCGCCAAACCACCAAGACCTGCTCGAAAACCCGCACAAGCTGGACAGGTCAGAACCACCAGCCGATTGTGGGAATTAGGTGAAGACGAAGAAATCACATAAGTCTTCACAAAGGTACCGACAACGACGGTGTTCGGGTAGTCTAGTAGACACATGGTCTCTAGGAATCGAAATCAACGGCAAGACAGGAGACCGAAGCGAGGCAAGCAACCATGCTGGACGACCTGAGTGGGAGTACACGCGTCCCTCTTGCTGAGACAAGGGGATCAATAAAGAGCAATGATTACATTGGCGGCGCCTCTACACTTCCCAAGGTAATAACGTATGTTTCGCCCCAATGCGCCGGACACATGCTTGTTTGGGTAGTCAGGCACGTGACCTGGAATCTGAAAGGTCTCCGATAAGGACCAAAACCTAGACAGGAAACAGACAGCACCAAGGGTACCTTCGGGAGCGACAGTAGGGCTAAGATGAAGGACATAGAGAGACGAGCGAGGCGTATCTTCGGCCAATAGGCACAAGAGCTCTAGACCTCATCTCTAATTATTACTTCTTAGGTGCCGCGCTGGTACTGGACGGGCACCCGATAAAATGAGGACACTGTCTACGGTTAAGCGAGGGTGGATAATAAGCCCGGGAAGGTTATCAAAGGGACAGCCGACCAGCCCTACGCACCCGGCTCTTGTCCCCATGATATCTGGACGATGGCAGAGACCCCCAAGTTTGGTTCCACAGGTAGAAAAAGTGGAAGGTATGGGAACTCCTCGGCAGGAGGTAAAGACCGCTAGTAGTGGGCTGCCCGATATACCAAGAACGTTTCAGTTTGTCTGAGGAGACCTCAATGGTCGAAACCGTGCGGGCATGGTAACAAACACCTTGTTACATAATGCCAAAACGAAAGCCAGAAGAAGATCGCGGTCAGCCGCGAAGACGCAAGCTTTACGCGTCTCTACCTAAAAGATATTCCTGCCCTGAGGGAGACGCCTACCTCTTTTTAAACCATAGGCGACAAAGAATTAAAGTCCTATTGGACTCAGGCTCTAATGTGTTCGTTATCAATCAAAGATTGGTACAGGAACACCGATTACCGTTCACACAACGGTCGGACGCGGTCAAAATTTATGGGTTTGATGGGACCGCAGCAGTCTCCGGAGGAAAGTTTTACACCCATCCCTTGTGGTTAGAAATAGGAAGAAATAAACATCTGTCTGAGATAACCTGCGAAATAGCAGAACTTGGATCATACGGGATGATCATACCATTCGGCTGGTGGCATGAGGAACATCCTATATCCCACATTGAAGACCCAAAAAGATGGTCGTTCGACGCAAAATGTTGCGAAAAATGTGTGGAAGAAGACGAAGGAATAGCCGACATGTTCGAATACGATGAGACGGTAGCCTTTGACGAAAACGCCGCCTATATTGGAAGAATTGGCGCTAGTGAAAGTCCCGACGATATAGTCTTGGGATCGCTACCTCAAGAATATTGGCGACACAAGGACCTATTCTTGCCACAGACAGCGGAAAAGTTGGCGCCCCGGAGGACGTTCGATCATGAAATCGAACTAAAGGACGACGCGAAAGCGCCCTGGGGTCCAATATACCCCTTGTCAGAAAAACAGCTTGCCGCATTAAGAGAATACCTTAAAATGATGATGGATCAAGGAAAAATCACAAGGAGCAAATCCCCCGCAGGCGCACCAGTGCTGTTCGTCCCGAAACCCGACGGCAAACTTCGGTTAGTTGTAGACTACCGAAACCTCAACCGTATTACGGTTTTGAACAAGCACCCACTGCCACTGATGTCCGAGCTCAGAGATCGGGTAGCTGGGGCTAAAATTTTCACAAAGCTTGATCTGAAAGACGGCTATCATCTGATAAGAATTAAAGAAGGGGACGAGTGGAAGACAGCTTTTCGAACTCGATACGGCCATTACGAGTACAAGGTGATGCCTTTTGGGCTCGTTAATGCTCCCGCAACCTTCCAAGACATGATGAACCAAGTCCTGCATGAATTTTTGGACTACGGAGTGGTCTGCTATTTGGATGACATTTTGATATATTCAAAGGATGAAAAGAGTCACGTCGAGTTAGTCGATCAAGTCTTGCAAAGACTCGCCGACTACCAACTAGCTGTATCCTTGAAAAAGTCAGTCTTTCATGTCCAGGAGGTAGAATTCCTGGGATATATGGTATCTGTCGAAGGGGTGGCTATGAGCACGAGGAAAGTCGACTCCGTATTAAGTTGGAAATCGCCGGCATCGGTAAAAGAAGTCCAGATATTCATTGGATTTGCCAATTTTTACCGACGATTTATACGAAGTTTCTCCGGAGTGTGTAAACCTATAACGGAGACACTAAAAGGAAATCCAAAGGATTTTCATTGGGGCGCTGAGCAAGAATCAGCATTCAAAGAGTTAAAGCATCGCTTTACGACTGCGCCCATTCTACAACATTTCTATCCAGACCGGGAGACGGTGGTAGAAACGGATGCAAGCGACTTTGCCTTAGGCTGTGTCTTGTCACAGTTTGTGGAAAAAAGGCTACATCCAGTTGCCTTCCACTCACGAAAGTTGAACTCGGCAGAAAGAAACTACGAGATTCATGACAAGGAACTGCTTGCAATCCTAGAAGCATTCAAAGAATGGAGACAGTACTTAGTAGGCACAGAGAAACCTGTGACGGTCTACACCGATCATCAAAACCTACAATACTTCCTTACTTCCAAGGTTTGGAGCGGACGTCAAATCCGATGGGCTCAGAAGCTGGCGGAATATAATTTTAAGATTGTTTACCGACCAGGAACCAAGGGCGGAAAGCCTGATGCGCTAAGTAGACGGCCGGAGTACCGTCCTGAGGAGGGAGCTACGCATCGCGAACAAACCGTTTTGAAACCAGAACACTTCCAAGTAATGCTGTTAGCACTACAGGAGGAGAAGAAAGAAGGGTTAGGGAAAGAAGTACTGGGCTGGAGCGATGAGAAAGACCTGGCGTTGAGGCCAGAGACGAATACCTCGGACAAATACATCCGAGTAAGACGATTGAACCACAAGGCAAGGTTACCCACTAAAGGTTCAAGAATGGCAGCCGGACATGACCTCTATGCCATAAGCGACGCCATTATCCCTAAACGAGGACAAGTGCTACTCGATACTGGAATAGCAATAAGCCTACCAGCAGGGACATATGGACGAGTAGCGGCCCGTAGTGGGTTAGCAGTACGTTCCGGAATTTCGGTCGGCGCAGGAACAATAGACGCCGACTATACGGGAGAACTCAAAGTCTTGCTATATAATCACAAGGATGTTGATTGCCAAATCCGAGAAGGAGACAGAATGGCTCAACTCATAGTGGAAAAAATCGACACATCTGATTTAATGGAGGTCGATAAGCTAGACGAGACTGAAAGAGGAGCCCAAGGTTTCGGAAGTACCGACATCGCTACAAGAAGTCTAATAATAAAGGAACAAGAACCCATCATATGTCAGCTGGAAGCGTCGGCAGCCGAAAATTTGTCCTGGTACGACATTAAAGAAGTACCAGAGAAAGTACTAATATCAACGGCCATGCTAAAACAAAAGACAATGAAGAAGTTTAACCCCGAGTTCCTTGAACAACTTCTTGAGGCGACGCTATCGGATGGAGACTGGCTGAGACGACGCGAGGACTTGTCAAAGCTCCGAAATGAAGGAAAAGGATTCCCTAAGGACTGGACACTGATCGACGACCTTCTATACTATAAGAATCGTCTTTTCGTCCCAGACAACCAAGCATTGTACACCAAGATAGCCGAGGGATGCCATGACGCAAAGATAGCCGGACACTTCGGACAAGAAAAAACCCTAGAAATCATCATGAGAGATTTTTATTGGAAAGGGCTAGCCGAATGGATCAACGACTACGTGCGGTCCTGTGATGAATGTCAACACAACAAGTCGCCCCGACATGCGAAATACGGACTGTTGCAACCATTGCAGACGCCGTTCACGGCATGGTCATCGATATCAGTAGACTTCATCACCCAACTACCAGAATCACAAGGTTGTACACAAATCATGGTAGTTGTTGACCGGTTTACAAAAATGGCACACTTTCTTGGACTACAGACTACGGCTACGGCAAAGGATGTCGCAAACACGTTCTTAAGGGAGGTTTGGAAGCTACACGGCTTGCCAACGGAGATCATTTCGGATATGGACTCTAAGTTCGCTGGCGAGTTTTGGGAATCATTGTGTAAGGCGTTGGATATAAAACGACGAATGTCGACGGCATATCATCCACAGACGGATGGACAGACAGAGAGAACCAACCAAGTGCTGGAAGGATACCTCCGAAGTTTTATTAACTATGACCAAGATGATTGGTATCAGTTACTGCCGCTAGCAGAACATGCATATAACAACTCTGCAACCAACGCTCACGGAATGTCCCCCTTTTACGCGAACTATGGTTTTCACCCACAAACTGAGTGGATGAAAGAACGTGAAGTTCAAAACCCCGGCGCTACCCTATACGCGAACTGGATTAAGACGATACATGAACAGGCGAAAAACTCGCTTGAAAAGACACGGGAAGGAATGGCGAAATACTACGATCGGAAAGCCAAAAAGCAGCCTGAGTTTAAAATTGGCGACAAAGTTATGCTAAACGCAAAAAACATACGCACTAGACGGAAGTCGAAAAAGCTAGCACCCAAACTCTATGGGCCGTTCCAAATACTGGAAAAAAGAGGCGACCGAGCGTTTAGACTAAACATCTCCGACCGATGGAATATTCACCCGGTCTTCCACGTGTCCTTACTTGAACCATATCGAGAATCGATTAATCCAGGACGCAAACAACCTCCCAGAGAGCCAGAAGAGGTTGAAGGGGACCTGCAATGGGAAATAGAGAAAATTGTCCGTAGCGAAATACGGACATATAGGAAAAGGATCAGCAATCGCTACCGGCAGGTACGAGAGCTATGGTATTTTGTGAAATGGCAGGGTTGTGCAGAAGATGAAAATACTTGGGAACCCGCTACGGGCATGGAAAATGCTGAAGAAGTAGTCAAAGAGTTTCATCGAGACAACCCGGAGATGCCTGGACAGGAAGAAGTAAGACGATGAGGAAAAGGTTTTCCTACGGTGGACAAGCAAACGCCGGAAGGTTTTTTACCCTGACCACATCGGGTCTTAAAAGGAATTTTGTTAAATAAGAGATAACTAAGAAAGGTACTCGAGGCGAGACCTTGTAGGAGGGAGCTCATGTTAGGCATATAGAAAATGCACAGACCTCTCGGTAGGGTAACTGCGCACAGACCCTCATTTATCGAGAGCCTAACACCCCCCTCCGGCCCCGCTCTGGGGCCCGCACGTCCTTAGCGAGATTTCGAAGAGTTGCGTCCCGTGACTATAATGTCACCTCAATGAAGCCCACTTCATAACACCATATACGTCGCTGCCGTCCGTCCGACCGGAAGCTGTTCGCAGGATATATAAGAGGGCACCTCTGGGTACCTCTGAGAAGTGGAACGGAGGAAATCCGTCGGAGGCGCATTGAGTTACTAGGCTTCAAAGTTAGGCATCCTAACTACGGGCCGAAAGTAACGGGACGTTTTCGGTTCGAGAATCCGCAACTACTCCTACAGAGCCCCGGAGGCCATAGGAGATAGATATGACACCAATACCTATCTGAAGGCCGCTGTATGTTGGTTGGTCCTGGAGACAGGATCCCTCGAGAGGTGATTCTCTTTGAGGCGAGGCGGACCGAGGGGAAGCTGCTCAGACTCAGAAGACCTAATAGGCGGTAGACTATGAGTGTTGGCACACCGTCTATGCAGCCTGCATTATGCATAGGTACCCGACGCATACGCTGGCCACTATGTGAAATCGGAAGAGACTACTGGGACGATAGTCAAGTCGACTGAAGTTTCAAATATAAGTCTACTCGTCTCTATAAATCGAAGACCGGTCATTCGAGGATAATCACGCATCCTACGATTAGACGGAAAAGAGTTTATGAGAACGAAGATGGTGTGTGAGAATTCAGGGTCAAACAGTGTTCGCACTTGTCAAAGACCACGAGACGTTAGCGTACAATCTTGGATAGATACTTAGTTATAGGAGGATTAGAAGTAGTCCGCGAACACTCAGACGCGGGATATAAATATCGAAGTGCCTCCCAAGCTTTTAGACATCAACAAGCAACGGAGAAGAGACCTTAACAATATAACATTGTTTTACCTACGAATCTTTATAAAAATATTTTCTTCACTCACTCAATCTACGCGAGGTCTTAGTAGTCATAAACGAAAGGAACAATTCCGAGCCTTCCTAGACAAATCTCCGTCTATTACGAAAGATTCAGGCCTAAGTCTTCTCGACAATTACTCAGAGTCGGCTTCCGCCTAACACAGCTACCAGAACTGGCTTTCCCCCCGACATGTATGCACACTATATCCTCCGTCAGCCATCTTTATCTCCCTCCCCTTCCCTTCCTGCCTCACCTCAGTTGTCGTTGGCTGGGCCGCCAAATAGTCTAAGTGGTGGAAGGTCTCCTGTCTGAAAGTTTGTTTGTTTCCTTTATGATACTAGTTAGGTAGTTAGTAGTTTTCCTTTATAAGTCCTGTATAGGCTCTGCATCAGTTATTGGACACCATCTGAGGAACCGGTTTTGTTTGTTTCTTTTGTTAGTTGTTCGCTTTTGGGGTTTTGTTTCTGCCATAGCTAGCACTGCATGCACATTCTTGTACCTTACTAACACAATGAATATATGATATTAAAAAAAAAAAAAAAAAAAAAAGAGTCACTCGTCAAAAGTGTTCGTGAAAGCTTAGTCAGCAGCATCGCTAAAAAAAAAAAAAGACGCCAAATCGCGACCGGTGATCGTGGTGCCCATTCAGTACAACACATTTATCAAATCCACCGTTTCATAATTCAACCATGGTTTACCCTTCCAGATATGCAAAACCTGTTGCAAAAAATAAGCCTCCTCCAAAGACCTCCAGAAGTGAAATGACCAACATTGAAAAAAGCATGATTATTGCCTTTTTCTATTGTTTTCGCATGTTAGGCATAAAAGACCTAGCATAGTAGTAATATCACGCATCTGACCATAGAGGTCAAATGACTCGATAAGATGGTTGCGGCAAAGCTATATAGGAATTAAAATAATAATTTCTAATTCATAACTCCCTGACCGCAAACCATACAAGACCACTTACATTAGTGAATAGCCGACCGAGGGATTTTCTATCAATTAGATACAAGACCTCCAGCGCTATCAAACTACTTCAGAAATAACCAATACCCATTCATGATTAGGTGTATGTCGGACCGCCCCAATAGGAGTTCCTCTTAGAGGCAGGAGGTCCGAGGGGAACCACACTTGGATTAGAAGACTGGAGATGCTTGAGTCTTTCTATGATACTGGCGTGTCGAGACTCATGCATGCATATATTAATTATGCACCAGTTCCTGACAACAAACTTAGCTAGTTCTTGATCAGAAGGGACGATTGGAATGATAGCCATTCGGACTACATTTACATACTTAGTCCATTCAAGCCTAGAGATCGGAAAGAGATTATTGGAAGATAGGACGCTATCCTCTCAAGATATATATCTCGTCTCAATTAAGGTTGAAGTAGTGTAAGAACTTTCAGGGTCAAACAGTGTTCGTACTTAGTAGAAACTAAAGTTAAAAGCTCCTCGGTACAAGTCAGTATGGAGATACTAAGTACCGGCATATAAGTATAAATAGGTTTAAGGTCTCCGGGTTAGTTAGAGGAATCAAGCAACAGAGAAGAGACCTTAACAATATAATAAGTTTACAAAATTACGAATCTTTACTTTATTCTTTTATTACTATAACAAGTCTTCCTAGACAATCTCCGATCAAAGATTCAGGCCCTAGTCCGACTGATATGATTGACCTTGGCTACCGCCTAACATCGCAACATTACCCTAGTGGCTCAAATTATTGGCCGACCCTGGACAACAATTAAAAGCTTCCTTGCTTGAGTATGTGAAAGGCAATCTCTGGATAATATTCCTCGCCCTTGCCGCCCCTACCTCCTTACCCAGCAACAGTATCGCACAATTGTTCAGGCAGCCAAGTCAAATTGAAAAATGACAAGATCGGACTTTCAGGATAAATTTTTCACCCGGCATATCACTTTCTACAGGTAACAAAAAAAAACCCAGAGTTTTGTACTATACTGAGCGCCTGTACCACCATGACTACTCCCAGGCTGAGTGATAGGATATGATTTCAGTTAACTAACTTGCAATAGTGGATAGAGTACTCAGAGAAGCCAATATTAAAAAATGGCTAGCCATATCAAGACCCAGACTCAAACCTGAGCATGTTGCTAAGAGATAGAAATGGGCAACTGCTCATAAGGATTAGACTGCAGAGGATTTTAAAAGAGTTATTTGGAGTGATGAATGGAGTGTGGAGATATCCAAGGATCCAAGACAACAATGGGTATTCAGAGAGCCTGGAGAGAAGTGGCTAGCTGAGTGTATTCACCCAAAAGAGAAGGATAAGGGAATATCACTCATGGTTTAGGGGTGCTTTTAGGGTGAGAGTAAAGGTCCTTTAGTTCCTATTATCCAAAATATCAATAAGACCTGGTATGTTAGACTTTTAAGAAGTCATTCTTTTCCTGTTATCCATCAAATGGTTTCCTTGGGTATACAACTTGAAGATATTCTGTTTCAGCAGGATAATGCTCTTGTTCATAAGATATATAGTGTTATGGATTGGCTTGAGAGAAATTGTATTCAGGTTGAGGAGCACCTCCCATATTTCCCTGATTTGAATCCTATTGTAACGTTCCTAGCTCGTGGTTAACTAATAGCGACGGGCAATAATACTTCTCTCCTTCGTTATAATCTTAGTAGATATAACAGTTCTTAGATCCGTTGATCTACGTTATCACCGTTCGTCGGATAACGCCTGTTAATTCCTAACTAAGATAGCTTCGCCTTATATAGGCTCGTGAGAAATGTGTTGGATGTGCAAACGTGATAAAGAGTGTAAAGATGTTTTTATTCGTAAAGGTAATAAGTAAGGAAAGTACTTAGAACAAAGCGTGAAGAGCCTATCTTCCTTGGCCGCCTCGGCCTCCTTATATAGTGCTCTTCACTCAACCCTAACCCTGATGACTCACAAGTGTGAACCTCGTAAACAACCTTACCAAAGTCATATGACTCAAATGAGTCATACACGCGAGACCCATGACTCATAATCGAGTCATGTGCGAAACATAACAAATCATAACATAAACAAGTCATATGACTCAAATGAGTCATATGTGCAAAACCCATGACTCATAATCGAGTCATGTGCAAAATCCTGAGCTACCTGTCACATCCGTGACACCTATTGAGCATGTATGGGTTGAGCTTAAACAGCGATTACACCAGCAGTATTCAAGAATTGGAGATACCCCAGGAGGAAAAGAAGCTGTGAAGAGGAGGCTTGCACATGTATTACCACTGGTTTGGGAGACAATTCCTGAAGAGGTTTTTGAAAAGTTGTGGAAATCAATGCCAGATAGAGTAGCTGCAGTTTTGGAGGCAAGGGGAGGATATACAAAGTACTAGCTAGTATTATTTCTATTTCTATTATACAAATTATTTTGGGGTAATAATTTATGGTTGATCAGTTGTTGATTGTTCACTATGGTTGAACGTTCACTTGTTCCTGAGCACGATCAAGATCATGATCACCGGTTGCAACCCCACTACCGTGCCCCACCACTATGCTCCACCATGGCGCCATCACTAATTAAACAGGTTTCAGATCATGAACACTTATGATGAGTGGCTGTAGGTACTAGTAAGGGTTGGGTATTACCCTACTCTGTAGGGTAACTCAAGTAGTTAATTAAGGAGTTACCCTGAATTACTTGAGGGTGAGTCCAGCTCGAGTTACCCTACCTTCGGACTAGAGCTACCGTGCCTTAGGCTATAAGTTATCCTGCTATGGAGCCAAGTTACTCTACCTTGAAAGTAACTTGTTACACAGGACTTTGGGGAAAGTTACTAGATTGTTTGTCACGTGAAACTACATAGGATGTTAGAATCTCAGATTGTGCGAATCACTTTCGCACAACCAATTGAGCTCCAAACAGGCTGTAACTTGGAGATATAGTGGCTAACACCACCCTCTGGCCCTGTTATAAGTTCCTAGCATTATGGGCTACAGCCTGGAGAGTTGCTATAAGTGTAGTAAAAGTCTCCAAGTAGAGATGCTTGTAATGAGACTCCACTGAGTACTATTACAAGTAGCCAAACCTATGCCCATAGCGGTGTCAAGAGACTACTGCTGTAGGGATGGCGGTAGACTTAGGTCTACCGAGTGGAGGTACTGGTGGTTAGGTACCTCAGCCGGGCATACTAGACTATACCAAAGGTACATAGGTACTAGTAAAGGTTGAGGGTTACCCTACTCTGTAGGGTAACCCAAGTAGTCAATTTGGGAGTTACCCTGAATTATTCGACGGAGAGTTCAAATAGAGTTACCCTACCTTCGGACTCGGGTTACCCTGCCTTGGGCTATGGGTTACCCTGCTATGGAGTCAAGTTACCCTACCTTGAAAGTAACTTGTTACGCAGGACTTCGGGGGAAGTTACTAGATTGTTTGTCACGCGAAACTACATAGGATGTTCGAATCCTAGATTGTGCGGATCACTCCCGTACAGCCAGTTGAGCTCCGAACAAGCTGTAACATGGAGGTGTGGTTGCTAACACCCCCCTCCGGCCCCGTTTTAAGTCTCTAGCATATCGGGCTACAGCCTGAAGAGTTGCTGTAACTCCATATGTGCTCACGCCATCGGTCTAACCGGAAGCAGTCAGCAGGATATATGAGGGGGATGAGGAGAACCTGGAGAATAGCCTCCAAGTGGTTTCGTGTAAAATGGACCAGGACTAACCGAGTAATACTGCTTTGAAGTCAAGAGTAGTATGTGAGGTTACCGGAGGCCAGTAGGCGAGGTAACCGAAGTCCGTTGCCCCGAAAGTGTAATAGTATTGGAGAATCGTTAAGGACTCTAAGACACTAGTCTAAGGTCACGATAAGACTCACTTCTAGGAGGGTTGACTGTGGGTAGCGCCTATTGGTAGTCAACCTCCGAAGGGGTCTATCGGGGGAGCTACGTGGCTATCATCCGGAATGATATAGAAATGAGTAGAACCGGATAGATGTTCAGGGGCTGTGAATGCTTGTAGAAGACTAAGTGTATATGGGTAGAGAGTTCCATATTTGGTATAACATCCGCTCGGGCATGTCAGCTCGCCACTGACATGACCGCGATATGAAGAGTTTTTACTCCTGCAGTTGCATTGAAGATGCAGCGGCTAAAACACTTCTATCAGGCAGATGTTAGAACACCACCGAGTGGTTTAGTTCACTACTGAGGATCTTTGGTCTGCCCCGTAGAGGTTGGCTAGACAACCTATGGGAGTTGGATGCTCGCGAACGCAGAGTAGTGATGGGGAGTAACTGGCAGCATACCAAACCTACTTAAGTATATGCGAGTTCTCCTCTACACTGGCAATCAACTACCTTTTGAGATCAGGACTTAATTGAGTAAAGCTGTAGCTTAACGATATTAAGTTTTACTGTTTTATTTTTTTAACACTACTGTTGATTATCTTTATCTTTACTTCTGAAAGAATACTTCGATGTGGTCGCAACCTTGGGATCCATCTTCCCAGAGGGAGCCCCCGTTACAATGCTCCTGTAACTCTGTTATGCGTACCTGATTCTGATAGCCTAGGAGTACCCCAGGTAGGGTAACCTTACCCGAGTTTGGGAATCTCATTCTCCAACAACCCCCTCCGGCCCCCTTACGGGGCCTGCGCATCATCATACACATCAACCTTAGTTGCGTCCTATAACTATATGGTTACAGAATTGAAGGTATCAGAATAATAGCGTATACGTTACTGCTGTCCGTTCAACCGAACACTGATCACAAAATATATAAGAGAGAACCTCTGGCAAGACCAGAGAAGTGGAATGTAGTTAATCTGTTAACTACTCAGGGAGTTACTAGGCTTCAAAGATATGACATCTTTGATATAGGCCATTAGTAATAGGACATTTTTGCACAAAGTCATGATATGAATGTTACGAGGTTCAGGACAAAGAACCAATGAATTCACATCCACCCTCCAATAATTAGAAAGAGTCTAGAGCTTCTGGGAGGCACTATCAAAGGAGCTAGTGAGCTCCAGGGAGTGTCGCAACTATGATTTGGAATGCACGGCAGTTGCGGGAATTATCACTAACCCAACACGAAGGTACACCCCTTCTACATAGAACCAGGAGTTGCCGACCAAGGGACTATGACTACATTCAATAGAAGGGTCTTCTCTCTGCAAGGAGGAAGTCATCTGAACGAATTCCATCCGTTAGTTGTTGAGTTATCACAACTTGAACTTGAAGTCTTTGACTCCAGCATATATGTAAAGGCAACTTTGCATCAAGACTGATCCTCTTGATAACAGAAAAGATTATTGGAGCCAACATAGTTTGACTCAAGAACTCAGTAGTGTTCGTTACGGGTCGGGGCAGGGCGGGTTTTGCACTTAGAGGCCCCCTCGTTAACGGTCCCAAGGCCAATATTTTTTTCTCCTCCCCACCCTGCCTGGCCTCTGGAGCCCAACCCTACCACCCCGTACCACCAAAAATTAGCGGGGGCCCACCTAAGGCATGAGCGGAAATGGGGATGGGAGTCAAAAAAGAGAAAAAACCCCGCTCCGCCTAGGGCTGGGGAGCAGGCCAGGGTGAGGTTTTTGGCTGAGGACCTGGGTTTTTCAGGCCCCTGGAGTTCCAATAACGAACACTAGAATTCAGCTACAGGTCTAAAGACTCTGAGGATCGGATAATTACTACTGGAAATAAACAAATCTTCCAAGAAAGAAAATAGTAATTACCAAAGAGGATGTGATGGTTTTCATAGTCTCCCAGTATTCACACCATCATGGAGTACTCGATGTTGTGAGTTGTATTTGAAGAGGTACATATTTTATATATTAGATAGATGTAGTCTGTGAACACTCAGATGCAGGATATAAATATCAAAGTACCTCCCAAGCTTTAGACATTATCAAGTAATAGAGAAGAGATATTAATAATATAATATTGTTCTCATGATTCTATTCTACTTTCTTGTGCTCTTAGTAGTCATAAACGAAACGAGTTACTTCTGAGCTTTCCTAGACAAATATCCGTCTACATAAACGAATCTCTATTGGCCTAAACAACCCTAAGTCTATACCGGTTGTCTCCTCCTAACAAACTCCATATGTGCTCACACAATCCGTCCAACCGAAAGCTTTTTGCGGGATACATGAAGGAGAGGAGGAGAACCAGATGAATGGCTTCCGGGTAGTTTTGTGTAAAATAGGCCAAAACTGATAGAGTAATACCACTGTGAAGTAAGAAGTAGTATGTGAGTTTACCAGAGGCTGGTAGGCGAGGTAACCGAAGTTGGTTGCCCCAAAAGCATAATAGTAGTAGAGAATCGTTAAGGACTCTAAGACACTAGTCTAAGGTCACGATAAGACTCACTTCTAGGAGGGTTGACTGTGGGTAGCGCCTATTGGTAGTCAACCTCCGAAGGGGTCTGTCGAGGGAACTACGTGGCTATCATCCGGAATGATATAGAAATGAGTAGAACTGAATAGATGTTCAGGGGCTGCGAATGCTTGCAAGAAACTAAGTGTATATGGGTAGAGAGTTCTATAGTTAGTATAGTATCTGCATGGACATGACAGCTCGCCACTGACATGTTCACGATATGATGAGTTTTTACTTGTGTGGTTGCAATGGAGATGTAGCAGCTAAAACACTTCTATCAGGCAAATGTTAGAACACTACTGAGTGGTCTAGTTCACTACAGGGGATATTTTGTCCGACCTATAGGGGTTGGCTAGACAGCCCATGGGAGTTGGGTGCTCACGAATACAGATTAGTGATAGGGAGTAACAGGCAGCATATAAAATCTGCTTAAATATATGCAAGTTCCCCTTTACTCTGGCAATCAACTACCTCTCAAGATCAGGACTTAACTGAGTAAAATCTGTGGCTTAACGATATTAAGTTTGACCATTTTGTTTTCTCAACTCTAATGTTGATTATCTTTATCTTTATTTTCTGAAAGAACACTTTGGTACTGTCTTAACCTTGGGGTCTATCTTCCTAGAGAGAGATCTCGTTACACCTCCTGCCTCTAAAGAGACTCTTGCTAGGGCGATCCAACATACACCTAGTCTTGAATGGGTATTAGTTGCTTCTGAAGTCTCTTGATAGAGCTGAACATCTTCTATCTTATTGATAGAAAATTCCTCAGTTGGCAAGTCAATTTTATTAGTGGTCTGCATTATTCGTGGTCAGTGAAATTTGATCTAGAAATTATTTTAATTCCAAAATAGCTTTGCCGCAACCATACTTTGAGTCACCTGACCTCTATAGTCAGTTATGTGACATTACCACTATGCTAGACTATATATACCTAACAATAAAACAACTAAGAGTTGCAGACTGCGGGATTAGTAATATATATTTTTCCATATTTGAAACTATATAAATATACTTTACATAGTAGATAAACTTTTCACAAAAGTACTTTATTTTTAAACCTTATATTATGGAATTGAAGTGATTCTACTATAGAGAAAAAGAAAAAAGTATTCATCTCAAGTTTAATTTTCTCTGATTGTCACCCTTCAAACCTATTTTCCCAGAATCAACCAAAAATAGACCATGTGAGGGTTTCAACAAAACCACACTCATTGATAGTGACAGGATCCCAACATGGCTGACCCTGTTGCCACCTAACTTGAAAAGTGTTCAGTTATGTTTTTAAGTAACAATGGCTTTTTTTTTTTTTTTTCTCCCTCATTTTCCTTCTATGGACACCGCTAGGTCCAGATAGTAGATAGCACTGTAGCTGTGGTATCAAGAGCCTAGAAGGTTGGATTAGGGGTGGGGATATTGTGTTGTCAGACACAATGAAAAAAAAAAAAAAAAAAAAAAAAAAAGTTCAATCTCCCCATTCAGTATTTCACTGAATGCAGCGGCGATTGCGATGTGGGAGGCATTTTGCGATGTTACCAGTGCAAACATAGTAAACCATCCGTCCATGACAGTAATTTAAGTGCTCAAGTCAAAGAGTGCTGTATTGTAGTAATTCGGTCTGCTGGATGACAGACAGGGCCTGCAAAATCTCGTCTGCCAGGAACAGGTACTTGTTGGATTCCTGACACTCCAGCTCCGGCAATCCCGCTCGAACGATAAAGCAAGATCAAAACAAAGTAGAGAATCAAATGAATGATCTGAGTTTCTGGGAAAGTAGAAACCATCCTCCCCACCAGGACAAATGAAATACCCTGGCCCTACCCAATGAGCGTAACTTGGACCTCTTCGCCCTCGCCCCCGCGCTCAACCAGCACCTCCCCTCCGCACAGCAAACCCATCCCGCTATTCGTTTATAACACCACCAGCCACGTATAATCCCTTAACCCCATACCCCACAACACCTTCTGACCAACAACGTCGCACCCAGCCATATATCCGTAACACCGCCCGTCTAGCTCCTGGATAATACGCCGAATGACCAGCCATGAACCAAGCCAACCACCCGCCCGACCGACCGACCACCCGAGCACCAACAAATAAGCGAGCCAACAGGGAGACCACAGAAAATTGAAAAGAAGAGAATAAAGTAAAAGTGTGAACCGTTCCGAACCCCCCCCCCCCGAAGGCCCGACTGAGCGACAATAAGGAAAAGCGCGAAACAAACACGTGTGCCAAAATCGTGATCGAATGGCACACCATTATCCAGAACTAGACTAGCTTCCGCTTCACACCAAAAAAACAAACAAAAGAGTCGACAAACGAAAGGAATAAGGGGTGTCACGGACTGAGAAGACAGTGTTGAGCCATCCTTCATCAATTGCTCAACTTCGCACCCGTTGATCTGCCTTAACTTGACCTTAAAGATGAAAGAAATCCTCCCCTCAACCCCCTAGGCGCAAAACCTCATGTTGATATGAAGAGTTACCATAGTATATTTAACTTAAACATATTTTCTGCTCGATTGATTTTAGGCAATAGGGGGGTCGCCGGACAACACTCTCTCTAGGACTTGCTGGTAGTCTGACATCACAGGGGAGTGGGGGTCTGGGAAATATTTAGCGGAATTCGTGTTGAGGAGGACTTGGTCAGGGGTGAATACCAGGGTTCCCAGAGAGCAGGGCCTTCTTCTTAATCTCGTTGAGGAGGAGAAATCCCTCTACCAATTCGATATATTTCTTCAACTGTTCATACCAGACTATGCATCAGCCGTGATATCCGTTCAGATAGATCTCGGAGGGGGGGGGATATCTATTTCGTACATCATCGGAATCTTTGAATTTATCCAAGGGGGAGGCAAGTCCGCTAGTGGCTTGATGGCTGACCATTGGCTCCGTGGAGGTGGTTCCTCGAACTAGCACCTCGACCCGGTGAGTTATACCCCCGTCTCTTGCAAGCTTAGCGCCAACTATCGGTGGTGTAGGGGGGAAGTGGGTTTACCATTAATCTTGTGTCTGGGATTGTAGGGATTTGCTTCGTGCGTATTCACCTGGGCCTCCAGGGCTACCTCGGGCGGTTCGCACGGAGGTTCCACGGTAGAGCGTAGTCGTGTATTTATTTTTCTTGACGACCCACTCTCTCTGCTGGCTGTTCGAGACTTCCTATTTTTTCGGTATCCCCACTTGCGGAACGTCTTCATATACGCCCTCCGGCTAAGTCCATAAGCTTTGACAATCAACTAATTAACATTTAGGTGACGGGAAGGACGGCTCGGGGAAAATAGTTTTTCCCCCCTCACATACCAAGCCACGAAGCCACGCTCCTTTTCCATAATTTCCATCACTTGCTCCAACTTCTTCTTTTTGGATATGTAGAGTTCGTGAAGAATTTTTTTGTGCTTCCCCCACGGTTTCACCATCCTGGAGAAGCTGTTGCTGCTGTTTTTCCTTTCCTTTCCTTATCTGTATCTCCTTTATTTTCCTATTCTTTTCTGTCCTTTATCGTTATCCTTAGACCGGTTTCGTTTTTCCAAGTTAGGCTAGATGGTCGATTTCTTTAGCGATGTAGATGAGATGAACGTAGGACTTGCAATTTTTACTATTCGGGAAAAGTTGGCTAGTGCGGAGGGTGGGCGGGGAGGACGCATTCATAAACGATTCGGTGACTCTGCCGGTGCCCTAAACACTTTGGGTTTGTGCATATTTTGGAGAGCAACCTTATTATCAGGCAAGGCTGCGTGGAAATATTTCTTTTTTTTTGAGTATTGTGCCTCTTCCTATGGAAAAGGAAAGAAAAGTGCATTCGCAGAGATCAGGTGCGGTGGGTGGGGTGGCCCTTTTCTGTTCTGTCCATAGAGTGATTATCGCATTACACACAAACAATTGGATGGTGCACTATGTTTTTGAGCTTTACCCCTAGTAAGGTCAAGAGAAAAAAAAAGATTCTGTTTCAGAGGAGGAAGTGGGCTATGTTCTTGTTGGGCTGCTTGCCTCCTTTCCAGGGAAGGGAACCCCGGATTACACAGCACACTGTCCAATTATTCAAAATTTTACGGCGAAAGATTTCTGTGGCTCATGGTGATTAGTGCCAGTTTAGGAGCCCTCACTCGCCAAAGTGCAGTACGAGTATTCCCAGCAGAGGTCATTGCCACATCCTGCTGAAGAAGTATCTTCTGATGTCTGCACCCCGCGAAAGTGCCATGCTGCTACGGTATCCTGTGCAGTACCGGCGTTTGAGGTAGACTATGTGTGATCGGCTCGACGGTCACTTGAGCTGCACAGAGAGCGGTACTGTTGAACTGCCAACTAGGAAGTTAGTCAACAGTTGATTCAGGTTAATATATGAAATAATATCGGCCTTGCAGGAAATCACTCCCCGGAATTGTAAATCGTGGAGTCACTGCGGCAGGGGGAGTAGAAAGTTTTACATGATGTTTTTCCACCTTCAAAAAAAAAGCCAAGACAAGCCCTTCGCCCGGCCACACTCACCAAATTCTGGCCAGTGAAGCCTGATATCACCTCTCTCGTATGCTCACCCCCTGAGTCCCTCCCAGTCAAGAAGAGTGGGAACGTCAGCCGTATTCACACTTCTCTCTACATATAAGCCACCCAAAGCTGACAATCCGGAAGCCCTTGTGGCCCCAGCGCAAACAAAAACCGTTCAAAAGTTCCCATTAGCCAAATCATCATGGCACCGATACCGTAGGCTAACAAGCTCATCCATCTTGCTTGGGCCATAAATGAGTGTTGTTGCCAAGAGCTCCAGAGAGCCGCCTCCGCTTGTGGCTCGGGTAATCCACAAGGAGAAGGGTGCAAGCTTATAACTAGTAGCTGATTGCGATGAGAATTCGTTCATTTTTGAAATTGGACAGGTTCAAACTTACTCGCCAAGAAGACAGCTTCCTGTCCAAACATCGACCCACGAATCATGTTGACTTGAAATACAGAGCGAGCGCAGAATGCCATACACACCGGCCAAAAATATAGAAGATATGATATATGATCTGTAATTCGCTCAATCCGGAACGTCCATCCCGTATGTGCGTATCATGTCAAGAAGAGGATAAAACAAGACAAGGCGGAGAAAATACAAGTCAAACGTGCACCGATGAACTGCGATTGAGCCGCGGATTCGTGTATGTTACTCGTACTGCTACAACTTCCACCTCTGGAAGCCATCCAATAAACCAATGCGGGATTCTCATCGAATCTCGAAAGCAGCAAGGACAGGAACCTCAACAGGTTCGGAAAAAATTCACTCCGAGCGAAGAATGCTTACCGCCCTCCTCTTTCTAGGTTCAGATTATCCTGCCCTGCCAGGTACGGGTCATTGAGACCATAGACCAGTACTGTAGTCCGTCTTGTTTGAATCAACGAAAGAGCTTCACGCGGCAACCAATCAAACGCGGTGATGCAATATAGTTTCTTTCCATGCTGCTAAAGCCCATTCACCACTGTCATGCCCCAGTGTGTCTGTCGGAGTAAGGCAATATGCTCCCTCCCCGGTCCATGAGGCTGGAATTTGACTCAGTCGACATGAACCAATCCAGCATAGGAGGTTAGAACAAAGGACGCAAGCTTCCCTTAGAACGCTGTTGGAATTGCCCGGTTTGTGCCATGGATTTCGCCCTAATTCCCAGGATGAAACGAGCTGATGTAAAATCCCCATCCTTGACCCCGCTGCCGGATTTGAGCAGCAGTTACAAGATCTGACCAGACCGTCGGACGCCCCGCATTGTTTGTGTACTGCCTCGGGAACGATGGCTCAGCGAGCAGCTCCCGTGTGATGAGTTGGGCTGAGATCTCGTTTCTTTCTAGCTTTTCTCCGGAAACACGTCGCGCGCCACGATGTGATGATTCTTCGCAGCCCCGGCAGGTACTACCACATGAAAATCACGGGAACAGCCGAGAGCCAGAGGTTGTGCTTCGGGGGATCTTCCACAAGCTCTAGATCGGGCGTTGCCTTTGACAGGATGCCCTCTAAGATCGCATTGTGTCACTCGTTTAGGGGGGATAGTATTGTGATGACACTCTTCCTATCTGGGTTAGAACACTAGCCCCACTGAAGTCTGGGAACTCCATCTGTGAGGGATTAAACACCTCCAAGTGATGTGTTCTAAATACCGCTCGCTAGATATCCTGGGTATCCGGGATGTTATTAGCCTAGCTTGGTAGGGTGGGATCTTAATCTCTCGGCCCCTTTAAGTGACGAGAGAGATCCATTGAAGTGAAAACCACCGATTCTGGGAGATATTGGGTGTTAGTAAAAAAAGTTCTCCCAACAAATCTTTATACAGACAAAGTTACGAGAGGCTTGGGCTCGCCGTTTACCTCATTCTCTGAAAATGCGAAAAGATTAGGACTTGGCACTGCACTCTTCACACTTCCACTGTGCATCTTGTCATTTAATTCGGTATGATACACAGAACAAAGTTGAGGGTTCCCAACACCTCAGCAAACAGGGCAATCGGTACGGGCCTTTCTTCTTGAGTGGGGCGGGAACTTGCGCACAGCCCTTGATCCAAAATCGCAGAAGTACGGCAATGCTCAGCTACTGTGCCGGAACACGGGTGCAATGGTGGATCCCTTGCCAGGCTTATACTCCGATTTCCGAAAGGGAAAAAACTGGAGCCCGTTGGCCCCGCCCGAATTGCCGTCGATTCTTGCTGAAATTTCCCAACCCACCCTACCAAAGGGCAAGTGACTTGAGAAAAGTTCTTAGTACGAAATTTTTATTTCCCCATTCGCCAACGATAAGCGGAACTGGGGGCGGCAATAACCGCTACCGCTTACCCGGGCATTCCATCTTGGGCAAAGAGCTCCGAGGCCGATGTCTTTTGTTGTAGGAGTTTTCCGAGTGTTGTGAGCAACTTAGACATTATAAGAATTTTCAATCGCACCCAATGAAAAGCACTTCGTCAGCCAGAAGGACAGTGGAGATGGGAAGGGCTGTGCGATAGATATGCAGGAGACAAGTAACAACGCTTTTGCCAGTGGATCGCGGAGAAAGAGTGGGTTTCTCCGGGGAACGTTCCAGCCTACAGGAATTTCCATTAAGTTATGGCCAATCTACCACCGTAACACAGGGCACAAGTTAGCCAAAGATGATCCTCATCTCTCCAACCGATTTGAGCTCGAGCATGATTCCATCATGCAATCGGTTCATGATTTCTTTGAGTATGATAGCCAAGAAGTATTGGAGCATTGGGTACTAACTTAGAGTTCACGTGGGCCCTGATAACTGGCCACGTATTTTTCTAATCCTTGTGCCCGAAAACGAGTACTTGTACCTCTTGCCTGCTACCTGTAATATTCCACTAGAACTTATTACCCAATAAGGGATTAAATAGTAGAGTCCTAGGATTCGAGTCCATTCAGCAACTGTAGCGCCGGCATCAGACCAGCCACAAACCCTAGCCGCACCGCCAGGATAGTGCTTCTAGGCAACAGAAACAATCAGGTCTAACTGAGTCAGACTCCTGCAGCATGACGTGAAGAAGGTTGGCGTCAGAGAAAACAAGCTTGAGAAAAACAAGCTTGAAGAACCCTAGCATCTAGGCCCCGGAGTGTCCTATCAATTACCACCCCACCTACCGTGGCGGAGTAACCTGATTCACCTCGCGCCGCACATACGCAAGACATTTCCGGAGAAGATCTCAGCAGCGCCGTACTTGAGCACTTAGTGCCCTTGTGCAAATGATCAAGCACAGGCTCAACCTCGTTGCAGAAAAATACAATCCCGGTATGATACTAACTACCGGTATTGTGGGCGCGCTCCCTGCTGTGGTGGCCTAATGCGTAAGTTTACATTACCACCAGTAGCGGAGCTTCCTTCTCAGAGACCCCCTTCTCTCCCCTCCCACTCCATATTTAACTGTGTTTAGTTAGAGGACCGATCTGAACCCATACCACAGCGTTGAGAGAAAAATTGAGAATGTTGAAAGATGGACAAACACATGACTTCTGCATGAGTGTTGGTATATCTACCCCCACAGTTCCCGAAATTGAAGAGCAAAAGGCGATGCCCAATCGTCACCAACCCCCTATCAAGCGGAAAAGAGATACTAGATCTAATCATGTCCAGAAACAGGAAGAATTCTCGTATGACAGTTGCCGCGCGAGCCGAGATGGAATGAGCGACGTCTTATCATTAACAGATGATTCCAGGGAGGGGGCGAAGGTAAATTGTCAAACCCAGCTTCGATAGGGAAGCTGTTAGGCATAGGAGACAATGGGTGTATCCCTGCTCCACCACTGAGTGGGTTACCAGCCCACTGTGGCTCAAGGATAGCCAGACAAGGTCCTATGGAGCGCCGATTTCGCTTTCAATCCACAGGGCACTGCACCAGAACTAGCACGGGAGACATAAGAGAAAGTCCCATAGAACCCCACTGCTCTCGCCGCGCAAAGACCCCAATGCATATTATGCACCCCCCATCGACAAATAAATAACATTGGTAGCCAGGCGCCCAAACAGACACAATACACCTCGCCCAAGACCAAAAACGACGTACTGTAAACCGATATTTGTAAGTGTACGCGCATATAGAATGTGTCGTTTCAATAAAGCATTGGAATGCAGGATTCTCTAGATACTCTCCCACAAACTAGAGCGACTAAAGGACTTGGTGTGGAACAAAGTATGTTCGTGTGAATGTGGCTGTTTTCGTAGCTTCAGCGGGTAAGAAGTGCGCTCCAACGACGATAAAGAGAATTGATGGCGAAAATGTGTTATAAATTTCACCCAGGAAAGTATTCTACGTTTCGCTGAGCAGTTGGGTTTATAGTACGAGAGCGCGGTAACTATGAACCTCGGGGAGCGGTGGTTTCAGTTCTTATAGCGTACACAACCTCCCAGGCGCACCTGAAAAGACGCCGGTTGGTAAGTTTCGTAAGTGGAATTGAACTTCCCCACCCCCCACCACCTAGTAGAATCTTCCAGAACCCGATACCAAAAAATTTTCTTGCCTTGCCAAAAAGCAAAAAAGTATCATAATCACAGACCCCACGGAACAGCGAAGGTAAACTTATGATACCGGTATTAACCATTTGCACTCCCCCCCCCTCTCCCTTTTAACCGTTGCTTCCCCAAATCAATCGCACCACACCAACATCATTCTGAGATTCAGCAGTCATGAAGTGTCGTTCAATATTTCCATAAACGGCGGACGGCGGGCACGGATCCACCAGACTGAGAAATAAGCGATGCGATAGCTTGTCTTATCAATGAGACATCTGCACCGGATGTTGACAGGTCATTAATGTTTCAGGGCAGGGCAATGATTCAGGATTACATAAATGGTATGAATGTATGATATCATGGTTGCAACACGTATGCAATGCATAATAATTTCTGCTCTAATTTGCCGTGCTGGCATATTGCTTCCTTTTTATTCATTTCTGCTTCTTGTCCTTAGGTTCCACACGAACCACTTTATCACAATTAAGTAAGCAGAGAGGATCAAAGGCAAGTTTCAACTATTGGACCACGTATTATTAGCAAAATACACTTCTCCAATTAGTGGCAGGTGGTGAAAACTTACTCGCCTCATCGCGTCAACCGTGTCCATCCCTAATTCCCCTTCCAAGTAGTCCCTCTTGATCAGACCAACCCCGTGTTCTCCAGTAACTGTCCCCTCCATCTTCACTGCGCGCTCGATCATCCTATGCACAACTCCATCCGCCACCCCCTGTTCACGCTTGTTAAATAATAAAATGCAATGAAAATTCCCGTCGCCGACGTGACCGACCATGCTGCCTAATAAACCGGATGCCTTGAGATCGGATTTTGTGGCTTCTATTATTTCTGCTAGTCGAGAGAGAGGTACCGCGACATCGGTCGTCCAAACGCTGTAGGGGGGTTAGCAAAGATGGATTGAGTCTCAAGACAAGTGCGGTCTCCATACTGATCATTCTCGTCGCGACGAAGAGCCATGACACTCCAGAGTGCTTCCTTCCTTGCAGACCAAAGTTCATGGGCCTCATCATTATTGCGAGCGAACTCAAATGATTGAGAACGATGGGATCTTCCAATTTGCTTCACCAAAGCGATTTGCTCTTTGACCCCTGACTGTGTTCCTTCACCGAACGAGAAATCACACTTAGTTATTTTTATTTGGCGCATGAAAAGGAGCTCCGGACAGGAGAATTACCAGCAAATTTAAAAAACAATGTTGGTTCCTCTTTCCAACTCCTGCTTGTGCTTCCACTCTGATTGATGCATCTCATCTGAACATCGTCCAAGATTTCAATCGCAGCAATGGGTATACCCTTAGCCATTACCTCCGCCACAGTCTCCGCTGCATCCTTGACAGTAGGGAAGCTCGAAACGGCAACACTCTCGCTTGCAGGTTTTACTGTAAGCTTTAAAGTAGCCTCAGTAACAAATCCTAGTGTCCCCTCACTTCCAATAAACATTCTTGTCAAATCATAACCAGCGCTCGACTTGCGGGGTCTCTGCCGAGTTTTTATGACGGTTCCATCAGCGAGAACCACTGTGAGAGATAATACCCATTCCCGCATTGTACCATACCTAGCAGCGTTAGTCCCGCTACAACCAGTCCCAACCATACCACCGATTTGGGCCCCCGGACCGGGATCTGGGGGGAAAAAAAGGCCATCTTCAGCAAGAACGTCATTGAGATCTTCCCAGCCTACTGCCGGCTGTACGACCACATCCAAGTCCTCCTTATGTAACCGAAGGATTTTATCCATCCGCGAGAAATCCACGCAGACACCGCCACGAGTAGGAGCAAAATGACCCTCAAGTGAGGTCCCGCCTGAGAAGGGAGTCATAGGGATTCGGCGTTGGTGGCATATTTTGGCAATGCCAGAAACCTCTTCAGTCGTCGATGGGTAAACGATGAGAAAGGGGGTTTTCGTGCCTCCATGATGTGAAGACCACTCGGAGGTCGAATGGCGGGCCAAGTCTTCCCCAGCCGTCGATACATGCTCTGCGCCGAGAAGAGCAACGAACTCAGTCCACGAGGCTTCAAGGTTCGACTTAGAAAGGTCATGTTTCGGGATGGGAAAATTCTTTAGTGGTGATGTAGAGTTTGTCGGAGGTACAGGAACGGAGAGCGAACCCAGGTAATAGAAAACGATTGCGACAGCTCCAGCAGCTTGAAAGTGAGTCAGCAAGATGTTTTCCAAAGCCAGGGGATGATCTATCGAAGAAACCCGAGCAGCCGGATCCGGGTGGAGGTGATAAATTGTCGGGAGCAAGCTCACCAAAGATTCCTGCAAGAGTACCACTAACTTTCTCGGAGCCCGCTTGTCCCTCAGCAGACCTGCTTCGGAGTTTCGCACTCATCAATGCTGCTCTCTCATTCTGTATTCGTTGAGCCGTAGAGTCGTACAATTGCCCTCGAAAGCTCTTCTTGAGCTTATCAGTGTCTGTTGTTTTGGTTGATTGCCTCCTGACAGCCGATAACCGAGAAAGAATTCTTGTTCTCAGGATTAATGTGCGGGGAATAATGATTGGCATGGCGATGTTTGTTCGAGTCCAGAGCCGAACAAACTCGCGGAACACAGCGAAGAGAGAAGGGCGGGGCGAAGGAATGGGAGATTCGGCCACGAGTGGTTTCGGAGGGGCACGCCGGCCAGAAATTTCTCCGTGATTTGAAAAGGTTATGCTGCGGTAGTGACCCGATTCGGCTTTTTGTTTTTGTTTTCAGTGATGGGGTGGGAAGGGTATGGCTTGGCATTGGCTGAGTGTTTTGAAACACCAGCCACACTCGGAGAGGCGTTGAGAATATCCCTAAAATGGAACAGGTATCATACTTTTGTCGGTACCGCACCATACTCGTACATCGAAGTCCACGATGCAAGTATCGATAACTTGTGCATTTACTAACACCATAGATCTAATTCCCCAGGCTTGTGCACGTACCTGTACCTCAAAAGTGCCCCAACGGTCGCGATGTAAAGTACTGATGTGCTATATCGTAGCTTATAGTGCCAGTACTCCATCCAAGCGCAAAATTCCATAGGTATGATATCATACTATAGGTCACCAGTACCCCCAACAGAAGGTGGGGTGTAGGGTATACGGGCAGGCTATCACAAATATCCATCGTGGAAACAGATTAGAGATTGAGTAAAGGGAGCCCAACGTTGATAGAACACACCGCACCCTTTTTCATTACCTCCCCGAGTTGTCTTTTTCTCCCACGGGAGCATATTTTCCCTTCCTCCTCTCTAGCGTGCCTCCTATGCCTTCAGAATATCAATCATCCTTTTACCAATCTTCAATCGATTTTCCCATCTTTCTTTCCGGCTACCCACACTCGCGTAAAGACAGTCTTTACCTTCGAAATCGCTTCTCTTAACTAGTGCACCCAGCAAACATGCACTGCTGGGAACCTGTCAAAAGGGATATCCACAATCTCTGCGCCGTTCAGAATTAGTCACTAGGTCAAGTGATACAATACTCCGATAAAAACAATTGTTGCATCAACTCAGGGGGGAAGGGCAGTCCTTAGCAAGCTAATTTATATTCTGTAGGACCATATCGACATATAAAGTGTTGCCGCGACTCCTCCAACCCCAACTATAACGAAAATATGCCAGGAGGCTGCGGTGATAAATTTTCAGCAAGAGGTCGTAGAGGAAAAGATTTCCTCAATGGGAGTATCTAAGAGCGGCTACTTTGAGGATATATGGAGGGGAAGAGGAAGAGAAGAGCAGCAAACTCCCAAGCAGATTCAAGCAAAACACGATCAGTAACCTGTTTTCCCACAAAGAGTTCCAACACTGGCGCACTCCAAATAGGATATAGCGATGGAACCACCACAACTCAGCCTGGATCAGAGTATGACGTTTACCAGGGCATCCGGCAACTAGATCGGTCATCTGGTAAAGACATCCAATTTGGACAATTTCAGCACAGCTACACTCAAGATTATTGTCAGCATCGGGGTCGCTAGGTGTATCAAGGTGATCTCCGTTCCGGTTCTATAATTTCAATTGCGGTTTTCAGACAAGGTATCCCCCACCATTGCTGTTGGGGTGCCATATGTAAGGCGCACCGCGATGTGAGATCGAGTCTGTATTGCACCATATTGCACCAGCGCCACACTCAGTCAATGAGATATCCCTATACCCAAAGTGAGCTACTTAACGAGACAATACTTTTGCTTTTGACGTTGATTATCCGTTGCGAACCACGTCGGTGCTCTCACGAAACCTGCCATATCGAGTGACTACCTATGACAGCTAACATCACCCTTCAGCGTATGACACAAGCCCAGTCCCAAGAGTCGCTCTCTCCCCCTTCCCCTCTCCTTATCTCTCGAACTCTTTCTCACTACTAAAACAGCAAAACCTCCTCCTGATGTCTGTCGATTTCAGTCTATGCTCTTGATACTTTTTCAGTATTGCTACCTACAATTACCTGACCAGGAACACCGGCAGCGACGCTTAGGGAATAGAGTCTGAGAGCCATGTCTGAAACATAGAACACCAAAGTACGGTACTGAATACCACATGGCCTCGAGTGATTCCTCATGACACAGAAAACACAGGTACGATAGGATCGCCGCTCCCGCGTAAGCTGGAAGCTGCTCAAGGCTGCTCAAGGCCATTAACTTTAGGCACGTGCCGAGCCCCGGCTCTACTTATGCAGGGGTTGGTATTTCCCATGTGTTGTCCGTTTGCTGCGCATAGAACTAGTCATCCGGGAGGCCAATGAAGTATCTCGGGAAACCACTTCGAGAGAACGGAATACATTTAGATATCGATGACCACAGATTTCTTTATGGTTCCTCAATACCGCATCTACCTTATTTCCAATTGGGCGTACAGGGTCAGGAATCCTATCGTCTTCTTGTCTCCTTTGATTTTTTGATCCCTTGAATCCCCCCGTTTAGTCTTTCGTTGATGGAGGGGGGTTGTTCGGGAGTGTTTGTGTGATGGCGAGATTGGAGATGTTCTGCTATGCTCGTGTTGTCGGGTGGGTGTTGCGCCGGTTTTGGTGCGCGAGCGCAAATCAAAACGCGATTCTAATACGGTGACGTGAATACCGCACTTGTAGTGTTCATAAAAAGCTAGTACCTATTTCCTTCCAATCCCGTCGCTCACTCACTACCCGTACCGGTACCCTATCTGTGCCGAATAAGTCTCTGCTGAGTACGGGTAGTCTATTGTTTGGGTAACCACTCCGTTGCTTCTGCTACGAGATGTCACATACTGTTGCATTGGAGCGAGAATACTTATTGTGTAATGAGAATAACAGGTATTTCAATTTACTCTCGATATCCTATGATATACCCACTGAGACAGAATATGACAACAAAAGACAAGGAGAAACAGGCTAGCCCACTCCTCTATTCTGCTCGATAAACCCTCCCGCCAACAAAAGAAGAAAGAACCTGCTTAATCTCCACTCTTCTTCGCATGGATAACTTCCCCTGTCGGCATCCTCGCCTCATACTCCAACCCAACCCTGGCCTTGGCACCCTTCTCTAGCCCAATTTCCCACCTAACCTCCCCATTCTTCCTCAGCTCCACTTTAACCCCAGATCCGGCAGGCACACTTGTCGGCTTCTTCCCACCCATCTCAAAGCCCGAGAAGAACCTGACATTCGTCGCAGCGCCCTTGAGCGTATCTCCAACATTCTTGACTGCCGGTCGCTTAACTGCAATTTTCAGTCTCTCCTCTTCACTCACGGGAACTTGGTCGAAGAGGATTAGCGTGATGGGTGTGGACCTAGTATTGTAGATACTTATGTTTCGCTCATAGGTTAGCACTTGCTCTTTCACGAGCATTCCCTCGGAGGCTATGCGACGGACGGGTTTGGCGTATGTGATCGTCACTTCCTCATCCACGCCGAGGCCGATCTCAAACGTGTCATTTGGAGCACAGCGGGTTACGGTTGAGTTGCCCAGGAATGTCCCGTCAATTGTTAAACCAGCAGGACCGCGCAGGAGGGTGGTGGGGGAGGGGTTGCGAAGACGGGCTTTGAGGAATACGGCGGTGCGGTATTTGGGTACGGCTAGGTGGGAGAATTCCACCGATGGAAGGGCGAATTCGGAGATAATGTAGCGGGACAGCTGCTTCGACGAAACGACAGTTCGGATTCCCGGGAGGTCATAGGTCGTTGTTAGTCCGTGGGTTTCCGACGTGCTCGTTGCGATGCCCATCTTGTTCGATGGGGCGTCTAGCACTGTGGATGCGTCGTCGCCATCGCCGTCGTCGCCGGGATCGCTGGAATCGCTGGAGTACGGGTTCTCCAGGACGGCGGGGGATTTGCTCACGCTCCGACTACGACTGAGCATAGCACCACTGCCGAAGGAGATGCCTTTTCTCGCGGAACGGTTCTGGGATCCACTAATAACAGACTTTGCTACCGCGGCGCTAGGATAGACTCTTTCCATATTAGGGGGAACGCGGCCGTGACCGTAGTACTCTTGCCCCTGCATGCTTAGATTCCCGCATTCGACTTCGAGATCGAGATCGCCTTTTGCGCGCCTCGCCGTCGCCTTCTTCTCCTCGCGCTTCTCTTGTTCGGGGACGGCATATAGTCCACCGTCTTTCTCGCTGCCGTAATATACCCGCCGCTTGAGCAATACGTGCCAGGCATCCATCCACGGCGCTTTATCTTCGATCCCGTTGAAGGAGGTTTGTGAGGTGGACAGCGTGATTTTAGCATCCCGCCAGGTCTCGCCGGTTTTGTTGTAGAAATGGGCCCTGTAGGAAATGGATCCTGTGTTCGATGTCGTATCCAGGCGGATATCATACCGGGGAACCCAAGACGCTCCTCCAGTGATGTATGAAATACGCAAACTTGGCCCACCGTCGTTGGCCGGTGGCTTGTCGTCCTCCGCGCGTGCGGGCCTTCCGGTGTCAATTGCGGTGGGAACGGACTTGGTTTCTTTCGGTAAGCTGTCCAATTCCACGGTGATCTTGACGCGGTAAACTTTCTCTGGGGTATACAGCTTCTGCTCTTTGCGCTCTCTCCTCGCGAATTCTTTCTGTCGTCGACGCTCCGTTTTCACGGCGTTCTTCTTCCGAAGCGCCTTTTCCCATCGGGCTTTCACCTTTTCGTGTGCCTTTCTGAGCCTTCCCAGCTCGGCTTCTACGTCCGCTATACAACCTTTGGCGTTCACTATCTTATCGTACGTTTCCTGGCGGGTAGATGCATAATTTTTCAATTCTTTACGTATAGTCTCCGATGGGGCGACGGTAGTCTTCTCAGCCCAGGTCTTTATGAAGGTGTCCATGTACTTTTGCTGCTGAACGCACGATGCTTTGGCCTCTTGATAACGTGCTAATTGCTGGGTCGACTCTCTCAATTGAGCTTCTAAAGCTTGCAATTCCGGAGACGTCTCATCCTCTTCCGATGATGTGTCGCTGTCGGAATGATCGTCAAATTGATGCTCGTCATATTTCGAGTTAGGGATCAAGTCCACCGCCATGTCCGTGATGAGTGCCGGGGTATCATGTCCTTCGACTTTGATCGAGTCGGCTTCGGCATGCGGGGTGAGGTTGTAAATGGTGATCTCATTTCTCCCCGGCTGCGAAAATCAAATTAATGGCGGTAGAGGACAAAGAGGATGGTGGCAAACCTTAATTGTAACATTATTAATATCCCTAACGATGGCTGCGCGAGAAGGGTAAATAGTCACGCTTCGAACACTGAGGTCATCGACGGAGAATGATTGCTTATGAATGGTATTTTCCGTCATTTTCGCTTTTGTGTATCAACTCTTTGAGCAAGTGTTGGGATTGAAATACGTTCAATAGAGGTGGGAGAACCATCTTCTTATACACCTCCGCAAGGCCAGGGAGCAGTAGCGGACATGCGAGCCCCGTGGAATGGCGGTACGAGCTGTGCTGAAGAGGCGTTGTTGTTGGTAAGTTAGGCTGCTGAAACAGCTTTCCACAAGGCTGGGCAAAAGGGTGGAGGGCTTCCCCACATTATCACATCTGCATGCAGTAAAGTGCATAGCTTTATCGATGCCAGCAAGGATTGACCCCTGAGAGTGCCGGGATTGTACAAGTTATGATACCGTAACCGTTAGAGAAAACTTGCCTGAACTTGCCGCACGCACGGTACTCGTACTCGAGTGCAATAGACTCATAGTGTGATCGGCGGGGGTCTCACTTCAGCCCCACAAGTGGAATGATGGCTTCGACTCGCAGTGTTTATCTATTGGCGTCACATTTTATGCATTACGAAGCACAACTCGAAGGTCCTCCTGGTGCCTTATGATTCTACGAGTGCATACTAGTGCAGTAGAAAGGGAAGGTGTTTTGTACAAGTGCAAGTGTAGATTCTCTTGGTTCAAATTGTGAGACGAGAGGGCGTGCAGGGTGTTCAACCACTTTGTCCAGCAATACCCACGGTATTCAACCATCGTTACTTGTATAACCACCCACAATACAATTACCGTACAGATGTCCGTGTTTTTATGCTCCACTTTGCGCAAGAGCACGAGATCTCCTAATGGAATCTTTTCGTTTTGGCCATTGCTCAGACACAGCTTAAAGTGGATAGAGTTGAGAGTTTGAGATTTTCGAGATCGAGGTTATGTGGCTGGTCGCATCTCACTGTTCCGGCAGCTAGCATTGCTGATACCAATTGGTGTGGGGAGTTTGTGTCATGACATACCGGTAAGCCTCCATAATAGGGAGGTTCGATGTTCTCAGTGCACCTCAAGCCGAGTACACAACATACTGCACGAATACAGGCGTATGATACAGCTTTGAGTGGCACCTGTACTTCGAGTATGAAATAAACTGCCACTATGACAGGTGTATCGGCTGACGTTTCCATGCATTCTACTGTAGGTGCCATCATCTTGGCCGGAAAGGAATAGGAAGGTCGGCACTACTAGCATTACTGTAGTATGAAAAATAATTTCCTTTTTACCTTTCTCTGTCTAGCTTTACGGACTAAGCACTGTACCTTTGGACCCCGTATGCCGTGTACCTGGTTGCCAAAAGGTTTTGTTAGAAATGAGTGAAGTGTTGATTGATCTTGATGAGGTCAAGGAGGTTTGAATTGAGTCCAATTATTGAGTAACAGGATGAAGAGATTGAGTGGTAGGTTAAAAGAGAAAGTAGTTTACAGGAGCCATAGACTAAATAGGGGCAGTGTTTGTTCTGTTCTCTAGCTTGTGTAGGTTAGGTGTTCAGGTGTGTATGCAATCCACAGTATTGATATCCCATCTACCTCTTACCGATGGTGTATCCTGTCCATGTAGTGGACCCTGGGTTCTGCTTCTTCTGTATTCTTTTGAACCCATGGCTCTTGTTGGTATGATATTTCTAACAGTTTCTAACAGGTTTACAATGTACCGTATTTTCCAAGAGATACGCCTCTATCGAAACACCCTTACCTTCCATCTCCCGAGAACTTCGAACCTCCCTAATATTAATGTATCAATTTTCTCGACATGGGGCACTACAGTACGGAGGTACTCGAGTACGGGTGCTGTACAGCCCATAAATTTTCGTATATTTTACCAGCGAGGGGTGAGGGAGTGGATTTAATATCGTCGCTACCCAATTCACTCTTTCAACCCGTACTTTACAAGGGCAACAGCGCTGCTAGTAAAATACCGGTATCGTAGTGCTCAGGCAAAAGGCGCCGGGGAGATGGAGAAACTATCCGCAAGCCGAACCCCGAGTGCCGTACCGGTACCTTCGTATCGGAACGGTATTGGGTGGTGTCAAGGCGAGTAAAAGTGGTAAGTTTATTATGATAAATTATCATATCCATGTGGGGTACAGTACGAGTACTCTACTGGCAGAAATATGACTCACCCATCCTCGCCTGGTTGGGCACATTGGCATGGCACAAATTAATCAAATAAATTATTTTTTACAAGTGCCACCGTACAATAGTACTAGTACTAGCCCACAAACCTGACTCAAATTTAAGCTGGTCGATACTCTTCACCACAACAAAAAAAGTTTCCGTCCTTGTATGATACTCGTAAAAGACCAACACACAACACCATACACAGCCACTGTCATAGACGCTCACTCGGACTAGCCTGTCCGTCCAATGTTGTAATATGACTTTCAAATATGTCTCGGTTACGCATTTGATGATGACAGAACTCCGGTCATAGTTACCAGTATGAACTCATCTATATAAATGAACTCATTACACGGTTGACTATACGGAGGTACAGCCCATAAGTTTTGGACATTCCACTAGTAGGGGATGTTGCGCTAGCAGTAGTAGTGCGGTGAATTGGATATGGTGGATCTCGGGTAGTCCTGTTGATAACTATGGATCGTTAATTCACCTGCATGGTACTTGTACAGAAGTGACCATTCAGTTGCCATTAATGGCAGTTCTATGAAAAAGAAGAAGAAAAAAACCTTTCACTACGACTCCCTCTACGACTCCCTCTATCACACTAGGTTCACTACACCTCGCACCACATTACCAAATTCACTCCACTAGAGGTGCTAGCGCAATATCTCCTACTAGCGGAATGTCCAAAACTTATGGGCTGTACCTCCGTAATATAGTTTGCTTGCTCGCATTTCCTTTCTCTTTACCGTTCCGCTATGTTGTATTGCTGTCATTGATTTTTCTTTTTCTCTTGTGTGAGGTATACCGGTATGTCATAGGTGGTTGCGGCAATCTCTTAATCACCTGTAGCATAAATTGGGCCTGATAGCCGGCCTATAGAGCATTACTCAAGCAAGAAGTACTCGTACAACCTCAATCAAGAAATACAACATGTCCGTCCAAGACCGAGCCCCTGTGCCAGTACTTCAAATACCAACAAATCTGGCCGCAACCTCATCTCGCTGCGAACAGCATAGCCTCATTGTGATATCGGCACTCCCATCCCCGTTACCCTGCCGGCATGGCATGTACAGTACTCGAGTATTTCTCGGTATTGTACCCAGCATGTTCGTGATATGCTGTGAAATCGCTTCACACGCTATGAAGCCACTCGCGCTGATCCACGTACGATATCTAGCTGCCTCCAACGTTTTTGAACACAGCTGCTATTGCGTATTGCTAAGACTCAGCTTTTTTTTTCTGCTCAGATCTTAGCGACACTCAGCAGTGGCGCTGTCCACAAGCGTCGCTCAGTTATGGGCATGGCCTTCCTCCTATCGCACTAGTGCCTGAGTGTGTAGAATATACACCGGTTCTTTTAGGCAACGCTGCCTTATTCTACTGCCGTACTTGGAACTTGCAGTTCATACTTGTAATATACCCTATCCGGGCGCCATAAGCCAAACCTCTGAGATCTCGGGGGTAGTAACGATATCCTGCTAAATATTTGCTATATTCTACTACGGTTGATGGCCTTGGACCCTGCTACCTGCATTTGTTGGTCGCATCATACACGTGTACAAGCTACTTATGAGTAGTGTTGGCATGAAGGAGGGGGGGGGGTTAGTGATAAAATAAAGGAACGCCCTGGAGCTCGTGCTTATGGATCCCTTTCGAAGTCCTGAAGGTGTTAAGAAAATCTAACTGAATTAATACTACTACACTATGAGAAAAGCAAAGAAAGACATTATTGAGAATCCCCCTCCATCGCCTCCAGCACTTCTACCCCATACCTCCTTCCACGCCATCACCTTCGAAGGACTCTTCCTTTTTAATATTATTTTGCCCGCATAACCAAGTAGTGTCGTAAACTAAGAAATTCACCCAGAATCAGCCCGGCAAACACCCCTTTGGAGGCCGTTTGCTAAGTCCCCCTTTGAACTGGCCAAGGTTTCCGTCGCGACATTGGGTAAGAGGCATCTGTAATTTTTTTCGGAATGCCTCTCTTTCAACTTGGCTCGAATGTGATAAGAACTTTCGGGCCTCTCAATATTTCGCACGACGCCACATGTCATCCTAGCGCAACACCGATAACTACCGATGGTAACTTTTTAGAATTGAAACTTGGTATCATACAGATGAGGAATCAAGAAAAATCATTGTAGACACCCTTCTGATAAAGCTAGAATAGGCACAAAGAAGGAAAAGAAGAAAGCAATCCATAAAATACCCACTGGAGATCAAACCCTGCGCAAACGTTACCCCCTCAATCTCCATTGAGATAGTGGTGGATAAAAAAAGAAGTAACTAGGCACCTCCTTCGCGTTTCTGACCAATGCTATGGGGAATGGTCCTTACATTGACACTCACAAAGCCTCTAGGGGGGTCAACCTCCATTATATCCTCCATATCGCTCATAAGCGCACCCTCCTGATCTGCTTCCTTTTGATTGTTAAAATTCTCCCAGGCATCGGTAGGTGGGTTGAGCGGGTTGAGCGTATCTTCCTCCTCCTGTTGATAAAGCATAGCCGGCCCCACTTTTGATTCTATTTTATCTTCAATGTCAATCACGCTGAGGTCCAAACCATTCAAGATAGTACATCCGAAAGCCTCGAGTCTCGAATTGGCCCATCCTCTTATATCGACCGGAAAGATTTTCAGAGTCGGGTCCCCTCCATAAAGGAGGTCGTGACGTCCAGTCCATACCTGAATCGCCTGGGGTTCGTAGTATCTCCCGAGAACGGCTTTGAGAATAACTTTGGACCTTTCGTTCGTTCCGTCCGGAATGTACCACTTAATAGTCCAGTCGCCACCGCATGAGCGACGCATGCGGGGGGGAAGTTGGAGACTTGCTTCGTCTTGAACCGGCTCCGTACCTTTCCGAGGGAAGGCAGTAAAAATCGGACCTCCAAAGACGATTCTGGTTGTTGATTTACCGGGGCTGATTTTGGAGGGTGAAGTGTAGGTCTGAATCGACTTGACAACCATCATATCTTCTGCCCCATCAACTATGCTCCCTTCGGTAAAGCACTTAATACGTATTGGTTCATCAACCCATATTTTTTCCGCACCAAGGTAAATGCCATTATACGACGTCACCTTAACCTTCTCTGTCTCCCCTCTTTCGATAACGGAATGTATGCTATCAGGGATCTTATCGAATACCGAGAATGTACCTGCGACTTCCCGACCAGACGCAACTGAGGGGTGTTCGGATTCATTCGCCTCGTAATTGATAGCACATTCAGGGCGTGACAACCATGGCCTGACAAACCACTGCTTAACGTCGCTGATAACCTCCCCATTCTTCCCCTTCCCAGCGCAGAGCTGGATAGTGTACGAATCTTTGTCGGTAGCCCATGGCGGAACAATGTCTTTTTCCACGTTAACAAATGTTCTCATTGGATCTTGTTCTGTTTCTTGTTCTCTGGTTCCGGTAATTATGTTAGGAGGCATGAGGAAAGGTGTGTATCCAGGGCGTTCGACAATTATCCCAGCAGCCCAAACGCCACCCTGACCGTCGACTAGATTTTTCTCGTCTATCCCCTCATAGCTCCTCTCTTCATTGGCAGGAAGCCAAACCCATCCAATCTCTCCTTTGCGTATGACCCATCCTCCGCAATCCTGCTCCGCAATCTTTTCCTCCTGGCATACAACTGTCTTTACCCTCCTAACTTCCTTCTGGTAAAATTGAACGGATCCCTTAGAAGTTGAGGTAGCTGGCCCGGTCTTCGGACCCACAGTACTACACAGGCAGCATTGACAGAATTTCCCCTTGGTGTCGGGGTTCTTAGTTGCACTGAAACGGCAAAGGTACGCAATGTGGGGGAAGAACTCGGCTGGTGATCGATAGCGCTTTCCCGATGGATGTCCGTATAGATAGGTGTCTGATCTTTCTTTTCCAAGAACGCCATCCTATAAAACGAGTCAATATAATGCAGGTGGAAAGTCAAGGAAGCTTGAAGGTTCAACTAACTTTAGCGGAACATTTGACATGCTCAAAGAGCTTGTAATTCCGCGGAAACTCGGCGAAAACATAGTCAAGTGATTCTGCGCACTAGATCGTTAGCGGATAGCTTCAAGTGGCGACTGTGAAGGGCGAAGGGTTTTAGTAGGGTGGGATTTAGCTTCGCTTATCAACATGCTCGCTGCAAAAAATTTTCCGCTGACCTTGAGGATTCTCTTGCTTGGAGAATAGTTGGTAAACATGATTACCGCATTTGGTTCTCCACATGACATCTTTACTGCTCCCAGTGGGTACAGGGGAATAATATTCGTAGGCACCATCGGCACGAGGCTTCTTTTCAAGATTGGTCGGATAGAGGACCTTTCCGTCAGAGTAGTCGCAGGGTAAGAAACGGCAGTCATCAGGAGATTCAGAGCGGACACTCCCTGGTTGCGGTGGCATGATTGGTAATAGACTCGGGGGTTATCCGTTGGGTGCCTTGAAGCCTGAGATGGGGGAAGAAGAAGAAAAAACTCAAAGCTGTCGTATCGTAGCGAATGAGCTTTCGATAGTTGCGAGATAAATGTTGTACTTGTAGGGGGAAATAGGCGTTGAGGATTAATTAGCCAAGAAAGAATAGGTTGAAAATAATGATGATGGTGGTGATGGTGATGACGGGTGTGTGTGAGAAAGGAGAGAGAAGGAGGAGGGGGATGAGTGAGTGGTATGGTCGGTGTTGCGTGGTATTATATGTACGGTAGATGCCGTGCAGGATCGAAATAGAAAGGAAGGGACGGGGACATCTTCGAGTGCAGTTCAGTTGTTCTTGGCGTGATGGTAAATTCCGTGCGACACCCCGCTGCCGCCTCGTTAGTTAGTTAGTTACTCTTCTGTTACTCTGAGAAGACACAACTCGCACCCCTCCGTCAGCAAAGTCTTCAACCTCCACACTAATTCCTTCTTAGGAGCATTCCCAAGATAATTCATGGGGTAGAGATAATAATTATCATTATGCTCCGTTGCCCTTTACGCCACTCTAACACTATTAGCAAGTCCTTCGGCACAAAGTCATATTCCCGCACCTTCTTATCATATCTTCATCCGGCACTTGCCCCACCGGTAGTTTTTGTTGGATTAATCACAACCCTCTGGGTTTATAAGGTTTCTTATCCTTTCCCTTCAATATAAATCTCTCGACTGCTAATTCCAAGATTAGTGTGCCATGATGGTTGTATTCCAGAACAAGATCATTTACATGCCCGGTACTTATCCTCCTTCACCAACCGAATTGCCTCTACTCGTTTGCGCTCTTCGGAGAAGCCTGTGATATGTTGTGAATCTTCGTTTATATTATTATAAAAAATAATAATTTGATTTAAGGTTAGGGTTTAAGCTAAATACATACAGGTGTCCCAATTGGAGCTAAGAGAGAGAAGATTGAGGCTTACCAAGAATCATGTATGGGGATCGACTGGCGCGGAAGGTTCCGGGACATCAAGACTGAGGATGGGAGGCTATTGAGTTGGGTAGAAGCAACTGTTTTCTCCCGCGCACCGGCTGGTTTTGCTGGAAGTAGACGGAATGTGGTTATTGCTTATTTTCAAGGGAAAGTTTTTCAGATAAGAATTCACGCAACGGCCAAGATTAATAGAGTTTACAGAAATGCATCTTCGACACCTCCTCGTTTGCCGCTTATATCTACAATCTTATCCTCACTCCAAACCCCAAACTCTTCTACAACCTACACGGTAATCATCCCATCTTATCGAGGCTACTGGACATCCACTGGCAGCCCTTCACAATCTGGTATTGAAAAGGATATGAAGGCTATTTTCCGCCACCTTGAGAGTTATAGCACCCCTGGTACAGAGTTTATCCTTTGGGGCCAGAGTATCGGTTGCGGTATAGCTCTTAAGGGATGGGCCAATTACCTTCGAGCTCCTAAGTGTCGGGTACCTATACATGTTAAGGGTTTGATTATGGAAACACCATTCGTTAGTATTAGCAGTATGCTTTTGGCGCTGTACCCACAGCGTTGGTTACCGTATAGATATCTATCGCCATTTTTGAGAAATCATTGGGATGTGCGTGAAGCGGTTAACGAAATTGCAGAGAAGAACGTTAGGGTGGATATAGTGGCATTGCGGGCTGAGAGGGATGAACTTGTTACGGAAGCGGAGGCAGTAGAGGTTGAAGGCATTCTTGAACGAATCTTGCGGAAGGATCGGCATATCCGGAGGGCCGTGATTATCGGCGCTCTTCACGTTGAGTGTGTGGCTAAAGCGCAGGGTCGGAGCGAGATTATAAGCTTTTTGAAAGATACGCGATAAGTTGGGAGCTGCACCACACCGTCCATGCACTGTGTCACGGGAACGGCTAGATAATACTCTGTTAAAGCATGGGATTTTAATATTAATATCCAACCTTATTTTGACATAACACTCGGGCGGCATAGCCCCCCTGACTTCGGTCATCTGAGTCCTTTCCCTCCCAAATTCCCAACCCAGAACCCTTATACCCCCACCTTAATCCCTCTCTGCGGCGGCGGCCTTAGGCCTATCCAAAACCTACCTTGTCCCTCCACCAGACATCCCCACCCGAAAATAATTTGCGTGTTGCAGATTCCTACAACATCCATGCCCAACTAGATACCGTAGCACGTCCTTTTCAAGAGACAAAATTTGAACCACGAGGCACCCACACGCAGGATTGAGTGAAAGTCTGCGCACGGTTATCATGGGTTAATGGCCTTTTAGAAGTGTTGAATTCGTCGGGCGTTGGTCGAGAGACGCGGAGGTTGGTTATGGGAAACTTCGGGGCTGTTTAGCACATCAAGATCCGAGACGACCGGTCATCAAAAGGTTGCGGTTGCCATTTGGAACCAACCAATCACAATATGCGACTCAGTTATGTAAGCTGGATATCCTGTTGGCCAGTTCCCAATCGTAATTGACAAGTTGAAATTTAGGATGACCACCACCTCAAATTGTGTCAGCCCCTTGAGTTGAACGGCAGAGCATGATGGGAGGAATGAGGAACATTACCACCTGATTGGGTTAACTTATGTCCCCAGCAAGAGAAAGGAAAAAAGCCAACAACGCGTTGTAAAAAAAAATCGATCCCTGAACATAATGTTTCCTCCCCGGATTGTACGAGTACAATAGCGCAAGTACTGGCCCTCATCGTTTCTAGGCACTCCCGTATTAGGTTTCTGCTTTGGGACAGCACTCGTATAGTATGGTATCATTTGATACCAATATCGGTATGCATGATAGATGTTACAACCCCTAGGTCCAGAGAGTACCGATTGAGGAGTTATAACTAAGATTGTGGAGAAGTTTTCTCGACACTGGAGGGTTTGCCACTTGTAGGTTGGTGTTTCGGTTTGACGATTTTTCTCCGATTGCACTTTGCTACTCTTGGATTTCCCATTCTCTCTGTGTCTGGAGTTCCTCTCGCGCTGGCGTCAAACCATCTGGTATTTGGTATCGATAACATACCACCCTGATAGGAGCTCCGTGTCGTGATTTAGCTATCCTCATTTGCATAGGTTGCACCCTGATGGGGATTTTGTTATCATACCGTTTTGTCTCGTAACTTTAGTCAATTCCACGGGATGTGGGAGATACTGGCATACCTTGACGACCCCAATCGCCCACATTGTGGCCATGGTGGATAGACTCTGGGATTGGCAGAAGTCATCTTGGTCAAAAGGGGGGTGCCGAGGATCCCATTGGGTTCCTGAAAAGAGGAGTTTGAGTAGGGATCTCTCTGGGTAGCTAGATTCACTGGACTATGGCCTAGGTGGTTGTCGTTGAGATGATACGCGTGGTGCTTTTGTTAGTTGATGATGGTGAGTGTTGAGGATTTAAGGTTAGGAATGGAGTTCATGGTCGCAGGCTTGTCATTGACCATTCGGATTAGGGACGACTGCGATTGCTGAACCTCAACTACTTTAGAATTGCAAGACTCCCGGTTAATGGTCGGAGGTTTGGTAGCGAAAGGTGAGCTACTACGGATCATCACAGGGCATAGAAGTATGAAGGTAGCCTAGGGAGGTTGTTTCAAGCTTCGAGAGTTTGAAGTTCATGGAGAATTTCCGGGAACAGAAGTCTATTTTAACATTAGCACCAACAGACTTGATGTCGAGACCTGTGATTGGTCATAGCGTTTAGTATAATCAGAGGTATCAGATCATCAAGAGACACTAACTTTCCTTACTTATTTTCCTTTGAGCCAATGAGGGGGGCGGGTCGTGTCCTCGCTTTGTGCTAAAAACCCGTGCTCCTCGTAGAAGGGTTTGTTTATATTGGCTGTTCGTTTCCGATTTCGGTATGCCACGAGCTTGAAACGCGGGTAGCCTATGGCCCAAGGTTTTGCACGAAATGAATGCGGTTCTGAGTGGTGACGATGTAGATAGTTCTCGAGTGTGTGGAGGGAGATAAAAAGGAGTAAATATTGTTGGTGTGGTAGCAGTAGTGAAAGTATGGACGAAGAAGAAAGGAAACTTTGAGCAATGAAGAGAACAACTTCAGTGTGTCCCCGAAAACAAACACGAATGAAGTCCGTGGCGTATGGAGACAGCACTGTGAGTCCGAAATCCTCCCATGAAGGCCGTTCCTTTGTTCCACTAACACTTATGATGAGAGCGTTTTCACCTAGATCGTGGTATCATAGTCAGGAAATTTGCCCACAGGAAACCTTTTCCTAGACCACGGGACATTCACGGTTGCTCTGGACTCTTACTAGAGTATGCCACGCACCGCTAGATATTTCCAGCACACTGAAGTGTCCGGGGAAGCTCGAATCCTGCAGTTCCAAAGGTTATTCCATCTCAGTGATTACCACTAGGAGTGTTTCCTAGACATGGGGTTAGATCAAAAAATCTTGCACGTAGGTTCGACCTTATTGTCGATTCTGTTTTCGAGTCATTTCGGTTTGTCTCGACTCCGAAGAAATAAGGATGATGATGCAGGAGATATGGGCATCAGATGCAGCGTTCGGCAAGGAGGGTGTATCATAGTATTCAGGAGACGGAGAACATTTCAACCGGTTTACAGGATCAAGGATTTCAAATGCTTTTGAGAAGCCCTTCTTCTACCAATAAGATCCTCCGGTTGTCTTCCTCCGGCTCTCACATTCGCCAACCACAATCTGGAACCCCGACCTAGAATCTCCAGAGTTATTATGCTTACCCATAGAGAGCCCTGAATCCTGTTTCTCGCGGAACCCCTACACAGCAATCCTATTGCCAAGTCATATTTCCAAGTTCCCTCGTATGATAATAATATTATGATACCAAAACAGCAAGGCTGGAGAAGAGATCACTCCAATCGAAGAACACAGTTATGGAATACAGTATATCACCCTGTCGCATTATCATTATAGCGTAGTAGGTTATGATAACATATAGTCCTCTTTTCAACCCCCTTACATTGTTTCCATCACGCAAGTTCTTGCTGGTATAGCCTAGGCGTAGGCACTCGTACCATTTTCACCGGTAGTTCTCAACAAAGCTTTCGTCCCATGTCTCACATTAAAGGCCACGACACTGCAAGTACTCCAGCTAAATCAGCCGGGGGATATGGTTCAGCATCCGGGATCAGCCGCTACCAATTTCTTCGTGTTCTCATTGATCTGGGAGTGAAGTCTCCTTCGCATCCACCACCACCAGTCCGGGCAAGCTTTTGGCCCTATTTCCACAGCGTGACAACCCACGGGCAGAGGGAGTATCGAGATTCCCGGCCGAGCGGCTGCTGGTTGAAAAATGAGACCACGTTGGCACCACGGCTGTGTGGATTCTGTTCGCACAACTGGTGCGAGACCTGGGCTCATTAATCTGTCGCTTTTTTGGAAGTATGATACGATATCTTGTGGTGTGTCGAGCTGGAATTTAAGAGTTGTAAATGGGCGGTTATTCGGGATGAAAGCGGCAGTAGTAGCCCGTCAGGTGTGGAAGCCCTTTCACTCAGCTACGGTAGTCGAATGCCGGTAATACCGTGGGAATATTGCGAAGGTTTTACAATGGGGGCGATCTTGAAAGAAATAAAAAAGATAGGTTCCCTATATATCTCGAAACATATCAAAAAGGAAACGAGGCCTCCACTTCGATAACCACTGGACTGTCAAGATTGTTCTGCTGCAGGTCTCACTTTTCCGAGAAAACACAAGAGGTTAGCGTCACTGGATAGTTTGAGAGTATTTGGTACGCGAGAACCTTTTTCTCAAGATCTGCTGGATCCCGGAGATCCTCGCAAATCGCGATGTCTATCTGGAGGGCCTTTCTTCGACGTCCGTCATCGTATCAGGATCGGATCAATATCATATTGATTGTAGCTTCAACTCAATCCGACGCTGGATAGCCTTTCGCTGGATCACACCATAACATGCCACAACACGCGTGACAGCGGAGTGTGCCGCTCTCGACTTCCACAAGCAGGCTTGACCTACTCGAGTAGTCGATCTTATCAGGAACAAGTATATTACTAGCGCCGGGAACATGTCCGGTTAACCGCCTGCTTGCTAATATTGTTGCTGTTTATCCCACCAAGCCACAGGAAAGGCAGCCGTTTGCGTCTTTGGATCCCGGGGGCGGTGCCACCCGGATCTCACCGGCAAGCCGGTTTTTCCCGTACCCCGTTTGTATCAAAGATAATGAAGGAGTGATAATAGTATTTCGATGGCATTACGGGTTCAAGAGCTCACTCGAGTCCGGGATGTCATTCTCCCTACTTCCTTCCGTCGGAGGGGTCAGCGATGATAGAAAGTGAGAAATTGGCACAAATTCGTTTCTCCCTTGTAGACCGGCGAGCTCGATTCGTACCTCATTGTCACAGGACATCACTCGGGTAATTCTAACCTCCACTTCAAGCAGCGGTCGGGCGACAGTTGACGAGGTAATGTTATCGCTACAGAACCGTACTCGATGGTCCAGAAATTTCTGTTGAAGGTAGAAGCAATTCCGATGCTACTTTGTTCGCCCAGGTACGCTTGCAGTATCACCACTCGGGCGAATACTGTCCAGCTGATACTAGAGCACAAATAATAGCAATGCTGAGAGAGCGTCTGTCCTGTTTCCTCTCTCCTTCTCCCTCTTTTCTTTGTTTTTGTTAGGTTTCTTGCGGGTGTGGGAAAGTCACAAGGGGCCTGTTTACTTGTATCGTATGCGAATCTTGTTATACGGGATTCTACGAAGCCGGGACAGTGGCGACCTTTAGCCTTGAATTGCGCAATTTGAAGAATACCTTTTGATGCGTTGGCAACAGTCCCACCCTGTCCTTTGCGGTTATTCTTTTATGATTTGTATGAATACTTGAAACATTCCTCTGGAGGGTTGTTGATTACTTTTTTGTTTTGGGGGGTGTGTGGGATCGCCCACCGTCTTGCTAATGTTTCCCTAAGGGTGGGGCCTCGTTTGGTTGTAGGACTTTTTTAGTATAATAGGTTTACCAAAACGAGTGTTATGGCGTGCTTAACCTGGGCTTCTTCTTCCCCCCCCCCTTTTTTTTGATATTCGGGAAGGAAAATCCCTTCGGGTGGGTTTATTTATCTTAAGGCTTATGGGTATTGTTGGGGAGAAAGTTGGATTCATGGGTTGTCTGATATGGGCAACCTAATCTGTACCATGGTGGAAAGTTTTAGGGCTTTTTATGGGTTGGTTTTTCTTAGAAGGGTTTGTTTGGAGGTAGAGGGAGGAAATTTCTTTCCCGTGCTTAAGGAGGTCCTTTTCCCCCTTTTCTTTACTTCTTTCTCGAGAATAACAGTGGAGAACAACAGAAAGAAACAAATACGGACACGAGATTTCCCTGCGAGTGAACGAACAAAAACTTAGAGTGTGAACACGAATGAACTGGCGACTGCGGAAGTGGGAATTCGCCAAAGGACCTTGCTATTCCAGATTATCGAGGACCATCGTTTGATTTTGCTTTCTTTTCTCTCTGCTTGTTCTTTTGTTTTTACGAATCTCTATCGACCATCTACTTTTACGTTTTCTTCTACGGACCCGAATTGTTCTTTCAGTATCTGGTTTCTCGGGAGGAGTTTAGGCAATCCTTCTGCGCCGCAGCAGCAATACGGGAGGAAAAGAAACGAGCTTTGGTGATACCCTCAAGACGGAGAGAGGGAGGGGGTTTGAGAGCTGTTCAATCGAACATCATCTGCAGAGTTTGTTTAAAAAACAAGGGGAGAACCCACAGCAACTAAGGTATTGGTCACCTCCTAGATTAGCTACTTACCCTAGATAGCCCTCGCTACATCACGTAGTCTTGGGCGAAGTTATTTTGATGGAGTAGTCTTATCATGGTATGTTGGTGTTAGGTTATGGAATTGGAAGGATTGATGCTTTGAGGGGATCTGATTCTAGTGATGTGTATTGGTTGACCATTGGCCACCACGATCTCTATTTATTCTAGCTCAGTTTTCCTTCTCTGTGCCTGTCGGGCAGCAAAACACTTTCCTCCATATCGCATCAAGCCTTCTTCTTCGAACAGCAATTTTTGTATGCGTACCTGATCTTCGAACCTCCATTATATTTAACCAACACCACTTGGCCAATCTTCACCACCACTAACTCCAGGATCGTTGATACTTAGCCCAACAGTTCTAGAAATTGCAGTTGGCCAAGATTCGTGAGTAGCGGGGGATCGGGGGAAACGAAAGGTGTTGGGTATGGTAGGGGGTGGGCATCTAAGGGGGGATTGTTGAGGGCTATAATTTTGGAGCCTAGTTTTGATCAATCACCGGCCTTTTCATAGAGGTCTTTTGAAGTCCAAACCAAACATAATAGCGTGGCTATCGGTTTCTATTTTACTATCGCGCAGCAATATTCTAAGAAAATGTAGTAATAGTATCACACTGCCTTTCGAAACATTGAGTTTTTCTATTGGTCGGATACCGACACCCGCTGTATCCGAACGGCACAAGGATGGCAAAAGTATGGCGATGTATCGATGAACCGCAGATAATTTTAGATGAGAGTTAGGAAGGGGGTAGTACCCTGAGAGTGGAAATGTCTCCGCCCATCTGCCGGATGGTCGGGAGATTTGACCTGTAATTTTATTGTAGAGTTAATTAACCTGATTTTTGGATTTACGAAGACGAAGTGTGCATTAGAAATGGGGAATCTCAGATACTACTGTTGGTCAGAGGCGTTGCGATAGGAGTAGAAAGCCCATTCAATGTTAATCTAACCTGTGGTGATGAGCATGTTCTATTTCATGGTAAAACAATTGACATTGAGGTGTAAAAAAGTGCTGCCCTTCAAGTACCCTCCATTGCCAATACCTTAGATTTTCCCACTCCCTGGGGGTCTTGTCACTGGCCGTTACACAAATGAAATGGGACATTGGGTACGTATGCAAGAGTTTCAGTCCTGACGAAGAGATGTGCCGAACGATTGGGGGGATGCGATGTGCAGCTGTGTACTACATGTTACATACTATATACCAAGCTCCGTTACGAATCCCCACTGATTGAGTTAACGGGTCGTGGCGAGAGAAACAAGTTTTTGGTAAAATTGGTCTAGGCTGTGCTGTACCCTTCTGCATGATTCCGCACGCGGCATGATACAGATGGCCAGTACGATACTCGAGTATGTTCTGTGCGAGGTCTAAGGAATTCCCTCAATTACGAGGGGATCACTACGGACGGGGTTCTACGAACGCAGCCTCCTTTGACCGTGCGCCTGTGGTACAGGAAGATTCTGTTGTCGCCATGAATACAAGAGTGACCCACCATGACCGAAACAAATTTTCGTAACCAGGCTGACATCCTCCCGATTCCAAGATTGGATGTTTTTGATAGTTGGCCGGGCGTAATTTTGCGCTTCAAGACAATTTCATGCTGTTGAGTGGGCGGGACCGCAAAGCTGTGCAGCGAAGGTTTCGCAACCCCTTTTGAGAGTTGCGGAGCATACCAAGACCTTCCCAGAGCGGCGCTTAGTATTATTAGGGGAACCTGTATGTATCCGTGTGCATTCTCAGAGCAGATTTCGGCCCCCCCCGCTGAGCAGAGACAACAAAACCACCCTTTCTATCGACGACCCACGTTTGGAGGCTCACAGATGGCCATTCGGCGCGTCCAATGGGTTGGTTACTCAGGTTGGTATACGGAACCGGGCATCTGAACAACTCGGCTTCCTGTGAGGGACCTGGCAGCTGAGCCCCTAGATATCGCGCAGGAAAAGCCCACTTACCGGTTTTCCCCCCCGGCGCAGGTATTTCAGATCTGAAGGCCCTTGCGATATCTAGTCCATAGTATGGTCATCTACATTTGCATTGCATCGCCCGTATGCTAAAAACCCTGTTTGTGTGCCCGGCGGATAGGGCTTGTGTGCCGGCAGTCTTGCTCTCGGTGGGGCGTCACTTAGGGATCAGTGCCGGTAGGTGACGAGTATCACATGGAATTTTAAATGACGCTCTGCATGACGGGTATCATGCAGGGTGCCAAGTTTGGTCAGCTAAACATACAATCCATACCAACTGTATTATACCGATATTAGAAACGGGCGTTCTTGCGCTTTTCTTTTTGAAAGAATTCCTTTCGACCCTGGCAGGTGTCATTCAAGAGATTATTGATCACTGTCGCGTTAAAGTTCGCTGTTTCTATCAGTCCTAATATGTGCCCCGGTGCTGTACTGTACTAGTATGATGCCAGAAAATTCTTGCGGTAGCTCTTACCCTCCTGTTAATTCTCAGTCACTTCAAATTGACCCCGTCACCCTCTCCGCCAACAACGGTATCATATATTCAGAAACCCTGTCAGTGACATGGCTGTGTCACTTACCCGTCACCCGCCGCGAGCAACGCGGTGCGTCGGTGTTCACCCGGCAGGGAGGTTGCTCCTATCCAATCACAGCGCGAGCACCCGTTATTAGGCATTCGGCAAACAGCATAGATAAAGTTTTTCCGGGTGTGGGGGGGGCTGTCTCAAATAACCCCACAAGGCAACAACACCCCGGTCAGAGGTTTCTGTAGAAGGGTAACGAGCACCAGATCCACTGCAGAGCGGAGCTCATTACTTGGTTGGGCCTATTGGAGCCTTGTGCTGTTCCTATTTTATCGTTTGCTGCCCCGGGGGCGCGGGATCTTTTCGCGAAACGAGAATTCAGGTGACCGGTACTGCACTCTTTCTGTCTTTCTTTGGTTGGGTCTGCCAAACTTGCGTGCGGCGTTCCGCCAAGGGGTGTGGGGATCGAACAATGCCCAACGTCGAGGAAAGATTTTTTTGTTTTCCGGTGCTAGATCGAGTGAGTGTTGGCCGTGGTGGATGATTTAGGGATATCGGGAGACCGCGGTTTTTGAATTTCTATGTTGGACTACCTGTTAGGCATGCCGTTATGGGGAGTTGTTTTCATATCCTGAAACTTTAGCTCTAAGCATGTGGAGCTGGAGCCGGACCCCCCCCCCCTCAACACCACTCTTCGGCCGTCCGGCCTTTTGTTTCGCTGTTGTCTATCGTGCAATGTTTCGTAAGCGCGTATAATGTATAAACTTTAGAATTCTTATGAACTGCTTCTCAATGCTAAATTTATTTGATTTCTTGGTCGCTCTGCTGAGTCCCTGTCGTACCTGAAGTGTTTATTATCAAGATCTTGTTTTTTCTTTAGTGTTATGGGAGTTTATTTTAGTTTCGACGCCCTTTGCTGCGAAGGGATATGTATATCTCTAGATTTGCCCTTGGCTAACATCTAATTGATCCTCTCGTTCACGGTTTTCTCACTCCAATGTTGGGCTTCACGGTTGCACCACTATGACCTCCGTTGTTTACTCTTTTCTTTTAATTGTAATTTGCTGTCATGGGAACGTACGATCTGATCAGAGGACAACGGTAGAGCGGATCCTCAAAGATCGCTCCTGTTAAACTACCTTTGGTTGTGTTGGTAGAATGATCTTAGATATTTAGGATATGATATATGATAAAGAACCTAGCAGTTGGAACTTCAGAGCGGAGGGAAACAGGGCGAACAAACAGCTTCCTGTTCCTAACCCACCTTAGTGTATAGATTGTCACATTCACTTATGGGAACGCTTGTAAGGTAAAATCATCGGGGTCTTTTTTTTTTTTTTTTTAGATACGAAATGAATGACTTCCCCGAGATTGCAATGTGAATCCGAAAAGACAGTCCTAAAATCCTCCACCTATACCCTGACAATGCCAATCCACCAATCCTTCAATCGCCATATTGACCTTCCGCCATCATCCATTTGCACCCGCGAGTTCACAGCAGTAGGGAGGCTCAAATGATTAAGCCGCAATGGGTGATGAGCCAGAAGCCGGTGCCGCAAAGACTGAGGAGGAGTGTCAAAAGCCCGGGGATACAGAGTCCTGCAATGGTGGCGATGAGCAGGTTAAGGGCACCGATGAGCCCCCCGATCAGAATAAGGATGAGTGCGATGAGCCCTCCCACTGTTTACCGTTAGTATACATGCTCAGGACATGAAGGATGTGGAATAATGGAACATACAAAGTCCACATCTAGAGAGAATAAGCCTAAGTGTCCAGTTGATATCGCAGAGGATATCCCATAAGATAAGGGCAATGAGGTTGATATCGATGAACGTGCCAAGGGGAAGGGTCCCGCACTCGATGAGGGTATTATTGATGATGGTGATGATGTCGTCGCAGTAGTTCGTCACATCAGTAGTGGTTGCTGGGTTGGTACCATCTGGATATCATCAGTTTAGCCTTGTAGGGGATATAGATAAGTGCGTTAGTAAAAAGAACTCACTGCAGATAGCGTTTCTTGCGAGAATGGCAGAGCGTGTGTCGCCGAGAATGATGTCCAATGGTCTGGTGTCTCTCTTGGCAATCTCAGCGGAGTCGAGGGTAGCGGGTGCTGCGACTGTTTTCTCTCTTTAGCAATGGAAGGGGTAGTGGAAGTCTCCGGAAAACCTACAAACTCCACATATGAGGAAGAGGAAGAGACTGATAAAGGTGATGAATGAGTGCTTCATTTCGAATGAGGATTGGAGGATAAACTGTAAATTGGAGATAATAGAGTCTCTGGAGAAGTCTGGGGATGCTTTCGATTTTGGTGTCTTCGCTGAGGAGGCCTCTGATGATTCCTTCAACCCGAGGGGAAGGGGGTTTATATAGGCCTCGAGCTTTCTTGTTGCACGTCTTTGGCACATATCTCGACCATCTCCAATTGAAGGGGAAATGGTAATGTGATTCTTTTTTTCTTCTTCTTCTGATACTCAATCGGTGATGAAAAGCATTTCCTGTTCTCCTGCGGCCAATTCTGTTTCTAGCTGCCTGCATATTCTGCAAATTTTGTAGATACAAATGAACGACAACACTTGAGCAGAGAATCGCAAAGCTAATGATTGAGGGGAAGTTCCCACAGAAAGAGTGTCTGTACTACTGTGGCTTTGTTTCGGCAGTTGTCCGAGAAATCCTGGATCTTGATGTGGGCTGTAATTTTAGGGGTTTCGGGATGAGATGCTTCGAGGTAGTTTTTTTTAGGTGGTGGCTAGGAATGAAATATCAGAATCCGTGTCTCCCAATTGAGATTGTGGTTTGCTCTCCATTCTGCCGCGCCCAGTTGCGCTCAGGGTAGTTTCTTTATTTGACGAAAGGCCCCCCACATTTGGTTAAATGTCAACTGAGGAGCTGGTTAGCTGGGAATTAGGTGATTGTTTCGAGCAGCGGATGCGAGCTGTTACTGGGCTGGGGCAATGGAAAATATCCCCGCTCGAACTCCCCGTCCCTGGGAGTTGAACTTGAACTCATTGCCCATGGTAGCCTATAGCTAGGTAGTTGTCAATCTACTGTGGGAGGAGTGGAGAGAGATTACTGAATATTATAGTCCCTCCAATGAGTGAATTTTTCCGTCAACTACTCCCTAACGCTAAGAAACGGTATGTAATAGCATGTGTGGTATGTTGCTAAATCCACAGAGGATATCCCATGAGTTCTCACTTTTGGTACTGTTGAAGAAGACTTGGGGCTCGGGGGGGTTAAGTTCTAAAGCAAAAAAGACATACTACTGAAAACAGAGGTCGTGGCCTTTGCGCTAGGACAACTATGAAGTAATTTACCTAGAAGCGGTTCGGTATAGTACAGTAAATAGGTCCTCTTCACAACTGCGAAGCGGGCCATAGAAAGCGCTACTTTTTTTGCAAATAACTTGTAATTCCATTTTGAGGAAGGCAATAGGTTAGAAGTGTAGCTAGAAACTGGAACATGTCTGCTAATCTTAGCCCATATCATACCTCTGATATAATCCACACAACCAGCATGGATAACTACAAGTACATTTCTCGTACTATAGCCTGTGCTATTGGATTTGGATTTGGATTGTGTTTTGATTTTCTGTAAAGAATCTTAATGGTTAAGTATGATGATGGAATCTTTCCTGCATTGGAACTGCCATCCAATTTCTACAATTCGATTCCACATAGGTAAAAGAAACTTTAAAATTCCGAAATTAGATTACAGAACACCTCTTTACACGACACATAATCCCCTCTCACCAAAGCATGTCTCTAGCTCATTTAGACCTGGAGGTCTGCCTATTTCCCTTTTTTCTTTCTTTCCATTTTTGTTGATTTCCCGCATCTTCCGCTAGCTCGCAATGTGCGATGGCACGAGGGACGGCGGTGGAACCCCGGCAACGATCCGAAGATCTCCTATTCCTCTACGAGTACTGGCACTACCCGGACAGTGCATTGGCCTCCCTGAGGGAACGCTATGAGGTAAACGAAAAATTAATACGATTTCCCTCCATAAAATGAAAATAATAGGGCCGAAACTGACCACCCCGATGCATGCACACAAATAATGGATTTAGTGTTACTGCAACACTAAGGAGTTAACTTAGGAGTTAGTGAGAAATGAGAGCAGGATCAGCGAGTTGGCTAAATACACAAAGTTTATAATGGGAAATGTAGCCACATTACAATAATACCTAGCAATATAATCCCTAGTGCTAGTAAAAATTGCAGAGGTTTCTATGGTGGATCGAGTTTGTTGTCATCATTCCCCTAGGGATGTGCAGATCCTAGACAGATGTGTTCTGGGGTTAGAGACGGTACGATTATGCATTCTCAGGGGGCATAGAAGTGGGCCTGGGTGGCGAATTCTACATTCGCTGGTAGATTTTTTTAATCAAGTAATTGAATGACCTCGTTCGGGTATTCTGAAGGCAGGCTCTGCTGAAACTGACCTGCCCGCATTAGTGCCTTCAAAGAATTTAAATGTCGTATGCTCCGATCCGGTATCAATCTCTGCTGTCAGCGATGTTGTATAAGTTCTCGGGGTCACGAGGGTAAAACCTGTTCCCTTTCCCCCCTTATTTTCAAGGGGGGTTTGCCACTAAGCGCATTGGTTGGGAGTGTTGCAATTGGGTTGCCATTTTGGTCCCATGTTTTCTTGGTGAACATCATACACATATCAGTTTTCTGTAAAAAATGTATTCAGGTGACCCGGGTAAATGGGAGCCAAAGAAAGAAGCAAAATGGAGGGGGAAGGGAATAGAATCATGTCGTGAAAGATCGTTAAAAAGTCCAGAACTTCTGACAGTTACAAAGGTTAACAGTAACAAGGAAAAAAAAAGAACACCCCCCAACACCGATATCCCACATTGTGATGACGCCCCCGAGATATACTGATCAAGCTAGTCCCACCGGAAACGACTAACTGGTGTGGAAAATTTTCTTAACGCCGACTATCTACTTGTACCGGTGGTGGTTGTCATAGGCTGACAGCGGATGTCTGACATCTGTGGACAACATGGAAATAAATAGTGGGTTATCCGAGGCTGAGGCCGTGGCTAGAAGAAGACAAAAACAAAATGGTATAATATCGACGATCACCACTCAAGTGGGGCTTGCGGATAATGGAGCCTTGTTAACTGCTGTTAGGTGCCTAGATAATTGCTAGCCAAAACTTGGTTAAGCCTGTGGGGTCTTCAAGCGGATAAGAAGACGATCAGCCATGAGCTGACGTGGGGGGGTGGGGGGCGGGAAGAAAATCAGAGAGGAATTATTAGAGGAGTGTCCCTTGTATTTCTGAACTAAGCTTTTTAGATCAATTGGCTGGATTCCGGAGGTTACCGCCGCAGCGCACCACCCAAAGACTGATAGCACAGGCACCTGTCATCCTCACTCCCCTTACAGTAATGTTGCACAAGAACTCAAACAGACTGTGCTCGAGTACCTGTTTTCGTAGGTACTTGTATCGGCACTTCTTAACCCCTGGCTTATGGAGACACTTTATATTGTCCTTATTGGTCGTAGTACTTGTGGTAGCCGCAAGGCATCTGGTGCGGTATAAACGCGCTGATGCAGATCCTGCGCCCCCTGGTTCTAAAGAGTGACTTCCATGGAAAAGTCCGTTCTCTGTATTCTCGGGATAGCTCTCACCGCCGGGTTCATGCATTAGACCTTTTTGTCTAACAGGGAAAGTCCACAAGCACTCAGCCCCTCAAATGGCTTTGACCATTGAGCGACCTTAGGGAAGCCACCTCGACCACATGTGTGAGTGGTCTACCGCGAGTACGGTACTCTCTATGTCCCAAATATTCCGCTCTTTGTTGTTGACCGCCAAAGGGGCCGCCCTCCTCTCTTCCCATCTAAGTCTTGAAGAAATTTCGTATTTTAGTCCCTCGCTGTGCGGCAGCCATTCCCAAGGGGTCACCCGCATAACCTCAAAAAGCGTATAGAGAAGGTGGAGACTGCAACAGCCCGACGGGTTTATCTCCCACAATCCGTTATACCGGCACAATTTGGCAGCATGCATATCGAGAGGTAGATTTCATAGTTTAGTCCTCGCCGAATACCAGAAGTTCGCCCGAGGCTATTCCGTATATCCACCTAGCAGAAAGCACCCCCAAGGCCCATTTGAGCATTGCATCAATCTCTTCCACTATCATTATGGGACCTATCAAAATACCCTATTTTTCCACGCCTCAATTTTGGCGGGTGTGCTTCGCCTCCTATGGACTTGGACTTTGGGTGCAAACGAGGGAGCACATGGTTGCGGTTAAACCTCCTACTGCTCTGTTGTGTTCCACGGGCAGGTGGGGGATATCGCCACCGCTGCCGAACAGTTGCACCGTGTATTGACTGAAACAGCCCTCTCACCTCCCTCACACTGCGGGGTTTGCGTAACTGAGAGATTCACAACGTGTTCAGGGTGATCTAGATTAAAACCATCTGCCGGGCATCCGAGTTTAATGGTTTATTAAGAGATATGATCGTGGCGTCTGCTTGGTTCTCTTGTCCACGGGACTTGGAAGCACCAATTATCGTAAGCCAATGTCTCGCAACTATATATAATAACAAAATCAGGTATGGTGCTGGCGTCCTAGAAACAATCCTGAGTCCCAAGGCGAATCATTAAGCAAAAAACTTTTCCCCCATGCAGACAGGTCTCACGGCTCTCCTTCCCATACAAAACTTGAAGGCCTTTAACAGCACCAACCGGAAGAGTAAAGAGGGGGTCGTTCGGTAAATATGATCTCTACGAAAGAATTTTTTAAATTTTTCTTTTGCAGGTGTGGTTGTGGCAAGTCGAAATATCAGTCAGTGTTGATCAATAAACTTTATTTCTATGAACCGGCAAATGAACCTCACAGAATTACGGCTAAGAGGTAAGCCACTCCAGCCTACCCTGCCCGTAGAACATCTGGAAAGCACCACCCGCGCACTCTGTGGCACCAAAGAGCAGAGGGGTCGGTCAATATTGGGCGTCGTGAGGGGTAGGTTCTAAGGTGCCGTAGGATACTTTGATCCTCTGATCCTCTATCCAACAAGGTGTAATCCCTCGTCTTTTCTTGGCTCACTCCCGATCTGAAAAGCGATCCAGGTAATATTTTCTTCACGCCTCCCTAGATGGCAACTACCGTTCTCTCATCTCACCTTGTACCTGCTTATCGCCACTAGTATACGGCAGTTGAGAACTTTAAACCTATTTATCCAATGCGTGGTCTCGTTGGGTCGCCGAGGCCGCCCAAAATAGCCTTGTTTGTCGGAACACGATAGATCCCATGCGTGGCACTTTAGTGATCCCGCATCCCCGCTCCCCACCGACTGGGGCGGGAGTCTGTTGTCAATGATAAAGTGGGTTATCCATGCTGTACCACAGGTGAGAAGATTTACAGGACTGATCATCAGTTATCACTCACACGCCCTGAAGTTTTTGAGACTGTCGCAATGCCTCGACTTGCCGGTGACAGGGGTGATCAGGCCTAAAACAGACAGCACTCGAATTCCCAATGTCCCTCGATTCCTACCTACCGTGGGTGATGCGAGCTTTGGGATTATCAGCTTGCCTTACAGCTGGCTGTACTCCCTGCAACACTTTAGTGTGGAGGCGTCACACGATTGCGCCGGAATATATAGTTCATAACATTTTCCCGTTTCTGGTGGTTGTGAGAATCTAGTTCTCTTAACTACTAGGAGTGGCGCTGGAGCGATTGAGTGCAGGTGCCGAACAGACTGACAAGCATAGAAGAGATAGCACACATCCCAACGCGTGAAAGGTCTTGTTTAAAGAAGATATACCGGCAAATGTTTGAGGAAAAGATACAATATCTGGATGCAGTCCCGAGAGAATGCGTTCGTAAAATGTGAGACTTCTTACTAAGCATATTCACCAAAACCTCTGCCTAGGGACTTTTTACTAGTATGATACCGTGCATATCCTCTCCAAACCATAACCTTTAGAAGCTATTAACTCTCCATTCAATAGTGTCTTTTGCTGCTTTGAGTATGTGAAACTACTAACATTATTATTCTGGCGCATGCTTTTCGTTTTGGTATTACGGTGCCGCCATTCCTGTTTATTTACTGATTAAGCTAGCAGAATCTTCAGCAGACCTACCGTACTGAAAGTGTAACTCCCGGTAGGCATTTAGGGATACCAGAATCAAATTCATCCTAATTTTTTAGTGGGCCCGGGAATATCTTTTCAGGAGCCTCTGACAACTAGCCACGAGGTGTATGGCAAAACGCGCTTCTGCCCAGGTGTATCACTATCAAAGTAGATCAGGGACTTCAATATCGTAGGTAATTCCTCAGAGCGTCTGCTAAGAGTGGTTGATTGTTTCCACATGGGATACATGGGATAGTATAGGCTGCAAGTACCTACTGGGCTTGGAGGAAGCATCCTTTAAAAATTACCACCTGCAGATATGCCGGGTGGGTGGCAAAAACCCATCCGGGCCCTCAACCTCTTGACTGAAACCATTGAGCAAAGGTGGGTGGGTATATTTTCGCGAGTTCTCACAAGGGTGGATTGAGCACCCCCATCGCCCTTGCCCCCCGTGGTTGGCTCCAAATATCTAACCTAATTCATCCCCGCTTACGTCCCGCTCATCAAAGAATTTTGTGGCGTTTTCTTCGGTGAGTATATCCCTGCAGCGGAACTAAATTCAAGATAACAAAACCTTATTCAGACAGCACAACAAGTTTTCAATGCATCAGGGTGTTGATGACGGCGCCGATCGGAAGAATAGCGCATCATGAAGGGTCACTCGTACAACTTGGGCATCGTGAGACATTCCTTCCCGTTCCTCAAGTCCCGGATTCCTTTATTAACTGGCTGCAGCGGCAAATGTCAGTGGTTCGAAGCAAATTCGATTCATGGAGGTCCCCGAGTGTTAGAAGTGCCGGGATCCTTATGGTTGAGACAGCCCTAGCTCCAAAAGGAAATAGCGGCTTCAGGATCGATAGGTGGGGGTAGAAGAAAGGAAGCACTTGAAATTCTGGTGATGGGGCCAATATCCATGAGGGCATTCTGCTATAGACAAACAGCGCAGGAAAGTGGTTCGAATTGTTATCTCCCTCACTATTTTCAGGGCTGCTCGGCAACCAACAGGTCCAGCTTAGACCTTCACTTCCCTCCCTGTGTATTTACAAGATGCTCTCTAAGTAGTGTGTGAGAACATAGAAATTTTTCACTTAGGAAACCTCTTAGCACTATCTTATTCATCTCGGTTCATCAATTGGAGGTCAACTGATGCGCGGATCGGTCGTAGGGGCGGGTGGGTCAAGACTTAGTGTTGATAACAGCGGAGGACTGATCACGCAGTGCTAGATAGAAGACTAAGTGACTATGTGGGAAACTGTAGCGGTATGCGGACAAGAGTAAAAGGTAAGGTAAACCACCTCGTTTGTCGATACTATCTCTAAACTAACGGTAAAGATAGCTACATAAATAAAACATAAACAATGCATCCTCATCCTTCTACCGATCACCACACCTACTCAATATCTCCACGCATACTGCCCTTTCCTCCATACTCTCCCGCGATAACAAAGGAAAGACATATCTGGAGATTCTACTCCGTAAATCTCTGAACCCCCATACTGATCTAACAAACTTCTGAACTCTCCACCAGACTCCCAAAACTCCCACAATCTACTCCGGTCAAGCAACATCCATCCAGAACCTTCAACAACGAGATCTGAGAACCCCATAGTGAGCCACTAAGTTAAAGGTCAATTATTTGGTATGACGCCCGTTTATTTGATAGAAATCGCATCTCCCAAGTACCCTACCCCCCCTTTTCCCAACAACAAGGTTTACGGCGGCGATTTAGACACTGTTGACTCAAATTATATGGCTAGACAATAATGCAAATGTCGCATTGAATATCCTAACCGGAGAAATATTCTCACGAAGAAAATAGGCAATAAAAAGAAAGGAAAGACTGATTTGACCCGAATATAGGTAATGGAGGAATGGAGGAAAGAGAGAGACATATTGGATAATGAACGAAAATAACTAACAAAGGGAAAACAGGCTGCCTTTTATCCTTCTCTGGACCGTCCTGATCCCTTCCCACATACTTCTAGCGTATGCCGTGTTCTTTATCATGCTCAATCTCACTGCCTCCCATTTTGCTATTTCGGCCGAGGATGAGAAGATTCGACCGAGGGTTAGTTCTAACCGAGGATAAGAGTATGACTGAGGGTATTTGGTATCTCCACACGATAGGAGTAAGGCTTTCAAAATTTAATAGAGTTGTCGCAGATGTTGTCGCAAGTGTTGTTTGATGTGTAGGACTAGCCTGTATTAGTCAAACATAGAGGTGTCGGAGTAGTTGATATAGGTCGAGAGGGTTAGGGTTGTTGAGTCTTTGCCGTAAGGGAAATATGCGGTGAGCAGCTCAGAAAGATTTCGGTCCAACACCCCTCACCCGGAGGACAAAAATCCAGCCCAAAGTTAGAGCTGGCAACCTCTGACTTCTCTCAGCGCACTTTCCAGTAGATTCCTGGAATCACTACCGTATGCCCCCAAAAGGCTATCTACGGAGTAGGAACACATAATTAGCACCAAAGTTACCCGGTTCCTCCATTGTAAATGGCACCGGCATCCCGGAGCGGGCAAAATACCCATTCCTTTCTCTGTACCAATTGTGGAGGACATATGTCCAATTTCCTTTCCACTTTATCCAATCTTGGAATAGTATTTTATGATACGTAGAAATCTGTTTTCTACCCTCTATCGATTTTCGGTCGGCTTGATTTTTCTCGCTCCCTCGCCCTCGTTGAAATATTAGAAATACGCGGTACAAAATTCAGGGAACCCCCATTAAATTCAATAACCTTCAATTCACGGTGATGGCAATTGTGTCGTGGTATCCTTCGATGGCCATTTCCGACCTACTTCTCTGGAGTTGTAGTGTGATGTGTCGGTGAAGCTTATGTGGTCGGCCGGCGCTCGGCTCGGTACCTTCGTGCCGATTCCGGACTTCCACCAACTTTGATAACATCAGACACTATTAGAATCCAAGGGTTTGGAACAAGTATTCCGGGAAACGGTAGGGGAAGTCATCCAGGTTAGGTATTGACTTGTCCTTAAATGTCGGGTCAGAAATGCGTGTGTCATAAATTACATGTCAGCTTTGCCAAGGTTGCTTTTCACGTAACCGATTCCCGGCCGCAGGACACCTCCGGATCCGGAGGTTAGAAGCCTGCCGGAGATAGAGAATCGCAATAGATTTTGCCGTAGGTCAGTTAAGCTTGTAATTACCGTAAAAACCTGGATAACATGACCATTTACCACCTAGTCCAAAGCTCCTTTCTCCAGAAAGGGAGCAGAGAAGACTGCAGAAATACAGCACCCTCCTCCTACCGAGACAGGAGAAAATTAAAAATTTCCCCACCTTACTGCGAGAGGCGAGTCCAACGACATAGCATATGGCCCAACTACTCAACTTCCCATGGTAGTGCGTGAGTAAATTCGGGGTGACACTTCTCTCCTCCGGGGGATATATACTGTAAACGCCCCTCTACCCCCCTCGCCCTTCTCTCCGAAGCCGCTTGGAATCAAAGAATTCTGGGCCACGGGTCGTGCAGTGCCAGGGTTATGATGGGGCGCTTCAGTGCTGGCACTTTCCAATTAATGCGGGCTCCGAGGTACAGAAATTGTTCAGTTATGCAATAGCGAGACTCTACTCCATGCATAATATATTACTGGTTCTGCTAGGATGAATGCTCATTACGAGTACAGACTTTTTTTTTTATCGCACGAGCTGAGGCTTCGTGTAGAGGTAATGAACCGGTAGTGTTGCAGAAAAGTAAGCAGCCAAAAGGAGCTAGTCCCATCAAAGTAACTCTCGGACCTTCCTATGTCAGGGCAACAGTTTCGTTTTTGTCATCGCAATTCCCCGCGCGGATCTGGCTCATGATATCATACCCAAGTACTAGAACTGACCTTACCCTTACTCTGCCTAGTATTCTAACTATGTAAAATCTTTTACTAGAACCTGAAAGGAGTATATGCCGATGTTTCTCCCGGCATATGTCCCAGAGTTAATGCGCATGATGGAGCAGAATCTCGCTGGTCAAGTAAAGTAACATTGTACGGAGTAGTGAGTGACCCGAGCAGTCTTAATCGCAGCCTTCCTTCTTGCCTAGTAATATTCTGTTAATTTTCCATGCACAACTTTATTACAGGTTAATTCCTTGGCAAAGTCCTATCAACAGTTCTTGCCAGGGAAATTAACAGTAACGAACATGCCCTACCGTAGTCCTTCCTCCGCCAATTGTTTCGCTAGATTCCAAACCCTAACATCCCACCAAAACTCGAGATATTCCTATATTCTCTCTCTATTAATTTGTGGAGAACCACCGAATCCATTATCCATTAGAGCCGTAATTCTTATGGTCAAGTGGTTGAACATCCATTGGGTTTAAGTTGAGTAATACCTTCCCGGCAAAGTATCATACTCCGGCTATAGATGTCGTCAATACGCTGTTCGTATATAGTACTCGCACAATAGCAACATTTCCGGGCTCTAGCCAACCCGGCTCGTGGGCGACTAGAGCTCGCCATGAAGTCCGGTTTCGATTCGGTTGTGTGAATACTTAGACCAATTACCTATCTTATTAGAACTGTGCTACCATACACGGTCTCTAGTCCGATGGGAGTACGAGTACAGTACCAGTACCGACACTCGTAGCAGCAGTATAACAGCTTCGGTAAAATAACCAATAAAATATCGATGCTGGCGGGAGAAACTTGGTACCGAACTGACATGACCCGCCGGCCCCATCTCTGTTTGGCCGAACCAGGTCAATCCCCCTTCCCCTCTTCCAGTGATTTATCCATGAGTAGATGAAAATATAGAGAGCGCACTAGCAGTTAATCTAGTAGTCTGCCGGCTGGGCGCTGCACGTCAAGTTATCGCACCAACCGGAGGTAGGGTAGGCAGGATGAAATCTTGGCAAAATCTGTGTGAAATCCGTGTTGGCAAGAGTCGGGTGGGTGTTTTTGTCAAATCCGTAGATTAGTTTAGGTATGATATAGAACATGACCAGGGCCCATCCTCTGGATACAACCTAAATTACGAAATGAAGACCGAAAGCGCTAACAAAAGAAAAACATCCTAACCCTATCTAATGCCCTCCAATCATATAGTCCCTCTGATCTGGAACCAACAGCACAGTCCTTCCCGGAAATAGAAAAGGTATGATAAGCAGAGGGAACAGCCGGTAGATGCCGAAACAAAGGAAAGAATCTGTAACGGCAAGTAATGACATCCGTAGACCCACCCTCATCAGAGAAGCGAGAGGGTCCACCGAGCAACCGCTATTCTTGTTTGAAAGGACCAAGAAACTTTCATAAGTGTAACAAAAGCGCAACCTACTTGGGAAGACCCGTAGAGGAGAATTGTCAGCTAGCTAGACAGTGGGTATAACCGGAGGCAGCGCAAGACCAGCACATCGCTAGGGATTCCAGTTTGTTGAAGTAATTCGTAAGTGCTGCCCTACCGAAGGAGCAACAGCCCAGTGGTTCATTGTTTCCTATAGCTATGCAGGCGAGGGTACCAGCACGGATGGGGCGATTGTGTATCCCACAACTTTCTACCATAGAGTCTAGTGCATTTAGGTACAGGCAGCGATAGTGTTATTTGATCCCACGATGGGGTGCTTTCCACAAGCCTATGAAGCTCCAGATTTGGCCTTGCGGGGTAGGATCGTGAGAATTCGTCTGGTGTTTTACCCCACAACCACCTTCCCAATTAGGAAGATGGAAAGCGGGGTCCGGATAATAGAGGAAGCGGAGCTTGTGTTGGCTAGGGCCGACCAGCACGGTACACATACGACCGGTATTTACAACAGACAGGCGTTATACTGAGCCTGGGGGCACACACGCACGCTCAGGAATCGTTCTCAGATGGAAATATTCCAAAGCTAGCCCCCAATTGCGGCACTTGTTAGGAAGCCCCGATGCCGACTAACGCATATCATATTTCAAGTCCATCCCATTCATAGGCACCCCAATAGGAGAGCTTCATTTCTGCGTACCGCAACCGCCACCCAAGATATCCGGCGCTATTGGCAGTCACATGACAAAAGACTTTTGCACGCGTGGTCAATGGATTAGAAGGTTGTTTGTACCCGAAATCCATAGCCGTGCGCTCGAGCGAAGTACCAAGAAACCGGTTGTAGTGTGTTAAGCCGGTAATAATTAACCCGCAGAGCCAGCTATGATACTGATTCACCGACAGGACCCGGCTGTACGGTGGTCGCTATATACAGGGTGGTGGAGTGATCTATTGTAGGTGACTATGAAGAGCGACTTCATCGCCGTGTTACCGAATTGTAGGTTCAATTTTCCGGGGCTTGTGCGGAGACCATTAAAGACCCTACGACGTATCTGAATGAGGGTCTTCTGGATCAGTAGCCAGGACTGAAATGGATAAGGAGAGTCCTAGCTTAGGTCACGGTAAACAATGTCCGTGACGACCTCTAGCTAACCCGAAGCCCAGGACACCCATACATTTGGCGGTGATCCCAAAAAGGTGACGCAGTGAAGACAGAGTGACAGCCCTGGCTCTATCCTTGTTAGGTTATTGCCAATGTAAGTGACATCCGCTATGCTGTGTCATACTAGGACCAGTAAAGTAAGTGTAAAGTAAAAGACACACAACCCGTGCCCTGCCAGTGCGTAGGCTAACTCACTCATTGCTACTCAAAGAAACAGGGGGGGAAATACGTCCCCCCGATGGTTTCAAAAAGCTGTTGTCTCATTCCCATACATACGACAGCAGTATTCCTTGACTCCCGGGAAACGGACACATTTCACCGAGCTTCTGTCAAAAAGGCGGAGTGCGGGAACGTTCCTAGATCCCTGACGACATCACACTTAAGGAAAGTCGACCTCCAAGTGTCCGAGACGCCTCGCTGACAACCGGTGCGGTAAACGCGTACTTGAGCGCACCCCCACACCGAATGCCTGGGCTCCGGCTGTTCATGGTGAGTTTCTGAGGGAGTGGATACCCACTATTTTGGCTGCTGGTAGGATCCATCTGGAATATAAATTGGCGGAACACAACACCTATGGAGGGGAGAACGTTGCGTCTTTAGCACTGCAGAATTCGGCTTCAAAGGATGGCTGAGCTAGTGCGACAGAAGAGGGCTTCGACCAATAGATGGGAGGAAACCTTCCTGCTTTCTCGGCATTACAAGCTGGCAAGGTCAGGGCTCTTTACCCGGGACATGGGGGCCGGCGAGACTTCTAAACGCGCAGCTGACGTTTATTGAGACCCCGTATCAGCTTCCCTAGTTTGCGGTCTGCCCCGATAACACGCGAACCCAAAAAGAAAGACTGGCTCACCTAGTTCAATGTGAGCCCCCGAGGGCACGCTCGTGACACAATACGCGAGCAACTCCAATATACTCCAACCCGTGCAAACCCTCTACCCAATTCTACAAAGTCCCTACGCCGTCGGTGCTCGCCGTTTCCTCAGACCGGTAACCCGAATACAATTGAGATTGGCTGATCTGAAGGTAGACGGGTTCCTGGAGGTGGGGACCGTGGGGCTGTTCTTGATCGGGGGTGGGGGTGCCGCGAGTTGCACAACCCCTGTCCAGAACGTTCCTCTCGTTGGCTTTGCAGGGCTGCATAAGCAGACTTTTACAGGGATAACGGCAAGGATGTCCCCTCGTGATGGGCGGAGGTTAGTCGAGCAAGCTAAGCTCCTTAACTTAATTCTCACGTCGTTTGAAGGGCACTAGTGTTACAAGTAGTGGATTCCTACTCAAAATGTAGGATGATTGCGCAATGTGTGAACGATACCCGTTGTTTCAGCAAAGCCTGTAGTAACCTCAGCCACGAGAATTGAAAACCCGTGTGTGCTTTCATGAAGATTGGGAATACTTGGTGAAATGTGGCGAAGATTCCTAGGTCAAAGGCGGGTATTAATACTGCAAGTGAGTTAGTAGTGAACATTGGAGGGACCCCGTAAGGACCCAAGAGCTCTAAGTTAGGTGGCAATCCAAACTGTGGGCACTACCGATTTACCCGCACGATCTGCCATCGGATAAGCAGGACAGCTAAACTACAAGTACAACAGACCTTGTTCAAGGGGGTTAACGAAATTGCGAGCGCCGGTTAATGAGACCCAGCAAGTTCCATACGCTCAGGTTATACAGCGTCAGATAGACACTACCGTTATTCTTTCGCGGAGCGTTTTGTTCCAAATGCGGAAGTTAGCGCTATAAGGGAGATTATAGGGGGTTTTGCGGTATCGCCTTTTTAATAGTGATAAGCCGTGATAACCCTGGTACCAGCCTTGCCTCTGCCACACAATTTTTCGAGGAAAAGAGGCTATCATATCATACCAACCGAGTTGGAATCACACCCCAGCACTCGAGAAACCCTCCAATCGCCAGAAATACTCTCTAGGCCACCCGCCGGTACCGACCTGCCGTGGGGTGCGGTAAAAAGCTGAGATATATAATAGGTGATCTTTACTCCTTCGAGTGCTGGAGGGTTCGGGGGATAGTCCTTTTTGTGCAAGGCTCCGTGGGGTCACTAACACACTGCACTTCTGCATGCAGGATTCCCAACCTTTCATTTCCATCCATCCACACTATGTATGCTCTGCGAAGCTGTTTAAGGGTGGGCTTGCGCCCCGATCTTGAGTCCTGGACCTACAGAAACGGTACCGTGGACCACCGCACAACATGGAGGACCAGAACGTAGTGAAAGAAACCCTCGACGAGAAGTACGAGATAGCATCCGATGAGGGGTCGTGGTCGGCCGAGGAGGAGGCACAGGTGAGGAGGCAGCTGGATTGGAGATTGCTACCGCTGTTGGTAGTGCTGTATCTGCTTTGCTTTCTCGATCGGTGGGTTACGAGGTGACTATTGCTGTTGTGATGTAGTGATGTAGCCCTGCTAACTTGTCCTCGCGGGGTGCTCAGAGCAAATATCGGGTATGGTGGTGAGGAGGGCAAGTTGTATGACGAACGATCGCTGATGCGGATAAACATAGGAATGCACGGATTCAGGGGATGCAAAAGGACCTAAATCTTGCCGGGTTCAGGTTTAATTGGGCGTTGACCGCGTTCTATATTCCCTTTCTTCTGTGGGTTCTCTAGCCACAGTAGCGGGGGTACTATTATAGTGTATGACTGACTGAGTGTGGCTGGTGTTGAAGGATTGAGATTCCGAGCAACATATTACTCAAGAGGATAGGTAGCTAAGCCTAGAAGCCCGGTCTACCGATAGGTAATTACCAAGCTAATCTTCGATATAGGTCCAAAGATTTACAGTACATACTTCCCTCAACCCCCATCATCCCAACCACCCGCCGAAACTAACAGCATGGAAATCCAGTCCCCGCAATCATAATAGCCTTCGGCATTGTGTCAATGGGGACGGCATTTGTGAGAAGTTTCCAGGAACTATGCGTAGCTCGTGCATTCCTGGGACTCGCAGAGGGTGGAACAATGCCGGTATCGCTCCCTAGTTGTCTTAACTGTTCCAACGATTCTAATGGGATTAGGGAATGGCATTCTTTATGAGCTGCTTCTATAAGCGGGCCGAGCTGCTCTTCCGGGTAGGGCTCCTAGCCTCGGCTGGTTCGCTCGCTGGAGCGTTCGGTGGATTCCTCGCGACGGCTTTGACGTAAGTTAAGATAAACCCGGGGATGCTAAACGGCCAGAGCTGATGAAGTGAATGTAGGCGAATTCCTGAATGGGGACCCAAAGGGTCCGAACTGCATACGTCTGTACTACCCCTCTCCCAAACAAACCCGGGGAACGGGTGCTGACATGCAGCCCAGGTGGAGAAATATCTTCTTCTTTGAAGGCATTGTGGGAACTCCCTCTGCTCTTATTCGGATAAACCCTACTGACGATTCTTTCGTAGATCACGATCGCAATCGGAGTCCTGGGATACTTCCTCATGCCCAAGACCCCCCAGAGCTGTACGTTTCTCAGCGAACGACAGCGGTGGATCGCGGCGGAAAGGATGAGAATTGAACATAGAGAAGTAGAAGCTACCTTCCACCGTGATTGGTATCACTCAACTGACAGCCACAGCTCGCCAGTGAGAAAACCGAATTATGGCATGTGAAGAGAGCAATCTTCAATATCAACAATATCATCTGTTGTATGGGATTTTTCTTCTGCAACATTACGGTGCAGAGTTTCTCTCTATTCCTTGTTAGTTAAACACTTGCCCCCGTACAGTGATATCAGTCTGATTTAGTCAGCCGACAATCCTGAGTGCATTGGGGTGGAGGGCAACAAAGGCTCAAGTACCTCTCCCCTCCCCCCCCCCCCCACCCAGTTTCAACCTTGCTAATATCCGCAGCTCCTCACTGTTCCCCCTTACGTGGTAGCATGTTGCTTCTCACTCGCGATAGCCCGTCTCTCGGACCTCCATCGAAAACGCGGTCTCTATGTTATACTCTGTACAGCTCTGACGCTGACGGGATACTCGATTCTTGTAAGTGTGGATGAGCCGAACATAAAGTACATGGCAGTTTTTTTTGCCTCGAGCGGCGCATTCCCGCTGGGTGTGACGTTCTTGAGTTGGGGATTGAATAGTATGCTTCTTCTGGACTTCTAACTCACCTACAAGAGGAGAATGCTAACGGCGACGGGGGTGGCTAATAGATGCAGCGGGGCCTTCGGTCAGAGCTGTAACAGGAGGATATATTGTGAGCATTGGTACATGCGGTGCAATTGTCGCGACGTATGTTTTCTCATCTCCTCCGTTTATCGCGTCAAATTAAATGGACGGCATAGGTGGACATATGTCCCTTCCGATGCTCCACGATACATTCGAGGGCATTCAATCAACCTTGGTATCTCTCCCTCACCTTATTACAATATCAATTAGGGCTAACATCTTCTAGGCGGCGAGGTCTGCGTGGCCCTGATAGGTCTATTAGGTATCTTATACGTTCGCCGAGAGAACGCTCTACGGGACAGAGGAGGACGGGATAGCCGGTTGGCGGGGTTAACGGAGGAGCAAGCGCAGAAGCTGGGCTATCGGCATCCTGAATTTCGATATATCGAATAGCACCATAGAAGTGTCAATCCTGATATCAGGCGGAGGGCAATCGGGAGGATTAGCTATTATAGGATGCCGGCATAGGTCAACAGTGACTAGAATTGCACTTTCTTTTGTGATGATTATTTAGTTTATGCCGAGGTGTGGGTCATTTGGATGATATATTACTGTTCCATTCGATGGCCATGAAGGGCTTATCGTGTCCCGAACAAACAGACCACAACGGGCGGCTACCACACCTACTTATCTACGAGTACCCCCATCCGCGGACTCTAATCAAAACCTGGAGTTGTGAACCCCTGAAATCAACGCCCGTGCTCGGCGCGCGCGCGCGAATTTGGAAACACCGCGACGCTCTCTGAGACACACATCCCTCGGAGATAAATGTGGCGGCAATTTTTTTTCCGAAAGTATTGGTGTTTGGCTATACAGTGCCTGTGATCGTTCGAGGTATCATATCATATACTTTTTCTTCTCTGTCATATCATATGTCAGGGGGGCTTTTAGATGGAACCTAGCGGCAAAGAGGCATTTCTTGGTGAAAGTCTTGACTGAAAAATCGACGCGTCCAGGCTGGTATGCTAGGTCTCGGTCCCTATTAGATCTTGTATGCGCTTGATCCACCCTACGGTCAATTCTTATTTTTGTTTTGTTTTATCCATTGCCTCCATTTTACTCCTTGCCGGGTTTCCGCGGTGGTTTCGGGGCGCTCTCGAGGGAAGGAGTCGTAATATGGATATTGTATGGAAGAGCGGGGCTGCTAGGGGTGTAGGTGCCGTAGGGGAAGTGCTGTAAGAGAAGAGATATTGGCATATTTCCGGTGCACAGAGCGAGGCTTGAATTAGAGTAATATTGGGGTCGATTCATTACATCCACTATCGGGGAGGGGGGGAGGATGAAAACGAGTGATGACACATGATTACCTGGAGGGGTCCGAAGTGTAAGCGAATTATGTCGCTAATTCTATAGTAGGTTTAACACGCTGTATGGCTGTTCGTTATATCATACCTTACGTTTAGCTATTAGTTCATAGGTATCAGGTGGATCCAACCCGGTGGTGCTGTACATATGACATTACGACAAGTAGGCCATGAACTTCTAACTCCAGCCCAACTCTGACCCTGCAGCAAAAGTGCGAACTAAGAAACGCCAACCAGTCTGGTGCCGATTAGTGGGAGTTTCCGAGAGAGGGGGAGGCCGTGCGAAACAATAAAAAACTTGGAGAAAGCAGCACTCCACATGCGGTAAAGCGTCGTCGGTAGGGAATCGATTTTTTTTTTTTGAATATCATAAAAATGTCCTTTCAAGAGGCCTTTCTACTCGGATAGGGTGTTGACCTAATGGAGTCAATAACGTTAGCTTTCATTTTTTAATTCTGCGTTGGGGATATCGTAGAATTATTTGATGTGGTTCCCTTTTGGGAAAGTGGGAAGCTTGGCATTCACGGAAAGTGCACATAGCGAAGTCGGTATTGGCTTGCGCACAGTCTCCCCGGCCGAGGAGTCTCCGTCTGGTGCCGATGCCGGAGGAATAGCCTGCCTAGGCGGGAAAGACGATGTCAAGTATTGATTATGCCTCTGCTTGCTTTTCCAAGTAACTTACGTTACCTTCCTTCGAATATAATATCCAATCACAGTCCGCCGCTACCGGGCTCCTGAACCACACGGATACCATAGTGTGCAATGCTCACGGCTGATGGGAAGAAAAAAGTGCCCTTGCACCTTACGCAGTTCAGGAGCCTAAAAGTGTGTTAATCAGCCAGGTTTCAGTGAGGTCGCCGGGACAAATTTGCCCTACCGGGAAGAGCCGAAGCATCGAACAGCGAGGTATGTGGGGTAAGTTACGAGTACGAGTAATTACAGCAAAATGGCAGCATATTATCATAGTTGTGGTCTCGATATGCCCTAAAGCCTCGAATCCGGCTGTGGTTAGTTGCGGCTGCTTCTGAGTGATGATATTATTGGATGACGGACCGGCTTGAGGTGGAATGCGGGGGTGTCTCGTAGGACGGGGATCGAACAGTGAAAAATTGAGCTCATATTGGAGCTTTGGGAATTCTTGATAATCCGACCGAGGTTGGGAAAAAAATAAAGGTAAAAGTGAAAATAAAGATACCACTCATGCCTTAGGCGTGTATGCATTCACTGAGTGACCAAATAAAAAGAAAAGGGCATCACCATCGAGTGGGACTGTCAGCGCGACCATTCTAGACACTAGAAACCAACCTCTTATCCAAGATACGGTATGGCCTGATTTATGTCTAAGATAGGAGGAGTTTTTTCTTTCTTTCGACTTCGCTCAGATTGTCGAGAGTTTTTTTAGAAGTCGCGATGGTTATTTAATTGGCGGGGGGAGAGAAAGGTTGAGTATTTTTCCGGATGCGGAGCGGTTATCCTTTACTCGGGTATTCCGTCGTGCGCTGCGATTGAAGCAACTTGCTTCGGAAGATCACGGGGTGTGGAAAGCAGCCTTCCTTAATTGGGAATAAATTTCTCTCCAGGACTGCGGGAAGTGTAAATTTATCCTACTCGGGTACTCGAGTACGGGTATCATGGTGTTAGATTCTCGAAATCGTCAATCTCACACTCACTAGCTCGGAAAGAGAGTTAGATGCGGCTCGGGTGTGAATAGTAATCGTTCCAGTTACCCTGTCATCCTACTAAGGCGAGTCATTGCACCGTCCATTCCACCGGTTACTATACAAATCATGCCGTCGCATTGCATTAACCCGTCCACCCATCCAATGAACATCCCATAATTTACTCTAACCCCGGCATCCGAATAAACTCCACCTCTCGGCTGTCTTACCGTAGCTCAAACCCTATCCCCGCACTTGAATGTCGCCGGCGGCGACAGGGGTGTCCCATCTCGGAAGAACATTTCGCCCGGTGATGCCCGCTCTCTTTGTTTTTTCCTTGGTTTCATGGCATGGTATTCCTCCGCAATACGAGGTGCATGTATGTGATGATAAATCTGGGCTGTGGAATTAAGCGGTACAAGTAGGTTAAGCGGAGATAGGCGAATTCTGCGATAACCGGAGGAAAAGGAGCAAAGTAGGGTCATGCGTGATGATGCGTGCTATGCGTGCTATGCGTGCTATGATACAATTTAGTGTTGTTTAGTTTGGAAAGTGCTACGGTAGGGCCCGTGGTCCTGGTTCGCATGCACCCTTCACCTTACCTTACCCATTACCGCATTTGTGTGTACACAGTACTGTACTTTCACACTCCTTAACCTTTTCTGTACGCAGGTAGGAGCACTGCAAAGATTCGAATTGAAGATCGATTTGCTATCTAGGACGTAGCAGCAGTCTCTCCTAAATTTAGCAGGGGGTTGTACCGTCTGGTACTGTACATATTTCTTTTGCTTTGTCTCAACTGAGGGCTGAGCTTGCGGTGTTTTCCCCTCGCATAGCCGAGAAGGGGAATTCTAACTTCCTGGAACATTTTTCTTTTGTTCGAGTTGTTCCGATAGTTGATTATTGGATCCTGTCACTGTTCTAGGCGGTGGGAATCTCCTACCACCATCCCTGCTTGAAGGTTATTTGGATGATGACATCGGTAGAATATTAGTGAGAGTGGCACTTAGTGATAGAGTCAGCGATATGGCCTCGAGGGGAGGGGGAGAAGGAGAGGGCTACAAATACCCTCGATTTCCCATGGTTTGGATATCTTCCAGTCCCATCAGCAGCATTCTCTTCTCCTCTCGAGTTAGACTTTGATTATCATAGAGAAAGAACGAAAGAGCGGAAGTCATCAACAATGAGCCTACCATCAACAACGCCCTCACCCGGGCCAGAGTTCAATGAGAAGAGCCTTGGGGTACCTGAGCGGGACGTGGAGAGGGGACCTTCGACCGCTACGTCTAGTACTGGTAATTTGGTATCGGGGGATAAGTCGGCTGAAGAGGTCCCTCCGCGAACCGTCAAGGGGGTATTAGTATGTGACCCCCCCCCCCAGAGAAATCTAGTTGATTGGAACTAAAAGTATGGCATCTAGTGGGTCCTCGTCGTGATATCAATCCTCTCTTCCACATTCCTGTTTGCTCTTGACAACACAGTTGTATGTTCCCTCTTCGCCTACGGTCTTGTACGAAAAATCTAACAGGTCAGGTTGCCGATATCCAAGCATCCGTAATTACCGACTTTGGCGAGATTGAGAAGCTGAGTTGGCTCGGAATTGCATTTGTCCTTGCGGGGTGCGCCACAATCCTTCCGTGGGGAAAGGCGTACGGAGTCTTCAACGCGAAATGGCTTTATATCCTCGCCGTTTTGATCTTCGAAATCGGTAGCGCAGTTTGTGGTGCTGCGCCTAATATGAATGCTCTCATCGTTGGTAGAGCTGTTGCTGGTCTTGGAGTATGATTCCCTTGCTTCCATGGATGATGGTGTTTGCTGATAAACGTAGGGTTCGGGAATGTACCTGGGTTCGTTGAATTTACTGTCAGTCACGACGACTGTTCATGAGCGGCCAGCGTATATCGGCGCTACAGGATTGAGTATGAATCTCCCCTCCCCCCTTTCATTGTATTCTACCCCTATGCTAATGCTAATTCTGTATAGCATGGGGTCTCGGAACAGTTCTCGGACCCGTCGTCGGCGGCGCTTTCTCCGAATCTTCAGCAACCTGGCGCTGGGCATTTTACATAAACCTGCTGATAGGGGCACTCTTTGCCCCCGTCTACTTCATGCTCCTCCCCTCGGCAGACCCCCAGGCCAACACACCCTTTGTGTCACGTATTAAACAGCTAGACTGGCTCGGCACTATCCTAAACATTGGATCCTTCGTCTCATTGATAATGGCAATCAACTTTGGCGGAACACTCTACGAGTGGGACTCTTCCCAGGAAATCACTTTATTCGTCGTTGGTGGCGTCCTCATCATCGCCTTTGGTGTGACCCAGGCGTACTCGGTCCTCACTACTCCCGCGCAGCGCCTCTTCCCCGGCGAATTTCTTCGTGATCCGTTCATGATATTGCTCTTTGCCATGATGGCGGCTGCTTCCACCGCAATCTTCGTGCCAACATATTACATACCGTTATACTTCCAGTTCGTCAGAGGGGATACAGCGCTTGAAGCTGCTGTGAGATTACTACCATTCATTATCATCATGGTGGTCTTCTGTATTGTTAATGGCGGGGCCATGTCAAAGACCGGGTATTATGCCCCCTGGTACCTCTTCGGCGGTGCGATGGTCCTAATCGGGGGATCACTCATGTACACTGTTGAGGAAACCACGTCTACCGCTAAAATATACGGATACACCGTCCTTATCGGAATCGGTTCAGGTTCTTACGTTCAGGCATCTTTCTCCGTCGCTCAGGCTAAGGTCAAGCCAGGACAGTTGGCCTCCGCGGTTGGATACATCTCTCTCGCGCAGACTGGCGGAATAGTCATCGCATTGGCTATCTGCGGTAGTGTGTTCTTAAACGAGAGTGTTAAGGGCATTACACCGTTCTTGGAGGGCGTCCCGACCGCAGCGATCAAGGGTGCAGTGGCTGGCAGTGGAAGCGAGCTGTTCATGAGTCTTGAAGGGGAGACGAGAAAGAATGTCTTGCACGCCATCATCAAGGCCATGGATAAGAATTACATCCTCTTAATCGTGGCCGGGGCGATGACGGTTATTGGGTCGCTTTTTATGAAGGTTTGCCTCCACCTGTTTGTTCATCTGGTAATGAATTAGTGCTGACGATCTTGTGTGATAGTGGGAGAAACTCTTTTTGGAAGCCGGGCATGCTGGTTAAGCACAGTAAGATATGACTTCTATACATAATAGAATGTATAAACACGATGGAAAGTGGGGTTATTGGGATTTTTTCGGACCATTCCTTGGCGTTCTAATTTGTTTTTTTTTTGTATAATGATGGACTGTCGGAGCGATTAGAGTATATGACCACCTGTTTGTATCTTGCTGTAATGAAATAGATTAATACGATACCGCTATAACAAAAATTAATTCTTCTATTTACTTCGGAAAATTCGAGATTAGTGCTCCCAATTAAAGGCCATGTGATAGACCGAGCAGGAGAATACCCGGGGTTAAGTTATGAGATTGCAAGAAATAACCTTGTGCTTAAAGGTCAAAGTAGTGCTCGAGCATGCCGTCTAGTAATCCTACTGCCTGAGCCTGCTCGTGGCGTAGGCAAAGGTACCCTTGCCATTCTTTGGGCTGTAAGCGTTCTGTGCGTGTGGGGCGGGGAGTGGGTGAGCGAGCTATAGTCACTAGGTATCACTCGATCATTTGGTTTGCAAGGGAATATGGGGGTCAGGGTGGTATTCTATCATAGATAAAACTCAATCCAAATTAGGGGCTGAAAGGAGCTGGATTGGCGTGATATACCGCAAGGCGGGTAAGGATCGAGGCTTCTGGAGCTGCCAATTCTCCGCCATGTTGAAAGGAAGTGTAACGTAGAGGGTCTGCCGCATATCCCCTATAAAAGATCTCGGACCTTTTCTCCAATCGATCCTACGTTTTGGTTCGGGGAAACCACTAAGACAAGGTATTTTGTATGGGAAACATCATACATCTGCAATGTTGAGTGGTGTGGTGTATGGGCGCACTGGATACCTCCGGACCCATTGTGCTTCCTATGCTAGCAACGGTTTATCTCTTGCCCCCCCCCCCTCCGAGAGATAGAATGATGAGGTTAGACACTGAGGGCGAGAGTGTCGAAGGGAAGGTGTTTAGGAGTAAACATTCGCGGTCTCTCCTATCGAAGAATGAGGATGCATAAGGGCAATTGCTTCCTTTAATTTATATCCTTGTCGTTTAATTTCAATCTTCCCACTTTACCATTCTGATAAGTTTGCCATTCTCCGTTGTTCTCGTGGGTTGATCGCTGACAACTCTTGACCTTGGGATCGCAACCAGCCGAGCTTCTAACAAGATCTCGGATCACGAATACTTCTAGCGAGTCGCTCTGGTATCTAAATCCCTCTCATTTCTCGCACCCATTTTGCTAGGTTATCCCGCTACCTTACCATACCGAATCCGCCAGCCTGGCATACACAGGAACCATCTCTAGCCAGGTTCCAACGGCTCACCTACGACAGTATATAGCCGGTGAACTGGAGGTATAAATCTATTGGATATCAGATGAACATAAGTACGTAGGCAGCACAGAACATGCAGTGACTGGGGTAGATCATGTTTGTGATTTCAAAGCGGTAACTCGCAGTCACACAGTTGCGTTGCTGTGGCGTCATGTGACATATTAGTCATCTACGTTCCACAATTGATTGGATATTGTCTCACAACAAGCCCCATCCCCCCGCTTTTCCCCACCGCGCTCACACTGAAGTTTATAAACTGCCCTGATAACCCTCCAAATTATTGTACCATTCCCACATCTAACCTACACTTTTAACGGAATATCATAGCCCAGACTACACACGCCAGGATCGGCGACGGCAGTGCCGATTGCCGCAACATAATAGGTAGTTCACCAACATGGACCACAAGTTTGACGAGGATGCACAGATTCTGCGCTAGCCCTCTCCACTAGAGCTAAATACCAGATATCAAGGCGTGCGCAACGACCGATTCGACGGTGTTGGGATTGGCTTTTGGAAACAAGCAAGTTTCGAGAGTGGAGAGCGGGTGAGAGTAGCTGATAAGGCTGTCTTGTTTTGCAGCGGGAATCCAGGAGTGGGCAAGACATATCTGAGGTAAGTGGTAGGATTATTTGAAGGAAGTAAAAGTTGCTGACCGTTGGAAGTACTAGTTCTCTAGTGATCGACAGCCTGTGCGATCAGGCAAGGAAGGAGGAGAACCCCCGCATGTTTGTGCAGTGCTGCGACCGCCTCGCTCGGCAAGAGCAGACAATCACCAACATGATGGGAGCTATCCTCAAACACCGGCTGCGTCCGGATTTGATGGGAGCGTTGGGGATCAACCCTAACAGGCATGATCTTTGGAATTATCTTGAGATACGGTTAACCGCACACCTTGATGTCTGTTATTTGGCTCTAGTGGAGTGAGCCAGCGCATAATCTGTGCATCCTCGTCGGAGTTATAGATGATGGAGCTACCTATTACGTTGCCGGAGTTGGCATTGCCGTCACCGATCTTGACATGTGTATTCTGGGCCATGGTACTCTGTCAAAGTGTAGGTTGAATGTAGGACTGGTACAATAATTTGTAGGGGTTTCGGGAGGATTATCGACTTCTTGTGAGCGTAGCTTGTCGGGATGGGGAGACGTGGCTTGTTGTGTGACATTAAATATTTATTGGAGGAGTTGATAGGCATGCGGAACTGAGATCGGAAGTGTGTGGGCTGGGAGGTATATGCTGTGGATTGTGGTATTGCTTGCGTGTTGGGGGATATGTGTATTGAGGATTACGTCCTCACTGAAGTACTCGGGTTGTTTGGGGAATGTGGTTTACCCCTTACCTCTGTCTAATACTCTGTTTCCGTTTTTTCTTTGGCTTGTTCTTTCTTCTCTTTCTGATCGCATACGAATATCATCGTTTTCATCTCATCAAGCCCAACCATCACGATGTAGATTTCAACAATCTTCAATCAATTGGGGGGGGAGAGTAGCTGACTATAATGTGACATATCCCAAGACCTCTAAAGCTGAGTGACCACAAGTTAGCATTGTAGTGTGCATCGATATCAGGAGGAATCTCCCGAGTTTTTTTTTTCCTAAATCTCGTAACACATTGAGATCTTGTGGTAAACTGTGGACCGGGCTAGGTGGAGTTGTACTAACAGACGCCTCGGATTTACTCCCGTGATTATATGTTTTTTTGAGTTTACCATTGTCTACATATGCTCTTACGTTCCTTCTGATAGCTGGTTGGTTTCACATTTCTAGATTGTCGATTGTATACACTATTTGTGAGCCGTTGGAGTCTTAATGGTGATGATTTCCGAGCTGTATGCCTGGTTTGAGGGTATGGTATAGGGATGGGGTTATAGAGTAGGTGCGAGAAGCAAGAAGGACTTGGGTACCGAAGCGACCCGGCGGAAGTGTTTGTGATCTGAGGATTCGCAATTGAGCAAGAGGGCCCTGGGGGTAGGGGGGATAATGGGGTTTCGGGGTGGGTTCGGATTCTCCTGAAAGAGCGGCAGATCCGAGAACTATGTTTGAGCCACTATTAGGGGCTCCTGTTCCTGATATGATATCGTACTAGGGGGCCCAGTCGTCCCAGAATGTGCTTGCCCTGTCGGCCTTAGCGGTTGCGGGAGCCTTCGGGTTTTCTGGGAACTTCCGTGGATGGGAAAGACTTATCACACCTGTCAGTCATCTGTAGATTTTTGGATTTTTCCTTTTTCTCTTTTAGACTGTTGGTTCGTCTTAGGCGCTGGTCTACGTTTGTTCACATAGGATGTGTATACACTCGCTCGGCAGAATTGTTCGTGAAAACATGTCTCACATTCCTGAGCTGCTTCGAGAAAATGTAACTTTGCTTCTCTTCTCATGCTACCGCCTCTTTCTTAGACTTAGAATGGTATTCGTCTTTGTACTTTGTATGGGAAATAGGGAACTCCGGATATGAGTTGCTAGTTCTTGATACTTCTCGGTGATGTCAATGTATGGAGCGCCAATGATTTGCAATACCTTCAACCCTAAGATCTGAGCAATTAGTGTTGTTTCCATTAATTTCTATTTTTGTTATTTACTTTACCCTTCTAATTCCTTCTTCCTTACTCTTTGTTCTCGCACGTTGACCGTTGACAACTCTCGAGCCACAAATCCCACCATACTCCCCCCTACCTGGGCCAATAGCGTAATCGTAAGGGTCCTAGATCACGAAAAAACCATTGTCGAGCCACTTGTAGTATCCAAATCGTTCACGTTTTTCCCACCCACTTTGCCATCCCGACAACCCAACAAACCATATCATACCATCCGGCCGCCCCGCCCTGAATATACCGGTAGTCCGGAAGCCGTCCCTATTTTTTCTCATAAAACATAGTGACTGGAGTAAATGTTAGAAATGGTCATGTAGCTATTGGACTCGATGAGATAAAGAATTGATTGTGTATTGAGATTGTTCAGAGTAAAGAATTAAGGAGAAAACAATCGGAGAGAAAGGAAAGCAAGAAGCGCAGAAACAACAGGCAGAGAAGGCAGTTAGCCTTCCATCTTCGCATGTATGCTGGTCAGGTGTTTTTGGGGTGTGTACGTAATCTACCATGTAGATGCATCATTCCTATTTATGAGTAGTCTAGTGCCGCCTAGTCAAGAACTCCCATATGTGTAGTAGACCCCCAATCGCAGGTCCACGCTTTTCTTATCCTGGTTCCGTATTTTATCTAGCACTTTTCTAACAGTAAATATGAGGCTTCTGGTATTCCGAAACGGTATCACAACCCCACCCAGTCCTGTCCCCTGTTCGTTACAAAATCTCAATGACCTCCTATCTAACCCCCTTTAAGAGATTTTCAATAGAAAACTTGGAGGTTCCTGATATTGAAACACATTGTCATACAATATTAACCTACAGTTACCCGGCAATGCTTGCAGTGTTTCTCGTATTAGTCATGCACCGCCCCAAAATGATTGGCCGTTAAGTTAGGTGTCACACGACAAGCCTCATCACTTGCTCTCTTCAGCTGTGCTCACAGAATTTTATCAACTTCTCCACTACCCCTATAAAATATTTTTTTATCATTTCCACATTCAACCTACACTTTTGACGGAATACCATGGCCCAGACTACACATATCAATATCGGCGACAACAATGCCAACTGCTGCAACATAACGGGCAGCTTCAACATCTATAGGTCCGACCAGGATGTCCAGATTATGCGTTGGCTCTCTCCGCTGGAGCCAAATAACCGACACCGAGACGTGCGCAATGAGCGGTTCGACGGTGTGGGGGATTGGCTATTGGAAACAAGCGAGTTTCGGGAGTGGAGGGGCAGTGAGGATGGAGCTGATGGGGCTGTCTTGTTTTGCAGCGGGAATCCCGGAGTGGGCAAGACGTATCTGAGGTAAGTAGCGGGATTCTCTAAAAAAGCGAAATTGCTGACAGTCGGAAATACTAGCTCGCTGGTGATTGATAGTCTATGCGATCAGGCAAGGAAGCGGAATATCATCGTTGCATGCTTCTACTACGACTTCCTTGCTCAGCAAGAGCAGACAGTCATCAATATGATGGGAGCTATTTTGAAGCAGCTAGTGGGTAGAGGTGATATCCCAAAACATCTACGTGAGGCGTTTCAAGAAGGGAAAGAAGAGATTGGTGGCAGAGGGCTGCGACTTCCGGACCTGATGAAATTATTGGGGATCACTGTTGCCTCACTACCCCAAGTTTTCATTTGCATCGATGCGCTTGACGAATGCTTACCGAAGCATCTACCGGAGCTTCTTAAGTCGCTGAGAGATATTGTTCGCGAGTCCCCTAGGACGCGAATATTCCTCACGGGCAGGCCACATGTCAAGGAGGATGTGCAAAGATATTTCACCAAGGTGGTTATGATACCTATCAGTCCTGACCCAGATGACATCAGGAGTTTTCTGGAGATGAAGTTGGACGGGGACGCCGATCCAGAGGCGATGAATGATGATTTGCGGGCGGATATCATTCGAGTTATCCTGGAAAAGATATCTGATATGTAAGAGCCTTTATCATTCCCACCTACCATTGGTCAGTACTCACCCACGATTGCGTGTAGATTCCTCCTTGTTTCGCTAAATATTGACGCTATTTTGGGAGAGGTAACAATTCGCCAGAGAAGGAAGAAACTTGAAGAGATGACAAAGGGCAACGGATTGAGTGATGCCTACACGGCAACTCTAACCCGGCTGAGGGCGCAGAAGGGAAACAAATCGATGCTTGGACTGAAGGTCCTGATGTGGGTGTCTCATTCGGAACGGCCATTACAGGCCGCGGAGCTCTGTCATGCCTTAGGGGTGGAGGTGGGATGTACGGATCTGGATGTCGAAAACATTCCTGCATTACGAACGCTGCTAGCGTCTTGTTTGGGCCTTGTCGCGGTTGAGGCGTCTTCGTCCACTGTCCGACTAGTGCACTTTACTTTGCAAGAGCATCTCTCAAGCGATCCAACCCTATTCCACAGCCCCCACTCGACAATGGCGGAGGTTTGCTTGACATACCTCAATTTTGAATGTGTCCGGAGTCTCTCGCCAAGACTTCGATCGGCTCCCACGACAATGCCACTTCTAGAATATGCTTCCTGTTACTGGGGGGAGCATGCCAGAAGGGGGATGACAGAAAATGTGAAAGCCCTTGCATTGGAGCTTCTGGATAATTTTGATGAGCATATATCTGCTCAATTAATGCTATTTCATTATAATAGATATCGGAGCTCGGGCCCTTATTTCGATGGAATTGAGCCTATCGGATTCACAGGGCTCCACGGAGTAGCATTTCTCGGGATTGTGGAGATTGCTGCTGCTATATTGAAGACGATGGAATGGGATATTAATGCAACCGATTGCATGGGGAGTACAGCTCTTACGTGGGCAGCGGGAAGAGGGCATGAAGAAGTGGTAAGGATGCTTTTGGAACGAGGAGATGCTAATCCCGACCAAGCAGACACCAAGAGTGGCCGGACACCACTCTTGTGGGCTGCCAAGCACGGGCATGAAGGGGTAGTAAAGATGCTTTTGGAACGAGAGGATGTCAATCCTAGCCATACAGACACCCTAGATGGCCGGACGCCGCTCTTGTGGGCCGCCATGTACGGGTATGAGGGGGTAGTAAAGGTGCTTTTGGAACGAGGGGATGTCAACCCCAACCAGACAGACACCAAATATGGCCAGACGCCACTCTCGTGGGCTGCTGAAAATGGAAATGAGGGAGTAGTAAAGATTCTTTTGGAACGAGGGGATGTCAATCCCGACCAGGCAGACACCGAGTATGGCAAGACGCCACTCTCGTGGGCCGCTGAAAGTGGGCATGATGGGGTGGTAAAGATGCTTTTGGAACGAGAGGATGTCGATCCTAACCGGGCAGACACCGAGTATGGCCAGACGCCACTCTCGTGGGCCGCCGAGTTCGGGAATGAGGGTGTAGTAAAGACGCTTTTACAACGGAAGGATGTCCGCACCGCCATGCCAGATAGCGAGAACCAAACTCCACTGTCCAGGGCTCTCTCTGGAGGACATAATCGAGTCGTAAGGATGCTACTTGAACGGGATGGTGTCAATTCTGACGCAGCGGATCGTGTTGGTTAGACATGCCTCCTGGTCTCCGCTGGACATGGGGCCAAGTGTGATAGGTACGCCATCTCGAGGAGGTAGCCTTAATATCAATACCACAGCCATGTGTGGCTAACATGCGCTCCTATTGGCGGACCCCAATAAGCGGGAACCAGTATCGGGCCTCAAAGACTCTCATTCCAAGTCCGCATATAGCGACCTCCCCTCAACCGTGCAGTTCATGCTGCCTCAACTCCCTCCCATGCAGCCCCTAAGTTTCTCGCACCTCTCTCAGGAAAGCTGGCACTCGCCCTAGCAACACTCGGTCGATTCTCTCACTTGCGGCTGCTTGCCTTTGGCTTTTCCAATTTACATTCTTCCCTCTTCGTTACCTGATATATTCCCGCTCCATAAATGATCTCCGAATAGTGTTAAATAGACTTTGGCAGAGGGTGTTTTTTCCTGTTCTGGCTCGCCGTTTGCTATGAATCTGTTTTGTTCTTTTTCCTTCACTTTTCCCTTTCTTGGAGCCGGTTGGGTGGACTTGGTCTATATCATCTCCTTTTCGCTATTCTTCATTCCTATTATTCATAAATATGATTATTATCTTATTATTTTTTTCTGGGTGGTGGTGTATAGTACAGCCCATCACGGACAACTGGTAGGAGTAGATACGGTACGATACTAAGCTTTAAGAGGCTAGTCTTCTAGATTTGTAAGCTGTTAGTTTAATCTCCTTCCTCTAATTTTTCTCCCAATACCATCAAGTGATCGCCGTCGGTTTCTTTTCGAAGACCATCTATCATATCATGCTACTATACTAATGCTAGTTCCGCTATACTCCATCACAGGAAGGTGCCTTGACCCGTGAAACCAAACCCTAATCCTTAGCTTTCTTTACATGCCCATAGCACACCTAATCCCGATGACTCCGCATCGCTAACTGTTCCTCCTTTCTCGATCCTGATTCCCGGGTTGGATACGACTATTCAGGCGAGAATATCGATGGAGTGGCGGTAATCTCCATAACAATTGTGGAGACAAGTGTAGTTGGGCTGGAGCATCATTGGTGGAGATGAATGAGTATATGTCGGAGCATGGCCCAAGGTGTTTGGGTATGCACTGCATCTTGGCATACGTGTTTCTCCTACCTAGAATCGGTACGCTTTCCACCATTGTTAGGCCATCCGACAGCCCCCAACATCAACGTGTTTTTCATTCTTCCGCTGCCGCTCGTACCCCCGCCATCAAATATAGGTTTACACAACCAGTCTCCACAAAGTTCTGCACCGAGGGCGAACCAACCACCAGGGGCATAAGAAATAGTGGTGGTAACATGTTATGCTGGCATAGTCAGGTAGGGGGCGGGGGCTGTCGACGCATACACCTATGTTCCGTCCAATCCATACCGTGTATGATATATCCATGCCATAAAAGCTCCCAAAAGTTTAAGCAATCATGCACGATCACTCTGAAGCCTGTTTGTATCTGCAGGCTAACCGTGAGACCTCGGGCGAGCGGGTTGTCATTAACCGTGAAATTGTACTCTCCAGTGGAATTCACGCCTTAAATGACTTACCAAAATTTCGCTAAAGATGCGGAACGTGCCTATTAATTTAGCGCCAGCACTGGCATGATGCTCCAGGATTGGGCGAATGCGGTACTAACCGCATTTGGTATTGGTCGCGGCTGTAGGCTTGATAAAGGATGGTTCCATACTAATTTCTCCCTACTTTCGATTCCGACGTTAACTTAACCACCTCTATTGCAAGCGCACAAACTGGTGGCAAATGAAAACAGATCGTTTATCGGTTATGGTGGGAGATGGAAGGGTATCACAAGTCAAGGTTATATACAAAGTGATGAGATTATCAGGTTGAAATACTGTATGATGGTGTTGTTTGGATAACTTGTAGTGAAGAACTCAGCACCTTCTAATACTACACCTGATCTACTCTCTACAGTTCTGGTGCCATGATTCAAGTTCCCACATAATCAGAGGGCAAAATTACTGAATACAGACTTCACACTGTAAACGCCGCCTGGCCTGGGCCTGCTGCACGGGCAAAGGTCAGGAGCGAGGGTGGGGCACAAATCACGGCAAGGCTTGGGTCAAAGGCCCGGGGCTTCGGCAAAACATGAATCCTGAGCTTTCAACCTCTTGTTACCATACCGGTATGATACTGTGGTCCATGGCCAGCGCCTCTTCTGAGCACCTAACCTATCCCATCTCATAGCTTCCAATCCGGATTCCAGAAACAAATCAACATGGTCGGAGAGTGGAATACAAGCATAAGAACGGGTTTTTTTGCATTCTACTCGTATCACAAATACTATGGACTTTTTCACTCCTACCCGATTCTCAAGCCTTTTCTTCTTCCCAACGAAGCTATACCACCTTTCTCACCACTATTACCTCTTAGCCTAAAACCCATATCACCCTAGCGTCCATCTCTGAATCTATATCCGACCTGGGTAACATCCTTTCCGCTCTCTGTTTAAGGTCCCCGCCTGAGCTTCTTTTCCGAACTCTTGATCTACTGCCCGTTGTTGATTTCTAAAAGTAACGGAAACAGGTGATAGCTGAGCGGAATACTGCGAACGTTGGAGCGCCAAATGCAGTGTTCTCAGCCGTCCGGGGCCCCCGTGGGGCCCGGCGGGGGGACTTCCAAGACCCCCGGACGAGACGGGACGGCAAAATGTCGTCCGCCCCCGTCATTGAGCTTCCAGGACAGCCGTCATTAGGAAGGACGACAAGCCCCACGGTCTGAGACGATTTTAGAAAGGGGAGGATGGGGGACGGTGGGGGACGGTGGGGGACGGCAGGGGACGATAGGGGACGACAGGGGACGGTGGGTGACGGCGGGTGACAGCCCGGTACTATCAAATCCATCCTATCCACGCCGTGTTCCTACACCGTCTGAGAGTAATTCTAAGATCACCAAATGATAGTGCAGTGTGATAGAGACTGGCAGGAGAAGATAAATAGCAGAAAGGATTTGCTGTAAGGGAGAAGTACAAGGGGAGAACAGACCAGATAGGGCAAAATATTCAACACTTTAACTTTCATTGCCTCTTCACATTCTTGCCCAGCTCACTTCAGTATTGAATTTCCGTTGCTACCTCTATGTCACTCGAGAATGAAGCTACCGGATCACGAGATACGATCTGGGATTTTGATATTGACACAGTCTCTGGACTTACAAATAGTGCAAGTCTTACAACGATTTCTGTACATCCGGTTGAAGGGAGTTGGGGAAGTAGTCCAGGCAGTGCATTAAGTAGTGCTCCCAGTGGACTTTTAACCCCCACTATCCGAAGTAATCAAGGCGAGGACGGGTAGGGGGTGGGATCAGAAAGAAGAATTTATGAATGGAGAAGACAAATTCGCAAATGTTGGGTCGATTTCCCGGAAATGGATCTGAGTATACTACAATAGAGGGAAAAACACGCTGGCGATGCGCTCGTTGTAAGTTACTCTCGCTTGATCTTAGCATAAATTATCACTCGGTTTTGACATAGAATCGCATGGAGAGCACACTTAAGGCGTTAGAGCTACACTTATTAGGCCTTTGTTCTTCCTCGGTCATTTAATTCTCTTTTTTATTTTATTTTCGTTGACAGCTTCTCCTCTTTCTTTTTTGTCTAAGATACTAGCTAGTCATTGTTCATGATCATACTATAGTAGCCAAACACGATTCAAATTGATATCTATTTGACAAAATAAATCTGATCGGAAGCCCACTGCTAGAATCAAGCTTTTCTCAATCACTTAGTATTTCAACAAGTGGACTACATATCAAGAATCCTATATCGCTCTTGTAGTTCTAATATTGTCCAATACTACAGTAGTATAAATTCTAAGCATGCTAACTATTATTACTATTTGTCTTTAGTTAATCCACGGAAAGGAAATTAGACCCGGGAGGGTGAGACATTTATGTGGGGGACGGCGGGGGTAACCGTCCTTTGCTCACAATTGTCGGGCAAGTTCAGGAAAAGACGGGACGGGACGACACAATGTTGTCCGTCCCCGTCTTTCATTCTAACTTGTCGGGCAAGTTGACAAAAAGACGGGACGGGACGACGAAATGTCGTCCGTCCTCGTCCTGGCCCAGGACGGACGGACTGCCCCGTTGCGAACACTGGCCAAATGTTCGGTTAATTACGCTAACCTGTCGTACAATACTAAACTTGATGCCTGTAATATACAAAGCATAGGTCAGATGTTTTCATAGAAAACGGGTTATTTTTCCGGTTAACCTAAATTAACTGTGCGAAAACTTTAGCCCTAGCACTTGTATCGTATGATATAATCTCGTGAAATTCATTATCTCTAGCCCAACGAAACCCCAACTTGGGAAGGAATATCGGCTATCATACTAATTGCGGTGAGGTGGGATCTGCCAAACCTTGCTACCACTGCGGGGCTGTACTTAACCTCATAAGCTATTGTATAGAGTCTAGCCACAGGGACTGTGAGTGCCGGAGATCTATTTTTGCCCTATAGTTGGGGTATAATCTGGATTTTAAGTTGAAATCATGAACTGAAAATGGGTTACATTCTGGGTTGCTTTGCGTTCTATTGTATTTCCATAATATGATTTTCAATGGATGTTACGAATACTTTACATTAATTCTGTGGCCTTTCTGTGACCGTAAAAACTCGAGTAATCGAACCGTGTGCTATAGTCCGGAGAGACACAAAAAAATAAAAAAATACCCGACCTTAAAAGAGGACGCAATCTCAACGATATATCATAGCACACTGTGCGATTATTTGAGTTTTTACAGTATGTTGTAATTACTACCCTAAAACCCATAATAGGTTTTATCTTGATTGCTTGGCATACTTTTTCAGTATTTTCAGGGGCATGTTTGGCACCAACCATTCCCCAATGAGAAAATGCTTGACCTTCCATCTTGAAACGGTCGCCAAACGGAACAGTCACAGCGTTGCCAAACAGGCCTTAGTCATGCTCCTTTTAGACACCACTGGGAAATAGTATTATGGTATTCAAGTTGTATGGCCTTCTTCCCACCTGACTCCTCTATAAACCATCCTGCACCATCCTCCTCAAATCACATATAGCAAATGCTGCAATTTCCACCACTTCCAATTGGCAATCACACAGAAAATGTCACCGTTACAAGGTTTGTTTCACCGGTGGACATGTTTAGACTTTTATATTTGCTAACTCGGAATTTTATATTCCCAGGCTCTCTTTTGAGAAACCGCGTCTCCGTCGCCATCCTGGTTGGTATTTTGGGGGTGACTGGCCTGCTCATCTTGAATGAGTACACTTCCTATTGTGAAATGGCCGGGGATCGAAAGCGAGCCGAGGATGCCGCCCGGAAGGCAAAGGTAGTCCAAATGAAAGCGGCTCACAGTAGCCTCACTCGCCAAGCAATCTTCGAAACCCTCAGTGAAGTGAAGGCATTGCGTGAGGAACTGGCGGGAGGTGTAGGGAGAGGGAGAGGGGCCTGCCCGCACTGCGGGGCACCGGGGCGTGGATATCTTTGGGGGTAGGCTGCAGTGGGTTTTAATTTTTTTTTTTTTACATTCTATCAACAATACATCCTTGGCAGAAATGATGAGGGCTCTCCAGATTCCTGTAGGCACGCCCGTTTTACAACCTTGACTGCAAGCCAACCATTCTACTGCTATGGCTTGATATTACCATCGCCACCCACTAGAAAGCCTACAAGACCCGATATGGACGAAGCATCTTCATTACCCCATCCACCCCCTTGACGCAAGCCCGGCGGCGTAAAAAGTCTTCACAAACATAAATTCCGACGTAAAGAGATCAAGCGTGAGTGTTTGTTATGCGCTGGAAGGGGAAATATCAATTTATGTGATCTCTCTAGTCCACCATCAGGCAGAACATGAATGATGTGTATACTTCGGTGACCAGAACCAAGGACCCTGACAATTACCGAATTTCGTGCCTTTCGTTCGGGGTTGCTTGTAATGCAGGTTGCGAAGCTAGCTATGACAAGTTGCAAGGCCTTCAGCCTAGGGGTACGAATGTCATGTAAGGAATGAGGCTAGGCATCCACCGTCAGTAGATTATGAGTTCGAAAAATAAACCGAGGCGAGAACCTTGAGCGCAGGGTAGACAGGATATCACGCAGATCGGATATAGGTTAAGAAGTAGGCGCTGAGGTGATATAGGCTTTAGGCAAACAGGTAGGTAACAGCAGAGAAAAGGGGGGATCCTTTGTTAGCTAAAAGAGAAGTGTTGTAATTCTCGTTTGAAGTTGTATCATACTTCTTGCTTAATTGAAGTTCTACCGGAGGGCTATCGGGCCCTATTTATGCTACAGGAGAGCGCGCTACAATCATCCATGACATGCGCTTCGCGCAAGAGAAAAAGAAAATCAATGACAACGATACTGCGCAACGTAGTAATTTAATTTAGTAAAGAGAAAGGAAACGCGAGCGAGGAAACCAAACAAGTACTATGATAGAGTTCCCGAGAAAACTCTAGTGTAGTCAACCGCGTAATGAGCTCAACTAGTGATGAACGCATATCAAAAACATTCTGTCGTAGTCAATGACATGACCGATGCATATTCGGAAGTCATATTACAACAAGAAGAGTGATCCGACAAACGAGTGACAAATATGTTGAAGGTTCTAGATGGACGTTGATTGATTGAGATAGATTGTGGAGGCTTCGGGAGTCTGGCGGAGAGTTCAGAGGTTCAATGGATTAGTGTGGAGGTTCAAGGATTGACAGGAGATTCTCCCCGACATGTCTTTCCTTTGTTATCACGGGAGTGTATGGAAGAAAGGGTAGCATGCTTGGAGAGATACGAATAAGTGTGGTGATTCATGGAATGGTCGGGATACATTGTTTATGCTTTACTTATACACCTGTCTTTACCATTGGTTTAGAAAAAAGACCAACGAAGTTGTTTTTCCTTACCTTACGCTCTTGTCCACATCCTGCGACAGTTCCCGTGTAGTCCTTTAGTTCGTCTCTCTATCGCTGCGCGAGTCAATCATTGACTGCTATACCCACTCATAAGACAATAGGGGAGTAACTGAGGAAAGAATTCTTCCTCACACCGATATACGAGGACACTATATCGTAGAGGATTACCTTTGATTTTCGGCAGCGTTTTCAAGGGATGGGCTAACCGGTGGATCCGAGCTTTTTTCTATAGGATCGCGGGGTTTTCCATGGCCTGGTAGACTGTATGTAGGAAATATCTGAACAGCTTTGGCCAAATCGGCTCTGCCACTATCAAGGCCGAGTGAGAGTGCAAGCGCATTGTTGTCCTTGCCGCCTAAAGTGCGCCCGGGAGAGAGAGAGATGTTAAGAGGTGCCGGAGAAGGAGCTCTTAAATGGGGAATGGGATGCGAAGATGGATACGCGGGGTAAACAATAACTTCAATCGCATGAACACAGGGCGGAAAGCGAATTCAAGAAGACAAGAACTCCGTTACCAATGCTCATAATATTATTTTGTAATATATAATAGCTTACAACTCGAATTGGGAATGCGCAAACTGTTTGATATGAGGTCAAGGGAGTGATGTAAATATTACCCGGTCAGGGCGAGTCAGGATGGCGTCAGCCCCTGGCAAGCTAGATAAGTACGGGCGAACACCACCAGCAGGTGGGCTACACATAGCCATTTTAGGGAGTGGTAAATAATGGTACTCAGGTGTGACAGAGTCGGCCACGATAAACCGGTTGGCGATGGCCAAACACCACTCTTGAGGGCTGCTGCAAATGGGCACGAGGTGGTGGTGAAAATGCTGCTTGGGCGGGACGACATGGACCCCAACCGGCAAGATCGTCGTGGCAGAACGGCACTCATTATTGCAGTTGAGAATGGGCAGGAGGGAATGGTAAAAATATTACTCGGACGGGACGACGTCGACCCCGACATACACGATACTCGGGGTAGGACACCGCTCGGTGTAGCAGTTCAGGATGGGGGCGAGGGAGTGGTGAAAATGCTCCTCCGACGGGGCGACGTCACGCCTGACAAACCAGATCACGAGGGCCGAACGCCATTCTCATATGCTGCTGAGCGTGGGGATGTGGGAGTGGTGAGAATGCTACTTGCCTGGGGAGACGTCAACCCCGACAAACCAGGAGGTAGTTCCGGCCAAACACCACTCGCTCTTGCGGCCAGGCGTGGGCACGAAGGAGTGGTGGGGGTACTGCTCAGACGCGACGATATCGACCCGAATCAGCAAGATTCTTGGGGTAGAACGCCACTCAGTATTGCAGCCGAGAATGGACATGGGGCGGTGGTAAAAATGCTACTCGGACGGGACGACGTCAACCCAGACAAACCGGATAAGTACGGCCAAACACCACTCGCTCTTGCGGCCGGGCGTGGGCACGAAGGAGTGGTGAAAATACTGCTCAGACGGGACGATGTCAACCCCGACGAACCAAACATCTCGGGCGAAACACCACTCTGCCGGGCTGCTGGGAATGGGCACCAGGGGGTGGTAAAAATATTACTGGGACGGGACAGCGTCAACCCCGACAAACCAGAGAAGCAAGGTCGAACACCACTTTTGCGGGCTGCCGAAAATGGGCATGAGGCAGTGGTGAAAATACTACTTGCGCGGGACGATATCGACCCGAATCAGCAAGATTCTTGGGGTAGGACGCCACTCAGTATTGCAGCCGAGAATGGACATGGGGCGGTGGTAAAAATGCTACTCGGACGGGACGACGTCAACCCAGACAAACCGGATAAGTACGGCCAAACACCACTCGCTCTTGCGGCCAGGCGTGGGCACGAAGGAGTGGTAAAAATGCTACTCGGACGGGACGACGTCAACCCAGACAAACCGGATAAGCAAGGTCGAACACCACTTTACAAGGCTTCTGGGAATTGGTACCAGGGCGTGGTGAAATTACTACTAGGACGGGACGACGTCAACCCCAAAAAACCTGACAAGAAAGGCCGAACACCACTTTTCCGGGCTGCCGCAGATGGGCATGAGGCAGTGGTGAAAATACTACTTGCGCGGGACGATATCGACCCAAATCAGCAGGATCTTTGGGGCAGAACGCCACTCAGTATTGCAGCCGGGAATGGTCATTGGTGGGTGGTAAGAATTCTACTCGGACGGGACAACGTCAACCCTGACAAACCAAATATCTCTGGTCAAACGCCACTCCACCAGGCTGCCAGGAATGGGCACCAAGGCGTGGTGGAATTACTGCTCCAACGAGACGACGTCAACCCAAACCAACCAGATGTGAACAGCCGAACACCTCTCAGTTTGGCTACCAAGCGTGGCCATGGGGGTGTGGTAGCACTACTACAGCCCCTAGCAACTCCCTCTCCCAGTACTACCTAAGGCCGCAGGAGCACCATTCTGCCCTACCGCTGTGGAATCCAAACATTCTATGCCCCCTTTTCCGGAAGGACGGCAACAGTTCCATAAACATATTTGTCGCCGTCGTTGCTTCCATCTCTCCCCCCCGCCCAGTCCAAACTCGCCGTGCAAACCGCAACTGAAACTCTGCTTAAATATTTTCTTTTCCCCAGGCAAATATAATACGATGGGACGGTACATATCTACCCTATGTCCATCCAAATCTCTAACCACTACTCATATTCTTTTGTAGGTGGACTGGGCTTTGTTAGTCTGTATTAATTTTGCTGTTTACTGTGCACCGTTGGTGCTGGCAGGTTATGCCTACTGGATTGAAATAAGCCAATGTGACTTACCACTTCTATCATAACCTATATGCTTTTCGAATTGCTTTCTGGTTGTTTGTGCGTTTATTGTTAAATTTTATTTTTCTGTTCTGCACATTTCCACGATCTTTATCAAAGTTTATTCGTGAGGCTTGTTTGCATGTAAGTATAGAGAAGAAAAGAAAAAATTCGAAGCGCAAGTCCTGAAACCCGTGAATGAGAGACGCAAATGCTGCTTGTTGACCAAGGTGTACGGTGATTGGTTTCGTTACTGAACTAAAGGTAAAAATAACCTAGTGTCAAATGATACTTGAAACCAGATATAAATAAATCTGTTAACCAAATACCCGCCTAGTGTAAGTTAGTATACTCTTGAGTGTCTTGAGTATCTCAGAGATTCTTGGATACTATTAGAATAGGGAGGTGAAGTATCGATGGATATTCTTTTAAGGAGGCAGTAAAGCTGAGGGAAAGATAAAGTGATAGTTCAGTTTATAGTATATTATAAAGATCAGTTTTGTGAGGTTTGAGAGACAAATTTCTTAGGGGATTGTGGAGTCTTTAAATAGAAAATATTGTAGCTAGGAAACATAATGATAATATTATGTTCAAGGAAAACATACAACAGTGTTACATAGTAGTAAGTAGAAAAAACAAACCAAAGTCCTAAAGTAGAGAACTTAAAGTGATAGAATATAACTAAGTAAATACATAATAAAATATAAATAAGGTAAAACAAGTAGTTGCTACTACTAATATACAATTCCAGAAATAACAGTAGTGTGAGGTAATACCCAAATGAAAAACAATTTAACAAAGATGCAAATAAGCAAACAAGGAAATCATAACCAACTAGGCAAGCCTAGGCATAGAGGAAATATATAGACTATTAGGTAAGGTCTTAAGTAGGTGAGAACTAACATTAAGCTAATTACAGTTATGAGAACTAATAAGATTTTATTATATCTGGTTACAGGCCTCTGGATGTGGTAATACCTTGTATAGTCTGATCGGAAAATCAGGAAGTATGATAGTAGATTATGTTAGCCTGAGTGTTGTTGTATCTCTAGTACAGTCTAGATAATATGCTAGCGGGTACCAATACAATACCTATCAAACAATACAGACTTTAGATATTGTTTATTGTAGGTTGTATGTAAATCAAGGCATTACTTCCATACAACTTCTATTTGTTATAATATTATTAAGCATGAGACTTGATGGGTGAGAGTAGTGTGGTAGAAGATAAGCACAATGAGGCGTAGAATATGGCATTGAGGTTAAATACTAAGATGGAAAGATAGTAATAAATTCAGTTATATAGACAAGAGAAGTGTACATGCCACGCACTTCCTGTGTTTGCTCTAAATACCTCTTAAATTAACGAAACAAAACGATAGAAGGACATAATTGTGGTTGCTCAACTATTTAAACCCGTTAAATGCTTCTCCTACCGGAGCCGCATTCATAAGTAGTATAAAGAAGTAAAACACTAAGTACTCCACGGGATATTGTGAGGGCTGGGATGGTGGAATTGATGAGATATCTTTGGGAGAAAAAAATATTATAAATCTTGGTGATTAATTTTTAAATTTATTTTGGAAGAAATGGCCAACTAGCACATTGGCAGGATGTTCCTATTATGCTGCAATCAGTGTTCCCAGCAGTCCATTTTGTCCGTCTTCAAGGTAGGACAGGATGGACTACGACTCATAGTTCCTCTTTTTGAGAGTGCTAGGACGGACCGCGCCCGAGGAGGTGAGGACCGGGCGGACAATAGGAGACTGTGGTCCCAGCCCTTAGACTTCCTGTACAAACCAAGGCCGGACTAGCCCGACTGGGGGCGAGTGGTCCGGACTGGTCGCTGGGGATCACAGCTCGCATTGGCAACATGCTGCTTGCCTTTTGTAATGCGAAACATAATCTCACCAACTGTAGCTCCCGTTAATGAAGGCATATTATTGCTAGCCCCAGCCCGATGTTAATTTATTGCCAGGTAGCCACTAGCCGGGTCATGCTATGAGGCGTCTGTGGTGTTTAGAGTTTTGCAATTCCGGGTGCTGTGGGAATTTAGAAAGTTATATGCTGGGTGGGCGCTGCTAGTATGGGCAAAGTAGATAGGACTTACTGGTGCAAATCATCGGTGATTACTCCATCTCAATTGGTGGAAGGAATCGGTACAACTACAGCAAATTGAGATAGCGGTGATGGGCAGTGGGTTCAGGGTCATAGATGATATACAGGAGGCGGTAGGGGATATAATATCACTTGGTCGAACTGTGAGACGATATGGATGGTTGACGTTGGAACGTAAAACCATAGGAGTGTTCGGGAACGCACGGGAAAGGTAGGAAGCCTTAAGCAATCTGCGCAAACTTTTTTATTGGAATGCTTTGAGATCCACTGTGTGGAGTGATTCCCGTACTAATTTTCAAGGAAGCTGCCCGTCAAGAACCATTTCTTCCTTTCGGTGATCTCGGAATCCCCCCAACCGCTACTAATCAATTCTTTCTCACTTGGGATGTTATGCTCTTCCCCGAGTGAGTGGGAATTTCTGCTCTCCTCTAGTAGCACCCTGGCTACATCCTCGTCTTTCCCGGGAGCTGCTACCTTCAATGCGGTTGCGTATCGCCCTAGCGAGGGGTTGGTATCTCCTTGCTCCAATAGTTGCTCAATAACCCCCCCCCGCCCAAGCCCGGCTGCTATCATTACTTGTAGCATTTCATGGTTATATTCTATACTACTTTGTATCCATTAATTTTCTGCTTATTTTTAAATTTTATTTTATACATTTTTTATTATCTTGCCTTCGTTCCTTCTTGGTGTTTTTCGGCTTCTTGATATCTGTATTTCGGAGGAACTGTGGAGGTGGAAACGAGACTCTGCAGTTTTACAAAAATCTTGAATGATGTGTTCGAGGTTTATTCATGTTTTTAGTTAGGTTTTTCTGATGAGGTGGAAAGGGCTTGTTGAGCTGGACTTGGCTGGAAATTTTATGCTGAGAGAAGAGAAAAGAAAATTTTCTTCTTCAATCCTGTAACTAAGCAAGCGGATCAACAATACGAGAACCACGAATACGAACTTGCGAACCACGAACCGAGTGAAATTGACTTGTGTACAACGAAGTGAAAGATAGCCAAAGGACTGTGCTACTTTCTTCCCTGCGATACAAACTGCTTGATTCTCATTCTTTTCCTTTTTCTTCTTCTTGTTTTCCTTACAAACTTTCCTGATCATCTAGGTCAGGATCTGTTTTCTGGGACCGAAAAATACTCTTTCAGAATCCAAGATTACAGAACAGCATTTTGTGCTCAATTCTGACAACCAAGAACGTAGATGAACAGTGTAATTACCCGGGACACCTACTAAAGTCTCTGATAGTGGTAAAAGGATCGCCCAGTTGCCCGACTGGTTAGAGAGAGAGGATATTTGTATTGTCTATGTAAAAACAAAGAAATGGTTGCTCTTAGAGAGCGATGAAAACTAAGAAACATTCCTTTTACACACATGCCCAACAGTTCAAACCCTATGATACTTTTCCATATGCACACCTTCCGCATACATGCTACACATTCGTACGCTAAATTGTATTCAGATTTATCCTACCAGGATTATACTACCATTAGTCCCCACATTTGGAAATTTAAGCTAAATTATAGAGTAATATTTATTCCCTACGTTTGTGTTGCCCTTTAAGTTATCATACCTGGTACCGTATTTTATGGCGTTTTTTTCTTTTACATTGTCGTTTAGAAACCATCCGTTACTATATATCAGTACATATCACTTTCGTAAAAGCCGAATTTGGACTGGTTAAGGTCTGCTCACCTACCTCCCTGTATTATATTCGCCTAAAGTATAGTATTTTGGGAGTTTACGCTATGTCTCTTTGGCACGGCCGTCCTCTGTTCCAATCCGTATTCTATGAAACAAAAGTCCAAGAAAGAGTGCCGGCGTTGAGGCAACAGTCAGGGGCATTTGGAAAATGGGCAAGATCTTCGTGTAGAAGCTAGCAGAAATTTGGAGGTTAGTGTGATACCTCACAATCACAATTGGTGGAGGACAAAGGTCGGTGCACAAGGTAAAACGACAGCGATGCACAAGGGGTCCCAAAGTACTTGGATTTCAAATCCCACCCCAATCCGCCGGACTGAAAGTAAAAGCCGTTGTTATGGCGCCCTTCATCAGGTACAAAGAAATGATAAATCTGGTAGTTAACTTCATGGCGTGGTGGCAGTGACCAAAGACATACTCAAAACCTGCCAAGCCTAACAGTAGTATTTATAGCGCGCGTGGCCTGCTCGTACTCTCACACCCAAGTACGAGTACAAAGGAAAGGCTACTTCGTACGCTGCACAGACCATATTCTACACTCCAACAAACCAAGAGCAAGAAAAGGATATCTCTTTTTTAGTGCCTGGTCCTTCATACGCTGGTATTGCAAAATGGCATCCGCCTATGAACACGGCATAGATTCTGATATTGCTGCTCCTGTCTCGGAAACTTCGCTCCCGGATTCAACAGTCGATACAGAGTACTATCTTACGGAGGGTCTCAAAGGAGTAAAACATCGACAATATCGGGGACCAAGATCCTTTCTCAATGCGATGGACGAGCAAGTCGTCGAAGCGCTTGAAGATAACGCTGGCCAATACGCAGTTTTTTGCCCTATTACGAAACAACAGTTGGCCCATATTGATCGGCTTCGCGAGACCCAACACAAAGGACACCGGTTCCTCTACCTTAACCACCAGCAAGCATTAATCATTAAACTTATGCTTGGCTGGGCAGACGAAATGGCCAATGTCTTGTTCGGCAGCATTATCAGGCGTAAGTCACTTGAGATGGGATTGCAGTTCGAGTTCGTCGGTACAGGCAGCAGAACCATTACCTCACCGGCTGGGAGAAAGGAAGGAGATTCCACCTATGCCCCGTTTGAGTTTCGCCACTCCAAAGAATCTTGGCCAACCCTCGTGGTCGAGAGCGGCGTTTCCCAATCCCTGGCGCGCCTTGTGGTTGACTCCCACTGGTGGTTGGAGAACTCTGGTGGAGATGTCAAAATAGTTATACTCATTTCGGTGTCCAGGGCTGCTAGGCGTATCCATTTCGAAAAGTGGGAAATGGTGACTACGCCCGACACGCGGGACACGATTGATAATCCTACTCCTTCTCGAGCCATACCGACAAAAACACACGAAGTTGACATCGCGGATAATGTTGTTACCGGTGCTCCTCTGCGCTTGGAATTTGAGAAAATCATGCTCCGCCGGCCGGAGGCTGGAGAGGGTGATATGGTATTCGATAAGGAACTACTCACGAGTTTTGCTGGCACGATCTGGCGTTCTCCGCAATAGCCCATCCCAAGCAAGAGACAGGGTAAGTCACGCCTCAATACAACTTCTTGAAGTTAGGTAAATACTTATTAAGTCCTAGGTTAGGATACGAGATTAGACTCCCGTACGCAGGATACAGCATAGCGAAAGCGGGGCTTGTATTATCCTTAATTTGTCCTTCAGTGGGTGCTAAAGATGTATCCGGGAGGCTAAAATTCGCTTACTTTTCCTTCTAATATCGTATCTATTCAATTACTCGCAAAACGTCTCTTGACCCAAATGTATTTTATTCAGATAACCTATCCGTCAGCTGCCAAATTCGGGGGTGGCAGCACTGTCGAGTCAGCTTCGGGTGACAGGTGTTTTTACAGCTGGGGCGGTATCCAGGGTTGACTGTGTTAAGGATTTCGTAAATTGAGGGGTGAGACCAGCAAATATACTCCAGGGTGAGAGTGTAAACTTGGTTGAGGGATTGAGAGCGGTTGTCCTCCTTTATTTTTTCTGGTGGTTTGAGGCGTGGGATGGTTCGCGAGCTGGCATTCAGGCTACGGCATTGATTGCTCCCTTGATTACTGGTGAGGAGTAGAGGGAGAGATGGGGTATTTTCTCAGAGTCGCGGGGTTTCTGCCCTCTGGAGTTTCCCGATTGCGAGGCATGATAATATTATGATAATAATAATTATTATGATATTATCCGGACCAGCGTTGGGATTGCTGGTGAATAATCGGGGGAGTTGTTAGAGCACAGTAGGGTTTCCTCGTATTTATTATTGGAACCATCATACTAAATTCACACCTTGTTTTCTCATGCTCCGCTAGCATCATGGCCTATCACGGGCTATCCCGTCGATGTATATGGGAGCTTGTTGATAGGCAATTCGCGTTGGTTCCTGAAAATATGTCGACTTTTCTTGAATTCATTCCGAACCTATCACTCAGTTCTTATATAATCTCAAAGTCCGTATAAAAGGCCCTTGTATTGGGACTAACCCACTCCTTTTTGTGGCGAGTTAGCTGTGCTGTAAGTAACCATGGTTTCTGGCTGTCACTCTGTCCTAATCCCCAATCTTGAGCGAAAGGATTCTTGAAGTGAAAAGGATAAGACGGTAAACTATCCGCCGCAGAGTACTTCTACTATATAGTGCACTTAGGAATGGTTAGCGTAGTTGCTCTAGTGCTTTCAATATAAATTTATTTATCCTTGTATCGCCGACCTGGCATCAGCTCAGGTCAACTCGTGCTTGTCAATATTAGAGAAGACCCACTGATCTTGTATTTTTATTGGGAATACCCACTGGTAGTAAACCTCTATCATAGCAAAAGAGACAAAGGAGCTTGCGGTTTGCGTGGTCGGTCGGAGTCATCGGTGATTACCAATGATGTCCTTTGTTAGGTCTGAATGCGGCAACCTCCACCGCTTTTAACACACCGCTTCCACACCTTTTGCGCGAACCAAACTTCAGTTCCCCATGGTTAACTCTTTTACCTACTTGTTGAAAGATACTCTGATTCATGCTATCGTTGTGGAACCACAAAGTATCGCTTCCCGAAACTCACTGTACACGGCGAATGGTATGGATGGGGAAGCGATATTTGGGTGTGCTGGGAGGGTCCTCGAGTGGAAGCCAGCACAAATTAGGAAACCCGAGTGATCGCTCATGATCTGAATCCATGAAGGACAAAGGCCAGACACACATGCCCTTCCGGGAGCGAGGCTAACCGGGTGCAGTGGCATACTGCGTGGGCATTGTGAGGACAAATTGTGTTGTCCGTATCCGGATCAACAATAATGGAGCCAATAAACACGCTCAAGTATCGGATTGGTCTGGGGGTGTAGTGCCGGACACCAAAAACCGACCACTCCTTGTTCACTTCTTTTGGCTTAGTATTAATACATAGCTTATGAGAGAAATTACATCCTGGCATAAGCTTTTTGAAGTGTTCCGTAACACTGAAAAGCAAACTTTCTCTCTCCAAGAGACTGAACTTCCCGCAGTACAGCAAACCACCCCTCCTGTACGACAAAGGAACAAGCAAAGATCACCTCCTCGATCCAACCACCCACCCTAAGTCGGGTACTAAGCTCACAAACAAACCTCCGAGCCATTGGTCAATCAGCCACACCACCCCCTCAGGTTCACCATACATGCTACAGAATTCGTCATCGAGCAAAACTGAGCTTCTTCATGAACTATCATTCGATTTATCAAAAATCGGCAATCTTGTGGTGAAAAAATAATAGGCAAGTCAAGACAAACTCAATTCATCACAATCCCACTCTGGCCGCTCTCGAAAAGTTTTCACTTTGCCGGGAGGTTCGGTCCTTAGAATTAGAGACCGCCTAATCTTAGGCGGCCCTCCCTGTACATAGATCTTTTGTTGGGTCCGTTGTCCGTTGGATTTGGTCGCGGTCGGGGTCGATGTCTAACCCTATCCATCATATATCCGAGCATCCTAGGTGCAATTGCAACCCCCTCTATCCCAGATCACGCAGAACTAGATACCCCACCGAGCAACGCAAGGTCTTTAACACCTCCGGATTCGTATGATATGCTGGTAAATCTTCCCCCCCGCCACCACGGAAGGTTAGCCTAATAAACTAGACGTCGGAGTAACCGTGGCATCACACTAACAGACGGAAAAAAAGCGTACAGCAATAAGCAATGCAGAAAAGGCAGAGCCGGGGTACACTGAACAGTGATGGATGGCAGCCACGGGAGCCATAATAGCCGAGGGTAGGAAAGACTTGCGAGCATCTCCCTCACGACTCCTTTCCCATATTTTGTGCCCCACAGTACTGCAGCGAAAGCGTCACATCGGGGCCATCTAGAGGAAACCAAACCCCGACCACATCGGACTCAGAACGGGTCTACGTTCGACACTATTCATCCTTTTTGACTCCCCGATACCACCCTTTTAGGCACTGGCAGTCCAGTTCCCACTTGGCTTTTCACTAGCTTACAACTTTAGAGCAAGCCAACCAAACAACTTCACATATCCCACAGCAATTCTCAAAAACACAACCTGGGCATCCCATAAAATAACGCCAATGCGTCGTTCAAAACACCGGCAAAAATAATAGAAACACTGCCAAGGGTTGAATCCCGAGTCAAAATTTATGAGGGACTTTAGGGTGTGAGGCTGTGAGCCATAGGGTTCATGTAAGACTAGAAAGGGGCTGTAAGCGGTTGGAAGCCGGATGAGTGACAGCCTGTGATCGCCCAGGGGTATTAATTTATTTGATTAGCGGATTTATGGGAATTGCAGAGCGAATTTCAATAAATCCAAGTAGCCCAGAAATTATGCGGTGTACGTATCCCACGTCCCTATCTGATAGCATTCCTGCTATCCGCCGGAACCACGGAGGAGAAATGATAGAACTTCTAAATATGGCATAATGTAACAAGTTATAGGAAAAGGCATGCCAGAGTCGAAGAAGGTGTGGTCATGGATCCGAGAGAATAAGAGGGAAGATATGAGGCAGCAACGAGAGACACATAGTAATAAAGATGCCAATTAGCGTCAAAAAGATATTCATGGATGGGGAGCCATCACCCTATCTTAAAAAGACCGAATATATATCAAACCCTACAGGCCCTATAGGTAGTTTAGCCTTTCTAATCCCTGCTCGGGGGTGTCCTTGTGTGGTTTGAAAGACTGACTATGGCTGAGAGTCCATTAGGCCCTGTCTCGAAGGAGGGGGGACTTGATCGTTCGGAATATTGATCACCACACCTCTCTCTTTCTCTCAGCGCATGTCCCTATTGCTCCGAAACCGCCCGCGATAACAGGGGAAACGTATATCTAGAGAATCGTCTTTAATCACAAATGATCTATAACAATTCGTCATGCTCCCAGATGATCGCAGACTCTCGCAACTGTTGAAAATCACCGGCGATCATATCAGGTCCCCGGATCCCGGTGTGCTGAATAATTTCTTTCTTTGTTATTTTCCATTTGTCATTCTTTTGTCGGTTCACTCTTTTTTAATCACGGACCGAGCACCAAGCAAGGAGAGTGGATATACCTTGCAGGCAAGCAATACATAGGAACTCTCGTGCAAGTTCGGGAATTTCCCGGGGCGAGGGAGTAAGATATCTATATTTTGGATGCGGTAAAGGTGCCGGAACTCCGGAGTTGTGGGGTGTTTGTCACAGTGCCCGGGACTCTAGGTTTGGAGGGTGAGTGGTTTGTCTATATAAAGTTTCCTGGTTTTCCGTGGATAAAAAGAACTAACAAAGAGACAAAGTTTGAGTAGCTAAACCATGCTTTTCTCATCTTTATTTCTTGCATTCCCACTTTCAAGAATCTCCATCGGCATCTCGAAACAACATCCAGCATCAACCGCAATATCCTATTACTCATCCATAGGCTCTAGCACGTCATCTGGTCTCGTCTGTTACTTGACTCTCTTCATAATCAGTGTTCGCAGATGGCCGGCAGATATACAGTCCGGACAGGCCAGGCCAATGTGAAACCGACCTGGGTTTTGTAGGCCGGGCCTTTTGAAAGCCTGAGGGCTTCCTAGATACCTGGCGGCACCGCCAGGCTTTCGGCATATGCCATTAGATTAGTAAATATTTTGTTAGTGTATGGCAGACATCTCTAGATGCACGCTAGTATCTGCGGATATCTAAAGATTCCTACAGATATCTGAAAATTTCCGCAGATACGTGAAGATACCTTAAGTTATATACAGATATTCGCTAATATCCATGCAATATCTGAAGATATCTGCCGCCGGCTCAGCTCCGGGACACGCGAATAGATATCAAAAAAGGAATATTCCCACATTTCCCAGCTCTGAGAGCAGTGCGGATGCTGGGGGATTTCCAATCACTCGATATATTCTTAAAGTGTGCGTATATCACACATGAGCAAACATTATTCGGTTCTGATTTCGTGCTATTTTCCATGCAACATCAGTATCAGTACAACTGGGAAAAATCCCTAACATTTTCGTTGTAGCCGCTCCTCCACTATATCCTTCTCCTAGTATCCTTCACCTTAATGATTCCTCATGGAAAACCATTTCCCCTCTCCTTGATTGCGATTTCCATGTTAGATACAACTATTTAGACAATAATGTGACTGTATAGTTCATGGGGAGCTACACTAGGTGGTGCACAGAGGGGTCAATCAACTCCTAGGATTTGTGAAATGGTGGTAGAGATAGAAATATCACATGTGGACGCATATGCTCGCTTGCCGCTCAATCGATACCAATTTATACAAATGCCCCGAAAGCTCCCAGAATTATAGCAGTCACATCGGATCACTCGGAAGCCTGCAGATATCTACAGTCCGGCCAGGTCATGCCAGGTGAGACCGGAAGCCGGGCTGCTCTTGGAAAAGCCCAGGCTGGCCCGGTTATGCTCAATCCGGGCCGGACTGGCCGCTTGCGAACACTGTTCATAATTCCCTTGTATTCTGAATATTGCATGACCTTGAAAGATATCTGCGGATAATTTGTGGTCCCCCTAGCGTGCTCCGCGGACGCTGGGGTGATGTCAGCGCTGATTGAAGTTGGGTGATACAATAGGGGGACTTTGGTATTAGGCATATGCTTAATTGTGTGTTTTGAACCGGGGTAATCGCCATCTGGGAGAGATAGGGAAGCTCAGGCACCTATTTGAAGGATTAGGCAACAGCGGTGCTAGAGCTTAGGAGTGTTTCCAGGGGGCCGAGAGGACTAGGAGGAATAGACCCAATGCGGCTTTAATGCTCGCAAGGCATGATACTGTGAATCATCGTTCATGCTGCTGAGATAAATGGCATGGTTGGATGGTATTGTGCCAGTGGCTGAGATAGTGGAAACGCGGCGGAATTAAACCGGGGCACATGAGGCCACACAGCCGAGCGGTCGCAAGTGAGGGTTAAATATAAGTAACACAAAGACGATCATCCACCGCTATAGTTCTTTGTCGACCGGGAAAGAGGAAATAAATCTTTTAAACTACTGCGGGTATAGAAGTGGCTCATCATGGAGGAGAGGAATTTTTGAAACGCAAAAGGAGGGAGACCGGAAGAAAGCAGAGGTGGCCATCGCGTGAAGAACTCAGAAAGAATACTCCGGCGGTAGCAGGTTGTGAAATGGGGCTAGCATCAAGGAAATTAGTTTGTGAAGCAAGACTAGGATGCGCAGTGGATAAACACTGTGGGGGATCAAATTTGGCTTGGCTTGATTAGCATTTTTCATCACAATATTGTTGCTTTTGAGGTAGCCGAGGGATAGTTCATGAAGGATCTTTGTTAGCTAGAAGATCAGGAATTCTGTACCATGTATGATAAGCTTGAGGGGGCGGGGTGGTTTCTTGTCGAATGAGGTGGTTTGTTTGTGAGCTTACCCGGCTCAGGGTGAATCAGTGGTACTAGTATCATATGAACAGGTGATGTCTGCTCGCTTTCTTGTATTTTCCTTTTTGTTGCATGGTGCGGAAAACGGGGATAGTACTGTACAATAACAACACAGAAAGATTATCTTTCATCCGGGTTTCTTTTGAGAGTTACTTAACGGTTTCAGACTTGCGAGAGGTCTTTTTGGTTAGCTTGGGGGGAAAGAAGTGTGGTTCACCATGTTCCGGGAAACCCGACCCTTCAGAGAGTGGAAGCCTGTTTTTCAACACTAAGGGCCTATTCGGTTCATAGGGGTTTCCTTTTCTGGACCGCGCTCCTTGAAGCGTGAACCTCTGGGCAGCCTCCAATCCATGGACCCCTTTTTTTTCAGCCCCCCCCCGCACAACCCTCGAAATCAATGAAAGCACAATAACACACTGGTAATTTTCACATGGGTTCAAAAAACAGCAAGCTGGGAACACAACACCTCCCTAACTACGCATTTTTCAAGCCGTACGATGCATGCAACAGGACCAGGTTTAATTTTTAACTCATCTTTGTGCGAAAAATGTTTCTGATTCTAATAGATTCCTTTAGGAAAACAAAAAACGAATCCTAGAACTGAAGTTTTGAGGAAAACTACGAAAATCCAATGGGGTCTCAATCTATAGAGCAAAGATACCATCCAGCGCCTAGTCGCTGCCCTCTTCTAGCAGGGAGCTTCTTGTGCCAGCTCCATCCTATAGCCAGTGATCCCAAGCGGCTAGGGCGTCCGGCTTCGGCTACTGTGGGGGAAAGTTAGGTTTATAGGTTTTCTGACGTGGATACCTATATTTGTGTTGCACTTATGGTATCATAGCACTTTGGAGTTTTGTTCGGGTGGACGGTTGTGAGAGATTTTTGCCACGGAGCAAACTTTTCACAAGCGTATATAAGGGGTTTCTTTCTCCACCTCCCTTCCTTAGATTCGGACAAACACGAAGACGGAGACGAGGAACACGACGACAACCTCCTTGACCTTAAGGGACACAATACACACATACCGATTTCGACGATAATTGATTCACCTCTTCTCCTTTGTTCGCTTCTTTCATTCTTTTACTTCGCGAGCCTCTGATATCAATCTGGCTTACCGCTTTCTTGCCTGAACCTGAAAATGCTCTTTTGGTACGGCCGGACCGACCCAGGCTATTTCAGGGATGGCCAGGCCCGACTACGGGAATTCGGCTTTTTGAAACCGAAGCCCAGCCTGGTCTGGACATATACCGGCTTTGCCTCGGCACCTGGCGCCTTTGATTTAGGTTGCTGCAAGGTTCGCCTGGGCTGTTTCTTGGGCACCGCTGGGCTTTGGCAGCTGTCACCATTTTCGACCGACTGGTCCAGGCCTTTTCCCCACTGTGGCTGATTGGCCGGACTGGCGACCTGTGGGTCCGGGCGAGGCTCCGCACTGGCGCTTGGAATCACAACAAGTAGCTACCCAGTAGAAACATTTACAACCTTAGCCCATCACCTACAACTCATTTTGCACACTTTCTCTGACTCTCAACCACTTTCAAAGCAATGTGAGACTTGGTCGCTACCGTACGAACTCGGATAATTGGACCTCGGGCTAAGACGTCCAAAATTCCCTCTCTCGGATAGGGGGTGAAAACACTGCGAAAACCGACCCCTTGAACCCCGGCTTAAGACAAGAGTAAATAAGTACCGCACCTTACCAGCAAAGGCAACTCCAGTGTCCTAGCTCGAGGTCCAATTATTTATCCGAGTTCTTACAGTAGACCATCTCCTCCAAAATACCTACCGCAGTCGTGAAAGAAATAAAGACCCGTTGTCCCAACTTGTTGGTCTTTTATGGTGGGTCCCTGAAGGAGTTGCGAATGTCCTGGAGGGCTTACGAAAAAAACTTTTGAGTAGCCGTAAGGACCCTACTTTCCGTAACCCAATTGTTTTACCTATTTCTCCTTATATGTCAGACTACTCCTTCCCCCGCTAACGCTATTTGTGAGTTTAGCCTACCGCCCGCCCCCCCCTCCTCGCCCCCAACACAATGCCTGTCCCATTCCACGAATTCTATGCCGGAGATTTCCCTCCTACAACCAATTCAGCCACTCCCATCGTGCTTGACATGGCGGCGCTTTGTGGGGCGGCGGAGGTCTACATCAGAGATCAATGTCATTTACCGGCCCAGATGGCTTCAAAGACAAGTTCGAGTCTTAGCTCATAGTCCATTTGCCTCCCCACTAATTTGAATTTAGTACCGCGTTATCCAGCACACATAGCAAGTCTTCCAATGGGTCCGGGCTTAGTTGGGTTAACCCCGGTTCATCGCTGAGTCGGGTCGATGATCTCTCTTCTTTCGGCTGCGCCGGGCATGCTGGAAGAGGCTCGGTTAATCAACGAAAGCTCGTTTCAACATACTTAGAATGTGGGAAACGTGTAGGAAAGATGGCGGGAATTGAAGAGTACGTTGCATGAGATCGTGGGCGCGATGTTTGTGGAACATGTGGTGATTGAGGGGGCGGGTTTGGCTGGTGGGGGAGAGGAAATGTTTCTGTTATTCTATGTGGGAAGGTTTATGTTTCATCATCTGGGAGATGCAACCAAGGTGTGCTATTAGGAAGCTAAAGTCCGGGGTCCTATTTTCTTGCTTCCACGACGGGACTCTCCCAAATTGTGAGGGGTTGTGTGGATGGAGGGACCGTAGGTGCCGCCAGAACTCAAAGCACTATAAAGAAACAGATTTTCATCTATCATGCCTTCAACCGTCAGTCATGCGCTGGCACCCAGAAAACGTGCATCATTACCACTTAGGCAACTTTTCACAACCCGTAACCCAAGGGATGTGCGGTGACCCACGAACATCTGCCGAGGTAGAGCACATAAGTTTTGTATGTTACACTCGCAGTGGGCATCGTGTTAGCAATCGATGTAACATACAAAACTTGGGAGCTGTACTTGTACGTGTACTAGTACCTCCGTACTGGCGACTAGCGATGGATCTGGTGACTTCCGGTTGAGTGGATGGAAGTACTGTAAATGTCTCGGTCGGTCGACCACTCCTCAACAATGTCATTACCAAGTACGAGTACACACACCACTATCATCCCTGCCGTGTGCTGAGCGCTCTCCATTTGTAGCGCTTTAGCTCGAGGCGAAAATCGCAGGGTTAGGTATTGAAGGTCCGAGGGAGTTCCGGGGGTCTGTGGAAACCTTAGCTTGCTTGCGCAAGAAGCGAGTGCTGCGCGGGGAGGGAGAAAGGGGGAAAGACAATTACCAGATGCGAAGATCAAGGATGAGAAGAATTCGTGGTTTGACGCGAAAAACAAAGTATGGCGAGGAAAGCACGGGTAGAAAAGTGAGACATGGAAACACCCCGAGAGGCTTGCTGGATTGCGACCCCATGCACAGACACCCCCCATGAGAGCTCCGGCTGAGGCAGGACATGATTCCGGGCCCCTGCCGGGGTTTCTCCGTAGCTCTTATCACAATATATCTCAACCAATCTCATCAACCAATAATTTATGGAGTGCTCGAGGCAGCACCTGGGGGAACTCAAGCGCAATTATGATACTAATAATATTCCGAGGTCTAACCGGGTGATGTCGTTCTCAAAATCTGATATGCCCGTCAGCGAGGAAAGTCACTGACACCCCGTTGCAGGGATTTTCTGGTGAACTTCTATCAAAATTTAGTGGAAAATATATTTCTTCCCCGGCAGGCGGTCCCGCCACCGAGAACGAGCAGTAAATGCGGTTAAGGGCCTGTTTGGCATGTCACTGTAAAAAAAATACTCAGCATTTGCTGAAAATACAGTGTTCCTTAGAACGAAAATACTGAGTATTAAATTTTATAGAAATACTGGTGTTTGGCATGTCCATAAAAAATAAATTTCAACCAAATATCGTAGTAGACTGCTTTTTTAGGGTATATTAGAAAGAAAGTAAAAGATGGTAGAGTTTACCTTACACAGGCTAAAGTGACTGAGAACCATCTATTTTGAATAGATTTGCTTTGTCCTCCTGTTGCTGACTGGAATTTGGTTTTTAGGTTATGATTTTTATCAGAATTGGTATAAAAAGGAGTTTATAAGGGGATAATAATATTATGATTAATTATTAACTGTATTGATATGAATAAAGGAAAAACAAAATGGTAGCAAAAACATACTTCACTCTAATATCTAACATCTCAGAATAATCTACATTTGGTTGTGGTAGTCCCTGGTCACACTGCCCCACGTGATTGCGAGTGCAGTACTCATTCCTCGGAGTGTGATAAGTCTTGCAGCTGCCGCGACCATACCCTGTGCTCGTCAGGTTGTATCGCGGTGGTGCTTTGTTAAGAACCTTGGCGCAACATCCTCCTGGATTGCAAAATGCAATGTTATTAACTCCTCCCGCGAGATATCCTCATTGTCCTTCGAAATCCCAAGAACCCCTGAAACCAGGAGGAGTGTTCAGTTGGTGGATGGGTTACAGAGATAGCACTCCAGTCCTCAAGGGTTCAGCTCGAGGCCCCGCATCCTATAGCCTACAACATTGACAACATCAGTAATGGTGTTGACTTTGTCCCTCGTTTCAGCTCCATCGTAGTTGTCCGCGAGCGAAGTTCTCTTTCGGTTTGGTGGTATGGGTGACTCGGAAGAGTACTAGGTTTCAGAATGGCGTCAAAAGTTGGAGATCTAGGATGATGGGTTAGGTAACAGAAGGTGGGGCTCTGATCGCATATCAGCCGCAGACCTGCAGTCCAACACCAGGCTCAAAAACCGCCAAACTGAAGAATAACCGCCAAGCAACAAGAGCCGCAACCGATTCGGGCGTTTCAGTCGCTTGAGCTACAGTATCATCGCTGCTATCCATCCCCCGCTAATGAGATAGCCGTCAAATCCCCAAATATTATGATAGATCCTTACTAGAGTATTTCTCCGCCAGGGGAGGAAAAGCAAGCAAGACATTGCCGGCTTTTATCCGCTTCGATATGATGTCAAGATTATGTATCCTCTCCTCTCTGATGAGAAGTACTTGCATTAAGCTTAATCGATGTTTGCAAGTCTCTGGAAATTTCATAAAATTCCGGGCCCCCGAATCCCAAGACGACCGAAAGCACGGCCCTTTCAATTTCGCGGGTATGATACTTGAATATTAGATAACTGTATCCAGCAAAATTTGAGCAGTGAAGGGCGACAGGCCCAGATGTGAGAATGAGTAATACGGGTGTCCCGGAAATAAATTTTGTCGAGCCAACCGCAGCGCCAGAGGTAATGCCGGTACTCATTTGTGTCCCTTTCACTCGAGGCCCGAGTTGAGCGCAGGGAAGCTCATGTGTGATAGTGTTATCAGGATGCGCGCCCTTCGCACAGGTGGCGTTGTGGTTGCTCTTAGTTGTTAGGAGGCTCCCTCGTATCCTATGGACAAATGAGACATGCGAATTCAGCATCTTCCATTCAAGCATCAAAGCAAGGTAGCATACGGTACCCCTTTATAGAAACCAACACTACATATCCATTTAATTTCTCCAAGTTAAGGTTGTATACTCAAGTATTTTGTTGATGAATCGCCGTCTTGTCAAGAGATACACACCATATTTGCAAGGTGCGGAATGTGCATGTCTCATCTGTTAGCGTTGAATGGGGATCTAGATGTGAAGGTTGTTCTTTATTCTCAGGCGCGAGCCTGATTGCTAACTAAAAGGACTGACTAACAAGTGTGCGCATCCATAGGTTTACCCTCAACATAATCATACACTATCAACAACATATCTAGAGCGGCCTCCCGTACCCTACAACACTCGGGAGTTAGAGGTGTGGGTCAGGTGTCTCTGGCCTTCAGGTTTGGAAGAATACCGGTGTAGGAGCGGTGATGCGATATGAGCTGAAAACGTGGAACAGGTTTCTTCAGGTGAAGGATAAGGCCACCGATGTTCTAGGCCATTCGGCCTTTCCTCTTGCTTTCCCAGGGTAACCGAATATGTTCAGGTTGAAGCTGCTAAATACCACAGCCCCCCCGGCGAATCTTCGAGCTATTCCAATATACATAAGCCGGATTGCAGGGCCCGAGTGATAACCAGTGAGGATATGATATTGAGAGCAACATTCTGGACGGACATTTGTTCACAGTACACGAAGTGTCTTTGCACCCAAGCACGTGTAGGCGAAAATTGCATCCACGTTAATTCAAAATAGACTGTGAGTGATGCTTGCCGGTGCAGCGCGATCGAGCAACGTGTTTTGAATGCAACTGTCGTCGTATTGGGCTCGCAAATAGCCGACTATGATTCCTTTAGCCCAGGCCAGGGGGAATTTATTAGGTTCGTTAGCCGGCACCAGCGCTCGACCCTGCCCAAGGAAGTGTGATCTACCGGGGCAGCGTCCCATTCAACCAACCCAACACAACACGACCAACAGTTTGACCCCAGGACAACCCCGACTCGGAATCAATTGTAACTCTGGGTTTGCAAATACATATTTCGCACACCATCTACACAATACCGCCAGCCCAGCCTACAAATGCCCCACATTAGGATTGCCTCCTCACACCCAAGATGTCACTCCAGCTCTCACCTAAATAGCCATTGACCTTCCTGTGATACGGCAATTGCCGCCATGTCCGATATAGTTCCCACCTTCTTGGGCAGCATTAATATTTCCTCCCGTAGTCACTAGACTGCCGTCGTCCAAGTCTGCCTCTACCCCGTCGGTTTCCGCCAAATGTGTAGAATCCCCCGGGTATCAGCGGTCCCATTGGGCCATTCAGCTGCTACGACCGAAGCCAGGTCATAAATCTCCTGGATGGAACTCCATTCCCCCGCCAGCATCCAGGTAATCGGTAGGCCATATTTTCGCCAAAAATGAGATCGAACTCTTGCACGCTTTCCTCGCAACAAGGCTCCATCACTTATGGGTCGATATCAAAGCCTTTTCGAAAACGATAGGGGATACAAGGGGTGGGCGAGAATGACCTGGAATTCGTGGAATATTTTTTAGAGTAATTGTGCGGCTACATTCACGGACTAGGCAGAACCTTGAATCAGAAACTCCGGCGCAGACCCGCTAAGCGGGGTAAATCTTCGAACCAATACAGGATTCTAAATGAAAAGCCCGCGCACATTTTGAATAATTTTTTTTCAACTGGACTACGCAGATTCCCGAGGTTTTCGATTTTCTTCTGACCCTACACAGTTTTCGATGTTATAAGGTTTTGGATGGGAGATTAATGGAGGTTCTGTGATGGGGAGTTAACAAAGAAGCAGTGGTGGAACTGCAATAACATTGGGTTTCTATCTGGCCAAATAGCTGGAGACTCTTCAATATGAGAATCCATCGCATGGGGCAAGCCGTCTAAGTAGCCGGCCAGGCCCTTCGTGGGGATGTAAACGATGTAAGGACCCCCGAACTGCTCACACCAACTCTACTCGAGTACAGACATGCGTGGAATTTTTTCTTTCCTAAACCCCACTCGTCTCTGAGCGCAGCTGGCAACCGGGGCGCATGAGCCAATAAGCAGTGGAGTATGCCCCGGAGTATGTGGCCGTCATATCAGGTTTCACATAAAACGTGCAACTATCAGCCATTCTCAAGTGTTGCTTTTCTCAACCCCGCGTTTCGCGGTACCCATCGTTCGCAGCCGCTGCAACGCCCCCCAAAATTACAATAACATTATCCAGCTTCAAACAGCAAACCACCAATCAATACCTGACTGTACTGGTACCCGAGCAGGGCTACGGATCACATTATACCTCCTTTGTCGTGATCCCGGGCCAATCTGTCTCCTGTCAGCACGGGGAAACTATCCAACAATTGGCGTGGTTGGACATGCATAGTTCTGATCTCTCCGAATTTCTTTTCGATACCACAACTTTATCTCCCACATTTAAGGAGACGCCGGAGGCAGGAATATCTATCGGCTTAGCGAATTATGTATCAGCGAACCCATTGGAACCGGGTGGCTCTTACCTGGGAATATCCCGTACCGTCCGAACACCGGGTTGGACTTCGTTCCCGGATCCACTCTTCTATCTTTCATCAACTTTTCCAAAGGTTGTTTGTCCGCAGGGACTACCCCGCCGGTAGCATAATCGACCTATTTAACCCCCCCGTGAGCGGAGTGCCTGTGATATAATAGAGGGAGTATAAACAGACGTTAATGCCAGTAGATCTCAGACAATTCCCCGTCAAGCTAATCCTCTTGTCACCACTGACGAGAAGCTCTCCCCAAAAATCTTCCTCCCACCGAGTCACTTCCTCCCCATCATCACCCGCGACCACCATGTTTGGGCGAAATTTAGTAACATCCATTTCCTCCCCAATCATATCGTTCACACATTTAAGAGAGGCCATATTGGTGATCATTATTGGCGCGCAATCAGCGAACGATATTTCGACCTTCTTCCTTTGAGTTGTCTGGGCACCCGGTGTGGAATCAGTGGTTGTGCCTGGCTGCTCCAGAGGTGCAATGCTTCCTACAGCCAGCCTGTGTGATGAACCTAGATATACCAGCCTCGTGGGAAAGCCAAGACATGCCGAGAAGAACTCCGAAAACCCATCCCCCATATCGTACCCCATGCACGCTGAACTATGCATTACTATCTCCCTCGTCACAAGTCCAGACGTATCCGGTTGGAGGGGAATACGCAGCTCCCTGCTCTCTCCATTGGGCGGGGAGTGCCTGACTATCAGTACATTCTCGCCCTGGCCGCCGAAGGAAGTATGAAATAGGGATAGCTGGGGGAAATGCGCAATGTGCATGAACTTGTAGGTGTCCCCGTCCTGCTTCTGTAGCAGGAATACCCGGTCATGTTCCGGCCCGATGGCGGTCACCTTCGCCGATTGCACAGAAATCGGACGAAGCGACTTTACCGGGTGGACGTATAAAGCGTGGATGTGCATCGTGATTTTGATTTTGATTTTCTTGAATTCCAGTTCTCTATCTTCCCCCTTTTTCCCATTAAGCCGCTTCTGTTGCGGGAGGGGAAAAGGGTGTTTTCAAGGCTTGCTGATAGGGTGCCAAGCACCACACCCTCCCTCTTCGGCACGGTATCGACGAGGTCACGCTGCTGAATATTGTGGGGTAAGAGCGTCATCACCGTGCAACGCGCGATCTTGGAAGAAACGCAACACCAATCGGGCGACCCGAGTATCACTTCTCCGTGGGGGTTGCACTACCGTACTCGAATACCGTACCGAATAAGATCGAGGTTCAGATGCAGCGCCCTCACATGAGCAGAGACCGAGTCCTATCCTCTCACCCCACCAAACCTGGCTTCCCCCCGAAGCATACTCTGCTCTTGGGGCCTTCTGGACCCTCCCTATCTCGGGTTTGGGGAGAATGATTCACCCGAAAACTGGCCTCGTGGTCAGGGGATCGACGGACATGATCTTCAGGAATCCAATGAAAATTGTAGTAGGAAGCGAGCCTGCCGCGCCAAGGTGAGCGGGTTATCCTGCTCGTTGATGTCAACTCGAGTATGCATGGTATTCTACGAGAAAACCACCCTTTCTTGATAGCGCGTCAATAGTAAATACTCGAGTGCTATCTTTAAGTGCCCCACATTCTTGAAGCCTGATATTTTTTCTCCATTAATTCTTTAATAATCAACCTAGGATTTGAGCTTTAAATTCCACTTCAAACATACCCCACCAGCTCTTGTTACCACCTAAGAAGCATTCAAAGACAAGACACTTTCTAGGCGGGTATATAACCACCTAAGTGGGGAGGGATGATCTTCTTTAAACTCTTTATAGAGACCGTCTTGTCCTAGTGAACCGTTCCCCGGACCTGCCAAAATCTCCTAATACTCGTACCGCATTATTTAGCAAGAGCCGCTTGCCTCTACTATGATGAGTTGAAATAAAAGTTTTCTTTGTAATCTGTCAAATTCGCGATAAAACGCCTTCACTCAACCTTCTACGGTCAAAAATAGGCCTATTAGGGACCCTGCATAACTTCACTCGAGCATTGGATGTTTTATTTCAGTCTCTACCCTACGAGTATTTCAAGGTAACTTTACTAGCGCTAGGCGAATCTTGCTGAATAATGCGGCACTTTTGACGGTGTTGCGTCCAGTTATCCCACTTACCGGTATTCCAATCAGAGATAAAACTGCTCGTACGCTATTGACACCAGGGCTCCGTGTGCTAGAGGAGCCTCTGCGCGGTCAATTTTTTTTCTTGCCCAAGAGAATCGGCTGCGTAAATTTAGTGATTGTTTTATTGTGCTCAGGTATGTGGAATGTTGTTTTTTTTTTTCAGGTATTGCTCACGATCCTCCACTTGCCGTAGTCTAATAGGAGATTCCTGGGTGACACCATCAAGTTCGCTATCAGTAGACCTAACGGTATTAGCCGCCGGGGTAACTATCCGAGCAGCGATAAGTTGAACACGCTGCACGTTACGCACATCCACCTTAGTGGTCTACCGTACTCGTACATTTGACAACCAGGTACAAGTACCGGTAACCGCGATTGCGCCACCGTGGATAAACAGGTAGGTACAAGTACAAGTACAGTAGGCGAGACAACGTCCCGGGTGGCTTATATGGGGTCAATTACTCCAGACCCTGGTTGACGAAGGCCGGAGAACTGCCGACATTGGCGAGAAATGGGGAATGTGGGCCCTACTACGATACCATCTACCCACAGTATTTTATTTCCCCTGCGACCCAACCGAAGCATGTGGACCCCGCATGGTAATTTATGATAGTGCAGGGGCGGGAAGCGTGCAAGTGCTGTGTTTCCAAATGAGCAATACTTGTACTCAGCTTCAAACGGGGCGTCCATTCAATCCCCGTAAATAGTTCAACCGCCGGAGAGCGGTGGTCTTTGGGCAAATCACATCGGCCGCCCTAGGCGCAGGGAGTGTCACGCTCGCGGGGAATGCCCACCGGCACCACCGTCAACTACCGTACTTGTATTTAGCCCCCCTACTGAAGGGATGAATAGATGTTTGTGAACCTACGTGGCCCACCTACCGGGGGGGCGTTAGTTCTCCCAACGGGTGCTGATCCATGGAAATTCTGGTCTGCGCGTCACAGCTGCCAGTCGCGATACTACTGTCGTCATGTGTCTCGGTGAAGGTGAGGAAAGCAACCCAATTATTCATGCCCCTTTAAAATTGAATATCAGGCCACCAAGAGAGCAGAGTTCAAACACAGCACGTTTTAACACTTGTCGGAATAAAAAGAGTGGTGTCTCTATGTTAGCAGTGTATACAGGTAGCTATCCTCATAGGTGTTCGGGGTTGTGTATAGGGTTTGAGCGTGGTGTAGGCAAGCTTGGCATGTATGTATTTCACCTTAAGTAGCCGGTCGTAGCTAGGAAATACATCAAGCCATTCCATCCACCAACACTCACACCTACACTCTAGACCAGCGCCTCCGAGGACTGAGCCTGTCTAGCTTGGAGATTGAATGAGGAGGAGTTACAATAGGCAATAGTATTTTTTTGCCCTTTCCTGACCCCCAAACGCCAAACGCCCGAGAGAAGTATCATACAGTCCTGTTAGCCCCGGCCTCATAAAACGCAGTAAACCCGCCCGGAGGAGCCACCCGCCCCCGCCACTACCGCCACACCTTATCTTGCATAGCCGAAATTATAGTGTATGTCCATCGTCGGGGATCTATATTGTGAGTGGAAATTCGCTCGCGTAGTGCTTTATACATCCCGCTTCTCTCAATAATGACCCCCCATCCGATTTTGGGAAGATTGGACTAATTTCTTATCCCGCGAAATGCCCTTAGACTACCGAGTTGGGCAATACGCACACAGGTGAGATTACCTCCCATAAATTAGCGGATAGATCCCCAACCTCTGCCTCTTCCCAGTGGACGCGTTTCCCAAACTTTGAGACTCTACTCCCAAATTCACTCTTAAATTCACCCCGCCCATTGCTTCAGGCCTCAGGATAAATATCGGCATAGCCGAAACCCTGAAACCTCACCGATACACTTCTTCTGGATCTCCAGTCATCCTGCTTCTTCCCCGGGACTCCCCTATCGCAGCCCTCACCCCACTGCTGAAAGCCTTTCCCTGGCAGAGCAGCCCCCGTAGCCCGGCTCAAGGAGGGCTATCCTGAGACGCGACCACCACAGGCGGATGGGGAGTAACCTTGCAGCCCTGTTCTGGACTCCCGGTAGTCCCGCTGTCGGGTTCAGGGGGTCCCTTGACACTAGAGAACACTACAAATCACCCGGAGCAACCGCAGCCTTATCCCAAGTAGAATAGCGCTCCTATGAAGAAGGCGCCAACACTTGCTTCGGTGGGATATCTGATACAGGTAAGTGGTAATTGGGCGCAGTGTGGGGGAAGGTAGAAAAAACCTGGGGCTTAGAACCTCAATCCAAATGTCTGGTTTGATAATTTTTGATGTCCATCCGCAATTTCCTATACCACCAAGTACCCGCAAGTATGTCGCAAAATATCCCCAAAGTAATGGCCCAGCCCCATTAAAGAATTTCTCTTGGGGGAGCTAATAGCCGGTTACCCTCCTATTCGCTTCGCTCATAGTCGGGAAAACCAAGTGTTACGCAAAAGCAAGTGTTACGCACCACTTTTTTTTTTATCACACAAAGTTCCATGCAATCTAGACAAATTAAGTAATATTTCTCTATTCTATACAAGGCCAATCACCATAAGTAATGTTGATTCTACTTTGTGGTGGTCCCAATACTCCTATTAGGTTAATTATTATTTATGGTCCCACTGATCTCTCTCAGAGTGATCAATCATTCTAGCCAGGTCTATCATCTAGACCAACCAATTCAGCCATTGTATCTATTGAAGTTAAAATTTTAAGTGAAAACACCAAAAAGGAAAGAAAGAAACTAACAGTACTCTTCTACCAGAAACATTGATTCTAGTACCAAATTGTGCAAAGTATCATACTACAGGACTAAGTACTACAGTGATTTTCTGATTTATTGCAAGCTCAATTAATGTTTCAAGTTGAGATAACCTCTCAATCTGATACCTATAGGAGAGCTACAACTACTTGCAGCATAGGAGACATAAGGAGAGTTGGAAGTGATTCTTAAGGAATATTAATTAGGAAATTATTTAGAAGATTTTTGTGAAAATCTACATACTGAATCTGAATTTGAGTCTCCTACATTCAGTGACTCAATTGCAAGAAATGCTAATTTTATTACTTTCAATTAAACCATTGTAACTTAAACAATAATACTCATACCTGAGAGCCATTGTAACTTGGACAATAATACATATATTTAAGAGCATTAATACTATTATGCAGGACTATTTGCCAAAAAAAAAAAAAGTGGTGCGTAACACTTGCTTTTGCGTAACACTTGGTTTTCCCGACTATGAGCGAAGCGAATAGGAGGGTAACCGGCTATTAATCGTCTATCTTATCTGCCTCTGGTTTACCGTCAAAACGCATTCAATAAATACAGTGCCATGTACCCCGTTTCGTAATTTCCACCAACCTCAGGAGGTGTACTCGTAGTGTTCTTGTCGGGTATATCACTTATGCTATCGCTCGGATTCCCAATTCCGTCCATGGCGACAAGGGGAAGGGGGAACGATTAGGAGTGGAGGCTGAAGGTTCAAGAAACGGGGAGGGGGGGTATTTTGTGGGCGCAGTCAGTTAAACCCTCGCGAGAAAATTTCCCATATCCTTCCAAGTATGGCACTCGCCAATACTCCGTTAGCCTCCAATTTCTATCCGTGAAAAGGAGTTGTGACCAAAGGATTTACAGTGCCCCTGGAAGCATGTTCGAAAATAGTTTTCAGGCAGGCTCTTGCTCTTCTGTTGGTTGTAGCAATTGATACTCTTGAGGAACGGTACAAGGAAGGGGATAGGAACTTGACGGGTGAGGATGCGCAGGGAGCTTTAAGGTATAGTACGGAACCCGTATATAACCATGAGTTTAGTTCCGCGTGTATTGGAGTCGGGCGGTACAATTATAGTCAAGAACATTCAAGTCCCTCTTGCCCCCCCTCCCCACCTCCCGCCGATAGCCATCACCTTATCCCCTACAAATTAGGTTTCGCCTTGACAGTTAAGCACGATGCATATATTCCCCAACCAGCACCGCATGTTTATACTACGTGTCCAAATGTCCATAACCCAAGATGAGTACAGGTTGAGGTATCAATTTCCCCCTCATAAACCTAGGCCCATACCAAATGCAGTAAGCGGCTTATTGTTTTATGATAGCACTAGGTTGGTTGAAGGTTGAAGGTTTTGCAAACACGGTTGTATCCTATCCAAGTCCTGCCCAGGTATCACCATGAGCCGGGTCTCATTACCGAAAGGGACAGAAACCCATTGTGTGCCCAGGCCTGTTGGCCCTCGCGCCCCACTTTGGATGCAATATCTCTTGGAAATCATGGGGCTGTTTGGCATGCTCAGGATGTTGTTTCATTTGTTCCGATAAAGGTTTCCAAGATGCGCCTTTCGCATCCGGCGGGTGCAGGACGGGAGAGTCAAAGGGACCGAGCAGTAACAGTCCGGAGGTTACGAAGAGTGGAGGTCTTCATGAATCCTGTCTTTCTTTTGTTAGTTTAGGGGCACGCAGAGGAAATGAATGTTTGGGCGAGAGTGTATTGTGCGTGGGGTGATCGATGGAATTGGGAGAATTCCCTTGTTGCGCTTCGTATATACTCCAATATTTACCGTTTAGTTAGTGGAGTTGATAATGCGGGGTGAGAGCTGATAATGGACGAGCGAACCTCTCTACTTACCTAAAGTCCTGCACTTGCGATCGGAGTCGACCTGTCTTGCATTACTAATCGTCGCTGTTTAAAAGTATTAGAAACCACATCGTGGGGAAATAACCTAAGGAGAATAACCATCCCATGGGGCGATGATCCAATGATTTTCTCAATAATTCATTGATTGTTCCGTATAAACGGGAGAGGGAAACCAGGAAAAGTGTCCCATCTCTGACTTTCTGCAATATTTAATGGTATGAATGAACATAAGTTTGAGGAAGCAACAATTAGATTGAACGTCGAAGCGATTTCCCGAAGAGCAAAATACGGGCCTATTTGTACTCCCACCACCACCCCCCCCCGTCCCTCCAGATCCAGCTTCGCTACCCCCTCCCCTGCTCTCTCACCACCTGCCTGCCCGCCACGGCCTCCGATGGAGTCCCCCGAGATTTATAATTTCGGAAAACAGTAATAAATCAATAGAGAGCATCCTCACAAGGAAGGATAATGCATGCAATCCCCTGCTCGGAGGTGTCCGTAAAAATCCTAGACATCCTGGTAAGCATGTTGAAATGATAATGATATATAATATAGTAAGTAGGGTAGTAATCTATGTCTTACTATGTGATGGTATTGAAATCCCAGCAGTATAGAATTGGGTGGAGAATACAATGGAGCAAGCTAGTATAGTCTCAAGTATTAGTGTGAGGGCATAGTATTGTGGGTATATAGCAGCATGGCAGGCCCACAACTTTATGTATATATAGAGGTAGATCCCCACTCTCTGAATAAATAAGCTTTCCTTGGTTCCCAGAAGCATCAATACACTTCAGAGTTCCACTCTGTGTCCACATCAGTATCTCCCTTCACCAGGATCACGACTGCGCGATTTGTCTACCTCCATCAGGTTATGAGCCTCTTCGTCTTCCACAAGGCTTAAACAAAGAGAAAAAATTCTTGATTCGCTTGTGGCTGCCTACTGGCGAAGTGCCCACGGATAAGTTTTTCTCAACGACAGTATCCTAATTCAGTACAACTTGTCAGCTTCGGACGAAAGAGTACTTTTACGATCTACAATGAATGAACAAAGTGGTTTGTCATTGGGAGTTTCTGGGATGATAATGGATAAATTGGATGGAAGCAATCACCGAATTTGGTCATTGAGAATGACTGATTGTCTTTTGAGAGAAGGTTTGTGGGACCTTACAACTGGTGTGGAGGAGATTTTAGAGCCTCCAGAGTCTGGCGACTACAAGTACGATAAACTGCAGGAGCAGTATATTTCCCAACGCCGTCATATTCAGAAAGCAATTGGACTTCTGCGTCTTGCAATGAATGATGCTATAGCAGTCAATTACTACGGGAAAAACTGGAATACGCCAGCAAAAATTTGGGACGATGTCCTGCAAAGTTATGAAACAATTACAACCTATGATGCGAACCACCTACAGATGCAACTATATGAGACTCAACTTGAGGACTGCGGCTGTTAGGCGGAAGCCGACTCTGAGTAATTGTCGAGAAGACTTAGGCCTGAATCTTTCGTAATAGACGGAGATTTGTCTAGGAAGGCTCGGAATCGTTCTTTTCGTTTATGACTACTAAGAACTCGCTTAATCGATAAGGGAAATAATTTTATAAAGATTCGTAGGTAAAACAATGTTATATTGTTAAGGTCTCTTCTCCGTTGCTTGATGATGTCTAAAAGCTTGGGAGGCACTTCGATATTTATATCCCGCGTCTGAGTGTTCGCGGACTACATCTAATCCTCCTATAACTAAGTACCTATCCAAGGTTGTACGCTAACGTCTCATAGTCTTAACAAGTGCGAACACTGTTTGACCCTGAACTTTCACACACCATCTTCGTTCTCATAAATTCCTTTTCCGTCTAGTCGTAGGATGCGACATTATCCTCGAATGACCGGTCTTCGATTTATAGAGACGAGTAGACTTATATTTGAAACTTCAGTCGACTTGACTATCGTTCCAGTAGTCTCTTCCGATTTCACATAGTGGCCAACGTATGTGTCGGGTACCTATGCATAATGCAGGTCGCGTAGACGGTGTGCCAACACTCTTAAGTCTACCGCCTATTAGGTCTTCTGAGTCTGAGCAGCTTCCCCTCGGTCCGCCTCGCCTCAAAGAGAATCACCTCTCGAGGGATCCCGTCTCCAGGACCAACCAACATACAGCGGCCTTCAGATAGGTATTGGTGTCATATTTAACCCCTATGGCCTCTGGGGCACTGTAGGAGCAATTGCGGATTTCCGAACCGAAAACGTCCCGTCACTTTCGGCCCATAGTTAGGATGCCCAACTTTGAAGCCTGATAACTTAATGCGCCTCCGACGGATTTCCTCCGTTCCACTTCTCAGAGGTACCCAGAGGTGCCCTCTTATATATCCTGCGAACAGCTTCCGGTCGGACGGACGGCAGCGACGTATATGGTGTTATGAAGTGGGCTTCATTGAAGTGACATTTTAGTCATAGGACGCAACTCTTCGAAATCTCGCTAAGGACGTGCGGGCCCCAGAACGGGGCCGGAGGGGGGTGTTAGGCTCTCGATAAAATGAGGGTCTGTGCGCAGTTACCCTACCGAGAGGTCTGTGCATTTTCTTTATGCCTAACATGAGCTCCCTCCTACAAGGTCTCGCCTCGAGCACCTTTCTTAATTATCTCTTATTTAACAAATTTCCTTTTAAGACCCGATGTGGTCAGGGTAAAAAACCTTCCGGCGTTTGCTTGTTCACCGTAGGAAAACCTTTTCCTCATCGTCTTACTTCTTCCTGCCCTGGCATCTCCGGGTTGTCTCGATGAAACTCTTCGACTACTTCTTCAGCATTTTCCATGCCTGTCGCGGGTTCCCAAGTATTTTCATCTTCCGCACAACCCTGCCATTTCACAAAATACCATAGCTCTCGTACCTGCCGGTAACGATTGCTGATTCTTTTCCTATACGTCCGTATTTCGCTACGGACGATTTTCTCTATCTCCCATTGCAAGTCCCCTTCAACCTCTTCTGGTTCTCTGGGAGGTTGCCTGCGTTCTGGATGAACCGATTCTCGATATGGTTCGAGCAAGGATACGTGGAAGACTGGGTGAATATTCCATCGGTCGGAAATGTTTAGTTTAAACGCTCGGTTGCCTCTTTTTTCCAATATTTGGAACGGCCCATAGAGTTTGGGTGCTAACTTTTTCGACTTCCGTCTAGTCCGTATGTTTTTTGCGTTTAACATAACTTTGTCGCCAATTCTAAACTCAGGTTGTTTTTTGGCTTTCCGATCGTAGTATTTTGTCATTCCTTCCCGTGTCTTTTCAAGCGAGCTTTTCGCTTGTTCGTGTATCGTCTTAATCCAGTTCGCGTATAGGGAAGCGCCGGGGTTTTGAACTTCACGTTCTTTCATCCACTCAGTTTGAGGGTGGAACCCATAGTTCGCGTAAAAGGGGGACATTCCGTGAGCGTTGGTTGCAGAATTGTTATATGCATGTTCTGCTAACGGCAGTAACTGATACCAGTCATCTTGGTCATAGTTAATAAAACTTCGGAGATATCCTTCCAGCACTTGGTTGGTTCTCTCTGTCTGTCCATCCGTCTGTGGATGATATGCCGTCGACATTCGTCGTTTTATCTCCAACGCCTTGCACAATGATTCCCAAAACTCGCCAGCGAACTTAGAGTCCATATCCGAAATGATCTCCGTCGGTAAGCCGTGTAGCTTCCAAACCTCCCTTAAGAACGTATTTGCGACATCCTTTGCCGTAGCCGTAGTCTGTAGTCCAAGAAAGTGTGCCATTTTTGTAAACCGGTCGACAACTACCATGATTTGTGTACAACCTTGTGACTCTGGTAGTTGGGTGATGAAGTCTACTGATATCGACGACCATGCTGTGAACGGCGTCTGCAGCGGTTGTAACAGTCCGTATTTCGCATGTCGGGGTGACTTGTTGTGTTGACATTCATCACAGGATCGCACGTAGTCGTTGATCCATTCGGCTAGCCCTTTCCAATAAAAATCTCTCATGATGATTTCTAGGGTTTTTTCTTGTCCGAAGTGTCCGGCTATCTTTGCGTCATGGCATCCCTCGGCTATCTTGGTGTACAATGCTTGGTTGTCTGGGACGAATAGACGATTCTTATAGTATAGAAGGTCGTCGATCAGTGTCCAGTTCTTAGGGAATTCTTTTCCTTCATTTCGGAGCTTTGATAAGTCCTCGCGTCGTTTCAGCCAGTCTCTATCCGATAGCGTCGCCTCAAGAAGTTGTCCAAGGAACTCGGGGTTAAACTTCTTCATTGTCTTTTGTTTTAGCATGGCCGTTGATATTAATATTTTCTCTGGTACTTCTTCAATGTCGTACCAGGACAAATTTTTGTCTGCCGATGCTTCTAGCTGACATATGATGGGTTCTTGTTCCTTTATTATTAGACTTCTTGTAGCGATGTCTGTACTTCCGAAACCTTGGGCTCCTCTTTCAGTCTCGTCTAATTCATCGACCTCCATTAAATCGGACGTGTCAATTTTTTCCACGATGAGTTGTGCCATTCTGTCTCCTTCCCGGATCTGGCAGTCAACATCTTTGTGATTATATAGCAAGACTTTGAGTTCTCCCGTATAGTCGGCGTCTATTGTCCCTGCGCCGACCGAAATTCCGGAACGTACTGCCAGCCCACTACGGGCCGCTACTCGTCCATATGTCCCTGCTGGTAGGCTTATTGCTATTCCAGTATCGAGTAGCGCTTGTCCTCGTCTAGGGATAATGGCGTCGCTTATGGCGTAGAGGTCATGTCCGGCTGCCATTCTTGAACCTTTAGTGGGTAACCTTGCCTTGTGGTTCAAGCGTCTTACTCGGATGTATCTGTCCGAGGTATTCGTCTTTGGTTTCAACGCCAGGTCTTTCTCATCGCTCCAACCTAGTACTTCTTTTCCTAACCCTTCTTCCTTCTCCTCCTGCAGTGCCAGCAGCATTACTTGGAAGTGTTCTGGCTTTAAAACGGTTTGCTCGCGATGCGTAGCTCCCTCCTCAGGACGGTACTCCGGCCGTCTACTTAGAGCGTCAGGCTTTCCGCCCTTAGTTCCTGGTCGGTAAACAATCTTAAAATTGTATTCTGCCAGCTTCTGAGCCCATCGAATTTGGCGTCCGCTCCAAACCTTAGAAGTAAGGAAGTATTGTAGGTTTTGATGATCGGTGTATACCGTCACAGGTTTTTCCGTGCCTACTAAGTATTGCCTCCATTCTTTGAACGCTTCTAGGATTGCAAGTAGCTCCTTGTCATGAATCTCGTAGTTTCGTTCAGCCGAGTTCAACTTTCGTGAGTGGAAAGCAACTGGATGTAGCCTTTTATCCACAAATTGTGACAAGACACATCCTAAGGCAAAGTCGCTTGCATCCGTTTCTACCACCGTTTCCCGGTCTGGGTAGAAATGTTGTAGAATGGGTGCAGTCGTAAAGCGATGCTTTAACTCTTTGAACGCCGATTCTTGTTCAGCGCCCCAATGGAAATCCTTTGGATTTCCTTTTAGTGTCTCCGTTATCGGTTTACACACTCCGGAGAAACTTCGTATAAATCGTCGGTAAAAATTGGCAAATCCAATAAATATCTGGACTTCTTTTACCGACGCCGGCGATTTCCAACTCAATACGGAATCGACTTTCCTCGTGCTCATAGCCACCCCTTCGACAGATACCATATATCCCAGGAATTCTACCTCTTGGACATGAAAGACTGACTTTTTCAAGGATACAGCTAGTTGGTAGTCGGCGAGTCTTTGCAAGACTTGATCGACTAACTCAACGTGACTCTTTTCATCCTTTGAATATATCAAAATGTCATCCAAATAGCAGACCACTCCGTAGTCCAAAAATTCATGCAGGACTTGGTTCATCATGTCTTGGAAGGTTGCCGGAGCATTAACGAGCCCGAAAGGCATTACCTTGTATTCGTAATGGCCGTATCGAGTTCGAAAAGCCGTCTTCCACTCGTCTCCTTCTTTAATTCTTATCAGATGATAGCCGTCTTTCAGATCAAGCTTTGTGAAAATCTTAGCCCCAGCTACCCGATCTCTGAGCTCGGACATCAGTGGCAGTGGGTGCTTGTTCAAAACCGTAATACGGTTGAGGTTTCGGTAGTCTACAACTAACCGAAGTTTGCCGTCGGGTTTCGGTACGAACAGCACTGGTGCGCCTGCGGGGGATTTGCTCCTTGTGATTTTTCCTTGATCCATCATCATTTTAAGGTATTCTCTTAACGCGGCAAGCTGTTTTTCTGACAAGGGGTAGATTGGACCCCAGGGCGCTTTCGCGTCGTCCTTTAGTTCGATTTCATGATCGAACGTCCTCCGGGGCGCCAACTTTTCCGCTGTTTGTGGCAAGAATAGGTCCTTGTGTCGCCAATATTCTTGAGGTAGCGATCCCAAGACTATATCGTCGGGACTTTCACTAGCGCCAATCCTCCCAATATAGGCAGCGTTTTCGTCAAAGACTACCGTCTCATCGTACTCAAACATGTCGGCTATTCCCTCATCTTCCTCCACACATTTTTCGCAGCATTTTGCGTCGAACGACCACCTTTTTGGGTCTTCGATGTGTGATATAGGATGTTCCTCATGCCACCAGCCGAATGGTATGATCATCCCGTATGATCCAAGTTCTGCTATTTCGCAGGTTATCTCAGACAGATGTCTATTTCTTCCTATTTCTAACCATAAGGGATGGGTGTAAAACTTCCCTCCGGAGACTGCTGCGGTCCCATCAAACCCATAAATTTTGACCGCGTCCGATCGTTGTGTGAACGGTAGTCGGTGTTCCTGTACCAATCTTTGATTGATGACGAACACATTTGAGCCTGAGTCCAACAGGACTTTAATCTTTTGTCGCCTATGGTTTAAAAAGAGGTAGGCGTCTCCCTCAGGGCAGGAATATCTTTTAGGTAGAGACGCGTAAAGCTTGCGTCTTCGCGGCTGTCCGCGATCTTCTTCTGGCTTTCGTTTTGGCATTGTGTAACAAAATGTTTGTTACCATGCCCGCACGGTTTCGACCATTGAGGTCTCCTCAGACAAACTGAAATATTCTTGGTATATCGGGCAGCCCACTACTAGCGGTCTTTACCTCCTGCCGAGGAGTTCCCATACCTTCCACTTTTTCTACCTGTGGAACCAAACTTGGGGGTCTCTGCCATCGTCCAGATATCATGGGGACAAGAGCCGGGTGCGTAGGGCTGGTCGGCTGTCCCTTTGATAACCTTCCCGGGCTTATTATCCACCCTCGCTTAACCGTAGACAGTGTCCTCATTTTATCGGGTGCCCGTTCGGTACCAGCGCGGCACCTAAGAAGTAGTAAATAGAGGTGAGGTCTAGAGCTCTTGTACCTAGTGGTCGAAGATACGCCTCGCTCATCCTCCTAAATCTTTCATCTTAGCCCTACTGTCGCTCCTGTCGGTACCCTTGGTGCTGTCTGTTTCCTGTCTAGGTTTTGGTCCTTATCGGAGACCTTTCAGATTCCAGGTCACGTGCCTGACTACCCAAACAAGCATGTGTTCGGGGCATTGGGGCGAAACATACGTTATTACCTTGGGAAGCATAGAGGCGCCGCCAATGTCAACATCGCTCTTTATTAATCCTCTTGTCTCAGCAAGAGGGACGCGTGTACTCCCACTCAGGTCATCCAGCATGGTTGCTTGCCTCGCTTCGGTCTCTTGTTTTGCCGTTGATTTCGATTCCTAGAGACCATGTGTCTACTAGACTACCCGAACACCGTCGTTGTCGGTACCTTTGTGAAAACTTATGTGATTTCTTCGTCTTCACCTAATTCCCACAACCGGCTGGTGGTTCTGACCTGTCCGGCTTGTGCGGGTTTTCGAGTAGGTCTTGGTGGTTTGGCGGACCTTGCTCGGTCAGGGCCCATTCGTAATGGCCTTCGGCTGACTGTCGCTGCCGATACTTGAATGTTCCCATAGCACGTCTTATATGTGTGGTTCTTTTTTCCACATCTCGTGCAGTTATTGTCCTTTTTTCTCGTATCAATGACACTTTGCGAGATTCCTTGGTGTGCTTCCGACCAATTCGAGTGTGTGATCGGAGCACTTCCTCCTAATTTCTTAGTTGGCCGTTCCGACTTGTGATCTTCACGTTTCCTTTTTCGTGAGGGTCCTCCACCTCCTTTTATATAAGCCTTGTCTCTTCGTGGCTTATCCGGCCTTTCATTTCTTGAGGATTTGTCCTTTGTATCCTTAGAGGAGGTGTGTCGGGAACTGCCTTCTTTCAGTAACTTTTTTCGGTACTGAAGGTCTTCTTCTGCCCGGCCGGCCTCTATTACAACATCCTCCCATTCCTCGTCGGTATCGAACTTCTGGAAGGAGATACGGGTGAGAATGTCTTCGGGCAAGTTTCTTTCAACTGTCTCTCTCCATGATTCACCTGTCATATTGGCTTTGTTATTCAGGTTGTGCATGATTCGGAGGTAGGTTTGAATGTTGCCCTTGTATTTTACTTCCTTCATGTCCCGCAGGGCTTGTCGTCCCTCCTGTAGAGGCGCAAAGGCCTTTCCTATTTCGTACGAGAAGCGGGTCCATCTTCGAAAATTCCGATTTTGGGTTTCGCCCTGTAGCCCGTCCATCTTTCTCCGGTACCATATCGTGTATGGTGTTACTATCTTTCCCTTGGTACGGTTGAGGGCGTATATGACCCGTTCCCGGTCATCTCTCCAGATGTGAGGATTTCGGTCGAAGTAATCGATACATTGCTGAAGCCAAATGTGCACATCCTGGTGCTTTTCTCCTTCAAAAAGCGGTGGTGCCTCCGCTGGCCGTTTTGTGTTTACCACGAAGGCTTCCGCCAGGACATTCGCCAGGTCTGATTGTTCTGGGGTTAGACCCCTGCGGCGCCTTTCTGGCCCACCGCCTCTTTTTCCTTCAGCGTCATGGTCGCTGTCGTCACCGTCGTCATCACTTGGGTACCCCCCTCCTTGTCCAGGTGGTGGAGTTGCGTCTGAGGTCCCTTCCCGACTATTTTGAGGTTTCTCAATTTGTTTTCCTTTTTCTTGCCTAGTCGGTCTGGAATAGTACTCATCATCATCTTCCACCGACTCCATCCTTACACGCTTGCTAGCTTCCGGTTTTTCCTTCGGAGTCTCTTTCTTTCTCGAGGAAACGAGAAGTTCTTGGACCGCTTCACCAATCTTTTTGAGTTCACTCTGTTGAGACGAGAGTGCCTCACGAGTCTTCTTTGCCTCGTTTTGAAAGAGCGCATCTCTTTCCTTGAAGGCACTATTTACCTTCCGGTCTCGGTCCTTCATTTCCTTTCTGATTTCTTCTACTGCTTGTTGTAGAAGAATGTCCCGTTCAAGCGTGGTCTGGTGTAACTGTGAGGTAACCCCTTCGTGATGGTCTTGTCTGGCAGCTTGTTGTGCCAGATTTTCCGCGATTTCCCTTACTATTCTTTCTTGTAGAGACTTTACTTCGGTCTCTACTCCCTGACATTGCATCAACAGGACCCCTATGTCCTGATTATGGATTTCCTTTCCTTCGGCAATTTGTTTTTGAACTTCAAATAGTCGAAGGGCGTTTTCCTGTTGAGCTCCCGTGAGCTGGGCAAACGCTATGTTTGCAGAGTCAATGGAGGAAGTTATATCCCTCCGGACATCGCGTAGTACCACTCCTACCCTTGCAGCTAACTTTGCCAAGTCGGCTGCCTGATCCCTTGGCCTCGGAGTAGATGAGCGGGACGAGCTGGGGACACTTGATGCCCGTGATCCATCTCTTGGGGGACGCCTTATTCCCGGGGGGAGCGATGAAGGTTGGCTCGGTGCATTTTCTCCTTCGCTCCCGGTGTCCATCGCATCTTTATCTTTTAATTTTTTGGGAGGTTCTCTCCATGGCACCGGCGTTCCCGGACCTTCAGGGAACCACGATGACGATGGTTCTGTCATCTTTTCCTATAATGGGACTCGGTCTTAATGAGAGTTCGGGTGGTTCCCGAGCCTCCACGCCAAAGGTATAGTAGGTGTAAAACTACTATCAAAGGATCCCTCTTCACTGGTGTCCCAGTCGAGGAAAGGTTTCCAAACGAATTCTGGCCCGTACCAGGTTTCGTAAAGCTTTTGAAATTTTTCCTTCGTAGGAACTAGAGTTGGGTCGGTATACCACGAGGGAGCTTCTTGTTCCAGAAATGGTATTTCTCGGGGCTCCGACAGACCGGATAACACTGACCTAATAGTAGGGTAGTGTACCTTGGTCGGTGGTTCGAATATTGAATTGGTTCGGGAGAGTTCCTCAAGGGTGTCTAATCCGACCGTATCATCAATCGCAGGGTAGTGTACCGTATCATCAATCGCAGGGTAGTATACCGTGCTTTCAACGGACTCGTCGTCTGCGTGACTCGAACCCATGCGCTTGCTTAGCGCAGAGTAGTAACCGACTTATTTAGTGAGCCTTGGTAACAAGGAGAGCTAACAATATAGTGTTAGGCGGAAGCCGACTCTGAGTAATTGTCGAGAAGACTTAGGCCTGAATCTTTCGTAATAGACGGAGATTTGTCTAGGAAGGCTCGGAATCGTTCTTTTCGTTTATGACTACTAAGAACTCGCTTAATCGATAAGGGAAATAATTTTATAAAGATTCGTAGGTAAAACAATGTTATATTGTTAAGGTCTCTTCTCCGTTGCTTGATGATGTCTAAAAGCTTGGGAGGCACTTCGATATTTATATCCCGCGTCTGAGTGTTCGCGGACTACATCTAATCCTCCTATAACTAAGTACCTATCCAAGGTTGTACGCTAACGTCTCATAGTCTTAACAAGTGCGAACACTGTTTGACCCTGAACTTTCACACACCATCTTCGTTCTCATAAATTCCTTTTCCGTCTAGTCGTAGGATGCGACATTATCCTCGAATGACCGGTCTTCGATTTATAGAGACGAGTAGACTTATATTTGAAACTTCAGTCGACTTGACTATCGTTCCAGTAGTCTCTTCCGATTTCACATAGTGGCCAACGTATGTGTCGGGTACCTATGCATAATGCAGGTCGCGTAGACGGTGTGCCAACACTCTTAGTCTACCGCCTATTAGGTCTTCTGAGTCTGAGCAGCTTCCCCTCGGTCCGCCTCGCCTCAAAGAGAATCACCTCTCGAGGGATCCCGTCTCCAGGACCAACCAACATACAGCGGCCTTCAGATAGGTATTGGTGTCATATTTAACCCCTATGGCCTCTGGGGCACTGTAGGAGCAATTGCGGATTTCCGAACCGAAAACGTCCCGTCACTTTCGGCCCATAGTTAGGATGCCCAACTTTGAAGCCTGATAACTTAATGCGCCTCCGACGGATTTCCTCCGTTCCACTTCTCAGAGGTACCCAGAGGTGCCCTCTTATATATCCTGCGAACAGCTTCCGGTCGGACGGACGGCAGTGACGTATATGGTGTTATGAAGTGGGCTTCATTGGAATGACATTTTAGTCATAGGACGCAACTCTTCGAAATCTCGCTAAGGACGTGCGGGCCCCAGAACGGGGCCGGAGGGGGGTGTTAGGCTCTCGATAAAATGAGGGTCTGTGCGCAGTTACCCTACCGAGAGGTCTGTGCATTTTCTTTATGCCTAACAGCGGCACCGTTTTATCCTTCCTGAACAAACTGAAAGAGTTAAAAGACAAATTGGTAATTTGTGGCCAATCTCCTACAGATGCCCAAATGATATTTCATGTCTTTAATGGACTCCCAAAGACTACTGAATGGAAAACCTGGACTATGATAACCAAATCAACACTTTCCTCAGCAAATACCAATGCAGACTACGTTAAACTACAATCTCTTCTCACAGCTTATGAAGCAGAACTCAAGAGAGACAGGTCTCTTGAACCCAATCAAGCACTTTTTGTGGCTTCTGCTAGTGGAAAAGGAAGGACTTCAAAACGAAGTATGCCAGCAAGTCAACCAAATAACAAGGTTTGGAAGAGTGATTCTACAAAGAAATTTGTAGGCAATTGTCACAAAATCAAGTCCACAAACCGACTGCAAGAAGAGGCAAGCCAAGTGTCAGCACCTATATCTTCCTAAAAAAATGCTCGTTTGAGGCCACATACTTCCTACAAAACACAGAGAACGAAAGGTCAGCAATTGCCTGGCACCGGAATGGGGGTTGGTAACTCTCACTTTCTGCAGGATATATAAAGCCGGATGTCAGAAATTATCTCGTGCCAGATCAGCCCGTGATCCCGCTCACTTACGTCCTGCATCATACAGGGGACTAGCTGTCAGCAGCTATCCCATGCCAGAATAATTTCGGCCTTGTTCACTTACTTGCTAGGGGGCACAGCGAATCAGAATTTAGCTGCTGTCTCGTGCCAGACCCATTGTTGATCGCGTTCACTTACTGCCTACAGCAAAGAGCAAGTGAGAGGTCAGCAATGTACTCAGATCTGCCCCATAGATAATCAGGCTCACGTACGTGCTACAACAGACAATGGCCAAGTGGTTAGATATTTTGCTGTGCCGAAACGTGGTGGACACTGATCACTTACTTGCTGCAGCACACGGCGCATGAGAGGTCAGAAGTTATCTCGTCGTGGTCAAGCTTGGTCACTCACCCTCTAGGTGACACAACAAACAGGAGGTCAGCAACTTCATTGTCCCTGAACAGTAGGTGATCCTGTTCACTTACGATCTACAAGCAGTGAGCCAGAGGTCAGCGATTTTGATGCCCTAGAGACGAGATTGGTCCTGTTCACTCACGCTCTGCAATACCTATCAATCTGGGTGTTAGCAATTATCTAGTCCGAAAAAATTCTGGATCCCGCAAACCCACGAGCTAAAAGACAGAGGGAGCTAGTGATTAGTACCGCCTCTTCCTAGAGCCATGCGTAATCTTATTCACTTACGAACTAGAACGCGTAGCGGCCAGGAGGTTAGCAGCTTTCTCGTCCTAGAAACACTGGTGATACCATGAACTTACAAGCTACGGTACAAAGGGAACTGGCAGTCAGTATCTGTTCTTTCCCGGCTGTTGGTCTTAATCACTAACGCTCTACAACCCACAGCGAGTCATGGGTCAGTAATTGTGTTGCCCTAGCGTAACGGCGTACCCAGCTAACATACTTGCTGCAGCACACAGCGAACCGAGGTTAGCAGCCGCCTGACCCTAAAAGCGCAGCTGGTCTTGTTAACTCACTCCCTACAATACAAAGCGAACCAGCGGTTAGCTATTTTACCGCTCCAGAACAGTAGTTGATTCTATGCACTTACAAACTAAAACACACCGCGAGCCGGGGGTCAGCAGCCGTCTCGCCGGTAAAACATGGGTAGACCGGCCAACTTACCAACTACAACACACAAAGCGAGCCAGAGGTTAACAATTGCCTCATCTCCGGAGCGTTGTTCATCCCATTCACTCACTAGCTAGAAAATGCACCAAGCCTGGAGTTAGAAAGCGCCTTCTCCCAGAGCCGTGCGGAATCGCATGAACATACCGCCTACAACGTAAGGCAGACTGGAGGTCAGAAATTGAGCCGTTCTAGATCCGTGTGTAATCCAATTGACTTACTACCTGGAACACAAAGTGAGCCAAAGGTCAGCAATTTTCTTGTCCGAGAACTGTGGTTTTACCAGTCCACTTACCGCCTACAACATAAAGCGAGATAGAAGTCAGCAGTTGTCCTATCCCAGAACCGTCGTTGATCCCGCTCTCTTACCATCTAGAACATAGCGAGCCAGAGGTCAACTTTCTCATTACAAAACCTTGGCTGGCACTGTTCACATACCCCCTACAACACACAGCCAACCAGAGGTCAATATTCGCTGTGTGCCAGGTTGATATTGCCCGCTTACCGACTAAAACACGAAGTGAACCTGTGGTCAGCAACTACCTCGCCTAAGTGCTATGGGTCACTCTATCAACTTACTCCCTACAAGACACAGCGAGCCTTAGGTCAGCAATTGTCCCGTCTCTGAGGCGATGCTGATTCTCGTAACCTACCAGCTGGAACATGCGGAGAGCACGACGTCAGAAATGGCCCCGCCCTAGAACTATGACTAGTCATGTCCACTTACTCCCTAAGACAGAGCGAACCAGAGGTCAGCTGGACATGCCCTCAAACTGTGTTTTATCCGGTGTACTTACTACCTAGAGCACAACAAGCCAGAGGTCAGCAACGGTCCTTTTCCAGAAGCGTGGCCGATAATGTTTACTTACTGCCTGCAACACATAGTGAGCGTGACGTCAAAAATTATCTCGTCCCGAGGCCATGTGTGATCCTATCGACTTACTGCCTACAATTCAAGGCGGCCCAGATCAGCAAACGTCTTCTTCCGGAGCCTTGGTTCATCCATTCACTTACTCCCTACAGCCCATAGCGCATAGAGGTCAGTAGTTATCCCACCCCAAGGCCGTGGATGATCTATGTCCTATTCACTTACTATCTATGACACAAAGCAAGGTAAAGATCAGAAATGTGCTGACCCGAGAACCGTAGTTGATCCTATACACTTACTTTCTACAACACATAACGTGCCAACGGTAAGCAGGTTTCTCGTGCTAGTGTTGCTAATTAGAATCACTTACTCCCTACATCACATACGGAACCTGACGTCAGCAATTATCTGGATCCAGAAAAGTGGTTAATCCAATTTACTCACCGCCTACCCCAGATAGCGAGCTAGAGGTCAATAATACTCTTGTCCCAGAATCGCATTTACTACTCCTTGGTGTCTTCTTACTCCCTAAAACCCATAGTGAGCGAGAGATCAGCAGTCACTTCTCCCGAGAACCGTGATTGATCCTATTCACTTACTGTCTACAACACATGATGAGCCAGAGGTCATCAATTATCTCGTCCGAGAGCCGTGCTTGATCCCTGTCACTTACTGCCTAGAACACATAGCACGAGCCGGAGGTCAACAATTGTAGCGTTCCAGAGCTGTTGATCTAGTTCACTCACGAACTATAGCACATAGTAGGCCTAAGGTAAGCAATTACCCCACCCCAGAACAATGGCCGGCACTGCCCGCGTACAAGCTACAACAGACAACAGACCCAAAATTAGCAATTGTCTCATCCCAGAATCGTGCTCGATCCAGTTCACTCACTATCTAGAACACAGCGAGCGAGAGATCAGCAATTGTCTCATCCTAGAACGGTGGTTGGTCCTGTTCACTTACTATCTACAACACATAGCGATCCAGAGGTCAGATAATGCCTCGTCCTGGAACCATTCTTGATCCAGGTCACTCACCACCTACGACGCATTGAGAGCCAGAGTTCAGCAATCTCCTCATGATGGAACAATGGTTGATCTAGTTCACTTACTATCTACAACACATACCGAGCCAGAGGTCAGCTATTGTCCCGTCTTGGAACCATGGTTGATCTTGCTTACTCACCACCTACATCACAGAACGAGCCGAAGATCAGCAATCGCCATGCCCCGGAACCATGGCTGATCATGTTCACTTACTATCTACAACACATACCGAGCTAAAGGTTAGCCATTGTCTCGTCCTAGCCATGGTTGGTCCTGTTCGCTTACGAGCTGCAACCCAAAGTGAGTGAGAGATCAGCAATTGCCTGTCCCAAGACTGTTGTTAATCCCATTTACTTACACACTAGAAAGTACAGCAGATCAGAGGTCAGCAATCGCCCATCCGAGAACTGTGGCTGATCCCGTTCACGTACGGCCTGGAACATATAGCGGGCCTGTGGTTAACAACTATCTCGTGGCAGAGCGGTGATGGGTTCTGTCCACTTACTCCCTACAACACATAGCGAGCCATCAGTGAGCAAATTAGGTCGCCCCATAGCCGTTGTCGATCAGTTTCACATACGAACTACCGTAAAAAGCGGGGCAAAGGTCAACAATTGCCTCGTACAGAACCGTTGACCCTATTCACTTACAATCTAGAACACACAAAGCGAGTCAAATGTTAGCAATTCCCTCGTCCTATAGCCATGGCCGATGGTGTTCACTGACAAACTACCATACACCGCAAGCCTTAGGTGAGTAATTGTGTCGCCCTAGAACCATTCGGATCACCTTCACTTACGAGCTACCACAAACAGTGAGCCACAGATCAGCAACTGTCCTGTCCCAGAACTGTGGTTGATACAAGTCACTTACTACCTACAACACACACCGGGCCTTAGGTCAGTGATTGCGATATCTGAAAACCATAGCTAATCCTGTTCTCTTACAGTCTAGAGCACACAGCAAGCCAGTGGTCAGCAGCTGTCATGTGTGAAAACCGCGCTTGTCCTGCTCACTCACTCTCTATAGCATATAGTAAGAGAGTAGTCAGTAACCGCCTCGCCCCACAGCCCTGGTTGATCCCGTTCACATACCCTCTACCACGTGTACCGAGCTAACTGTCAGCAATCATGTCATCCCCGAGCCGTTGTTGATTATCTTTACTTACCTGCTACAAAACACGGTAAACCAGACGTCAGGCATTGTCTCGTACCAGAGCTGTGCTTTATCATTTTTACTCACGAGCTGGAACACACACGAGTTAGATTTCGGCATTTGCCTGTCACGAGAACCCTAGTCGGTCCTGATCACTTACCTGCTACAACACACGACGAGACTGTGATCAGAAAATGTGACCCCAACACCAGTCCTGATCCCAGTCACTTACTATCTACAACAAAAAGTAAACAAGAGGTGAGCAGCTTTCTTCCCCCCGGTTGCGGGTGATCTGCTTGACTTACTGCCTACAACACACAACAAGCCAGAGGTCAGAAACTCTCCAATCTCAGGGCGGCAGTTGACCCATTTACTCACGTGCTACAACACAGTGAGCAAGAGGTTAGAGAGTGTCTCGCTCCAGAACTACGGTTGACCAAGTTCACTTACTGCCTACAACGCAAAGCAAGCTAGAGGTCAGCAATGGTCTCGCTTCAGAATTGTGGGCGATCAGTTCACTCACTCCCTGCAACATGGCGAGCAAGAGGTCAGAAATTGTCTTGTTGCTGAGCCGCAGTTGATCCTTCTCACTTACAAACTACAACACACCGTGAGCGCGAAGTGAGAAACTACTTCGTTGCAGAGGCATGGTTGATCCTGTCAACTTACACGCTACAACAAAAAAGCGGACAATATGTCAGCAATCGTTTCTTCAGGGCGCTGTGCTTGATCCTGTTCACTTACGAACTACCACACAGAGCGAGCCGCTGATCAGTAAACGCCCGATCTAGGGGAAATAGTTGATCCTGTTCGCTTACTGACTGCAATACACAGTGAGTCAGAGGTCAGCAATTGCCTCATTCTAGAGCCGTTGCCGATGGTGTTCACTTACGAGCTATCGTACGGGATGAGCTTTAGGTCAGCAATTAATTGTCCCGACCCAGAACCATGGCTGATCCTGTTCAGTTACCTTCTGTGGAATATTGAGGTCTTCTGTCAGCAACTTCCTTCTGCGAGAAATGCCCTTCATTATACTACTTACAAGCTACGGCACCCCAAACACTGGTCGTCAGCCTCACATACTTTTCCTGCACCAATACCCTGGCTACCTACCTCCTGCGTCACTCTGCATCTCAGCAAACATTCTTGTGTTATCCGCTTGTACTGCATTGGCTGATGTACACTCTACTCTCGTTGGTTACTCCAGCATCTCTCACGATCCTTTCTCAATATATATCATGCACTTTACTTACTCTCTGTCGGTTTAGATCTCTCGCAATCAGTAACACACCACTACAAAGCAGGCATGATCTGGGGCTTCAGCCTACCTTCTGTAGCACAAGAAGTTTTTCCCAATAAGTCTCCGCTCCCTAGAATCTCGGCAAATTTCACATACCGTCTTTATAACACAAAAATTTATTGTTAGCCACGCGCCACTCACTTCATACGCGAAGGGACCCCCCACCTCTGAAATCTTAAACCCTTTACCACCCACATAGGCAATAGCGTTCTTCTCAACTAGCATCCTGGTTATGGCCTCCTCTTTCCGCATTGCTGCCACATTCAATGCCGTGCCATACGCCAAGCACCGAGCATTGATATCTACCCCTTCCTCTAATAGTCGCTCGACTACCGTCCCTTGCCCCAGCCACGATGCTATCATCAGATGCGTAAAACTTTTAGGGAGTGAATTATACTGGCCATTATTCACCCAGTACACCATAAGCCACACCAGAAACCTTTGGGATCTATGTTCGCAAATCTTTCGAGTAAGCTCGAATAACTCCATCTGCCGAGTCTGCGCATCTCGGAAGTGACCGGCCCAATGGTTAGCAGCATAATCGAGAAGGACGTATTTCCGCGCATAACGCTTGAATTCTGCTCTTGACCTGTAAGGGAGGAATATTGTGAATGGAGCGGTTCCGAAATTCTCCAGCGATATATAGGAGATACAAACGTCAGCCAATACAAAGTGTGAATCTTGGGGACACAGGGTGTACTGCCAATTTCCCTGACCCGATAAAGATCCCTTTACAAGGAATTCTCTCGCAGTCTGGTGAACAAGGTAGACTTTTGAATCAATAACTCGCACGAAAAGTCCACACAAATATTTCACAGTCTTTTTGAACCCTTCGGGATAGGCTCGGAAGCCCTGGGCCGTCGTGTTGTCCCCTTTGATTTTGAATGCGGCGTACATTTCTCGAAGTGTAAGAGGCCTCGCCGCTGCCACCACTATATTCAGGATCCGTCGGGCATCCTCGGGCTTGGTGCTTTGATCAAGGATCTTGGCGTAGAATTCAGCTAGATCGTGCGGCGTAGTGGAAACAATCTTCGTGAACTCCCCTCGTGAGCAATCTTCACTATCCTTCAAAGTGTCCAGAACAAGGGAAACCCAAAGGAATGTCCGGTCGGCGGAAGCTCGGAGGATATCACTCAAATATCCAAACCCTCCCGGGTTTTCCCAAGTCAACTCAAGCGCCTGTATCCCAGAATCTATCACCCTGCTAACGTCAGCGGCAGTGGCGCCGATCTCATCCTCCCCCTTGAGCCGGATGGTCGTTTCCCGTGAGCCAAGACCTGCCTCGATCCTATGGTAGGGGCGGCTTGTGACAAGGAATTTCAATGGCGTGTCGGATGTTTGCGATCCAGGAAGACTGTTTAGGAGATCGATAAACGAAGCTAGAGCTATTTCTGTACACTCGTCGAGGGCGTCTACCACACAGATCACATCGCCGCATCCCTCGTCAGATACTGCCTTGATCAAAATGTCCCACAACGTATCCACCTCCTCCGTAAACATCTCCCCTCTCGCCTTCAGCGCCTCTGCAGCGTACTTGCAGAGGGAGTTATGCTGCGCTAAAAGTTGATGGAGTATGGCACGAAGAGCAGATGTTAGACTCCTCTGTTCCTCGCTGTCGTCTTTGAAAAAGAAGTAACAAACAATAGCATTTGGTCGGGCTTTCAGATGGTCTACGAGGAACGAAGCGATGACGGATTTTCCACAACCTGGGTCCGCCGACAGCCAGAGGGGACCTGATGTCCTCCCCTCCAACCAGTCCTGATACTTGGGGTGTTGGGTGACCCATGTGCACGTTCCTTGGACCGGCTTCCCAACTCGGCGCTTGTGCTCTTCGTATGCAGAGGTGTGTAGGCGTTCCATGATTTCTCTGTAGTTCTCGGGTGAGGCAGCGCCATAGTAATAGTTTATAATACGGGAGCCAAAGATATTATTGGAACCGTGATTGCCACTATAGTCACCTCTAATTTGGCTGTTCGACCGGGTGCCAGCATGATAGCAACGGGTATCAGTGGATAGAGGCACAAATTAGCATAAGCCACAAGCGCGGAGCCTACCTTGGCAATGACAGCCGAATGCCCATCTTATCAATCAATGGTTGGACTGCGAAGAAGTTGTGTGTCAACGTAGGAATGGAATGTGTTCTTTGATACGAGCGAAGTTGGTTCTCAACCAGGTGAGGAAAAATGGCGGTATCGTAGCAGGGGAAAGAAAGAAGATTGGGGGACATGAAGAATACCCCTCTCTCAAGAGAAAAAAAGAGCCCGGGCGAAACTAGGCGGCTGAGCCAATCCCACACAGCTCGGCTATTAGAGGAGACACTCAGCTCCGGGGTCAAAAGTGCTTTTTTCGAGAGCCAAGTTTCTACTGGGTCTACGGTACCAGATTTGGATATGAAAAGGCGTACAAGTACAGGTACCGTAACACACCAACCTCGCTCAGCTCGGAAAATCTGCATAAAGGTTTTCCGACCCCGAGGCTGAATGCCTCCCACCGCCGTATGAAAAGGTGTCACCTTGCGCGAAATCTCCCCCACTGCAGGCAGACATACGGACGCGTCGAAACTTGAATGACTGGACGGATCATAACTCGAGCGCTCGGGAATCGTTGGGCTTTCCCCGTCAACGAGGTCAATTCTCCGACAGGGGAAAGGGCTGTGTTACTGTCACGGCCGTGCTTTTTCCCCTCTTCTTCGTGGGCAACAGTGCATAGCATAGCAGACTGCCCAACTGTTTGGGTTTTTATATTTACGCATCGACGGATACACAGAAGCAATGACTCTCGATTTGTACGACCCCTAACCCAACTTTACGAGTAATTGCATTCAACATGCGAGGGCTCGGCTTTGGCGGTGCTTCGAGCTGTGACGATAAGTATGATACCGTATTATTCAGGCTCTATTCTCAGTGAAAGCGGACGCAATTTCACCTATTCGTGCTTGGGTGTATATGGGTACCGTATTTCGCATGCGGTAAGGGCAAGCCCTCCTCTAACCCGCTAATAAATTTATCCTAGTCATATGACACAAGGGTAGAGGACGAATTCATGGTGCAGAGCAGGGAGGTTTGTCCTCCTTTGCAGAGTTAATGTCGGAATACTAGAAAAACATGTGTTCCAATCTACAAATACCGTAGTGCCACGAATGAGTGACGCTTATAAGGTGAAAGGAAAAAAATAAATATATTAGCTATGATCACGAGATACAAGTACAAGTACCGGTACGTGGTTATAACGTGGTGATAACTTCCCCAAAGAGGTATGCTAACTCACTCTGGTGCTTTCATGGGATGTGCCGAATCCTCATGTCTCATCCATCAATGCGATACGAGGCAGCCGCCGAATGATCGAGAGCCAAGCAAGACCGCCCAACCAGGGCAATCCACCTTTGTATTATCGCTCAAGTCAACCAGAATAACTACCGGTACCGTAAACGTATCATTTCGTAAAAGTCTGGCGGAACCAAGGAAAATCGAGCCAACGAGAGGGCAAGCAGACTCCCAGATGCACAGGCTTCAAGCAAACAGGTGAAAGTTATTGGGCAGATCCTCGATAGCACTTATCTGACCTTTACGAAATGACCCGGTGTGCGAGCCTCCCGTGCTCGGTTGGGTGGGGCCTGAAGCGAAAGGGGGCTCGAATGAGTGCCGGCATTAACTTAGTGATTGGTGCTGCGCTACGCTCGATAAAACTCTGAGGCATCAAATCCAAGCTATTGCCGGGATACCGGTACCGGTACTGCTTGTTCTCACAGTACGAGTAACTTAGAGCCTTTTGCCACCTCTTACTCGCAGGATAACGTACTTGTACTAGTACGGTACTGTACAGGAGTCAAGATGCTACGGTTATAAGTTAATACCGATATATACCGTACGAGTACTTAGTACTCGCTAATATCAAAGTACAGACACCTTGGTGCAAAGAGACTGGTTTTTATACACACTCGCGCGGAATGAATTACCAGGAATCACACTGGCAAGTATTGACAAAACCTATAATGAAGTTAAATGAAACGCTTCCCGGTATACACATCCACGCCCTGCGCGAGATGTAAAGCCCTCTTAACACCCACAATTTCCTCGATATGATACTACAGCGCTCGTATCCATGTCTCTAAAAGGGTGATTGAGTAGAAGAAATTACCTTTTTTATTTACATGTATGAGTACTGTACTATGGGTCCTGGTCTATACCGAACCCAATTTCATGATTCCTATCTCACACTACCCCAGCACCCTCCTCCAGTTTGTAATGTAATCTACCTGGTATCCACTCCGGGTTGCTTATGCCAACCAGGCCTTGCACTTTCACTAATACTGATCAACTGCCAACCACCCCACGAGATCTTGCTGGTTCTTTTTCTCCGCCCTTTGTGACCATGCGCGAGTACGAGTACCCTACGGTATCATGATCGCACAGTTTTGACAATACACTTGCGGGATACGTGGCAACGGGGTTGGAGGTTAAGCCTCGCAGGGAGAACCCCCCCACCTTCCCACTCCCGTTTGTGATATTGACCTGATCAACAGACCCCAAAGTACGAGTACGATCTCGGCAGCGAAGTTCGCCGCCCTCCACCGGAGCCGCAAAGACTATCACCATGTCAACAAACCAAAACACCATGCTTGCTCTGCACAATATAAAGGTAATTACGTTTGCATGCCACTCCGCACCCTACATTATTTGAGTCCTTCAAGCAATACCATCTACCAACGGATTCCCATCAGACGGCCCCGGCCCACCCCGCACCCTGCACCATGTCACACACCTTTGTACAGATCCCGAGAGGGCGACGAGGACGACAAATATTCCTTCGCCAAGTTCGTACGTGAGTTCTGCTCGGTTCCACTTCGCCCAGAAGTGAAAGAAAATTCGGAGGAGTGCTGGATGAAGGCGTAAAAGGCTAATTTGTAGTAAAATCAAAGCGTTCGGTAGTCTGAATAGAGGGAAAGATATGGGTAGGAGAGATAGATAGAATCCGGTGGTAGTAATCTCAGGCGTGCACGATTGAAAGGTCAGAATTCGCATATATTTCTAAGTAGATAATGAGGCCCTTTTAACACAGGATGATCCACATCCAATTCGGTGCCTGTGTGGATGAAAATTTTCATCTCCGGTAAGGGGACAAAAGTCTTGTCCCACCGAAACAAGTGAGAAACATAAAAGAAACAAGAGAGAAATTTTCACTGCAAGGAGAGAGAGAGGAAACAGTACGGAAACAACAGGGTGATCATAGTTTCAGCCATCAAGTAAGGTATAACGAAAGTTCGTGAAGATCTTAGATGAAACCAATGTAGGTGTGAAAACGATAGCTCAGGGACAATATTCCAACATAATTGCTACCGGCATGCGAATGATTTTCCATTACTACTAGCTCTGCTCTCCATCTCACACTCGAGCGGTTTTTTTCTCTTTCGTTGTCGTCTCATTCGCCTCGCCTGGTTCTGCTCAGCATGCCCAAGTTACCATTTAAGGGTCCGGACAAAGGTTTCGGAGAGGTTCTTTTGGACCGATATACATCAACAATGCCGAAAGCGGGAAAGTGAAAGGGACTGCACAGAGGCTATGAACAGCGGGTGATTTTTTGAAGCATGTCTTTTCTTTGGTTTGAGGGAGAGTTTTTCAACAATGACGATGGCAATTAGTAATGCGAAAAAATACCACTGGTAGTCAGATCCCCAGCACACGGCTTTAGTTGGGGCAAGTGGTGAAGTTCGCTCGTTCTCATTCTCACCTACCGTACTCGAGCACTCGAGTAAAAACTTGAATAATTGAACCTCGCACTAAGAGAAACCTAATTTTCATTCTTCAAACAATCCACCTAATTAAAGGTATCGCGCTAAGAGGTCCGAAATTCCCTCTCTGGGATAGTGGGGTGAAAACTGACTCCCTCAGCCCGAATTTAAGCCAAGAAAAAGTTAGTACCCCGTCGATCATGACCACCCCAATGTCCTAGCGCGAGGTTCAATTACCCATGGTAACAAACTAACTAACCGGCAAAGACAGGAGCATATATTCGAGTATGAATCGCAACAAAGACATCCTCCTATCTTTCCATCGACCACTGCACGTATCAGCTCTCTTCCAGGCATGCCTCCTTCTATTCCCACAGATACCTGATCGGTTAGCTAATATAATATATTATTTATCAGCCATGCATACAAGAGAAGGACAAGCATCATAAAGACATTCACTATTCGTAGCCTCCGCTCCGTTCGGTCCCCTTTGACCCCGGAATACTGCTTCCGATGGGTACATGACTTGCTTCGAGTGGATGCACCATTTCCTCCCCTGGATGCGCTAATCCGAAGCGCATCTCCGAAACCTTGATCCGAGCAAATTAACGAAAATCCTGAGCGTGCCGAGCAGCTTGCATGATTCCCAACAAGAGTATGCGAGAAAAGTGGAAGGATGTCTAGAAGAGGGCGGATATGCGCGGTAATCGGTGGAAAGATAAGAGGATGCCTTCGTTTCAATCCATTCACACTCCTGTCTTTACCGGTTAGTTAGTTGGGTGGGAATGAGAACGAGCGAATTTTCCCATTCCCCCAAAAGCCGTCCCCTCCAGGCCAAATCGTATTTTCCATTGCTTTAAACGTCGGCCACTAAAAGGCGAAACCCTCCCCTTTGTACCTCCCTAAATTGTTAGGATTCGTAACCCTTTTCCCAGCATCGAAACCACCTACGAAATATAAGTTTCAACAATTGCGAAGACGATTATGATTTTCCATACCTCCCCAACAGTACAGTATCAGTCCTATAGGATTGGAGTTTCGCTGCAGACAATGAAATTGTGAAAAACCCGGACCAAGGTATCACTGCCATTGCTCATGCTGAAAGTCTGACTATCCGGCCTCTCTGCCGGCCTCTGCACCTCCCCCCTCCCTGTATTTCATAGAACACAAGGGCGGGCTATGCTATCCACTCGCAATATATGGATAGAACTTCCAGTATAGTGAAGTACAACACTTCCTAGTATACATACTAGCACATAGAGCACGACATAAAACCTTTTCAATATCAATTTCCCAGATAGGATATGTCTAGCATCCATACTTGTAAAAGATGATGGTTTTCCTTCGGTGTTCGCAACACAGATTCTGTTCCTCCCTGAATCCTTAACCGAATTGAACTCTAAGAAGCAGAAAAAGTATGATAGCAATACTTCTGCTCTGCGCTTCGAGCTCCATTGGTGTGTGACGACGTTCCGCCATCCTTCTCTCCCACTGAGCATCACATTCGGGTTAGGCATTCTTGGCTTGTTCGGCTTCTATTTGTTAAGCTGTCTATTTAAAGTTTGTGTAAAGATGGAGGAGCGCCGGAGAGGACAGAATTTAATAACCTCAATATCTATCTGAATAAAACCCAATGATTTGTTGCTCGCTTATATTCTTCTCCCCTGCTACCCGCTCTCTCTCATCCCGGGGGGGGCACTATGCCTATATACTCTTTAAAGTCTGAGAAGGCGCAACTGTTTTTTCAGCATCGCAAGCATCCACGATATGTGGTGTGATTGTGTGAGTGTTTGTGTAGCCCCACAAACATAGTGACAAGAAAGTCCCCGACATCGGCCACGACCCATCATACCCGCTAACGCGACCTAACAGCAGTTTCCAGAGTAAGCTCACAGCCGTCTTGAAAGTACTCTGCTTGTGGATTTTCGTCCGCAATGGCTCGCTCCATCTTCAAGGTCAACAAGGCTTGACCGGGTAACTGAGGTGAGATTTAACGATAGAGGTATCATAAAATAAAAAGAGCAAGGCGAAGGATCGGGTCAAAAGTCTCCTGTTTTCACTGTGTTTATAAGTTTGATTTTCACAATCTCGGTCTGTTGCCGAGACAGTGAGCGGGTATGTGGGCGCCCAAATACCCACTCCCGGGGTCAAGAGTGATAGGCAAGAGGGCAACCCCGAATAGAGTGAATCAATAGCATTCGCGAAAGACGCAATATCGTCCGTTCGTCCGTTCCCGGGTTTCGCGCACTCTTGGTGTGGGAAGTGGAGGTTTGGGCAGAAGTTGAGAGCGATGGGTAGAAGAGTCCTGGTCAGTGGTCATGACTGTAATTTATGATACACGTAACTTTCCGAAGGATTGCGGCTCCTGTGGCTTGGCAGCAAATCAATCTTGCGGCTCTTAATCCAGGTGTGGAACGCCAAGTCTGCGGCTCCTATGGTATGCGAGAGTCCAACCCCTCCGTCACCTAACCCATCTCCCGAGAGCACTAACTTCCGACGCAACTTTAAAATTCATGGCCCGAACTTGCCTTCAAGTCACCCATACCGCCAAACCGAGAGAGGACTTGGCTCACGAGCAGCTACGATCTAGCTGAAGGGGTGAGGCTAAATCAACGCTATTGCACTGCCCTTATTGTAGGCGACCGGATGTGGCCTCCGGCTATTCTGCGGGAACCCTTGAGGACTAGAACATTTGCTCAGTCTCCTCAACCCATCCGCCGACTGGACCCCTTTTGCCTTCAAGGATCCTTGAGATTTTTGAAGGATATTGAGGATGACTCGGGGCAGGGGTTTACTATATAGCATTGCCTCCATGGCACCCCGCGATCTAGCCGAAATTACATCATGTTTCTGAATACAGTATCACTACGCTAGCACCCGATGAGTCCTGTGTTGGATGGGGATGCGGATGTGAATGTTCTTGTTCATTCTCAGGAGTCAGGAGCGAGCCTGCTGGCTAAAAGGACTACTGTAACTAACGAGTGTGCGCATCCATAGGTTTACCCTCAACGCAGTCATACACCATCACCAACATAGCTAGGGTCGTTCCCGTACCCTACCGGTACATACAACACTCAACATCCTGGACATAGTTGTATGATCGCAACTTCAAGACTTCTCATGCTCTAAGAAGTGAGTTCCGCACCCGAAATTGGGCGGGGAAGAGTAACAAGGGACCTCCGGGACCTTCCCCAAAAAGATAATGAAATCCGTCCTGTTCGTGCCGATTATCGACTCCAAGATCCTCTTCGTTCATCAGACAACCACCGAGTTCATGATCAACTTAGTGTTGCCCAGTCAAGGTAAGCGGCGGTATACCTCGTACTCCCTATATTACGCCTGTATCCTAGCTTATTTCTAGTTTCTCCTATCTACCGGTAGAATACTTCGAAAACAACCCCTTGGTGATGCATACCGTCAGGCGTACTCGAAGGAAGGCGGTCTTTAATTATGTACAGAAATATACCCTCCTCGATTATACAGCTAGCCGTTGGACAGGTCACTTCCAAGATTACAGGATAGTAATATGGATTTATCCGAATTTGCGTTGCGGATTTGCAAGGTGGATCTAACAGATTTCTCAGAGGCGTCGTGGAGATGGGGTGGAAGAGGTGAGGTGGAAGTGAGATTGTTATCTCATCCCTGAAGGCAGAGAGGTACCTTGCTATATAGTCCTGTTATTTACTTGCTCCAAATCCTGAACCATTTTTCTTCCCCATATTTACTGACATCCCGGGTTTGTTTGTGTCGAGCTCCGGTTAGATTAGGGAGCAGGGCATGTTTTCAGTGGCACCAAACTTGGGCGATGTCCAGGGGGAGCTCTTAACTGAATTGAACTCTATGAAGCACGAAAAGTAGTATGGTTCTGTATTATACCTCCTGCTTTTTACCTTCATGTTCTCTCGGCGAGCTGACGTTGCGCCATACCCACCAGGTATCAGGTTTGGGTTAAGCGTTCTTTGCTAGTTCGGGTCCTATTTTTTAGGCTATCTGTTTGGAGTTTAGGTAAAGAAGGAGTAGCAAGGGAGAGGACAGAATTTAATAATCTCAATATCGAAGTAAATTAGTGCTCATGATGCTTTGCTTGCTTCCCTTCTCCTAGGCTATTCGTTCTCTCCCGTTCCGAGGGGGGTGACATACAATCCCTATATTATTCCCAAGCCCTGAGAAGGCACAATTATTCTTTTTCAGCATTGCAAACATCCACGATATGCAGTGCGAAAATGTCTATACACTTCTCTTCAAACATGCCGCTCCATCAGGCTGAACCAGAACTATAACTCTAGTTGCAAACCCAGCAAGCTATCACTGGCCAAACTCAAGAAAAATCGAAAATTTAACCACTAACTCTGACAGTTCGATGTCGCCCTTGCAAACTTCACTATCTGTAGAAGGGCAACAAACCACGTTTATGCACTGCCAATGTCAATCTATAAGGTTCTCATATGCGCTGCGGTGTGATGGATATGTAATCCCAGTTGGTAGTTGGCGGAACACGGAGGGCAGCTGGAAGGTATGGCGTCCTTTAGCTGGAACTGTCATGACCATGGTTGTTTGTCATTTTGCTGCTATGTGGATTTACCCTCATGCTTTTGTGTTTTATTTTCCTGTATCATACTTAATCAGGAACGAATCGGTCATGGACCACTTGTCGAATACATCCACTCTAGTCTCCGCACAAGTGCTTTCCTCCTTTTCGCTACGAAGTACCCCCTGCTTTCATTCGCTATCGCAGTGTAGAGTGCCCCAGGCTGGTCGCCCTGTGGTTCACACCCAAACCAATTTTCTAAAGTTTTCCGGTCGCCATACTCCCGCGAAGCGAGTAAATTAAGAAGATTCGCGTGCGGTTGTGACCAACTGTTAACTACCCCGAATTCGGTCACAGTAATACAGATATGATGCCCCTTACTGGGATAAACATTAACAAAAATCCTCACAGCCAAGGCCAAAATCCACAGGCGCCTATACTCAGCGGATATTGGATTTAAAGTGACAGGTGGACCGGAGGTAACTAGTGAGAGATGATGATCGTGGTTTGATTTTTTTGCAAGTGAATTGCGGGAAGAAAAATTCGTGAAAACAAAGAAACAAAGAAATATGTGGAAGACACACATACGGGGTTGGAACAGCACTTAGGAGAGTAATTTTCCCCATCCCGTGGATGTACAAACAATTCGTCCCCCGGCCTAATAACCTCTCGGGCCGCCAATACTGCTATCCCAAATCCAATTTCAAATTCCTCCCACGGTAAAACAGTTCCTCCAATGGTAAAGAAAAACTAATCCTGAAATAACAAATTCCCCCACGACTGCGTTTCCAACGGAATTAACTGCAAGTATCTGTCTAATAAGACACTGAGGGCGTATAATCAACTAAAAGGTTGCTAAGACATTTAAGCGCTGGTTAGAAGTCTCGATGAACCACGCACCAGGTGACAGACTCTGTGCTTAACACAAGCTGGTACTCGGGTCGGGATTGGCGGATTCACCAGGCTTGTCGGGTTTACAAAACTAGTCTGGAGTTAGGTATGATGAGGCACGAGGGCAGGGCATTGTATTCGAACTCACACGCTACAAAAAGGATTAGCTGATATTCAGTGCTGACAGGCTAGTGACGATAAAATTGGATTACTCACTTGCTATATTTCCCAAATAGTTGTGAGACGCGCAAAGTATTAAATGGGGAGTATCATAGTAAGCGGAGCAAGAGTGTTCACTAACAAGCTACAGCACAATAGCGAGTCAATATTGATTACAACTAGCGGGTTACAGGATAGGGATTTGCATACAAACTGAGAGGGCAAAAGCAATTTGGTTAGGTACCTGGCGAGGTAGGAGATGGAGGTTCGCAAAACTTACCTCCTAGGGAGGAGTGCAATCAGGAAGTGAGTATAGGATTAGCAATACTCAGAGACACCCCAGCCAACGCGGACAACATACAATCTGTAATAGCGGGCGGGACGCATAAGTACAGCAGAATCAACAAGAGAAAGGAGGTGAGTCCACATACCGCCTGGGACATGCGCACGGCAAGATGTCAGTAATTGTGTCTTTAATAAACCGTGGTCGATTCTGCTACTTACTTCCTACGAGACACGGAGAGTCGTAGGTCAGTAAATTGCTTGCCCTAGAGAAGGGGCTGAAGCGTTCACCTACTTTCTACAAGCCATATAGAGACAGGTTAGAAATTATCTCGTGCCGGGTCGGTGGTTGATCGTGGTCACTCACGTCCTACAGCCAGCGAGTCTGAGGTCAGCAGTTTCTTGCTCCCGAACCGCTGTTAATTGTGTTCACTTACTTGCTACAACGCACAGCGAGCTAGGGATCAGCTACTATCTCGCCCCAGAACCGCTGGTGATCCAGCCCACTTACTGCCTAAACACAGCGAGCAAAGGTCAGTAATTGACTGACCCCGGCGGGGTGGGTGATCAAGTTCCCATACATGCTGGGATAGATAGCAAGCCAGAGGTTAGCGATTTTGTGGTCCCGGGGGCGCGGAGGGCCTTGAAAAATTACCCACTACAGCACACGACGCACCGGAGGTCAGAAACTGCCTAATCGTGGTTAATACTGGTCACTTACTTTCTACATGGCACAGCAAACAAGTGGTCAGCAACCTGGCCGCCCAAAAACCGCAGGCAATCTTGTTCCCTTACGAACTACAACGGGCAGCAAGTCAGAGGTTAGCTACCTTGTTGTCCCCCAAACTGGGTAGATCCTGATCACTTACTTGCTACAGAATACGGCGGGCGAGATGTCAGAGATTGCCCCATCCCAGAGCAGAGATATATCCACTCCACTTACTAACTACGGCACACAGGAAGCCCAAGTCAGCAATCACCCCGTGGCAGAGCCGTTGTTGATCTCGTTCACTTACCAACTACCGCAAAGAACGAGCCAGAGATCAGCAATGGATGCGTTCCCAAACCGTGATTAGCCCCGCTCACTTACTGCCTACAACTCGCAGCGAGCTAGAGATCAACAAATGCCTCATCCCAAGACCGCTATTGTTCCGATTAACTTACGAACTACAACACACAGCAGGCCAGAAGTCAGGAATTTCCATGCGCCAAAGCTATCGTTGATACTTTTCACTTACTACCTACGGCACAGAAGGAGTTAGAGGTTTGCAATCGTCAGCCCGAAAATGGTGAACGATCCTGTTCACTTACTCCCTGAATTACGCAGCGAGCCAGAGGTCAGCAATTGCGCCGTTCCAGAACCGTGGTTGATCATGTGCAATTACGAGCTAAGCACACAGCGAGGAACCTGTCAGCAATTGTCCCATCCCAGAAGCGTGGTTGATCTTGATTACTTACTATCTACAACAGACAGCGAGCCAAAGGTGAGCAAATTGCCCTCGGTAGAGTTGTTGATCGTCACTTACAAGCTAAAAGATTCGGCGAGCCTGATGTCAGAAATTGTCTTGTCCCAGAACCGCAGGTAATCCGATTGACATACCACCTACAGCACAAAGCAAGCCAATGGTCAGCCGTTATCTCGTCTCAGAACTGTCGCTGACCCTGCTCACTTACTTGCTACACAACGGACAGCAAGCCCGAAGTCAGTTGCTATCCCGACACAGAATTGGGCTAACCCTCTTTACTTACTCCCTACACCGCGGATCGAGCAAGAGGTCAGCGATTCCCTCGTCTCAGAGCGGCCGCTAATCCCATTTACTTACTCCCTACAATACCGAGTGAACATCAGGTCAGCAACTCTTCCATCCGTGAACTGTGGGCGATTCTATTGACTTACTCCCTACAACAGAAAGTGAGCTTTAGGTCAATAATCATCTCGTTTGACAATCATGGGCGATCATATTAACTGACCCCCTACAACACAGTGGGGTTTAGATTAGGAGTTATCCTGCCTAACAGGCGATGCCGGTACATTTCACATACTAGCTAAAGCATGCCCCGATCCTGATGTTAGAAATTGTCTTGTCCTATAGCCGGGCGCAATCCCATTGACTTACTGCCTATATCACAAAGAGAGCCAGTGGTCAGCCGTTGTCTCGAGAACCATGATTTATCTACTTCACTTACTGCCTAGAACTCAACGAGCCAAAGGTTAGCAACTGTCCCGTCCGAGAGCAGTAGTTGGTCCTATTTACTTACAGCCTAGAATATACAGCAAGCTAGACGTTAGCAAATAACCCGTTCGAGAAATGGCCTTAATCCTGTTTACTTACTGTCTAGATCACACCGAGCCTGAGGTCAGCAATTGCTCTGTCCGGGAACCATCGTTGGCCCTGTTCGCTTACAGCCTAGAATATTGGACAACCTAGAGGTCAGCAATTGTCCCGCCAGAGAACCGCCTTTATTCCTATTGACTTACCGCCTATCACATACAGCGAGCTGGAAGTCAGTATTTATCGCCCCAGGGCCGCTGGGGATACTTTCACTCACCACCTACACGGCAGACAGCCAGAGATTAGTAGTTGTCCTATTCGAGAACCGCGGCCGACACCACCCACTTACCACCTACAACATCAAAACGAGTTAGAGGTTAGCAATTGTCTGATACGAGAACCCTGCTTGATCCCCCGCACTTACCTTCTACAATACATAGCGTGCCAGTGGTCAGTAAATATGTCGTCCTGGATGTGTGGCGAATCGTATTAACTTACCATCTATGATTCAACAGATGTGAGCCCTAGGTCAGCAATCATCTTGCTCCAGAACCGAAGTCGACACTATTCACATACCAACTGCAACACAAAGCGAGTCAGATGTCAGCAAGAGGCTCGTCCAAGAACCGCGGTTGATCCAGAAAACTTACCTTCTATAACCCATATCGTTACAGCGGTCAGTAGATTTCTCGTCCCAGAGGAGCAGCCAACCGTATTCACATACCACCTACAATACAACCCAAGCAAGAGGTCGGCTGTTGTCTCGTTTAGGAGCTCTGGTTGACCTTGCGCACTTACATTCTAGAGCTCAGTGTGCTGGCTGTCAGCAAATATCTCGTCTCGGGAGTGTGGCTAGTCGTATTTACTTACCCTCTACAACCCACAGTGAACCGTAGGTCAGCAATTTCCTCGTGCCAAAATCCCGGTTGATCTTGCACACTCACTATCTACAGGATATAGCAAGTTAGAGGTCAGCTATTGCCTCACCTAAGTACCGTGATTGAGTCTTCACACTTACATCCTACAAAATAGTGAGTCGGAGATCAGCAGTTATCTCGTCCCCGAGGTTGTGGTTAATCGTATTCGCTTACCCTCTACCACCCACAATAAGCCATAAGTCAGTAATTGTCTAGTTTCAGAACCATTGTTGATCTTGCGCACTTACATGCTACAACACAGGTCGTGCCAGCCGTCAGCAATTTTCGGGTCCTATAACCGTCCCCGATACAGTCCACCTACTTTCTACAACACGCAGCGAGTCAAAGGTCAACAGTTAACTCCTCCCAGAGCTTCGACGATTCCATCCACCTACCTCCTGCAACAGAAAAGCGAGCCAGAGATCAGCAATTATCCGTCTTAGAGCCGTTGTTGATAGTATTCAGCTACCTCCTAGAACATAAAAGTGAGCCAGAGATCAGCAATTTTCTCGTCAAAGAGTAGTGGTTATTTCTGCACACTTACTTTCTACAACATATAGCGCGCCAGCGGTCAGCAGATTTCTCGTCTTCAATGTGTGGCTGATCGTATATTCACTCACCCTCTAAAATCCACAGTAAGCCGTAAGCCAGCAATTATCTCGCTCCAAAACTACCCTTGATCTTTCACACTTACATGCTACAACACATAGCGCGCCAGCCATCAGCGACTTTCTTGTTCCAGTGATGTAGTTAATAGTATCTACTTACCATCTACAAGCCACGATGAGCCTAGGTCAGCGATTGTGTCGTTCAAAAACAGTGGTTAATAGTGTTAACTTGCCGCCTACAACATATTCAGCCAGGGGTTAACGATCTTCGTGCTCCAGAACCGTGGTTGATAGAGCTCGCTTACTATCTGCAACACAAAGCGAGCCAGAAGTCAGAAATTTCAGGTGCAAGAACCGTGGTTGATCCTACCAACTTACGAGCTACAACACAGGGAGCGAGACGTCAACAGTTATATTGTCGCCGAGTTGTTGCTGATCACGTCCACTTACGACCTACCACGCATAATGAGCTTTAGGTCAGTAATTGTGCCGTTCCAAGCCCGTGATTGATAGTGTTCACTTACGATCTACAGAAAAGGCCAACCGTAGGTCAGCGATTACTCGCCCAAAAGCTGGGGCTAATTCTGCTCTCTTACAATCTACAACACACAGAGACCAAGAGGTCAGGAATTGTGACGTTCCAGAACCATTGTTGATAGTGTTCACTTACTACCTATAGCACAAAGCGTGCTAGCGGTTAGTAATTACCTCGACGCAGAACAGTTGATACTGTTCACTTACCACCTATAACTCAACTTGAGCCAGAGATCAATGATTGCCGTATTCGAAAAACTCTGGTACTAGTCACTTACCCCCTAGAGGACAAAACGAGCCAGAGGTCAGTACTTGCCTTGTACCAGACCTTGGTTAATACCGCTCACTCACCTCCTACAGCAGAGCGAGACAGAAGGTTAGCGACTATCACGTTCTGGAACCGAAATTGATAAGGCTCACTTACCGACTACAACATAACACGAGATATAAATCAACAATTATTCGTCCGAGACCTGAGGATGGTCCTAGGCACTTACAACCTACAATACAAAGCGGGCCAGATGTCAACAACTAGCTCGTCACAGAGCCACCTTTAATTCAGCTCACTTACCCTCTATGGCGCACAGAGCGCCAGATTAGCAATTATCCTGCTCCAGAACTTCCGTTGATACTGTTCACTTACTAACTACAATACAAAGCAAATTAGAGGTCAGCAGTTACCCATCCAAGGACCAAGGTTCAGTCCATCTAATTACTGCCTAAAACAGATTGTAAGCTAGAGTTTAGCAACAGTCTCCTCCCAGTGCCGTTGATCCTTTTAATTTTTCCACTTACGAACTACAGCACACAGAAGTCTAGAGGTCAGTGATTGGCACGTCCTAGAACCGTGGTTGATATGATTCACTTACAAGCTATGTATGATGCACGGCGATCGAGAGGTCAGGAACTGTCTTGTCCCAGAACAGTAGTTGATCCAGTTCACTTACAAACTACATCATATTGCAGTGTTCAGTCAGCACATGTTTCATCCGAGAACCATACCCGATCCTATTCACTCACATACTACAATGTACACGGAGTCAGATGTCAGCGATTGTGTTGCCCCACAACCGTTATTGATAATCTTCACTTACAAACTACAAGACATAGAGAGCTAGATGTCAGCAACTGTGCCGCTTCAGAACAGCACGTAATGCCATTTACTTACAGCCTATAACATACAGCGATCTAAAGGTCAGCTATTTCTGGTTCTGGAATCGTCGTTAATCCTGTTCACATACTATCTATAAAACACCGCGAGCCAGAGGTTAGCAATTGTCTCATTGTTGCTGACTGAATCCGTTCTCTTACGAGCTACACCAAAAACGAGCCGGAGGTTAGCAATTACGCGCCCCCTAGGCCCTGTTGATACCGTACACTTACTACCTGCCGCACAGAGTGAGTCGCACGTTAGCAATGGTGTCTTTCAAGAGCTAGGTTTGGTCTAGTTGACTTACCGCCCACAACACTGAGAGCCAAGAGCCAGCAATTGTCTCACGGTGGAATAGTGAGTGATCCAGTTCCCTCTTCCACTAAAACACATGGCAAGCCAGCAGTGAGCAAATTACCCATGTGACAACTGAGATTGATCCTGTTTACTTACACTCTACAACACCCAACGAGCCGGTGGTCACTAATTGTCTCGCCCAAGAACCTTGATTGTCCTATTGACTCACTATCTACAACGCGGGGCAAGACAAACGTAAGCAATTGTCTCGTTTCAGAGAAATGTCCAATCCTGTTGACATACGGTCTAGAAAATACAGCGAGCCAGAGGTCAGCGGTTTCGTCGTTCGTGAATCGTGGGTGATATCATTCACTTACTTTCTACAGCATACAGGCAGCCAGGCATCAGAATTGTCCCGGGCCAAAGCCGTGCTTAAGCATTCCCACTTACGAGCTACATCACACGGGGCGTCAGAGGTCAGCGATGGTCCTGTCTGGAAGTTGTGGTTCAACCCGCTCGCTTACAAACTACAACACCAGGTGAGCCAGAGGTGAGCAATTATTCGCTCCAAAACCCTGGTTGATCCTAACCACTTACAGCCTAAACACATAGCGAGTCTCTAGTCAGCAACTCTCAAATGTGGCTTATCCTCTGTACTTACTCCCTGCAGCAAAGACGCAGTCAGGCATCAGAAATTATCTAGTGCGAGGGGCGTTCCTAATCCTTTTCACTTACGAGCTACAACTCGGCGAGAGAGAGGTGAGCGATTGTCCCTTCCTAGCACCATGTTGTTCATGTTCACTTACAAACTACAACAGAACATGAGCCACAGGTCAGCAATTGTCTCGATCTAGAGCTATGCCTGATCCAATTGACTTACTACCTAAAACACACAGCGAGCGTTAGGTCAGCAATTGCTTCATCCGAGAATAATGAGTGATCCTGTTCTCTTACACACTACAACACACAGCCAGCCGGAAGTGAGCAAATGTCTCGCCCGAGAACTATGGGTGATCCTGCTCTCCTACCAGCTACAACACACAGTGAGCCTGAGGTAAGTAAATGCCCATTCCGGGAACAGTGGTTCACCCTGCTTACTTACAAACTACAACACGCCGTGAGCCAGGGGTCAGTCATTACATGGCCCCAGCACCATCACCAGTCGTGTTCACATACAAGCTATCACACAGCGTCAACAACTTTCTCGTTTAAGAACCGTGAATGATCCTATTTTCTTACCCGCTATAACGCACAGCGATCGAGATGTGAGCCAATATCTGGCCTGGGAAGTGTGGGTGATCCTGTTCTCTTACCCACTACAACACACCGTGAGCCAGAGGTAAGTAAATGCCTCATCCAAGTAGCGTGGTTAATCCTGTTCGCTCACAAACTACAACCCCCGGTGAGACCGTGGTCAGAAAATGTCCCGCCTTGAAACCACAGTTGATCCTGTTCACTTACCACCTGCAACACAAAGCGAGTCAGAGGTCAGCGATAACTCGTCCGGGAACCGTAGGTTATTCTATTCACTTACGAGCTTCCACGCAAGAGAGCCCGAGGTCAGCAGGTGCCTTGTTCCAGCACTGTTCTTTATACTATTCACTTACCTTCTACATCATATAGCGAGTCGGGTGTCAGCAATTATCCCTTAGAACATGCCTGATCCTGTCAACTTACAGGCTACCACACACAGCAAGCCACGGGTCAGTACACGCCCCACCCGCGAATGCCGGTTGATCAAGTTCACTTACTGACTACAACATCCCGTGAGCAGGAGGTCAACAGTTGTCTTGCCAGAGAACCATTGTTGATAGTGCTAACTCACGAGCTATCACACACAACGAGCCTTAAGTCAATAATCGTCCTATCCCAGAAACGCGGCTAACCATATTTACTTACCCCCTATAACATATTTCAGGGCTCAGTCAACAACCCCCTACTGCAAGGGATGCCTTTTATCCTATCACTTACAAGCTAAGGCACCACAAGCACGCGTCGTCAGCCATAACCTGAGTTTTATAAGCAATACCATGGTCACATACCTTCTACCCCTCCCTCTTTGTTAGCAAACCTTCTTCTGTTACCCACTTGTATTGCGCGGGGTGAAGTTACATTCTGCCCTTTTTGGTTAATCCAGAGTCTCTCGCTATACTTGTTCAATATCCACCATGCTGTTCACTTACTCTCTGCCGTTTCAGATCCTTCATCATTAGCAACACGACATAGAAGTAGGCGTGATCAGCGACCACGACCTACCTCCTGTGGCACGAAACGTGTTCTCAATAAGCCCCCACTCCCAGTCATCGCAGCAAATTCACATACCGTCTGTAAAACAAGATGAATATATCGTCAGCCACGCACCAGTCACTTCATACCAAGGCTGATATTCACCTCGGAAATGATAAACCCCTTACCGCCTATATAGGCAATGGCATTCTTCTCCACCAGCATCCTCGCAATGTCACCTTCTTTCTGCAGAGCTGCCACGTTCAATGCCGTGCCATATGCCCAGGATCGAGCATTGATATCTGCACCTCCCTCCAATAGTCGTTTAACTACCGTCCCTTGCCCCAGCCACGATGCTATCATCAGATGTGTAAAATCCATTGGAATTGGATTATACTGGCCGTTGCTTTCCCAGTACACCTTAAGCCATGTCAGAAATCTATCGGATCCAAGTTGGCATATCTGCTCAGTAGGCCCGAATAACTCCATCTGCAGAGTCTGCGCATCCCGGAAGTGGCCGGCCCAATTGTTAGCAGCATAATCCAGTAGCACGTATTTCTTCAAATATTCTGCCTTTGTCTCGTATGAAAGACCTATTGCTGATTGGGCATTTTCAAAGTTCTCAAGTGATAGATAGGTGATGCAAACGTCAGCCAATACAAAGTTAGAATCTTGGGGACACAGGGTGTACTGCCAGTTTCCCTGACCCGATAAAGATCCCTTTACAAGGAATTCTCTCGCAGTCTGGTGAACAAGGTAGACTTTCGAATCAATAACTCGCACGAAAAGTCCACACAAATATTTCACAGTCTTTTTGAACCCTTCAGGATAGTCTCGGAAACCCTGGGTCGTCGTGTTGTCCCCTTTGATTTTGAATGCGGCGTACATTTCTCGAAGTGCAAGAGGCCTCACCGCTGCCACCACTATATTCAGGATTCGTCGGGCGTCCTCGGGCTTGGTGCTTTGATCAAGGATCTTGGTGTAGAATTCAGCTAGATCGTGCGGCGTTGTGGAAACAATCTTCGTGAACTCCCCTCGTGAGCAATCCTCACTATCCTTCAAAGTCTCCAGAACAAGAGAAACCCAAAGGAATGTCCGGTCGGCGGAAGCCCGGAGGAGATCGCTCAAATATCCAAACCCTCCCGGGTTTTCCCAAGCCAACTCAAGCCCCCTAACCCCAGAATCTATCACCCGGTTGACGTCAGCGGTAAGAGCACCGACCTCCTCCTCCCCTTTTAGCCGGATGGTTGTTGCCTGTGAGCCAAGACCTCCCTCGATCTTATCGTTCGGGCGACTTGTAAGAAGGAATTTCAATGGTGTGCCGGATGTTTGTGATACAAGGTGGTTTAAGTGATGGAAAAGTGGAGCAATTTCTTCACACTCGTCGAGGGCGTCTACTACACATATCACGTCGCCACATCCCCCATCGGATACCGCCTCAATCAAAATACTCCACAATGTATCCACCTCCTCCATAAACCTCTCCCCTCTAGCCCTCAACTGTTCCGCGGCATGTGTGTAGAGGGAGTTTCGCTGAACAAAAAGCTGATGTAGGATGGCACGAAGAGCAAAAGTTAGGCTCCTCTGTTCCTCGCTATCGTCCTTGAAAAAGAAGTAGCAAACAATAGCCTCAGTTCGGGTTTTCAGATGGCCCACGAGGAACGAGGCGATGACAGATTTTCCGCAGCCCGGGTCCGCCGATAGCCACAGGAGGCCTGATGTCCTTAGCTCCAACCAGTCCATATATCTTCGATGTTGGGTAACCCATGTGCAGGTTTCCTTGACCGGCACCCCAACCCGCCGCCGATGCTCCTCGTATGCAGATGTGTATAAATGTTGCTGAATCCCGGCGTAGTTATCGGCCGAGGCAGAGCCAAAGTAAGTGTTTATGGTTTGGTAGTAGTTAGAATTATTGGAATAGTTATTGCCATTATGGTGACCTCCGATATTGCTATTCGCCGGGGTGCCAGAACGGTAACAACGGTCATCAGTGGATAGAACGACAAATTGGCACGGGCGACAAGCGTGGAACGTACCTTTGCACTGAATACTGATTGGCCATCTTATTTACCGATTGATGAACTGTAAAGGGTTTCGTTTTGTCGAAGTAGGAATTGAAAGTGTTCCTTGAGACCTGCGAAGATAGTTCTCAACCAGGTGGGGAAGAGCAATGGTGTGGTAGTAGGAGTAAGAGGGTTGAGGGGGGGTAGGAATGGAGGCTGCCCTTCCTCCGAGAGCGCTAAAGAGGCCGGGCGAAACGAGGCTGCTCCCTGCACAGCTTGGTCATCTGGAGGCATTCGGCCCCAGGGCCGAAGGAGAATTCCTGGAGCACTAAGTTTGTACTACTCGTGATTGTGTGATAGCGTGTCTGAACACAACTGCTATTGCATAGACTACCTCCCAGATCCAAGCAGAGATGCCAGAGTTTGGCCGCATGCAATTGGTGGTCATGCTTGCAGGCGCCCACCCGCTACGAGTAGCTCCACCAGAGTTGCATTCGAAAACTTGAAGGGCGCCACATGCACCAAAAGTCCTCCAAAGAGAATATCCTGCGTAAAGGGTTTCAACCCCGGGCCGAATTCCTCCATCATTGTCCTATCACAAAGTGTTATCTCATGCGAAACCATCCTTTCGCACGATCGGTAGATACAGTCTCCTCACTGCCCAACTAAGCAATATCGTTGAAACCTGAATTGATGGACAGTGTGCTTCTAGGAATTTTTTTGGGCTCTCTTCCCCCGCTGAGGTCAAGACTTGGAAGTAGGAAAGGGCTTTGGCTCCACAATTTTTTGCCCTCCGTCCAAGGAAGGGAACCTTGGGCTACGGTTCATAGCAGACGGACCAATTGTTTTGACTTTTCCACAGCCTATCCGCCTATACCCCCACACCGGTATACCCACACAGGCAGTGATGGACACGAACTTAACTTAATCGAGCAGATCCTGGGGTTCTGCTCGGCCATGAACTGATCCAGAGGACGCCATGATTGTATGATCAATGAAATTTGCGACCCTCATCAAATGATGGATCATGGCCACTGCTTGAACCTGGCCGAATAGCCGACCATCTACTCACGTGCAATTTCTTTCTAGGTCAAATGTCTGTGTTTATAACGCAGTATATTACATTCTTACCAAGATATATACACATTGTGTATTATATATATAGTGATATAGTGTACCGTAATAGTAATACTAATAATAATAATAATAATATACCGGTATAAATAGTGTATTATATATAATATTATAGTGATCGACTATGATTGTGTGAACTTGTATGGTAGCCTACCGTACTCGTAGACTACGAGTACAAAGTACAGTAATCTAAGCCAGGTACGATTCTGGTGACAGAATTCGTGGCCCTTTTACCATTTTACACCAAAAATGGCTGATTTCAGTCGCCTACAACATAAAGTTACCTAAAAACAAGATAGAATTAACGAAATTAATGCTGTGATGTAGGTAATTATCTAGACTCTCTGGGTAAAAATTATGAGAATTTTCCCACTCCACCATGATGGCTAAGAGCTTAGGGTCTGCTCCGTAGATTGGACACTGTTGCAATGTACTATTTTTATGGAAAACTCATACAAAATTGTAAGTACCATTTACCCAGCCTCATTATTTCAGGTATTGTATCACGGATATTTACCAAGAGAGCTTATCACTAATGGGTGATAGTATCTAGATAACCCTAATGGCTCCGGGGATTTTTTCGATTTTTTGTAGGATGGTGGAGTCGAAGTTTTGCAATGTGAAAATACCTGTTTTTTGGTGTAAAATGGGGGGGCCACGAATTCTGTCACCAAACTCGTACAATATTGAGCCGCAAGAGTAGCCCCCCCTCTCTATCACCCAGCCCGCCTCCCCCAAACGCTAACTTTCGACGCAACTTTGAAATCCGTTGTTCCAAGTCATCCGTACCACCAAACCGAGAGAGAACTTAGCTCACGGGCGCCTACGATCCAGCCGAACGAGCGAATTAAGCGGAGGACGAAGTCAACGCCGTTGGGACACATCGATGCTACCCGTGATGTAGGCGATGATGGGATGCGGGGCCCGGACTGGTCTGCTGGAGCCCTTGATCTGAATACTTCCCCAATCTCCTCAGCCCCTCCGCCGACCAGAGACCCCTTTTGCCTTTAGGGATTCTTGAGATTCCGAAGGATAATGTCACGGGGGAGGTTACTAACATTGCCTCTATTCTACTACGCGATCTATCCGAATGTTACGCCAAGATTCTCAACAGAATGCCACTGCGCTGGCACCCGATGGGCCCTGGGTATGGCTGTAGTAGCTGCGGGACTTCTCGCACTCCGAGGAATGGGCCTCGCACTCAAAATCAGGCGGGGCGCGGCGACCAGGGACATTCGGGATCTTCAAGCGTCCGAAGAGATAATGAGGAACCTGTCCAGCTCTCTCGTGCGAATTATTGACCCCGTTACCTACCTCGTTCACCAAACAGCCACGGAGTCCACCATTAAAGCAGTGCTGCCTAGTCAAGGTAAACGGTAGTACACCCCATGTTCCCTATATTATACCGCTATACTGGACTGATTTCCATATCTCCTATCTACCGGCAGAAGACCTCGAAAACGGTCCATTGGCAATGGGTGTTGTCAGGAGCAGTCGAAGAGAGGTGGTTATGGTTACGCGCAGAGACATACCTTTCTCGATTATGCAGCTAACCGTTGGACAGGCCACTTCCGAGAATCACAGAGTAGGAATATTGATTTATTCGAGTTCGCGCGACTAATTTGCAAAGGTGGATCTAGCAGATTTCTCGCAAGGTTTAGGGTGTATTCGGGGAACAGCGGTCAACGTGATACATCCCTCAGTGGCCTTACGGATCTAATCATACCCACTAAGCTTAGGTAGAGAGCAGTAGTCGAGCAAATGTTCTGGGGCCGCACGTACCACATTGGACGTAGAAGCTCTCCAGAAAACCGAGGGCGTAACTAGTATTTCACTAGAGGGGGGGGCATCAATGCATATTTACCGCGGAGGAGTGTAACATCTCGTATGTAGATAAATCCGCGAGCAGCGGGTTTGGAAATTCTAAACTAATTGGAGGGAAGAATTGTTCCTTGATGGACGAAAATGGGTGTTGGGATCATTCTACCCATCGCAATAATCCCTCTTTAGTTAGAGAACAAGAATTCCAATCAAGCAAACTTGTGTAATTTCCCATTGTTCCCAAAACTTGCCATCACCTTACATTCTGACATCCATCATCCCAATCTCTACTGGTTCTATTTACTAACCACTAATATCTCCGATTGCCTAATATCTATTCCCGATCACTCAACACCCACCACCTACCGCCTCTACCTCAATACCTCACCACCATTTCTATGCCGACCATTTCATGTTCCCAAGTGATTAGCGATGACTTAAACCACTAAATGCAACTTAATTCACGTATCGCCGTGGTAGCACCCACCTAGAATACAATAACTAGATCCCCAAAATTTGTGGGCACGGGAACCAAAGTAGTGAGGTGAACTCTTGGAACGGCACGGCCGGGAGGCAGCTAACAATGTTACAGTGTCCATACCCCCCCGGGGATTGGACGTGCATTTTCTATCATTGCGGGGAGCTGAAGTCAGTGGAGAACATGCTTTGCAATACGGTACCCAAGTACTCGTAGGCGAAGTCTTAGATGGCGCCCTCCTTGCAGCGTCTTGTTGCCAATGTGAGAGGGCGGGAACTACGAAGTTAGACTAGCTGTATCGTGGCATTGAATGACAGCTATCACTATCTCGGATTAGCTCACCGAGCGCAGAGTGCAAGCCAGCCATGACAAGACAAGTGGATAGCGGAATAACGGGTCTAGGAGGTTGAAAACTAGGTTGATGTAATAGCTCTGCTCGCGCAAGCCATCTCAAACGTGGTACTGCCCGCGCCAACGTCAATAAATAAAACACATTTCTGGCACAAGGCGCTTTTCTGAATCTAGGGAATAAGTGAGAAAGGTCAATAGTGCTTCTTGGGCACGGCCGGTTTGCCCAATCGTCTCACCAGTCCCCCCAGTCCCTCGATGGACGGGAGGGATCACATGACCGGGGGTGTCTGAGACGGATGGATGTGTTAGGAATTGTGTCTCTGCTCCTACCAAAAATCTCCACCGCGAGCGACACCATGTTACTATACGTCACTCCCCTGTCCATAAGCCTACCTCTATACTTTCCCCTTTTTTCTCCTTTTCCTCTTTTTCTCTCTTTTCATCTAAATTGTCTTCCTCGAGATCAACCAATACCTCAATCTCAATTCTATGTTTGCTCATTTGGTCTCCGCCTTTGTAATCCCACTCAACAGGATAGATGGCGCTGGGCGCGCCCACCCCGACGCCCGCCCACGACAGATACTCACGCGTGCCGGTGGGAAGATATATACGTATATGTTGAACGGTTCCCAAACACAACCTAGGACATAAAAATCACCACTTGTCACTCGGGAGTGCGCCACCATGCTTTGGCTCGTGACGATTGTGATGAAAGGGGGAATATATGGCGAACAGAATTGACCAAGAACAAAAAGAGCCACAGATAGCCGGGGGTGGGGAAAGCCCCCTCCTATCCAGGCAATTCTTCATACTTATAGACCCCCAGATACTCCCCCTGTTCAAGCCGAAAACCCAACCCGCACATGCACCCCGCCACCGGATACTTATCTCAGTGAAGTATCGGGGCAAGGCCGGTCACACACACCAAAATGGGGAGCTTACGCACATTGATAGCGGGCAGGAGTTTTGCACGGGTGTGAAAATGATTCCATACACCAGTCCTATTGCTTCTCCACATTATCTCCCCTCGCTTTGGGAATATAGGTATCACTTCTACTCCACCAACCACTTCAAGTAGAATCGCAGCTAGAAAACCCTTTTCCTCTCTCCAAGAGGAATGAAATGAAATGGCAGTCAGGGGTGTTATCGTAGGGTGATTTTCGATTCAGGTAGTCATGGATGGGGACTGTTTGACAAGAATTTTTGAAGTCCGTGTAAGGAATTCCCAGAGATAATTGAAGCTATCCATCCAATGGCTTGAATTTAAAGTACGATATTTTGGCGGGTTGGCGGTTGTTCCGAATCTGTCCATCTCACGTAATCGAGTCGTCTGACGGACTCTGAAGCTATGATAAAACATCGCAGCACGGGAGTAATCAGGACAATTCCTCCCCACTTTCCCTCAAAACAGGCAACCATCACTAGCAGGTCTGTATGTATCAAAATCCTCCCGCAAAGGGCAGGGGAAGCAAGGATAAGCCGGAATAGAATTAGAACCCGTGGAGTATAGAGTATACTGCCAGCTTCAGAGGCCAAACAGAGATGCTCAGATCAGGAATCCCTGCGCAGTTTGGTAGGTGGGGTAGATCTTCGAGCCGGAATACCGGCGCATCTTTTCTAATCCGTGAGGCAGATTCCAGAGGCCCTTCATTCTCTTCTAATCCACAATTATGTTTAAAGCCATTAGGCTTCGAGTTGAAGAGGAATACAGCATTTCAATGCGAAGATGATGGATATGTTGAAAAACCACACCTCGGTTACCCATCCGCTAGTAGCTAAAAGGTCGGAGAGAAGCTTGACATAAATAAAGAAATCCATCACAAGGAGCAAGCCATCCGGCGAGCCAGCAGAGGCTTTATCATCGAGAAGTGAACGCTCCAAGGGCCCCCAAATTAGAGCCCAAATATACATGCAACAAACGATAGAGATTTGAAGTCGCTGCGGCACCCCCACTATTTCCAGTACAATGATACCCGCCCAGTTTTAACCAACAAACCATCAACCGTTACCCACCCATAGAGCTATGCATAACCTTGTAGCTCCCTTGTTCCTGTTGTGACCCCAGGCCAATCTATCTCTTGTTAGCACAGGGAAGCTATTCATCAATTGGCGCGGTTAGTCATACATAATTCTGATCTTGTTGAATTTCTCTTCGATACCACGACTTTCTCCCCCACATTCAAGTGGATTCCAGAGGCAGGGATGTCTATCGGCTTAGCAAATCGTGTACTAAGGAACCCATTGGAATTTAATGGCGTTTACCTGGGAATATCCCGTACCGTCCAAACACCGGGCTGTACTTCATTCCCGGATCCACTCTCCTGTCTTTCATCAACTTTTTCAGAGGCTGTTTGTCCGCAGGGACCACCCCGCCGGTAGAATAATCGACCTATCAAACCCCCTGTGAGCAGAATTCCTGCGAGATAACAGGGTAAGTGTCAACAGACGTTGATGCTAGTACATCTCGGGCAATTCCCCGTCAAGGTAATCCTCTTGTCATCGCCCACGAGCAGCTCTCCCCAAAAATCTTCCTCCCACCGAGACACTTCCTCCCCATCCTCACCTGCGACCACCACGTTTGGACGAAATTTAGTAACATCCATTTCCTCCCCAATCATGTCACCCACACATCTAAGAGAAGCCATATTGGTGATCATCACTGGAGCGCAATCAGCGAACGATATTTCAACCTTCTTCCTTTGATTTGTCTGAGTCCCCGGTGTGGAGCCGGTGGTCGCGCCCGGCTGCTCCATAGGCGCAATGTTTCCTATGACAGGGCGGCGAGACGAGCCTAGATAGACCAACCTGGTAGGAAACCCAAGACAATCCGAAAAGAACCCCGAGAACCCATCCCCCATATCGTACCCCATGCAAGCCGAACCATACATCACCACCTCTCTAGTTACGAGTCCGCACGTATCTGGTTGGAGGGGAATACGCAATTCCCTGCTTTCCCCCTTGGGCGGGGAGTAAGTGACTATGAGCACGTTTTCGCCCTCGCCGCCGAAGGAAGTATGGAATAAGGATAACTGTGGGAAGTCTGCGATTCGCATAAACCTGTAGGCGTCCCCGTCCTGTTTCTGCAACATAAATACCCGATCGTGCTCTGGTCCAATGGCGGTCATCTTCGCGGATTGCACAGAAATCGGACGAAGTGACTTTACTGGGTGGACGTATAAACTGTGGATGTACATTTTGATTTCGAGTTCGATTTTCTTTGGATTCCCGGGCTCCGTCTTCTTCCTCTTCGGCCCCTTCTGTTGCGGGGGAGGGGGGGGAAGGGTGTAATCAACTTGTCGATTGGGTGCCAAGCCCTACCCCCTTCCCCCGTAGGCATCTTATCCGATAGGCCGACTCCATTTATCCGATCCATATGTGCGCGGTTAACGGCCTACGAATTGGCAAATCTCAGATCCGTACCAAAGGCAGTACTTATACGGTGTAAGAGTTACGGTCGGGGAGCGCCTACTATGACTTGACCGGTAGACTACGAGTACTCGAGTACGGGTAGAAACCATCTAAAGTTACTCGAGTACTCGAGAACTTTGCGGTACAGTACTGCTACATGATTGCCCCACCTCAACCGTTTCGAAATCCTGGTGTTCTACCGGGTACTGTACAAGTAGGGAACCAAAAAGCGACAAATGTAGACGAAGGAATAAGAGAAATTGCGCTCTAGATTTAGTTCCGGGCGTCTGAAATGGACCCTTTACCAAAAATTAACAGACTCCAATAACAAGGTTTTGTGAGAACATTGCATGGAACTGCTTAAAATTTAATCCTCTTTAATTATATTATGAATTCAAACTCTTTATTGAGTGAGCATTGGTTGAGAACGGTTGGGGGGCCCCCGGAAAAAGTAAACACAAAAATTTATGCCAGGACTCGATCTCGAGTACCGGTACTTTACTCGTGTGTGTTACAAAACTAAAAAAAAAAAGTGACCCATTTTTGGTGGACGGCAATATCGCGCTTGAAGAAACATCCGCAATCAAGCGACCCGAGTACAGTACAGTACAGGCACCGGCCCCGGTGTCACCCCCGTGGGTTGGCGGACCGGATAGTCTAAAGAGATCACCAGTGCAGTAGGGCCAGGGTGCAGCACCCTACAGTACTAGTATGATACTGCAAATAAGACAAGTGGTGTTGCAGAAGTCCCAGACTGCCGGTATCTCATCATCCTACTGAGCCTCACTCTTTTTAGAAGCACCGCCATCTTCGTATGATAGGGGTTTCTCAGTTCGTCCCCTCTTGGGTTTGATAAAAAGCATTGATCCGAGAGCTGACCTCATGGCCAGAAGATCGACAGTCTTGAGATCAGGGAATAGCCAACGGGGGCTACGTGAGAATAGTAGGGAATTGTTTTACTGGGGTGAAGGAAAGTACTTTATGTCTTATCTCTGAGATAATCCCCTCATCTCAGTAGCCTTTGGATGGCGGGCACATGAGATATTTTCAAACATCGCAATCGTCCACGACACCGCCTGCAATCGCAGGTCAAGACCCCATGATCATCATGTACCTAACATCGAACACACACTCTCCACTTCAATTATCCTTCACTTTCTGGTGAATTCTAACGAGGCCCATCATCATCGATCAATCGTTCCGCTGCCCTACAACAATTCGCCGCCAACACCCACATCAGGACTTTCAGTCCCAGCAGTGACTTGTTTCCCTTCAGAGCCTTCAGTGGGGCTAGAGCTGCCGTGTAGGTATCAATCAATCCGTTGCCTACAGGCACTCCTTGAGAAAACCAACCACCTAAATTTCAGGATTGTGAGTACCGGATTCACGGTAAAATGCAACTAATCATAAAAAAACTAAATAAAATTTTAACACAAGCAGGAAACGATCCCAAAAGGTGTCAACCCCGGAGTCACCCGCCAACCCCCCATATCTTTGGCACTAGAATCACAGACCCAGTGTTGGTCGAACAATTCCGCAAGCCTCCGGACCCCTGAACGCTCTTAAATCTGAACCATGGTGGGGAGGTAGTAACTTCCTCAAAGCGATCCTCTCGATTTTAGAGCGAAAAATATGCCAAGATCTTTACTCGTACTAAACCCCGAAGCTCCCCTACCAGCTGCTTGAGACACTTGACAGACCCCGGTTAGTTTTGGTCCTACAGACTCCTACTCCAAAAGACTCGCGTTGGGAATGGGTACGAATAAACACTGCCCCCAGTACCGCCGAAATTGTCAGCGAAACCCATTACGATGGAAATATCATGTTCGCCGTGCCGTGAATGACTAAGAGCCAAAAAAATTGGAAATTTATCCCGACAATAGTATTTAAGTGCTCCTCGGGGGAAATACGGGCTCCAAGTTCCAACAAAGATGTTTCTTGATCATAAAGGATCACCGACTTCTCACTTGCGCCCTCCTTAGTATCTGCGCCATTGCTTGCAGCTGGGCAGCTTGTCCTCCCGAAGTGTGGAGCAAGGGAGATGTACATAGTCTATCCAGTCCCAGCGAGAATTCTGCCTATGGCCTTCGGCTAAAGGAATGGGAAAATGGTGGGGAAGCATGTCGGGGGAGCTGGTCAGTGAAAACTATCGGGGAAGTCTGTGGGGTTTTTTGCTGCCTATGACTGTCAATAATAGCTGGCCGGTACCATTGGCTAGTATCATATAATTGATCTCTTGCTAGAAGATTCTCACAAGATCGATGCCAGAAAACAAATTTCTATCGCGACTAAGATATATAAATATTGATTCACACCATGAAGGAATGTACTAGTACTGTACTGTACATAGCTTAGCCCCCGGCCAACGCACACTGGCAGACATCCCTTAAATAACCAAAACAATAGAGAAATTCAGAAGGGGGGGCTAGAAAATTCCAGGCAGTCCCGGACCATGCGTAGTATGATCAGCCGGTATCCCCCCGAGATTCCCCCTAACCACTGCTTCCAATCTATCAAAATTTATCGAACCCCCCAGTGCCCCGGAGATCCACAGATCCTTACCGGCCCCCACTGTCCCCAGGATAAAACGCGCCCGCGGCCACCACCACCCGTGGCCTAGACACTGGGACCGCAAAATAATGCCAAACCCCGTCAGGCACGTGGTCCTTGTCAAAGCCGACCGTCTTCAAAGGTTGTGCGACTAATTGGAGTGTAAATTATGTCTCCGGCCGGTCAAGTCGGAATCGCAGTGTCCCCGTGGGGCAGCCCGGCCCCCCAGACCCTTGCAAACACCCGGAAGCGATAGTCCACTTAACCTGCGGAATTCGAAGCAGCGTCTGTGAAATAAATAAATCACTTCAGGAGCAACTTAACTTTCAAAAAATCAATGACAAGGGGAAAACCTCGGCTTCAATCTCCGGAACCCACTTGGAGATGTACCAATTTCAAAATTTCCATCCTAGCGAGATTGTTCCGATTAGATTCAACTAACCGGTCCCCGAGCCCTTATCCCCTAAAGATGTTAGTTTGAAAAGTCTTGGGGGAACGTGCAGAAAATGCGGTATCCTCCAAAAAAGTTGAGAAAATTCTAATTTAAAGGGATAGAGAGGAATTTTGCTTAAACATATAGTCCTGCTCTAGCTTTGCTCCCCACGGCATCCGCAAGGCATGTTTTATGGGGATCCTAGTTTTCCATAAGCCTGGTGGTCTTTTACTGATCTGCTTCAGGATTCCATACCCGACGAGTTTTTTGGCTAATCTCCTACAACAGTTAATCAGTGTTGATGCTATTATAGAAGGTTCTCCCAGATGGAGCATACAGGAGGATCTTAGAGAGCTTGGGCGTGATGGTGCTATTGACGGTAAGTTCTTGGGAACAGGAGTGCTAGTTTTATCACCCCCCGTCATGGGGAACTCTGAAGGATATCCTTCAGACTTATTCTTTGTCCGAGCCAGAACACTACAGAAAAGGAGAGACTCCTATAGCGAATGAGAGATCGCTCCACATTGCCTATGTTTGGATTTACTCCCATCTCTTCCGATTACTCTTTTTTTTGTTTAATTGTGAACAAAGCTATGATATAAGCAACCACAAACACTATTTTTTCTCTCTTCTAATTAGCCCATCCCACCAAGCTCACACCTATTAACCACACATGATCCAGGACACTGTGAATCAGTAGCTCGGCTGTGGAACGAAAACCAGTGGCAACCCGAATACTTATCTCTAGTCCCACAGACATCCGTGATTTTAATATTTAGGTAGAGTACATCGTCTTGTGATGGAGGAGAATAGCAACCAATGACTGACTTGCACAGCGGTAGTTAGGAACACTGAAGGACTCTGTGGGAACTGGGGTAGTGGTAGGACGTGCACAAAAGCGTATGGTAAGGTAAAAACTGCTTCGCTCTCCCTCTCTCTAAACTAACGGTAAAGACAGGTGTATAAGTAAAACATAAACAACGTATCGCCATCATTCCATGAATCACCACACCTATCCGTATTCTCCAAAACATGCTATCCTTTCCTCCATACACTCCCGTAGTAACAAAGGAAAGACATGTCCGGAGAATCTTCCAACCTCCACACTAGTCTATCAAATCTCGGAACTCTTCGCCAGACTCCTGAAACCTCCACAATCTATCTCAATCGACCAACGTCGATCTAGAACCTTCAACACATCGGAACCCCTCCTTAGTTTCATATCCTTCGAGATATCATATCATAAGACTTCGGGGGGGGCTGATGCCAAATCAAACTTCCAAGTCTTCGCGAGATCTCCGTACCGTAGGTCAACGATTCCCGTATGATATCATACGAGAAATAAATGCCCCGAACCTCAGAACTTATGGTGCCCAGCAACTTCAAAGAGTTCCGGGACCACTCGTAACTGGCTAACGTTTACGAGATGGATATTTATTCCATACTGCCAGAATTCTGCGGCCCCTGGCCAATCGTTTGCTTGTATGTAGTAGCAGCCCGTTTTACAAACGTCAGGCAAGTATGCGTAGTTGGCAAGCGCACGTGCGACGCAGTCAGCGACGTCTGATTCTCCTTTTTTTAATTTAAGCTTATAAAACCTAATCGTAGTCAATATTCAAACATACAAACACCCTGGCTGCAGGAGGACTCTACCAGTACCCAAAAGGGTGTGATCAAATGCCGAAAAGCACTCGTACATTCTCTCTCTGCGTTTTTTTTTTCAAGAAATGATGTCTTCCATGGTTCTGGTCTCTATAAATCAGCGATCTTCCTTTGGACCCCCCCCCCCCGTGCGCCCCCAGTCCATGGTACCCGTACCGCCGAAGCGAACGGCTAAAAACGGTTTCTTTGAACAAATTACTGAGGCCTGATCCCGAGACCGGCGATGATTCCGTGCTCAAAAGAACGGGTTGGACAGCAGCTCGTATTCAAGTATAATAACCTATCGCTACAATCTCTTCTTCATCGAACAACGGTCTGATCGTAGCACGGCTTGAGACGTTTTTCTTACTGGTGAAGAGTCTTCCCAACATCTACCGTGGATAATCGAACCGTATGCTATGAAGTCCAAAATTCCCTTCTCTGGAAAGGGGGCGGAAACGCACTGCAAAAAAGCACAGCCCCTTTCCCTCTTCCGGGGCAGGGAAACAAAGGTCTCCTGACTTTACTGAGAGAGGAAAGCCCAACGACATAGCGCACGGTTCAACTATTCAAGTTTCCACGGTACCGGTACCGTATTGTACTGTACAGTACTCGTACAGTACTCGTACAGTGCCTTCACGCCGCGGCCCACTGACTAATTCTGGCATGTCAGTACTTAGAATACCTATTTTCAATCTTCCCATTGGTGAAAGGCGGTTCCAGTCTAGGCTCTTATCGTCCATTATTACCTGCGCAAGGGTCAGGCATCTAGTCGTGGTACTCGAGTACAGTAATAGGATGTCAATTTAATTCCAATGGTCTACTACCGATACCGATAGCACAAAGATCACCAATAGATCCTCGTCGACAATACACCCAGCCCGCTTGCCTCAGCCTATACGAGTACAGTACGGTACCGGTGTACTCGTACGAACATTCCGCCAAAACGAAGGTCTGTTATCCTTGTCACTATACAGTACTCGAGAGTACGTTAAAGTGCCATGACTACAGTAAATGCCTGACCCCGCCCCGGGTATGAAGGGTAAGTTTTGTCGAACATCCCCCGGTTGTTCAAGTGCGACCGCTCAGCCACCGCGCCAAGAGTTAGACAGACATTTTTCCTTCAAAAATCAGTGTAACTGACCTATTACGCTGCATAATTCGTGTCACACAAGCATAGCTTCGATGAACCAGAGGCGGAGAGACTAAAGCAGATACTGTACCCTAAGCGCAGTACTTGTACTCGTACTCGTGCAGGCGCCAGGAATATAATTTCGTTCAAAATAGGGGTCATTTTGCAGGTCAGCCTAAACCATCTGTTCACCAACCCGATCCCCGACACCCGCAAAAACTCTTGCATTTCGCCAGCCGACTATCAGTTGAGATCGCGGCATCAGCCCGCGACAGGTTCAGCGTGACATGTTAACAGAATGGCGAACAGTGGTTCATCAGATCCAAGGTATCCATAGGGCGCAGGCTATCATGCTCGAGTATCGCGGTGTCGGGAAAACGGGAACCCAACCCGGGGGCTTTTTGTCTCTAAATCCGGAGATTGGAGCCCTGCCGGAAATAGCTAACCGCAAGGCTTTTTCCGGTAAGTTACCCTGCATCCTCGAGAGATCCCACCTGGTACAAGTATAGCTTATCGCTTCTAGCTGGATGTCTCAAAATAAGGTTTGATTCCCCGGATAGAACCGCCTGCAGCTAATTCTATACCTCGGTTAATCTACGGTTAGCTCATTGTGTAACCAGGGCTATTTTCTCTGGGGAACGTGGGACAGTTGACAGCATGCGAAATGTGGGGGGAAGCGGAGAGAACCTGACACTCGAGCACCCTTAAGGTGAGGCCCGACACATCAACTGGTGGGTTTTCTCAGTTAACTGTAGCAGGAGACTGACAGATGTTCCCGCAATACGAGGTGATGGGGCTATGGACAAAAAGAATCAATAGAACTCAGCTGCGGACAACGCACCGTTGTGCTTTTCCTTCACGTCCACTATTCAATTACAATACCAGCGGAAAGGAGCTAAAAACCGTTCAACCTCCTGCACGCACGGATCCCTTCCTCCATGCTGTATCCCCCGAGCTCCAGGCTGTAAGACAAGGTCAACACTGCAACTTTGTCGTGGTGCAGTTTATTATAAATATTCATTATTACTATTTTCGCGGTGTTAGTCAAGCCTTCAGATCCTAAACTCAATACCTGTTTGTATCCCCGGCAAAGTTAGCGAACGGTTAATTTAGGCTAACCTACAAAATAACACTTGCCCTGTACGAAAACACCTCCCCTTAGCGACTGCCTTAACCTGGATTGAGCAATTACCTCAAGATCACTTGAAACTGGTCAAGATATCATCAGCGGAAATCACTACACCAACTCACGACATAGTTTCACAGCTTAACAGGATTTCGAGCGCCAGTTGACGAGATCCAACCGGTCCAGAAGGTTCAGGCTATATCGTCTCAGGAAAGGGCTAAACCTTCCCAGGGGCCTTCGTCCCTAATTCCAGAGGCTCGGGGTCTGCCGAATACGGCGAATTTTTCGAGATCTCATAGTTTAACAAGTATTGCTCTCGAATAAGCAGAGCTACCGACCGGCCTGAGCCTGCCCCTCCTTTTCGTCACATAGCGGCAGGAGTATGCCCGTGGGAAGAATGATCAGTATCCCCCCTCAAGCCTGGTATGCCTGAAATATCAAACAAGAAAATTTAGAAAAATCTGAGGTTATAGATTGACTTTCGGTATCCCGATTACCCCGAACCCTGCTTTCAGTGGTTTTCTGAGAGGTGATTGACCACTATCAATGCTGCTCATCGGCCGCCTTTGCTCGTATCATCCACAGGCTTCCGGGCTCTTCAACCTAACTAGGAGCAATGGGGCCAGTAAAGAACCACCCCCGTCGGATTCCAAAATCAGAGCACTTCCGCCGACACCACTAAACCGCACCTCGCACAAGAATTACACTCCAGCCATACACTCCTATTCAAAGCCGATACCTCTGTTCACTTTGCGTCAGAGATCCCCCGCTCCACCAGACTGCATCACTTGCGCCAAATAGCAAACCCGGTATCTGCAGAAGCACACGGTTCAATTCCTGATCTGGGCAGCTAAAAAGCAAATTCATGGCCTTTGTGGGCTTATCCTCACACGCGGATTAAAGGCCGGACCGCCACAAGAGCTCACCTTTTCACGGCATGCTAAGGAGAGCTCTTCTATGTTCGATCGGCAGTTAACACACTATAACAGGTTGCGATATAGTGATTCTCAGCGATACAACTATCGCAACTTTTGCCGACCTTCCTCTCATCAACCGGGTATTCTGTATGCCTGATCAGATTTAGCCTTCAAACACTTCCGCTAGGTTATCGAGAATTCCGTATCCTATACAGTAAAAAGCCGGCTCGATTTGGTATACTATACTATGTCGTGTTCAATATATGATAGTCTCTCCCAGCCCTTCAAACTATCTCATATAGGTGCACCAACAAACCTACATCTTCCATTCTGGAATGTCCTCCTCGTATTCCTGCAGGGTAGCCAAGATCTCCTGTACGCTTCCGACTTGAAAAAACTGGACAGGGTATTCTTGTTGCCTTGTTACAGGCACGTCTTCTGGGGGGCCTTTCCTCTTACCCAGTTGATTCATGGTTACTCACTCGGGATTGGTTCACCAAAGCTATATTCATGGTTTCGTGGGTTCTAGGTTGGCTGCTAAGCCCGACAACTACATATTTCCATGAATATAGCAATATGAGATAGCTCGTAGTGGAACTAATGATTACAAATAGCTTGAATACGGGTTATTCGCTAGATGGTCTGGAGAAGATAGCGAAGGCGATGCGGGCGAGGAGAGATATAGGCTAGCTATTCACAAACACCTGGTCTAACTTTCTTGAACTTGCCACCCACACATTAGGACGCTTTGACACACATTAACAAACCGCAGAAGGAATATACAGGAGGTATTAAGCAGAATAAAAACCACGATAGCCAAGCAAAGGAGCGGGATAAAAATCGACAGCAAAGACCTCGATGAAGCCTGGGGGAGCACAAAACAATATACGTATCAATAACGAACCCTGGTTTGTTTGGTTTTTTGTCTTATCTGCCAATATGAGGTCTGCAGGGAAGTCGGATAAGTTGGTTCGATTGCGCGAATATAGATATTAAGCTCACATTAATGAATACGAGACGCATCTCTAACACCCATGCACTGGGTGCTCCAGATGAGACGAGTGGGATTGGAAATTTCTCGGAATACTCCCAACTCCCGTATCAGGATTTGCCGGGCAATCGGTGATAACGGATGTGGTGTCGAGAGCCCGCTATGCCCCGCCGCGCCCTGTCCACCAGTCATTCTAGCTCATTAGAGCAGAAGCCATCAACACTGCCCGTTCCTTCAAGGCGAAGACAAAAGCATAAATAGCGGCCATAGCCTCCCACATCCTTCCTTCTCCATCGGTCCCTCACTGTCCCGATCTGATCCAGAACTTAGCAGACAACAACTCAAATCAGGTATTCCCCCTCACTCGCCATCACTCAGAAAACGGAATCTAACGCAACCGCTACAAGCTCAAACCTTCAATATCAAAACAGCCAGTATTCTCCTCCCCATCTACCCCCTCCCCCCATCAAACCGACACTAACTAAAACCCGCCAGTGCTTCTAAAGCCCATTCCCGTTCTCGCCCTATTCTTCACCCTCACTCACGCCGCGGCGCTCGCCAACCCCTTCGCCGAAGCCGACACCAGCGATCTCGAGAAGCGCGCTTGCGTGTACGACGGCTGCAAGTGCAGCACCAGCTGGAGCCCCGGGCTCTACTGCGGGTACTGCGCTGCCGTGACTACCTGCAAGAATGGGTATCCATGCGAGGATAACGTGTACCAGTGCGGCACCGGTGGGAAATGCTGCAATTACGGAGTCAAGACCACTTGCAAGAACAACCAGGGCCCTTGCGGCGGTTAAAGTACCTCCTTTCCATCTCAAAGAAATGATTGAGATCTCGGTGGATGGAGATGGAGGATCGTCTTCCAATTCACGTTTTCGTTTGTCAGTTGTTTAGGAGGAGGAGGCTTTCACACGCTCTTTTTTTTTCTGATTTTCTCTCGATGATGTCCGCTGTTCTGGAGGATGGATTTATGCCGAACTCTTGTTTATCGAGCAGTTTACGATGCTCCGAGTTGGTCTTAGTCACGCTCTCTCACTCGAGAATGTTTTATGTGGTATCGGATATTTTGAATGAAATGAGTCTCCTAAACTGATCGACGCTCAACGCGCCATTATGCCGGTGATAATAACCAAAGCCAAACAGAAGTAATTCATGTGACCATCCAACCGACACTTCAAGAGGTCCTCGTTCTCGCATTGAATGACCCCAACAGAACGGAACACCGACCACACCAACGGAACTAAAAACAGAATCTGTAAGAAATCGGCTGATCTCCCCGCCGAGCCCTGTCTAGTCGACAACCCCTCTTTCACAGCCCGCGTATTTCCAAGCACCCGGACATGTCCAAAGTCGCACTCCCCGGAAACCGCCACCTGAGGAAACGGTACAAGTATGATTGACCATTTTCAAAGCGCCGCCACTACGAGAATCAGGTCACCACCGGATCCGGCTGTTGTAATTCGTGCAGTCGCCGAACACCCAAACCCCATTCAAAATATCAGTACAACAGTCCCGGCAAAAATCGGTTGATCCCAGCCTGCAAGCCTTGAGTATTTGACCCTCCGCGATCGTGCCCATTGAATGTACGGAAATTCTGCGCTCATGGATGGGGGGGAGAGACGCCAAGAAACCCCCCCCGTGGGCCGCCGGCGAGAAATCCTGGAAAGTGGCCCAACACACTCCCGGATATCGGAAACTGAATCCGAGAAGCGAGCCCGGCTCTACTCGGGTCAGGGTGTAAATGATGAGACGGACGGGGGTCGGAAAATCTATGGAGATACATAGATTTTCCGACCCCCGTCCGTCTCATCATTTACACCCTGACCCGAGTACGAGTACACAGCAGAGCTCTGCAGCATCTGAGGGACCAAGCTACGTACAATACAACGAAATTAACCCCCGGTTCACGTCCCCCACGCCATGACACAGTATGATACACCAATTTCCACAAAGCCCGGGCCGACCCCGGTCAACACAACCGGGTAGGGTCCCGGGTTCGACCAAATCCTCCTTTAATCACTGCCCGTTAAGCATCACCAAAATGAGCAAAAAAAAAAAAAAAACCTCTATTGAGTCCAAAATCCCTTGGCTAATAATAAGTTACGGCAGCTCAAAACACTCAGAAATCGAGATATGATACTCGAGACTAGTAAAAAAAAGGGTGGTTTGCCAGGGTTACCATTTTTATAAAAAAATAAAAAAATTCGGCGCCTGTTAAATCCACCCTCGAGCGAGAGCCAAATCCCCAACATTATTGCTATTGTGAGGGACATTGAAGCCTAACCAGGCGGATAAGATATTGGTTCTGAATTGTAATACCGGTCGTATGTTAATCTGCCAAGGGTGACGTTATTACAAGCTAGCCCCTTAGCAAATATCTACCGTAGTCCGGTATCATAATCCTTTTTTTTTTTTTGCCCAAGAAATTAGCAGGAATGAACAAGTCCCGGATATTCCCCCTCCCCCCACTACGATACCAAAAATTCTCACCTACCGGTACGCCAGAAGCCCAATATCTTCATGAAGGCTTAAGATGCCCTATTTTCCCCCAATTAATTTATAGAGAATCATCCACTCTATGATCCGGCAGAGCCGTAATTCTTACCGGAGGGGACCCTTCGGTCGTTCAAGTCGAGGAATATTTCTTCTGCAAAGTAGGCCGACCAGATGTCCTCAACGTACAAACGCCGGCACCGACCCCAACTAACCGGGAGTCCCCTGCCCGGGTGAACATAGCAATGACGGAAGGCAATCAACAGTTGGAACGCCCTGTGCGCAGGGTTTTAAGGACAGCGCAAGTTGGCTACTGTGTTTGTTTATTGTGGATAATTGTGGATAATTCTCTCCCTAAATGCTTTCCTTTATTTTGAGGTGGAGTGTTCTGGAGAGGTACTGTAGAGAAACTCCTGAGATGAAAAGGACATCGGTTCCGGATTTTACTATATAAAATCGTAATACTATTATGTCTTGAGATGACCACCTCTGTTTTTCCCCATCATGGGGAAAATGTCGAACAATAAATAATAAGGACAATTTTGTTTCACCAGATCATTCCTTTTAGTCCGAATGTGCAGCACCCGGTGCGCACGATTAACATTAAGCGAAGATGGATAGGCGATTTGAAACAAAATGCCTTACAAATGATATGTGCTGCGATACCCAGCGGAGAGGGGGAAACACCACTGTACCGGTGCCGGGCAATACACATTTTCCCCTTGAAGAAAGCGGGTGCTTCCGAGGTGCGCTCCCACAGCATTGGTGTCCCCAATACCGGTACCCAAGCTTTTCCAAAATGCAGGTCCACTTGCAGGGCCAGCCAAGAGGGGGAGTGAAACCTCGGTGGAAACGAAATTTTCGAGTGATCCACCATGGATAGATACATGACTTATTTTCCTAGACCAAATATTAAGCTGATGACCATCAGAATCGCTCACAATCCAATAAATAGTATGATACCTTTGGTCGGTGCTCCTCGTCAAGTCATCATCCCTAGTATTTCCCCAGACTAAAGCAGCTTATCCTGCCGATTTGCATAATAGCCTGTGAATGGTACGAGTACAATAGTAAAGAATCATTGCTTCGTCTGCCAAAACGGCGAAACATACAGGCACAAGGAATGGGGTTCCGATATTCTATTCACTAAAGAATTTCCTTTCGGAGTGGAGGAACAGTACTCGAGCATGTGGTTCCTCCAATGAGTTTTTTTGGATCACAGTTGGTGTCTGATAGTATTCCGCGGCACGAGTATGTGTACGGTGCCGGTATAAGTACTACCTACTGAGCACACTATGCGTACCGTGCTCAGTAAGTGCACATCTCATTGCAATCTGCATGTCTTACCTTCCCCACTTTCGCTCGAGCGTCGGCGGAGCACCAAAACGGCCGGACGACGGTAAAAACTCGGATACGGAAATCTACCGGTACCACCCATCAGGCATCTAATCTCCGCATCCAAGAAAAACATCTCGAGAGGGAATAGTGTTCACCTGATGCGATATATTAGTACCTTGAAGGAACCAGACTTGCTTGATCTCGTCAACTGGTGTTCGTAATTTTGTCATCCCACTCAACCAAGCCTATCATGGTTTAGCTCAGCTGCTTGTCCGATCGTGGCCTGTAGGAGTAAAGACGGTATGATTGGTTATTTTATGGCCTGGGAAAGGTGTTGGGGGTTGTTACCTGAGAAGGGTGTGCTTTGGATGAATTTTTTACCCCCCGCCTCAAGGTATTACTGTACTCACTTCACCTGAGAATCGAGAAAGCAGAACACAGTATGATACAGTACCGCGCTTAACAGCATTCACCAACGCACAACCATGCTAGATCACAATAACTCATTGGCTGTGAGTGGTACAGTATCCGGCCTCCAATTTTGCATCTGCTCCCACGCGTCGCTCCCCATTCTCCAATTGCACTTCAACGCAGGCACGAGCCCTACGAGCACGCATCCCCTACTCATGCGGCTGAACCAATACGGTACGGTACTCGAGTAGAACACCTCAAATAACCTTCCCACGTAATTACGCCTGAAGAAGCGACGCGCAATTATGATAACCCAGATTCCATTCAAGCTTGACGGTGATTTGTACTCGAATACGATATCCCGGAGGGAAGATGAGACATAACTGAGACACGAGCGGTGCCTTACCGGTGCAAGCATCGTACAAGTAGGAGGTGAGCAAGGCTTAAGTTTAACAGGCACAAGTGCGGTAGCGAGAAGGACCCGCACGGTACTCGAGTAATTAGGATCTAGGTTTGCAGGGAATAGATCACCGCCACAGTGGGGGCAAGGATGTGGACTCACCATAAGTTAGGCTCACCGCTAGTCTAAACCCTCGCACGCTAAGGCACGCTAAGGCACGCCGCCGGATCTAGGGTAGAGTGGAAACCTAACCCTGGGGTAATACCATTTGAGCTCTCGTTGTGTGATATCATAGTTTTCCTCGCAGAGTCAGTTGGGGCTTGCTTACTTTCCTGGAAGGGGATAGAGTTCAGCTGAGAAAACCCGCGTATCCGAGGTGCATTTTTGCTTTGTTTTCGTTGTTGATGTGAGTGGATGATACCGCAGCTCTGAGCAGCTGGAGCGAACTGAAAAAGGCTTGGTTGTGGCTTGGACAGGACATGGAGATCCCTCGGGGACCCAGGGAGCTGGAGCATATTCCAACCACGGATGGCATAGAGCTGCTATTTTGGATCTCCTCAAAGTTTGTTTTTTAGGCATTGGTATTAGCTGGCCTTGATGACAGGCTAGGCTCCGGAGAATTTTTTCGGTCAATCCCCTATGCCTCGGTATCCAGGAAGAAACACCTGCCACCCCATAAACCCTCCGCTCCGCTGACAGAACTAGACTCTTGAACGTGGTTCTTTCCGTTACTATTAATGGAGGCCCGAGGCTCAAGAAGATATACCGATCCGAAGAGTTTTTCCGCACCCTATCCTAGCCCCCCCCGCCGAGTTAGTGGAGAACGGCTGGGTGAAGTGGTGTATGGCCGGTGCACACGAGTACACCAGTACTTGACTGTCTTATCAGGGAGGTATACCCGGGTATGGCGGATCTGTTTACACGTAAAGTGGGCTTACCGTACTCGTATCGAACTGCCGCTGGGCGGGGTATCATACTTTGAAATTTGGGAGTGCGGCCGATCTAATCGGAGCCATGAAACTTTCACCTCTTCACTAGGCATCCTGACTGTAGTCCGAACCGCTACTCATCCCGGACATGATTCCACAAATCGTGCCAGAGACCTTTAAACTCATATCTAATCCATATCCGTAGTTTGATGTTGCCATTTTTCTCTCCAGATTAACTTTATACCGCTTTGTCACAAGTACAAATCGTTGGAAAATCCTACTTGAGGTCTGCATTGAGCTACCTGTATTGCCCGAAGGCAGGGTACAGTACTGTACTCGAGTACCGTACTCGAGTTGATTTTACTAGCAGCAGCGTCAGCGCCACGCAAGAGTTCTCTCAGGTATGCATGCAAGGGGACTGAAATAAGCCAAGGCAAAGGAAAGCCAAATCAAGCCAGCTCACGGCCGAGTTAACCACCGTACTGGTAGTTGATAGGATTTGAATGCTGTGCTCGAGTTGCGCTAGAGTCAGACCGCGAGTGATTCTAGTTGCCACAAATTATTACGCTTGTGGCGCCATCTTGTGGCGCCATCAGATCTATTTATGGTGAATTCAAGCTTTCTTTGCTGGACTACCGTACTGAGCACCATAGCCACTTGTGCTAACTTTTCTTCGGGTATCGGGATCTTGAGATCTGGAAAGAGATGCATTGAAGGGTTTCCCGATACCATACCATCAGTTACCCTCTTAGTTTCTCATCTGCTCCGTCCGGCGCCCTGACTAAGTTTGTCACCCCCGCCATCGTCCTACCCAAGCCTCGTGGGACGGATGCTGGTGGACCGGTACCATGGTTTTCTGGAGATCCATGCTGAGGATTTTCCGGCCTTTGCCCCGATTACCGGCACTTTGCTTCGAAGGTACTGTACGGTACTCGCACGCTACTATTTGGGCAAGACTGGATATCGGATTAATTACTCATCACGACTAACCGAAGTATTTGCATATCCTTACCAGCGTACAATAACTCTACCACTGCTAACCCGAGAGAGAACTACAAGAATTGAGCAAGAGGGAATTCAATTCTGTCTTGCTCTTTTTACTGGTAAATTTATCTTCGCTGCTAAGCGACCACTCAAAGATGGCTTCTACTGCATTTGTTGAGAGGGCCTAGACACGAAGATGTTGAACCAGAGCTTGGGTGTGTGTGTGTGGCTCTGGCGCTAGATTACGTCCCCCTTCCTCTGTTTTGGGTTAGTCTTTGGTGAGAGAGGGCATGGGGGTGGAGATGTCTTTGGATAGTGGCTGGGTGTTCAGCCCCCGTGTTGAAAAGCGTTTATCTTGAAGCAAGTCCTTTTGGGGGTTCAAGGACTTTGGTGTGTGTGATGACTTTTTTTTTTTTATATCATACTCGAGTACCCGGGGGGATGATTAGATAATAGTTTTGGCCCAGAGCCGTAACTAAATTTAATGTGGAATCTCAAGAGCTTTCAGAGACAATAGGTAATCGGGGGTAGCTACCGGGTGTGATATCTCAGGAACATGGATAGCAGATGGGAAACATAAACCGGAATTGGGGATGGTCCATTAAGAAACTTGTCTGGGTGTGACATTGCGTTTCTTTCCAGACAACGTGATAGTCTGATCAAATAATCCCTAGGGTAGGTACTTGTACTCGTACTGTACGAGTACAGTACATCGCCACCCACCAGTTTCGAGTATACAGTGCTTAGATACGGTACTCGTATCATACAAATCTGCTGGAAAAACTTGGCATTTGAAAACTCTTTTCCGATCCGGGGCCAGAATGCCTCTACCAGTAGTCTACTCGAGTAATGCCAATGTGAGCGCAGAATACAGTAGATTACGGGCAACTGGCTACTCTACTACCGGTAACCGACAAAGATGACAAGAGATGAGTAGGTGCTCATCATGGCTTGTGGCGGTGCCGCCGTTAGAAATATCAGCACCCCCAGTGCCCCCTTTCAACACACGTGGTCCGTGCCATCCTTTCCAGAAATCGTTCCCTAGAATTTCCAATGCAACCACCACTTTGTAATCCTTGGTTTCGGCTCGGATCAAATTTCAGCCCTGTAGTTCCTTCCTTCTTCCGGAAGAGCTTCTCTGCCGTCTCGGTGTTTCCGCTTCTCTTCCTTTCATCTCATCTCGTCCTGTGGTGGTTATGGCTGAGTAAGGTACTGGTACGGTATCCCAGCAGCGTACTCGAGCACTCGAGCACTCTCCTACACTGCCGCTCCCCTACTAATTTACGCAGGCGGGTTGTCGTAGGGGGAACGATATATATATTCCCCATCATGCCCGCTCGAATAGCCTTCTCTCTCTTTACCTTTCCTCTTCACCTCATTCAGTCGTTCAACACTCTCCCTCATTTCAATATTAATTCTTCTTATTTTTCTTTAAACTTGCTTTACGCACCCACGCTCGCTTAAGATGCATACTTCAAAGTCTCTTTCGCTCCTCGCTGTTGCGTTGATGCAGGGTCTTGCGGCCGCTGCCCCTCAGGGTGTTCATTATCAGTGAGTCTAATTGGTAGTGGATATCATCACGATGCAAGAAACTAATATCTTGGTAGCATGAATGGAACCATCACTGCAACTGGAACTAGCTCGTCCAGCTCTGTCGCTTCCCCAATTGGAACTGCTCCATCCCACTCCTTCTCGGTCCCCGTTCCCATCGGAACTGCTCCATCCCACTTCTCCTCGGTCCCCGTTTCCTTGGGAACCGCTCCATCCCACTCATCCTCGGTCCCCGTTCCCATGGGAACTGCTCCATCTCACTCCTTCTCGGTCTCCGTTCCCATCGGAACTGCTCCATCCCACTCATCCTGGGTCTCCGCTCCCATGGGGACTGCTCCATCCCACTCTTCCTGGGTCTCCGCTCCCATGGGAACTGCTCCATCTCACTCCTTCTCGGTCTCCGTTCCCATCGGAACTGCTCCATCCCACTCATCCTCGGTCCCCGTTTCCATGGGGACTGCTCCATCCCACTCTTCCTGGGTCTCCGCTCCCATGGGAACTGCTCCATCCCACTCCTCCTCGGTCTCCGCTCCCATGGGAACTGCTCCATCCCACTCCTCCTCGGTCCCTATTCCCATCGGAACTGGCACCAACTCTTCTCGAAGCTCTGTTGTTCCGATTACAGCGTCGTCCTCCACCATTTCTCACGGAACATCAATGGTCGATGGCTTTACCACCGCCTTGTCCACCATGACCAAGACCAAGACTTTGACATGGACCGTCATGGTTCCTTGCACCACCGTCGCTGCCGGTACAACTAGCTACTACACCACCGCCTCGGTGTACACCACTTACGTGTCAGACGTGAAGACCATTACCATCACCTCCGCCTGCACAAAGTGTGCTTACGCCACTCCCACACCAGCTGGTCCAGGAGGTTCAGTAGCACCCGATACCACCATCATCAAGCCCGCAGACTCGACCCCTACTAGCTCCGTCAAGACAATTCAGGAGATCAAGACCGTTGTTCCGATCGTTGTCTCAGCCGGACAAACCACCACTGCTCCCGCGGCCAGCGTTCCTTCTAACCCTACTGGCCCTGCTGGCCCTGCTAAGGGTACCACCTCTGTCGTCAGCGGAAGCGGTGCCTGCCCTGCTGTCTCTACTGTTACCGTGTACAACCCTACCACCATTTATGCTACTGTCACCGTTTCCCCAGGGGTTTCCACTCCTTCTACCACCGTCATCGGATGCTCCGCTGGCAAATGCACCACCATCACGAACGTCAACACGAAGACCTTCACCAACTGGAATGGAACTGAGCCCACTGTTACCTTCAAACCTACCGGAAAAGGCTTCGCCACCGGTCTGACAACCGCTAAATAGGGAGGACACGCAGATTTGATTAATGTTTACTTAACTTGACGATTCGCTTTTTGGAATTTTTTGCAACTTTTTATGGTCCTATGCTCTGATCCATCCAACTTCTTGGTGGACGGCCCGAGCTTTTGGGGGGTCCTAGTGTTTTTAATGTTTGATTTTTTTTCGGTGGGAGAAAAGTACAGTAGAGAGTGGAGGGATGGGAAATATGTAGATGTGGTGCTGTAGTTAGTGCTAAAGTGAATTTGTTGAGTCAAGTCACATTAAAGTTCGAGATTGTACCAGTTTTTTGTGATGAAATTTTACTCGAGATCCACCACCCCATTGACCATTTCTATCCCGCTTGGGAAATTAGTAAAACGATATTGAACCGCCCCCCACCCACGTCTTCCGATCCACCCATTTCAACATGCCATCTCAGGTCAACCTTCGAACCAGTACCCCCACCCTCCTATTCCATTCGAAACCCCTCATTCCCCTTCAGGCCCCCTACCAGGGTCCTCCTGTCCCGAGTGACTCTCTGTGACCCCGTTCACCGCATACACACTCCCAAAAGAGCTCCATCCCTGTCATGTGCTTTTTGATCGGGGGGAGCAGAGCGCGCACCGATCATTAGGATAAGGTTTTACCGCATCTGTTGGCTCCGCTCTCGTTTATTGTGTTTAGTGCGAACGTGTCCCGTGCTTGGATTGTGATTTTTTCCATGTTTTTCATGCAGGTACGAGTACGGCACGGTGCGGCACAAGAATTGATCAACAATTTCTGCTCGGGCCCGGTGCCACTGAGATGTGTGGGTGGTCTTAATTCTGATATGTATGATACAAGTTGGTATGATATTCTTTGGTAAAGCGTGCCCGAGCGGGACAGGGGAATGTTCGAGTAGAATTGAAGGTTGTAGGGACAGGGATGGTACAAGTGGGGGGGCGTGCGGAGTGTGGACGAGAGGAGATGTTCTTTCCGGTTGGGAGCGATGGGTTTATTGTTGACTTGGGATATTGTCACTTTGGTCACTTTGCGGATCTGGGGAGGTTGATTGAAGTGGCGCCGCGTTGCGGAGGGGCGGCGACTGATCGATCGTCAGGCGGAAATGGCTTCTCATTTCTTCCGCCGTTCGTTTGAGCGAATTGTGTGTACAGGTAAGTAAACTTTCGAAGCTGCAAGCACGGTACACCTAGTAAGCGAGCTTCCATGGCTACTGTCTGCGCGAGAAATCACGTGAATCCGCAAAGTGGGCTCGGTAGTCCCACGTGTGATAACCGATCGCTGACTGCCCTTTCACCGGTTTTCCATTCATTCAATATTAATACGAGAACATGGAATGATTTTCCATCTCATCCTAGACATAAAGTCATAATATGATACTCATGAAACTCAAGCTATGGCTGACTATACTACAGCTACTTTATAATATTTCATTAATTTGATAATTATATGCAGCTAAGCTTTTCACATTCGAATTCTAATTCTAATTTACCATTAAAATTGACAACTACTAGTAAATTTTTACAATTCTAATTGATATTTCTTTTATATAAGACTGCTGTTAGTCTGCTCTCCTGTACCTTTCTCCTTTATCTTACTACTATTGGTTCCACTCTCCACTAAAAATATTAAGTGATATATAACTACAATCTTTAAACAATAAATTTTCTTATATCAGAATTTCTTCAACATGACTACCACTTCTTACTTTAATCTATTCTTTCTTACAAGCCTTTTCCTCCACTATTACAGCATCTTTGCTATACCTACCAATGTTGCAGATTCTATTATCAAAGCTCCTGAGATTGGAGTCATGAGTCTATATTTTACTCAGCTAATGCAGGCACTCCCCCTGCTACCACCTCCAGAGAATGCAACCTCTCTTGCTGCCTCCCGAAAGATTTTATCAGATGTTATTGATACTTTTAATCAAAATTACAAGCATCTTAAAGGAGATGAAGTTACCTCAGCAGAGCATCAAATATGTGAGACCTCAGGAATGTCTCCACGCTGGCTTGATGCATTGGCTGCTGCACATAGGATATTAAATATTGGTGACAGATGTGTTATGACCAGAAGATGTACTGAATTCTCAACTTGGGGAGAGGCAGCAATTGGAGCTTGCACTCGTGCATTCTTCCTTTGGGACCTTGAATGCAGGACTATGTGGCGTTGGGTTGTTGGAGTCTGCATGGGATGTTCTTCTAATATTAATGGAGAGGATAGATCTGGAGGCAGATTTATATTCGATGATAAGTCACAGAGTGATGTTAGAGTTTATCGGAATTAAATTATTATTTTTTCTTACTAAATAGGTAGATATATACATTGATATGAAATTTTACATTTATTTTTATATATTCCAAATTGAAATTTAATGATATTATATTTTGTGAAGTATATAGGACAAGAGTCAGATTACCACTATATTCACTTCTATTTAGGTACAACAATGAGACTGAGAAAGGAGTTGATAGAAAGAATCTTAGGGAGCAGAGGAATGCATATGAGTATGAGAATAATGAGTGGAAAAGGTAATTTTTTTTTTTTTTTATATCATGTATTCGTTGTTAAGGTACAGTCGTGTCCGGAAAGTCTTCGCACCCCTCCATAGCAACCGATCCCACATGATACCCCAACTTTCAACTTTTTCCAATAAATCAGAAAGTATATAAATAAAATAATAAAATTTACTTTTAGATTGAGAAATATCCTGAGTAAAATTTTACATAAGAATAAAATTAAAATATGTTTGGTTTGTGCTACTATAAGTTGATGCTAGAATCTGTGAATTTTGGTAGAAAATTTCAACAAAAACTATCTATTATATACCTTGGGCTCAAAGCTATGAATGAAAGATCTAAGAGACAAAAAGATAGATATTAATACTTAAGATATTAGAGATTATGTTAGATCAAATAATGTGTTATATAAATGTCAAGGTGATCATAAATGTATGAATTTATCTCTATTGGTCAAAGTATTTTTGTAATGAGACTCCACTGAGTACTATTACAAGTAGCCAAACCTACACGCATACCGGAGTCAAGAGACTACCGCGGTAGGGCTGGCGGTAGACTTAGGTCTACCAGGTGGAGGTACCGGTGGTTAGGTACCTCAGTCGGGCATGCTAGGCCATACCAAAGGTACATAGGTCCTAGTAATGGTTGGGGGTTACCCTACTCTGTAGGGTAACCCAAGTAGTCAATTTGGGAGTTACCCTGAATTACTCGACGGAGAGTCCAGGTAAAGTTACCTTACTCTGTAGGGTAACTCGGGGTACAGTTACCCTACCTTCGGACTAGGGTTACCCTGCCTTGGGCCACGGGTTACCCTGCTATGGAGTCAAGTTACCCTACCTTGAAAGTAACTTGTTACGCAGGACTTCGGGGGAAGTTACTAGATTGTTTGTCACGCGAAACTACATAGGGTGTTCGAATCTCAGGTTGTGCAGATCACTCCGGCACAACCAGTTGAGCTCCGAACAAGCTGTAACTTGGAGGTGTGGTGGCTAACACCCCCCTCCGGCCCCGTTATAAGTCCCTAGCATCATGGGCTACAGCCTGAAGAGTTGCTGTAAGTCTAGCAAAAGTCTCTAAGTGGAGATGTTGCCGTAACTCCGTATGCGCTCACGCCGTCCGTCCGACCGGAAGCTGTCCGCAGGATATATGAGGGGGAAGAGGAGAACCTGGAGAATAGCCTCCAGGTGGTTTCGTGTAAAACGGACCAAAACTGACGGAGTAATACTGCTTTGAAGTAAGAGTAGTATGTGAGGTTACCGGAGGCCAGTAGGCGAGGTAACCGAAGTCCGTTGCCCCGAAAGTGTAATAGTATTGGAGAATCGTTAAGGACTCTAAGACACTAGTCTGAGGTCACGATAAGGCTTACTTCTAGGAGGGTTGACTGTGGGTAGCGCCTATTGGTAGTCAACCTCCGAAGGGGTCTATCGGGGGAGCTACATGGCTATCTTCCGGAATGATATAGAAATGAGTAGAACTGGATAGATGTTCAGGGGCTGCGAATGCTTGTAGAAGACTAAGTGTATATGGGTGGAGAGTTCCATAGTTGGTATAGTATCCGCACGGGCATGACAGCTCGCCACTGGCATGACCACGATATGAAGAGTTTTTACTCCTGCGGTTGCATTGGAGATGCAGCGGCTAAAACACTTCTATCGGGCAGATGTTAGAACACCACCGAGTGGTCTAGTTCGCTACGGAGGATCGTTGGTCCGACCCGTAGAGGTTGGCTAGACAGCCCACGGGAGTTGGGTGCTCGCGAACGCAGAGTAGTGATGGGGAGTAACTGGCAGCATACCAAACCTACTTAAGTATATGCGAGTTCTCCTCTACTCTGGCAATCAACTACCTCTCGAGATCAGGACTTAATTGAGTAAAGCTGTGGCTTAACGATATTAAGTTTTACCGTTTATTTTTTCAACTCCACTGTTGATTATCTTTATCTTTACTTCTGAAAGAATACTTCGGTGCGGTCGCAACCTCGGGATCCATCTTCCCAGAGGGAGCCCCCGTTACAATTTTAAATAAGCTACTAAATCTAGAAAAATTTCTATTTGCAGCTCTAAAATTGCTCATGTAGGAAGTAATACTTCCTAAAGATTATAATACATCATTTTTGAGATTATCTAGCACTGTTAGATGCCCAAAGACTGCAACTGAAATATTCTTTATAATAGTTAGAAATAGTTATCAAAGTTGCCATTTACAGACTGCAATAACAGGATGGAAGATTGATCAAAAAATATATTATACTCTGAACTTGATCTACAGTTAAGGGGTAATTACTTTGATAGTATAAACATATATTTAAAATAATTAAAACATAGTAGTATTTCACTCGGAGAAAGACATATCAATATTCCTCCTAATATTATCAATTTTGATTTCCAGAAACAAACAATGACTCAAATCCCTATAAGATATATTTGTTACATTCTTGTATATTCCTAAAAGCTATTATTTATATTTCATTTCCAATTAATTCATATTCTTATCTAAAAATAGAGAAACTAGATATGGAGTTTTTGGAGTAAAATGCTTGTATAGAAAAATCTTAACTAAATAAATTATTTTTGATCAGATCTTTATACATATATTATATCCTAATTCACAATTACCTAGATATTACATATATTTAATATGAAATTATTATCTTAGTAGGTTATAAAGATAAAAAATATTTTATAAGGCTTATTTATAGTAAGTGCATTTTAGTTAGTACCCAAACATACTAGTCTGTAAACTGTATTTGATGATAAAATTTTACAATAATTTCTAAAAATACTCCTTATAGTTTATATTTTACTATGTATTTAAATAGAATCAATTCATAGATTTATTGTGGACATTTGGTTCATTAATATTCACTTGGTTGAATTGGCCAGGGGTGTGAAGACTTTCCGGACACGACTGTACAAGAACTCGCATGCAGCGTGAGCTATGGCGTAAACAAAACCGTAAAGCACGCATCCCTCCTCCGTCTGAGGCAAAAACCGAGAACCCTAAGCCCCTCTGGTATGGAGCCAACCGCACATCTCGCCCTGAATCAAGCCTATCCTTACAACACAAGCGAACTCAGTTCTAAGAGAAACCCGAAACAAGAAAAGCAGGAAGCCCAAGGAAAAATCCCCCCGGAAATCTCGAACACAAAAAAAACCAAACTCATACCCACTAGGAACACCCATAGCAGACCTGGCCACCCAGAGGCTAACCCAAAGAGCCCCAAACAAAGTAGGAGCCGGGCACACCGGGGCCAGAAACTCTAGCAACGGTGTGCCCCCGCAAAGCAGCGGTAGCCAAGGAGGAAGGGATGGTGCCGACCGGCCTGAAACAGTGCAATACCGACCGGAGGCGGGAGACCAGGGCTTGGGTCCCCAATAAAAAACAGGTGGCAGTAAGGTGCCAGCTAGGGGAGTAGTAAGATGCTAGCTTAGGATAGGGGCAGTAGGGTGCCAGCCAGGTGTAAGGGGGGGGGTAGTAGGGTACCAGCCGACCGAGCCGAGGAGAGGAGAGAGGAGGGGTAAACCCAAATGCTGAAGCAACTATTGGATACGTGTTTGTGCCTGAACTAGGTAGCCTCCTGAAGCCCCCAGTGCCCACGGATGACGAAGCAACCGTATCGGGTAGAGAGGAGGAGGATGGCGAAATCGATCGTAGTCTGTTGAGAAGACCAACCACGACACCCCGACCGTGGGACTGACCCGTACCCACCAGCGGGACAAAACCCGGGCCCAGCAGAGGGATTAACCCGAACCGACCAGAGAAAAGCAGAAGGAGTCCATCATAATCGCGTACCGCAAGCCATGTTCCCAGCCGTCTGTTGTAGGGAAAAAGGGGAAACCCGACCGTGCTAATGCTAAGCGAGGCTAAAGCAAAAGCGGAAAAAAAGAGAGCCCAGCATTCAGAGATGCCAGGAAGGAGTAGGGAGAATCTCAAGAGGGTAGACCTCAAGAGAGAAGGTAGGAGAGAAGTTCTACCATGATAGAAGGATAAAAAGTGATGGCCCAGTCCCCCCCCTAGAGGGGAGGACCAGACGTGAAAGATCGTGAGAATTCCTGTGGTGTTGAGATTTCAATCACAGGAGGTGTAGCGGAGACGGTCGGTGTGAGTGGAAAAGGTAATATTTATGGTCTTCTATAGGGAAATTTGACAAAAAATATACATCTACTAATGAAAGAGAAAAAACTTAAAACCTGACAAGAGGAAGGAAATCTGCCGCACTCTCTAATTATTAAAAATTACTAATATAAATTCAGTATAGATATCAAGTATCTACTTAGTGTTCGTTATGGGGTGGGATAGGGCGGGTTTTCTCTTACCGGCCCACCTTGATTGACTCCGGCTCGGGGGAAATGTTTTTCCCTAATTTCCCTCCCTACCCTCGTGCGGGGCCCAACCCCGCTCATTCCCCAGACAGGCCCCATTTCTTGCCACCAAAATTTGACTGGGGCCTGTCCGGGTCATGGGCGGGGTGGGACCTGGGCGGGGAACGGGGTGGAGAATGCTGAAAAAAAAAAAAAAAAGGCCCCGTAACGAACACTATATCTACTGCTATCTGGTTTATCTCTAAACAAACTGAGACTGTACAGTAAGCTAGCATTTACGTTTAATATTACTTCTGGAAGGATATTTGCCTAATATTCTTACTTGTAATTAGGTAATAAAATATTATAATCAACAATAGAATATTTTAAATTAATTTTTATATGATCCTTAATGTCATATCCCTTATGTGTAAAAAATAACCACTTACTATAGTATCATTTTAATAAATTATGATATTATCTTGTTAATTATATTCCATAGAATGGTAAGTTCTTTGTTTTCAAACCCTCATTTTCTGTCAACTAAATTTGGTTTTCACAACCCTAATCTGAACTCCTCTCTCTATAAAAATGACACTCCCCCTCTGTTCTTTTTCATTCTTTCTCATCATCTTTCCTCCATCATACTCACCTTCACCATCCTCTGCCAAGACCTTCAACAACAACAAATATAATTTCTTTAAGCTATTGATCTTCTGATATCAAAATACCACAACATGACTATTACCTCTTACCTTACCACTTTCTTCCTTTCAGTCTTTCTGCTATTCCATACCAGTACGTTAGCTGCACCTGCTGATACTATCGATTCAACCACTCAAGTTCCTGAAATTGGAGCTACGAGCACATACTACACCGAACTCATAAAGTCGATTCCAGTCCTCCTAGCTGCCAAAAATGCTGCCGACCTTGAGACCAACCGAAAGATCATGGAGGATGCCATGAAAGCCTTCAATCAAACCTATGGACACCTTCTCATTCCTGGAGAAAATGACAAAGTTACCCCTTCTGGCCACCGAATTTGTGAGACTACCTCTGGCTCCCCTCGCTGGTCTGATGCATTGGCCGCCTCTCATAGGGTTTTGAACCATGGTGAGCGCTGTATTATGGATAGACAGTGCAACACATTTGGCACCTTTGGTGAGGCATCTGTTGGAGCTTGTGCTGGGGGTCCTAAGCTGTGGGATCACGACTGCAGGGTCATGTGGGCTTGGCTTATTGGAATCTGTAACACCTGTGTCCGCAACATTGATGGGATAGACAGGACTGGAGGAAGGTATTTGTTTGATCATCCATCTGAGAGTGATGTTAGAGTTTATCACTCTTAAGCCTGGGGATGGATGTTTCTCTTTCTTTCCTTTGTTCAAATAAATGGATGGATTTGATTTTTTCTTTTTTTTTATATGTACTGGTTTGATTTGTTTCCCTCTTTTGTGCATTTTGGGATAAATACAATTAAATGAAGCTTGTATGGTGCCCGCGGGTGCTGTATAAGTAGGTTCATATAATCACGGGAGTGCTCCGGAGGGGTGAGCGGGTGAAATATTTGAAGCAAACGCTAAGGGGACGAACTCCGTACCATGTCTACTCATTCGTTCGTTCTTCGCGCATCTAATCCTGACGATTTTCCTACGTGGAAATGAGCTAAACGCACACCTCCTCCTGTCAGACTACTCACCTTTCTGTTGCCTCAGAAATCTTTGGGCACACACCCTGCCGGTCCCCTGTTGCTAGTACTGTTCAGGTATGAGATCTCGAACGAACGTCGGCACAGATTATCACTCGATCCACTGGACATTCGGTCCTCTTTTTTTTTTTTTTTTTTTTGTTTTTAAGATATCGTCTTCCGTTGTTCGCAAACCTCTTTATCTCACACTCATTACATTCCGGGTCCCCTATCATTGTTTATTTATTTACATCGGGTTGCATTAATTTCGGTGATAGTACGCTTTTTCCATCGGTTTCCCGATTTATTCGGCGGATATCGCATAAGCTGAGTCCGGTAGCCTATCCTACCCTCTGCCGATAGGTTTGAAGGCGTGTACAGTACTGTACTGGTGTGGGAGCAGTGATGCGATGAGGGCTGAAGAACGAGAAAGCAGGAATTTTTTTTTTCCGATGATGATGGTGGTGGATGAGATCGTTATTATTTTGTTTACATGTCCGGGAATTAAGCCCTCCCCTATGCGTTTCTCAAAGAGATATCGAAGTTCCAATTGAAGTTGTGAAATAACTTCCTATGGTTCTCTGCGAGCATAATATTGAAACATTGTTTGTTGGAGATGGCTATCCGCACAAGTAGGTACGACATCCCGATGCCCTAACACGGGAAAAAAAAAAAAAAAAAAAAAACTCTTCCCCCACCACAATTATTATGTTATCCTCTGATGTCCTCTCCCTTCATTGAACAATCGACAAAACTTTCTCCCCTCCATCGTTACTCCTTCATTTGTTAAACCCTTTTTACTACTCCCGACTCCGTGCAACCACCGGTCCGATCATTTCCTGTTTTCACTATTGTTTCCGTTAAATACGGCAAAGTCTAAGCTCGGTCTACCTGACGTTAAACTGAGCACTCTGGCACGGGGCCCCACTAACGGGGACTTGTCGATTCTTATGTGGTCATGCTACAGCAGGCATCTAGCACTCTGGGGGGGGGGAGGGTTCAGATAAGGGCGGGTGTATTACCGTGAGATTTGTTTCGACTACGATTGGGGATGAATTCCCCTCCTAATGTTCTGGGATAACGTAACGGGGGTGTCTGCCGCTGTGCGGGCAGCAGAATGGGCCGGCTACTGTGCGGTCTCTGGGAGCGGTTTGAGGATAGCTGATTACTTGGGAATACCAGGAGCAGGACGGCACACTCTGTCCCAAGTACCGACGAAATATTAAAAGCATTGGGCATAAGAAACGTTTTACAAGTGGGAGTATCTTTCGATCGGATGGTCATAAGATCTATTCATTGGCACGCAAGTTTAATTCTGTAAAACTCGGTGCTGTACAGTACTTATGACTCCCTCCATGTGAGAAATCCACATCAGACGGCTACAAATTCGAGGATTCATCTCCTCACAACACCACTATCCGTTCCAGTGTTGCACCCAGCCCGGCCACACGAAGTCGCAACTGAACGTTTATTGCCGCGCCTCCGATGGACGGTTGTTTCCTGTCGGATTGTCAGCGCGCTACTTCGGCCTATGTCTCGGGGCATTATCTCGCTTACGTAGATTTCTGAGAGAAAAACCGACTCATAGCCCGTCGCATCGGGGCTTCAATCTGTGGAACCAAGGATTCTAACTCTATACCTCCCCCTTTCCCTCGCATTCGTCCAGAGCGTCTATGCACGGAACGAGGGCGCGGGAATTAACAGAGGTACGGGTAGTCTGTAACATCTTCACAATTCCAGGGCTGCAGTCCCCGACCACCAATGTCCGTTTTCTGCTCTTCAAAGGCTGTCAATCACCAGGGAACTGATGCCGTATATCTAGATGGACAGGGTGTATTAGCGCGGTGGTTAATGTGTTTAGAGGGGCGGTCTCGCTTACCGGTACCCGATGATATAAGTCTTGCCAACCCTGTGAATTGCTATATCTGCAGTATCCATCTTAGCAGTATCTATCTTAGCAGTATCTATCAACTATATCGTAGCGGAAACTCGGTTTGTCTGGAGAGGCGAGAGAGGCTGCACGTTGTCGAACCGAGTGCGGGGTTCAAGTGGAGACAGCCAGGCCAAGATTTCAACGGGGTCCTTGTTATCGAAGGAGGTGATATTGTCGCTGAAAGCTCGAGACATTTTTCGTTTTTCGCCGCTTTAGAAATTGAAAATGGATTTTTCCTTTATCGTACTATCATGTAGAAGAAACTCCTTGAAATACACTTACTGGGGATCTCCGCCAGCCCAGTGAAGGGGTGCGGAGAAAGCGCCAGCAATGGATTTCAAGAGTCTGTGAAGGTGTTGGTGGGGGGGGAAGGTTGATGAGCCCCTCTCCCAAGCCCCTAGTTAAAACAGATAGATAAACAAAATGCGGGGTCCTAGTAGTGGGCACTTGGTGACTGCGGTATCCGATTCCGGTATCCACTTGAAACTTGTGAAACCTGCACGATAGCTTGAGGAGTTTGACCATGGATCGGGGGAAAAAGAATGGTGTCTCCTTTTTTTTTGTTCGAGTGCTAATTATCTAGAAGATTTGCCCCGTGTGTTCAAGCGAAAAAGGCGTTACACACACACCAAAGTCATTCGTCCCGAAATGGTTGCATAAACCTTTCCAAATTCCCTGGCTAAACACTTCTATATCATAGCCTGCTGGTGCGTCAAGGCAAAGTTAATAAATTTACTATTCCATCTACTCGGACTGTACCGATAACACGAGGAATGCCAGGAATCCTCGAGTACTGTACAGTACTAGTACTCGTACAGTACCATGCTGACATCATACCAGGTCCCGCCCAAGAAGTGTTTCAGTTACCGATCTTTATCAACACCCCCTTGCATCCAGTCACTACTACTTGTACTCGAGTACGCCCCAGGCTGAGGAGGAAGTCTCACACCAAACACCAGCAGTGATGGCTTTTTTTCTGGAAATTTCTATAGGTCGAGAAAAGTGTATTGCACGAGTATTGTATTTTCCGAGCGGTTGACCCAACCGCTGTGTTCGTCAAAAACAAGACCACAATTCATGCGGGGCATATTATTTCCGCTTCCGGTTCATTGCTGATTGGGAATGCAATGTACTAGTACTTGTAGAACGACTTCAGTCGGTACCTTCGCTATCTCATCGACTCCTGATCCTCCCCCCGCATTTGGGTACCGTATTGACTAAGGGGAGCATCTACGAGTATCCAGAGGACCTCGAATAATCGCCATGTGGTCCTAAATTGCCTACTTTGTACTCGAGTAAAAAAGGGGGTGAAAAAAAAAAATGAAAAAGAGCCACTCAGCTCCCCCTGAGAGACAAGAAAACAAAAACAAAAAGAGACACTCAACCTTACCAGGGGAGGCAACTCCAACGACATTAACACACGGTTCGAGTTTCTATGGTAGTCCGTCCCGAGTCGCTGAATGGCCATCCCTTCGACTCGGTAATTTTACTCTCGCGTCGTCGCGCTGGAGTGCCAGCGCTTAACTTACCCAACCACCATAACACACACACACACCCGCTCGCATTCTTCCGAGCGGTCACTAGTAATCACTCGTCTTCCCACCTACTCGAACGTAATGAACAAATGGTCGAAGTGTGACAACGGTAAAATACAGACACGGAATAGTAAGACTTGCCCGACTCATGATGCGCCTGAAATGTCATCCCCAAAAACAGATCAGATGGCATCCGAATGAGTTTATAAGGTTCTGCACATTCCCTCACGTAAGGGGTCGTGCAATGGATCGGGCTCGCTGACATTTCCCACAAAATCCATGGGGCCGTCACGGTTCCCGTAGGATACCGGAAAAAATTTGAATGATTGGACGGTGTGCTGTGAAGTCTAGAATTCCCCCTCTGGAAAGGGGGCAAAAAAAAAAAAAACTGCTGAGACAAAGCCCCTTTCCCTCTTCCGGGACTGAGAAAACAAAATTTTTTCGACCTTGCTGAGAGAGAGGAAAGCCCAACGACATACCAGTAGCGCACCGTCCAATTATTGTGGAATAAATTGCGTGAACTGTGGAGACACGAAAAATTGGCGATTTTCATTCAAAACGGGTATTATATCTTTTTATATCAGCGTCAGTGCAAATTCCTAGTGCTTGGGTCCTGTTTTGGAATTAGTCTCACTAGTTAATTAGAGCTATCCACAGAATGAAACATATTTGTTATACAAGTAGAAATACTAATTTTAGAACCGATAGGTATTCGGCTATCTATTGGTACGTTTTTCATTTTAATTGATTGGGGGAGGTGGTGGTGCAAATTGCGATTTCCGTGACTTTGAATTTCGATCTTTTATTTTTACGCGTTTTGGCCTGTACTTGGTCCCAGCAACGATGAATTTTGCCCAAGAACTACTCGAGTATATACGTCTGGCCTCACACGTCACGGCTCGCGTGTGGTGGGGGATGATATGAGAGGGGTAGCGAAAAGGATAAGCTCGAGTGGAGTGTAGAGTTTGCTCACGGAGAATGTGTACTAGTAACTTTACCGAAACTCGGCATGCCTGTTGCTGCCCAAAGCAAGAGAGTATGGAAAAGGGATAAAGGGCGGTGCTTTGGAGATTGAAATCGCTGTGGGTCAGGCACTAACCGTGGGAAAACAGTAAGCTAAACAGCCGATAGAGATCTTAGCTAAGGGTAAGCCAGGAAGTGTATATATATCCTGGACAAATATCATCTCTATAAGCCAAACGAGATTCCACAAAGAGCGGCAAATAAGAGAACTACAGAGAAACATCCTGGCAATGACAGAAATCCAACAGACACCCAGGGGAGGTGGGCGAACAATCCATCATCGCCAAGCACAGCCCACAACCACGGTGAGAAATAGTCCTTGAACTGAACGCCCTACGCCGACCGCCCAATGGCCACCGGTAGGAACAAGATAAAACCAACGCAATTACCACACACCTAACCGTATAAGCCATGAAAGCCGCTACCGAAGGCCAGATGTTTGGTTGCCCCATTTCCCGTGAGTAATACAGCAGAAAGGGGACTTAGGTCCTGAGGGAAAACTTATGCTATTGCAACCGGCCCCCGAACTATTTGAGACTTCATTGTAAGCTGGGCTCAATGAGGCTTTCGTATTTGAGGTCAAACAGCCAGTGAATTGCGCTGTCGAGTGAGCGTTGGCTTATCGAGATGCTGGTGCCTGGTAACTGGACCCAGCTCCGAGAAGCTTATAGCCACTTAGGACACACCAGATGATATGCCTTGAGGTCCGTGACTACCCCGGATTCCCTCGATCCCCAGTGGCCGATACATGCCAAATAATACTCGGAGCTTAATAATCCCATAGTTCAACTGTTCCATCCCTCCAATGCATATTAGTTATCCGCGTTCTACCTTCCCATCGGGAACCTCCACTACGCCACTGACGGGCATATTGTATAGTCTCAAATAATTGAACCGTGTGTTATGTCGTTGGGATTGCCCCCTCTCGTAGGGTCTGGCTTTTTTTTTTTTGCGCCTCTCCGAGGGGCTGAGCAGCTCTTCTTTTGTTGTTTCCCCCCCTTTTTTCCAAAGTAGGGAATTCTCGACTACAAAGCACAAGGTCTGATTATCTGAGATTATGCGGTAACCAGAGATCCCTGTGCCGGTATTCGGTACGGTCTTTGCCTCTAAGTGCCTGTTCCCGAGGTTTTGGCTGAGTCCGGGCAGATTGGGGTACGTGGATAGTCTTTGATCTAGAGAAGCGACGGGTACGAGTACTGCTAGTATAGAAACCAGGTTTGTCTGTCGGGACTTATGTATATCTTGTTGGGGAGGAGATGCGAGTGGGTTAATGATGTCGGATCTAGTTTCGCCGAGGCACATATGTTGGTCGGGCTAAGGACCAGAATTGGATGGTGATCTTAGGTTGTCGTCTTAAGCTAGGTGTAAATCTGCGAAGCTGTGAAGATGAACTTTGCCCTCTGGGAGATCTAAGGATCTCCAGAGCCTCGTTCCGTCCTCCTCTATTTCATCCCGGACGGTCGAGAACCAAACACATCATGCCTGCCCTTGGATTTATCCTCCTGGACTTCCTGTGCGCATAGAATGCCGTCCTACGGCTTGGTACGGACTTCCTCCGATGGGTGAACAGCGCTGGGACCACATCCCGCACTGGAACCACGAGAATCCAGACTCCTCAGACACGGGATGTATTACCTCTGACCAGGGCTTCAGTCAACGGAAGAGAGTGGAGTTTTCCAACAAGTTCTCGACGGCGGATCAGGAATTTGGTGATTTGAGTGTGGATAGCATTGTTCATAGATATATACTGTGTGTTCAGGGCTAGACGTGTGTTAACAGATAGGTGTATGTATGAAACCAGGTCTTCCACAAGGTGGGGTTTTTTTTCCTGTAGTCTTTCCCCCGCCCTAGGAGAGTGCTGGATTTCGAACATATGATGTATAGTATGCGCCAGAGATTCTGAGCTGTGGCCAAGAACAGAAATTTCTACTAGTAGTAGATGACACTTCAACGGAATGGGGGAACTTCCATGGTGGATACCATCTCTCCCACTCCAGCGAGTCAGTTTACCATTCCCCCAGGAGCCAAAACCATGAACCAGGTAATCATGTCCACCAACCTCAGCGGGTGTAAACTAGGACTCCGGTCCCTCCAATTCGATTACCTCACCATCGTGAGTCCTCCTTCTAACGCCACACAAAAGCACTACGGCTAATTGTAAAGACCGCAGCATCTTCTTCAACCTCCCTGGCGCAAGGTACCGTACTCGAGTACGTCGATTCTATTCCCAACATGTTGGTGGAGGGTTGTGAACTGACCCCTTATATGGAAGGCTAAAGAACAACAGCGCCACGGATACCTCCATCGCGGTGTTTCGGCAAGTGCCCGCGGAATGCTACTGTAGCCCTTTCGAGTCCGCGATTCTCCGATGTCGGGCTAACTTAAGCGTCTCACACGGTTGAGCAACCAAGTGGCGGGAACACATCCAAATCCGAGGGAGGGAATTGTACCATATCTAAAAATGAGGGATCTAGTTTCTATTTTGTACTCGAGTACTTGTATCATACTTGAGCAACACCGGAGATATTAACACGCACCGGTAGTAAAATCGCCACAAGAGCCGGCATTGGTACGGAGTAGTGTGAAATAAATTTGTTGATAAACTTATCAAGGATTGAAATAGGAATTTTGCGGTCTAGCAAACCAGAGTCAAATTCTAGCAATCTGGTTGGTCCAGACCCGAATTCTCCTCACATCTGGTAGAGACTCTGATAAGACTTTCCCGATTGAGCCAAAGAGTTGAAGAGTACTGCTGAATCCCTGAGATGAATACGAGCGTGTATTCATGCGGTAGGGTTTAACCGCGGCAGATAGAGTGTGAAGAAGTATGGTGACACGGTAGCGTTCCTTTCCTTACAGGAGATTGGTGGTGCGAGGAGAGCGTGCAAGGTTACTATTCTTGGACCCTTATCGCCTTTGGAGAGGGACAAGAGAATCAGGGGAATCAGGATACAAGTAAGTTAGTGTTGGGTTGGTGGCAGGTGACTCTACCCCAGTGTGGGAAGCGCTCCTCAAGTTTTGACAAGCGTATCGCAGGGATCAGGAAGTTTTTTGGGGACCTGGGGTTTTATGAGTCTCGTTAGATGGCAACAAATACGGGCACAGTATAGTCAGTATTGTACTGCATTCACAGCAACAACACCCATTCTCCAAACCTTGAAGAGGCGAAAGGCTGAATGCAGTCAGGTTATTGAGAAATTATCGCCAATTTACCCCCTCGCTACACTGAATCGCTGATTGACCACTCGGGTGTTTGGCCTTCATATATTTCTCCAGATGCGCAAATATCGTGGCGAAGCCAAATACCGGAAATTAACTTGTGAACCGCCACAACCAGGAACCTCATAATCGATAGGCCAAAACCCCTTTCCCTTTAGTCACTCTGCCAAAAAAAAACAAAAGCACTCAGACATAACGCTTTTGCACTTTCACCAAACGCCCGCTTGTTCGAGTACAGTATGCAAGGTACCAGCAGAAAAACCCCTGAACCTTGGCTCCTCCATCCCCGAAGTACGGCATCGTATTGGGGCGCGAGTATTGGTACGGTAGGCTGTCCTTGTGCAACCTCCCCTTTGAATTGGCCAGAACAAACCTTGTGATACGTGCAGTTCCACAGAGTCAGACCGACCAGAGCACTCAACTCTGTTTGCGACTTTTTGATCGCCATCCACGCGCATTAATCTTATTCTGATTACTTATGCAAGAGGGAAGGGGGAGGGATCCAATAGCGGTCTTTTTGGGGCCGAAGCGAAGTTCCCCCTTGTTGTGGGGTGGGAGTAGGGTACCGGGAGAGGAAAAAGAGCACAAGTATGATATGCTATTCCAGTGTCAGGTTGTTAGTTTCGTGCCCAAAGCACGAGATGGTTTAAATTTAGGGTCTGATTGGGCGGAAGTGTGGTGGAAGTACCATACCGGTACTTAAAAATGGGGCTTCGGGAGCAGTTACCTGGATTGAGGGATATCAAACATTGTGGTATCATAGGCTTTTCGAGGATACACAGAACGACAGGGGCGGAGGGGGGAGTGATTGAGCTTTTGTGAATGTAGGGGGTCAATAGTGTGGAAGGGGGTTACAGTAGTATCGGTAGCCACGAGGCGAGCGTGGAACGTAATGAGAATTGCTTGTCAAACAGTGGATACTAGTATATAACTCGGTCCATTCCCATTCCCCTCCCCAGTCCCTCTCCACCGTCTCCTCAGTGCTTACGTCTTTATCGGGACTGATCCTTTCCCATTTTCCTTTCCTCTCAGATTAGCTACTTACACAAACCACTTTTGTGTGTCCACTCCTTTTCAAAATGAATTCCTACACAGCCCAACACGTAGTCGACCAGCCGCCATGGCTAAAGTTCGTCCGGGTGGCCCAGGTCTCCCTCTCGGTGCTCATTCTCGCACTGGCGGCTTTCGCCCTGAGCGCAATCCCGTACGGGAATACGTTCGGCACGTTCGGGTTCAACATCTTCACCGTACATCCCCTCCCTCTCCCTCCGTCTACCTGACCATACTAACAGTAAACATCTAGTGCTTGTTCACCTTCATAGTAGGTGCTTACCTTCTCGTGACGCCCCTCAGGGCCCCAAAACTGTACAATTGCTGGGCTGCTCTCGTCCTCGAAATCTTCGGCGTGATCTTCTGGCTATCCGCCTTCGCGACGCTAGCGTCGTGGGCTTCGCTGGGACTGCTCACTGTCGGTTCCCTTCGCAAGCGCGATGCCAAAAAATCATCCTCCTCATCATCCTCAAATGACGTTTTCGGCTCAGACTACTTGGACAACATAACCAAGGAGGCAGAGGAACGGTATGCGAGGTACAGAGCTGGGTGGAGATGTGCCGGGGCTGCGGCTGGTCTGGGAGGAATTGTTTGGTGAATAATTACCGCTCGCCTTGGTTGCCGAATTAAGACTGGGTGATAGCTAACGGGGGGGGGGGGGTGATATGATAGGATACTATTTATGATTACCCTGATCACTTACTCCATCTTCCTGCACCGTCATAGAAAGAACCCGGGGAATAAGAACTTGCCCGATAATGGCAGCCCTGCTAGGGATGGTGGGGAGGGGGGAATCCCGCGTCCTGGTGCGGCGGAGATAAAAGGGCATGAGATGGGGAGTGTGCATGTCGCAGCTGTGGGTGGGGATTACCCGAGGCCTTATCAGCATTGATTTTTATCTTTATATTTTTCATCTTCGTAGTGTCATAGCTGGCTTGATGTTGGCAGTTTGCAAGAGTATTTTTTTTACGCGGGTGGTATCACAGGTTATTCACGATATTGGGATGGGGGATGGGGTTTTGGGATCACATAAACTTTACACTTCATTATTCAAATTTTTTTCCCTCTTTTCATTTCCCGGAGCACTGCGCGGTACGAGTGAGTACAAATGATATAAATCTACACAGAGTCATCGAAACCTAACACGTTTCCGACACAAAACCGACCCATGCATGCCAAGAGCAAACCGAGTGACAATACATGACAATGAGCATGTGCTACATACCGTACGCTTCTGGAAGTACCGGTACTGTGCTGGCATTATCCTCAGCACTCCGGACGGGGGAGGGGGGTGGTTTCGCGGGTTTGGGAAACTACTGGGGTGTTTGGCATATTGCAGATTTATAGAGGGGTGGGGACACCAGATATGGCCCTAGTTGGAGTGCTTAACCAACTTATGATATGAGGTTGGGCAAGAACACGGGCCGAATATGATACCATAACCGTCGGTTCTGAAACCTTCGTTTTCTTTTTACACAACTAGAATCAGGCCAGATAGAACCGGTTTGATAATTCCCGTATTCTCCCAGACAGCCATTGCGCCAGATCTGTCGTGCCTGCCTGCGGCGCACCGTACCCCACCTCACCCCTCACTTGGCACTGTACTGTACCAGTACGAGTATCATACTGTGCAGTACCGTACTCCCGCCGCGTCCCGGGTGAGCGCATAACTCGAAGCCTTTTACAGTACTGTACAGCACCGCTGGTGCTGGTGCTGGCGCGCGTTGCGCAGACGATAGCACTTACCGACACACACAACGTACTGTACGCCGTCAACGCTCAGATGTTTGGCCCTGTTTCATGGCTTTCGGTAAGTGCATTGGTGAAACAATCGTGCTATTGCTAGGCTAACAGGCTAACTCTTCTCTTTAAAGGGCCTTGCTCGGCAGAGCACTTTTATGGCATAAAAATTCACTTCCTATGCAATAACGTTTTTGCCATTTTTCTACTATTGAAGGGCCGGGGAGGGGGGGAGTGGTTTCGGTATGAGTGAACATGTTGCCATATTCCATATTCTCTGGATTCACCATCTATTGAGAATGTTTTTTTTTGCCGGAGGGTATCCGGTTTGGGGGGTGAAGGGAATAAAAATTATCCAGGCCGTCATACAAATACTAACTTGGCTTGTTTGAAATTCTCTCGGAAGGGTCGATGGCGCAGTCTCGTATCTCGTATCATACATCATACCGTATCAACCATTCTTGTATGATAGGTTGATTGCTGACAACCAATATCTGAAGAATTCGATCACCGTAGGAATCTGAACAACTGAACCGTGTGCCACCGCACTTATACTCGAGTATGTCGTTGGGTTTTCCTTTCTCAGTAAGGTCATGGAACTTTTTCCTTTTTTTGTCTCGGAAGGGGGAAAGGGGCTGTATCTTTATTTTCTTTCTGTGTTTTTCGCCCCTATCCAGACAAGGCAATTTTGGACTTCATAATAGCACAACGGCTCAATTATTCAAGTTCCCACCGTAAAGGGGCCATGTTCTTTTTTATCACAGTCCGAAATCTCTTCCTCTAGAAAGGGGGCGAGAAACACACCAAACAACCTATGTTCCCAGACGAATCAAAAGGGCAAAAAAAAAACACTCCTGTCACCACCACAATATCTTAGTTCCCTAATAGGGGGGTGTCAGTCACACTACAAGTACCGTACTCTCGGTTACAACGTGATCTACACTGGTGCCACCATTACTATGATACGACCATCACTAGTTTTGATCAATTAGGCGATAAGAGCACATTTAGGAGTCTCGCTGTCAATGTAGTCTAGTTCTTCTGAAGAAACCTTCAAGCTCTTTTGCCTCCGCCACTCATAATAGATTCTCTCCTAAGAAACCACCTGCTAATATCATTGATCATGGATTTCTACTGAGGGATGACCGTTCTACAGTCCACTGTACCGTACTACCCAGATGACCGTGGCGATAGACATCCTGAATTCGAAAGTAAGACTTAAACAAGGAGAATGTGCAAAAGCAACTAAATTTTGAAAATGGCGATGTTGACTTGTAAGATTCTTCCGAGCGCGGGAAAGAGAAAGAGGGCCAGTGTTTATATAATCTAATCACCAGCGGTATTAATAATCAAGGCCAGGACATGTTTTGGGGCCAATGCACCTAATACCGGTAGCACAGTCCGTCTGTTCTCACTCAATGGCGTGGTTGACGGTGTCAATGAAGACGGTACAGTACCCGGGATAGATGGCGGTGGCGGCTTCTGTCCAAAGCTCTTCCCCTGATGGCCGCCTGGCCTTATAGGTGTCTTGGCAGATATCCTGTTTGCCGTCAACTAAAGGTAAAGTAACTGCAGGCAACGACAGGCACCTATAGTTGATTCCCGGACCTATTTAGGAATAGCACTAAGTTAATACTCGACGGCCCGAAAGTATAGCTAATCCTTCGGGCTCCCGTTTTTACGAAGGACGCACGCCGGGGTCCGGCACTCCAAGACATCCTGCCCTGGAAGACCGGGACGTTTGAGTGCGCTAGGAATAAGCACCCGATCTCGGAATTGAGCCAATCCATTGCTGAAATTTTCATTCTCACCAATAGTTAGACGTAACTTTCGCTAATGCAACTTCAGCTGCAGGGCCACAGAAGCCACCTACCGCGGCTAGGCTCTGAGACACAAAGGCTAGCAAGTTAGCCCAACACCGGAAAGGCGCTCTTGTTCACATTAGACTGATCAACTATACAACCAATCACACGAGTGGGCTCGATATCTAAGTTGCATGAGCAAAGTGGCGGTTCTACCCGATTGCTTCATGCATCAATGCAATCAAAGGGTGAGGATCATGTTGAGCATGCATGACGAGATGGCGCGGTCGGGAATGAGCAGGATTTTCGAATTTGGATTTGCTTTGGAATAGCCGGGAATTATAGCCTAGAGGTAAGTTAGACCACGATCAGAGATGGGGAAAAGCAAGGGCGAAACACAGTGCCCGCCAGGCACGCAGTTTGTTAAGCAATTGATCATCTCTAATCGCGTTTGGACATTTTTCCTTATTCCCGGTGGGCGGAGTGTGAGCTGTAGGCCGAACGTACTATTTATCTCCAAGGTATTTTCATACACAGAGTTTAAGATATCGTAACCAAATGCTCAACTAACAGCTGGCCGAGTGGTCCTGTGCCCTACAATTCTATCTCCGGAGCAACCTATCACTATTGCATGAGGTAGCTATTTGGAGGGGGGTGGGGCAAAGAATTAACAGTAGAATGTCTGGATCAGGGATGTGAGCGTGAAAGGAATGGGTGGTGATTGATTGATGTTGCGAAGAGGGGTAAAAAACAGGACCCGGGAGAAAACCCAGGCGGAGGGGTAGCAAGAGCAGTATCAGTATCGTGCGGGCATGATTAGCTCAAGTTTTAAAATTGCGGTGTCATTCGGTTTTATGTAAAGAGCATTTTTTTCTGTGATAATTTATGATACTAACTCTTCCTCATGCTGACAGAGGGGCTACCGTTGGGCTATTTTTCATAGCCCACTGGTATGTCTCTCTCGATCTCTATCGTGACAGAGCTAGATAAGAATATTAAAATTTATAATTTTACCGCCATAGATTCTTATTGTTATGATAAATACAGAACAGGCCCTGAAGTAGAGAGAACAAACCTTGATGGCGGTAGAAAAAGGCTGTATCAGGCATTTATTTAGTTAGTTCTTTAGAGTGGTGGTCCATCGGGATTCATTGAGTTTGCTCTTTTCTAGGAGTGCTTAAGTGTATGCAAGTGTGCAAACAACTGAGGATACCGTATAAACGGTGAAATAATAGTCTATTTTTATTTTTATTTTTATTTAAATATTTTTTTAGTGAGAGAATACTCACCAACTCTCACCGTAAACATGAACGTCTGATCTCAAACACGAGGCACTCGAGTCAAGTAAATTTACTGGCTGGGGACAGCCTGCATAGTACCTGTGTGTGCCGCTTCGCGGTCAACACTTAGCTAACGCGTATCGGAACCAGATCTCAAACAAAGTCGGTATTCCATTAAAATCAACCGCCAGGGCCGAGCTAACTGTGTATGACCACATATATAAAACTCGCGGTCATGTGTAGCGGAGGGAAGAGAGGGAATTTAATTATATAAAAATCCAATGCACAAGATATGAAAATTTTATGGTAATAGAGCCCAGCCTGAGGTACATAAAAAAACAAATACTATAAACAACTAGTTTAGTCACGGGCACACAGATCACAGGAGAAAATGTAAAAGTTGTACTTAATGGTTCTTGTATTATAATATTAGAATATTATTATATTAAAGTAAAATAGTATAAAGAGAAGAATTGTATTAGAATTACATCAAAAAGCTAGGTCAAATATATAAGACAAGGAACAGTTATACTAGTATTCCCATACTCTGATTTCTTTATTTAAATCCCTCCTCCCTTCCCTTTTTCTTTCTTTTCTCTCTTCCTCTATTTACTCAACTGCAACAATACTTATTCAAGTTCTCCCTCAAACCATCATTTCCTATCAGACTAACTATCTTCTATAAAGACTCTCTATTTCTTCTACAAACTACGAAGCCACAATGCTCTATCAGAACCTTTTCATTTTCCTCTCCTGGATCATCTTTCCAATTTTAGCAATTGCTATTCCTACCTCTGATAAAGTTTTCAATACTCAAGGTGTTACACCTCCTACTACATTGGACAAAGTTGCAGACAACCCTATTTGGGCCAGGATTCGTGAGATTGGAGAAACCTCCTCCAACAAAGATGCCGATACTCTTAATCTAATTAAGGGAACCTTCCTAGACCCTGAAATTATTGCTGCAACTAAATCCTCCTCTGATCCAATAGCTCAAGGTGAAGGTATTCACTGCGATACTAGTCCTTCTAGTCCCCGTTACTTAGACTCCATCCATCTTTTCTCTATTGTCTTTTCTCGTTCAGAAGATGAATTTGGGCCTGTCCGCAATCCTGGTGGTGGAGCCTGTACTGAACATGCAACTTATTCTACTTCTCACTTTGGTATATGCTCATCACAACCTACCTGGATGACTTGGAAGACCTTAGGAACCTTTGCATTTCATGTTACTACTGCTTGTATGCAGCACCATCATGGTACTAGAGTATCTGGAGGAAGAAATGAGTGGAATAATGGGCAGGATGTTAGGGTTTATTAAGTGGAAGACTTGAGGGTTAATAGGCAGATGTTGATGAAATAAAATTATCCACTGATTCAATTTATAAAAATTTCTCCTTCTACCGGATTGATGTGATGTGTTTGGTTGAATATTGCGATTTTGTTTATTTGATTACCATAGAGTACAATTCTAGACTGAACTTCCCAAAGCAGAAAAAGATTTTCACTATTGAATTTCCTTATCTCTACCCAATCTACGACATAAACGGCGAAACTAACCACCAATTGATTTGTATTACCATGAACATGAAGACTCGAAGAAGGTTTAAGACTTCTACCAAGTAACTTCGAGTTGAAGTTGCTCTTTCATCTTTAGAGTATCCTAATACATCATGGAGTATTTATCTTTGGGGATATCTTGATACTTCATAAATTGTTAAACTTGTGGCAGTAACTATGCCGGCTCGGGGGGGGGGGGAGGTATGCCGAGATAAGCCATACACAGTACTCGAGTATGTGTAGAAACTAGAATTAGCATGAACTCCATAGTTGAGATGTTTAAGTTAGTGCTAAAACGTGCTTCCTCCCCGTATGTACTATCTCGACATACCCCCCCCCGAACCGACACTGCATGGTACACGCGGGCGATTCCTTGTTTCCTGGGAAACAAAAACGGAGATTTGGGTTGAGAGCTCGCGAATTCCGATTGTAACCAGCGTGTTTACAAATGCTTCAAGCATCGGCACCACCAAGACTCTATTTCGGTGGTTTGTAAGGGCTAGGGCTACCTACAATACCACAATTTAGTTGCACAGAGATTGGCCATAATATTCTATCCATGGGAATTGGTTTTCGGGGAGCCGGAAACGGCTCTTGGACCGTCGGACGGCATTCACTGTTCACGATAGATCACTCGGATTCGCAATCCTTCCTCGACAAGGCAATTGAAAATTTTGAGTGAACTGTGCCAAGATTCTTGCGGCTCCTGGCCTCATGCGCTAAACTTCCGCACTTAATTGGCCAAAACGCCTCTAGCCCAAGCTTTACCATACCCAGTAAATCAACTTTTGATTAGCTCTCCTCATCATCGCCCGAGCACGCGAAACGCCAGACATGCCTTTGTCAGCAATATTCAGGTCTCTACAGAGCAATCGACCAGATGCCTACCAGGCCATGAAGGGGGGCCTAGGCCTTCGGCTGTGGGAAATTGTCGCGAATTATTGGGATTTGGGGTTCACTTCTTTCGGTGGCCCCCCAGTGCATTTTCAGACCTTGCGCGAGAGGTTTGTGGATGCCGGGAATGGGAGGATTCCTTGGATCGATGATCAAACTGTGGGTTTTTATCCCCGGGTGACTGGGGAGATTGCTATGCTGATTTGAGTAGTACCAAGAGCTGTTTGCCATCTGCCAGGCACTTCCCGGACCGGGGAGCACAAAATTTGCCTTTTGTATTGCCTTGATACACGCTGGGTTTATTCCAGCTGTCCTCGCATTCCTTATCTGGAGGTTTTTTTTGACTATATTCTGGTTCCAGAGCTCGTCTAATGAGTTTTAGTCTCCCGGGTGCAATTGGGATGTTTGCTCTGGCGCTCGGGGTTGAGAGAATAGGCGAGGTCCTTCCTGACCCAGTTTATGGTTTGCTGTCTGGTCTCAATGCCAGCACCGTCGGCATTATCGCACTGGCGGCCGTCCAAGTAACGTTCTCGGTTCTATTTCTAATTAGCTTATCGGCTGACAGCCTTAGCTCGCCGAGAAAGCTATCACAGATCCTCTCACCCGTATGCTTGTCATACTAGGAGCGTGTGCTGGGCTTCCGTATAACGCGCTATGGTACTTTCCGCTACTGATGGCCATCGGAGGTATAATCACAATCTTCTGGGACCTCTGGGGACGTGCCAAGTTTGGCCGTATGAGGGCTCGGTTTAGCCGGAAAAACAGGAACGAGCAAAGGGAGGCCGAGGAGTCTACTGCATCCGGTGCTGTCCCGCTGGAAACCAGAAACCCTGCTCGGGATGGAGGTCTGCAGAGGCGGGTAGCTGGCCGTGGTGAGGCAAGCGGGGCAACAGCTGCTCCAGCGCCGGGAGACTTGGAGAACGAGATCACACCCGAGGCTGAAGCGACTCCGCAACCTCAGGGGATTGACACCGTTTCCCATGCTATCCCGGTGAAGGTCGGGTTTTTGATTATCATCGGATTTTTCGGTAGTTATCCCCCTCGAGATGTTGGCGGGTGGCGCTGACGGAATCTAGTCTCCTTTATTGCTCTGATGAGTGTCCGTGGACTCGACAACACTCCATTGGAGTTCGACCTGTTTGCGAATATGTATCTTGCCGGAACCATCATATTTGGTGGAGGGCCAGTCGTTATCCCCCTTCTCCGTGAATACGTCGTTGAGCCCGGATGGGTTTCATCCCGTGACTTCCTTCTTGGCCTTGCCATCATCCAAGCTTTCCCCGGACCAAACTTCAATTGTAATCCACTTCCCCCCCCCTCCCCTCACCTATATCCGATTAACAATCATTTAGTTGCAGTGTATCTCGGAGCCCTTGCACTCAATCGGGGTTCGTCTTCTGTTCTTGGCGCTTTCTTAGGGTTTCTAGGAATCTTCTTCCCTGGAATTACCCTCTCCATCGGTGTCCAATCGATTTGGCGGGTCCTACGAACAAAGCCGGCCGTTGTCTCGTTGCTCCGCGGTGTGAATGCTACAGCTGTGGGCCTCGTCTTCACCGCGGTGTATAGACTTTGGGAAATCGGATATTTGCAAGGCGGCCAAGATGGAAGTGGGAGCCTAGGATTAGAGCCCTGGTGGGTCGTGGTAGCAGCCGTAACTTATTCGAGTGTCCAATGGTGGAATATACCGCCGCCAGTCGCAATTATTGGAGGCGCTATCGGGGGAATCGCCTGGTGGGGCGTTGTGGGGTAGATATAGGTTAGCAAATCGATGTAAAATGACTGGTTGTAGTGTAAGAATGCGAAGTACTCGAGTATACCAACATGCAACTATTTGAATAAAGGCCTGAATCCGACGTAGGAAAGCAGATGGCCTCCGCGGTACACCGTACCATGGTGTTTAATTAGTAGCCGAAATTCATCCCTTGGTCGTTCTTTTGTGACATCATAGCCTTAGAATTAGACACGTGTATGAAGATAACCCACAAATGAGCCTCGGTCCCTTTCCCCAGTTTCAATTTCCCGAGGCTGTTCTCCGTGATGGGTTTTCACGATCTAGCTACGGTGCTGTAGCTGCCACCATGCATATTGTCGAACTAGACCCGTGGCCGGCGGGCATGGGTCCCCGCGGACCGAACTGTAGATTCACTAACAGAGATGAAGCAATAGCCCCCCCGGGACCTGAAAGGCGAACACGTTCAAGGGTGGGTCCTGCGTACGCAATCCAAAACACCTATTAATTGTAGGAGACTGCAGGCTATATAGGGGTCAGGTTGGGCCATCATCCCGAGTCCACTTGTTTCCAGCTTCTCAATGCCTTTCCCAATTTTTTCCCCCCGTTCCAGCGATCCTTGCTTACTACCCGTAAAGACAATCCCAAGCCAATTTTCTACTCGAGTATAGGAATGACACGAATTTTCACAGCCTACATGCAAATGATGGCTCCCCGCAACCGCCCCCCCGGGTCCCGAAATTTGGGTTCTAGATAACCCGGTCAACAAATATCTGGAATTTCAATCTTAGCCCTGCGGTGGCTGTCAACTTGCCACCACGTTCGGAATGGCCCCCCAAGGCCACTTCCGCCCTCACTAGCCTGCTCTGGTCCCGAGTGATTGTTGACGGATAGCGACTTTCTGCACATGATTATCCGTCCGCGCGAGTCCTGCACTATTTGATGGATGGGAGTGGATTGGTCCTTGCTGGGACGGCTGATACGGAGGAAGCTTTTCGTGATAACCACATGACACCCCCTTCACCGCTCAATGGCTGGTATTGGGTTCGATATTACTATTCCCACACAATGAATCAAAAGCTCGGTGGGAACGCCGGGATAATGCTGTTTACGAGCACTCGCACCCCGGCAGAGGGGCGCTACCGGCATCGGGCGGGAGCTTACCATCGCCAAAAATTTACTTTACGGGCTGAAAAAAATCATCCTGCCTACCGGCACGCGAATATGCGTCACCAATGTTCAAGGCGAGCCGAAGAACTAGCGAGACGCACTGTCACCGAGACATGTATAATATATACTGTATATCTACGGCGCTGGAGCACAACAACGTGCTGCACATCAAAATGGCATCCCGTGTGGGGTCGATAACTACCGATAGTATTAACTCAAATACCCTCTTTTTCGAATCGGAACCCAATACGGCGCGATTACCGTATGTTTGCCTCAAAGTCTATTTTGACATCTGTCAGGATTCAATAAAATTTTGGGATGATGCTTGATCAAGAGTAATTTCAATAACTATATTAAGAACATCTCCACTAAGTCTTTCTCACATAGCGGTGAGCGCAATGAGCCCAGGCTATCTCGGCCCGTTGTGAGGAGATAAGTCGTTCGATTCTGCGGAGGAACATTCCGGACAATACCCGTGAATTGGATATATCCACCTCGATGCTGGCAGCGGGGCCAGCGCCGTATTGGCAGGCCGATGGAATTTCCGGTCTTCCGGAATTTTAAATCCATCTGCATGGAGATACTCGTACAACTCCATGGGCGCCACCTCCCTGATATATAATGACCGCCTCTTATCTGATGTCAGCGCGTGCCAGTGCGTCTAGGCGCTTGAGGGGAAATTTTGGTTTCCAATTAGTGGCATAGCTGTTGTGTAATGGATGGCTGCGGCGGTTTTGGTTGTGTGCCATGGTGGGCTATCGTACTCGGGTATGGACATGGGTGACCGGACAGTCAGGGATTAGAGGTGTCCAAGCTTTTTGCTTGTTTGAGCAATCTCCATACCAAACCCATTCTTCTGTTTCCGAGGCCCCCAGAATCCTTGGATGCCCCCCCCCACCTGCCACCAACGTCCATACCCAGGTATCTCCTCACTCATGAGGGTTCTGGCCCCTCACAATTGAGCCACTCTTTGGCAACGCGTGTTCTGCATGCGTGCTGCGAACCGTCCGATTCGCATAGGGACCACTGTTTGAACGACGTTTCCCCCACTAATCTGGGGAGATTATTCTGACTAAGTTGGAGCGAGTGACTGGAGCGTGTAGGGGGGAGTAGGATATGATTCTCTGGAATCTTGGACTCTGGTGAAAGCCCTGCAACTCTGGTCAGTTGGGGCGGGCTCAGCGTTGAGCTGATCGTGAAAGCTTTCAAAGAACCCAATCACTAGCTCTGCTTAATGTGGAATTGCTTCCCTCGGTTTGGCCCTTATCTTTCTTTTTGTTTTGAGACATCTATCCGTCCATGGTGTAGGGCGGTTTCCGGACGATGCAGTGGTTGGAATTTGGTGGCGATATTGGTTCTCCTAATGGGGATCGAGTTAGTTTCGGAGGTTCAGCAGAATCAATGGTTTAGATGGAGAATCATGTTGTTGCTTTTATACCTCCGCATCTTGTCGCCGCGGTAGTTGACTGCCGTATCAGCGCATTTACTGAGTAAGGGAAAATCGGGAACTTATTGATAGGGAACTCAACATATCATCGTTCCACAAGCCATCCTAAATAATCAGCGTCGGTCGCCCCACACCCTGGTCGGTTCCAATTGCTTCCCACCACCTTCACGAAATCAGATCCATAATACCAATGTTACACCTTTGTCAGCTCGGGCATTCAATTTATTCGCGCCATCAGTGCGGGGTCGGTGAAAGACTCGGCAAACCTCAGGCTCAACAAAAGGTGCTAGAGGGAGTTCAGTATGTAGCTTTATGTGGTTATGGGCTCTGTGCGGATCTTGGACGAACGAAACTCCCCATGCAGTATTACAAGGGTCTACTCGAGTACCGGTACCGGTAGTACAGTACGGTACTCGTAGGAGGCAAGGGGTACTGGTACTCGAGTATGGGTACCCGCAAGCAGGGGTCGTGAATTTGTACTAGTACCGTACTCGAGTACTAGTACCGTACTCGAGTATGGGCTCCAGATACGCACGGATTTTTTTGTCACAAATTTTGCGAATCCCTGTTCTCGGGCACTTCCTGCTTGCTACGAGAGGTGGTTCATCGCCAGAGACATTCCAGTGCTCGAGTAGAGTGATTCTGCTCTCATTTAAATCCCCGGTTTACCCCACGCTCTTCAAGAGACTGGAAAAGCCGCGATCCGTTCGCAGAGGTTTATTTGGCTCAGTGATTCTTCCCCCGTCTCCTTTTTTGTTTTTTTTTCCGCTGCTTTGTCCTTCGCTTTCCTTCGAACGGTGCCCATCCCACCCACCCACCTATCGCCTGACACAAGCTCTTGGCCATTTACCCAGATCGTGGGGCCGTGATTACTTTTTTCTGGTCTCGAGAAGCGAGAGAGAAGTGGTTCTTGGTAAAAATATCCGTCTTCCCGAAAGTTGCTTCTGCCTTCCCCCCCGCGCTACCGGTACAACAGTTGCATTTTGCGGGGTTTCTAAACGTTTATCGCGCCCACAATCGGAAAACTGAGTAGAAGAAGCATGGTAAGTTGGCCAGTTGCTTCCGCAGCTTATTCTCGACCAACTCTGGCCTGTCTCCGGAACGGACACTGATGGAGAAACATGCGCAATAGGACGAAAGAGCTGATTCTGGTATCTCTGGGGTGGTGTCCCCTCAGTCTCGCGCCGAAAAGTCAGAATCCCATTCTCGCAATGCCTGTCCATGAACAATTTTGTATTGACCGAATCTAAAAGCTATCTTGCGACCGAGGATGATACTTTCTCCGTTTCGTCGTCGATACTCGATTACGCCTATGAGAATGGGAGGCGATACCATGCATTTCGACAAGGCATGACCTCGCTCTTCTGCCCTCACCCCATTTTCCGCCAGCAGACTAACTATAACAGGGGCATATTATGCGCCGAATGATGAGGTTCGTACCAGATTGGCAGCAAGGGAGTTTATCTAACATTGTATAGAATCAAAACAATCAGCTAGATATCTTGTATATATCCTGTCACTAAGTGTCGAGGAGGCGGCTAACCATCAGAAAGCCATCACATATACCTCCTTCTCTTGGGCGGAGATCTCTATATAGCGCCGATAGAGCGACCAAAGGTAAGTTTTACCCCCCTGGTCTGTTATAGATGCTGAACCTTTCATGAAATAGCGAATTCTGGACGTTGGGACCGGGACAGGAATGTGCGTCGAGATCTCCTACCCCTTGAAATTTTCCGTGCAATGGCACTCGATAGCTGACTTACAATAACGCAACTATCAGTTGGGCAATGGACATAGCCGACAAGTTCCCGGACGCAGAGGTGGGTTGACACCTTTTCTACTAGTCATGTTCGAGACACCGCTAAGTAGCTCTTGATGTTGGTTTTAGGTTATCGGCACTGGTAAGGCGGCACCATATCGTGTAAGATCGTGTGACCAGGCAAACGCTAATAGATTGGATAGACCTTTCGCCAATACAGCCCGAATGGTATGTCACTTCTCTAATAACCCGATACCCTGCGTATTTGGAAAGCCTGTACCGGTGGTGCATTGGGGCCAATTACATGGTTAATTATGTACTTTTCTCCGCTTTAATAGGGTTCCCCCAAACGTCCACTTTGAAATAGACGATGCGGAAAGCCCTTGGACTTATCCCGAGGGCCATTTCGATTTCATCCACATCCGCTGCCTTTTCGGTGCCATCAGTGACTGGCCCGCGCTGCTCGAACAGTGCTACAAGTAAGAATCCGTATTACCCTCTCGGTCCCTGTCCGGTTTGAACTGACATGTGGTTGAAGATATCTAGCGCCCGGCGGATGGGTCGAAGTTGTCGAGATGAAACTCCCATATGATTGCGACGACGAAACCTTAGCAAGGGACTCCCACCTCTACAAATGGTGCGAATACACCCTCGAAGCCGGCAAGGAGTCCGGGCGGAGATTCGACATCACTGGTGAAGTGTACGGATGGCTGGGTCGTGCCGGATTCACAGATTTGCGGGAAAGAAATATGAAGTATGTGTGGGCGGCTCATGAGGGCAGGACATCATCCGAAGAAAGGAGCCAAATCCCGCTGACTATTATTATGGACAGAGTACCAATTGGCCCTTGGTCAAAGGATCCTAAGGAGAAGGAGGTTGGAAAATATAACCTTTTAAACCTCCTAGAAGGCATGGTAAGAACTTGCCCCTTCAGCCACCCACGAGAGATGTAGAGGGTTGATTGAAAATGAAAAAACAGGATGGCTTCACAACCGCACTCCTGACAAGGCATCTCGGCGTAAGTTATCGCATCCGCTCTCCTACCCCCCGACTAATATTCCCTAGTGGAAACCAATCGAAGTACAGGCATTCTACGGTGGCATACGCCGCGAAGCGACGGACCCGAGGATCCACTCGTACTTTAGACAGTAAGCCTCCGTCCATTCAACAGCGCTTCATTGATTCTTTCTTCTCCAAACAATTACTGATTGCGCATGATATGAATTGCTGGACAGATATTACTGGGCCGGCCAAAAACCGATACGCACTGCGTGAAATGAAGTTCAGGGGATAATTTCGCCCCCCATTTTTTAACACCTCCCTTTATACGATACCTGCTGAAATATGGTAATGCTCGGCCCACATGAAAAGAAGTGGTAGGTAGTATGGGAAATGGTGGTTTCGGCGGGGATGGGACATTAGTGGGGTAAAGCCTGGCTAGTTGCCAAGTTGCAGAGAGTGCCTGGTAGGGTGATACGGTATCTACGTCGACTTTTTTTCCCTTTCTTTCTCCTGCTCTATTGTCCTCTAGCCGTGCTGTTACTTTTTCCCTTTCGAAGCGCTTGGGAGATGTAGTCTTTTTGTAAATTTGGAATTCAAGATAAGTTACTCGTCGTTTCCTGGCGTTTGTGAGCACACCCTGGTCTGTATATAGCGTCAAGACTAGATGCATGAGACCTGATGAGAAGTACTCGTACTCGTACTTGTAGGTTGCCTATTTCTTTTCTTTTCTTTTCTTTTTTTTTAGTGATTCTCAGGAGTACAGTACTGGTAGTTTTAATCATCCAAGGCTTTTCAAACCTTCATAATCACAAAATGTCGGTTGCAGCTGGCAACTGCGATAATCACAAGTTGTCATAATTGACCATTCTCAAATTCCAAGAAGTGTGTCTGGTCGCCGGGAAAATCAACCCCAGTGGTTGTAGTGGGTGGTTGTGACCCATGCACACTATTCCAAAATATAGGATTGTGAAGTACCAGTATTTCACAAACCTTCATTCTGACATTATTATCTCATTTTTCATCATCTCATTTTCCTGTCGACCAGACACACACACCACTTAAAGGCTAAAAAGAGTTTTCTGGGAAACCCATAATCAGGGAAATAATGAAGGTTTGGCGTGGCGACCAGACGCGCCCTAAATCTAGGTTATATTTCCTTGTTCTATGCATCTCCGGGCTCTCTGCTATTGGTATAAGATGCATATGCAGGAAAATGTAGGCCTGACCGTCAGAACATTACGAGTACTGTGCGGTGCAGTAAACTGTGAAAGCTCTCGCATATCTCGTGCGCGCAACCGGTACACAAACCCGCGAAGATCCGCCCCATCAGGGAGTCGCCTCGTGATCGAGCGTAGCAGGCGCAGTACCGTGATCCAGACAAGTTGTCAGCACTATAGCTTAGCCCCCCTATGATATGGTCCGGTGAAAAAAAAAAACATATTCACCCCCAATCACTCGCCCGGCCCGGCCCGCGGCCCGCGCAGCTCATTACGTGATACCTGAAACATCTCCCCTGATCTCATCTCCCATGAAGTTCGGAGCCCATCACGGGGGCCGAGAGGGGATTGACGGTTAGTAATTCCGTTCCCCCGTTTCACCGGCTACCGGGGGGATTCTCGCTGGGCGGGGATCACTTTACAGTTAGTGCTGGGCACATTGGCTAGCCCCCAACCTACTGTATGAGTCTTGCCCTCTCGCGCCCCAACCAGGTATCCCCATCCCCGGCGTTACTGGCGAAGATAGCCTCGTGGTGGAACAATTTTATAACGCTCGCGTTAGCATATTTCGGCGCCCTGGATATTATATCCCTGTTCCCATCCTCCTACGTACGAATTACAATATATGAGGCGCAAAGAGCGGGGCGTGGTCAAAAAGCCCCCCCGCAACAACCACTTTCCACTCCTTCCCGTCAATAACGGAGCGGAAGTACCTCGCGTATGGATCCCAATTGGGTCAACGGGATTCTTCTCACAGATGTGCTTGGCACCGCCCCATCTGAAGCACGATTTCCAGATGCAGAGGATGAGGTAGTTCTTTAACGTCCGGAATGTGTGAATGAAGGTGCGCTAGGGTTGCGTCTTTGATTGCTGCTAGGACTTCTGTTGCGCTGGTGTCCCTGCGAGTGCGGAAGGCACGGTATGCGAAAGTTCTGGTGTGCGTGTCTAATAGTGCTCTAGCTGTATGGACCACCTAGGGGCGGGCGGGTCGGTGCGTGCGTGTGCAGCGCCTAGTGGACCGCGGAGGTCGGGGTGCAGGTCTCGTTGTAGTACTCGAGTATTATGGGTACTTTTCTGGCTTTAAATCGCTTCCCTTGAGAAGTTGCATTACTACCGCGTCAGTCCTCACTCACTACTCTTCTCCCCCTACGCCGATGCCGGGAAAGTCGACTGATATAGTAACGCCCACGTCTATACAACTGCTGGCTCCCTTGTCATTCCTATCAGGTGTTGCAAGCGCGCTATTGGCGCTGAAGAAGTGCAGTAGGACCTGGGCCTTGCATAGAGCGGCTCGCACGGGTTGTGTTTCTGCTCGAAGGTGAAGGTGAAGACGGGGAGGCTAACCGTGTGCCAGACACGGATGAGGATTCCGGAGGAGGTTAGGCGAGAGGTGTGTGTTGCTCTTGCTACTGCCCCCGAGGAGGAGGGAAGGGAGATGGTGAAGCGGTGGACAGTGGCGAGGCCGTCGAACTAGTAGGGGAGGGAAAATTAAGAAGGGAGTGTGATTACTTTCTAGGCATCAGCCAGGATTGTCCTACTTGTACTTGTAATGACTTCCAGGTCTATCGGGGCAGATTGCTCCGGGTACCGTAGGTTGTGAACTACGGTTTTGTTAGCTATGTAGCGTCGAGAAAGTTAGGATGCGTTTTTTTTTTTTTTTTGTTAAATCCGTGGTTTATTCGTACTAAGTACAGGAAAATCCTATTCTTGTTGTTTCTCTTCCATAACCTCAGACTGAAAATGAAAGAGTCCCCAGTCTGAGGCGAGAAAGTTAGGATGCGATTGCTGGCTTACTTGTACGTCAATATCTCTATCACGAACCGATATTGGCTTGCAGTCAGTAGTATACGGGGGGTGCCTGTTATGCCTACCGGTAATTCGTAGCGGAACATACCGTACTCGAGTACGGTATTCAGCGAGGATGGTCCAGGTTGTTGCGCTGTGTTCTACTACCCCCACTTTTATCATACCACACAACGAATCCTCGAGTACCGTTGCTGTAATTAGAGGGATCTAGAACTGAAGCCTAATCCCTACGGAAAACGTCGTAACCATAACAATAGTGATGAATTAGGAAAGGCGAAATACCAGGCCCTTGCGCCAAGAAGTTTCTGTAGGGATCAAGAACACCCGTCGGCAGGTGCTCGAGTGCTCGTACCGGGGTTATGGGGAAGTGAGGCGAACTGGTTCTCATTGGCTTCCGGGTCACTTAGCCAATGATAGAGCAGAATTTGTGAATATTCCACGAGTACTTGTGGGGTCCGGAATTTTTTGCGTTCGCCTGACTGTTCCCCCTCTAAAAAAAACCGCCAAGAATCAGCCAAGATTGGCTCTCTCTATGGTTACACTCACCAAATTCTGACCAATGAAACCCCCCTTCGCCTCTCTCATGCTCACCCCCTAAGTACTCTTACAAGCACAATACCCGGGGTGGGGGTGAAGTACCGTACGGTATGGTATCGGGACAAGAAGGGCGCTTGAGGTAATTGTGCGAATTACTTGAAGTGGGGTTGAAGATACCAATTTGAGTATCATACTTTGAACAGACATCGGACATCGAACCCCTGCTTGTCCCAATACTCGAGCACTTTGCAAGTACCCCTACCCCGAGTAGGTTGGTAGGGGTAGTGGCTATCCTTGCAAGAGGTGCGAAGATGTAAACAATGGCCGGGGCAGAAATATATACTGCAATGAATACAAGTACTAGTACTTGTATGGTGGCTACTATTTCTCTACGCGATCCTTGGACATTATCGTACCGGTACACCTTACACCCCATCGCACAGTCCCTATCCTGCCAAATAAATCTTGCTCACCCTCTACCCCCCCCCAATCCCGCTCAATAATAACTTACCAGTACTTTTCTGCTACCGGTATCCCAAGTTACCTGCTGGTAAAAGAATCAAATCGTTAAACGGGTCTGGCGAGACGTTTCCCCCCGCCTCGCTAAAGGTCCCCGAATAGTGCGGTTTCTAGGGTTAGGATTTGTCCGTCGGCTATGTGAAGAGATGTTCCTGAATTTACAACCTTTTCATGCTCTCTCCCGATTTACCCTACAAGTTTTGTAACCAACAAATATCGTACCCTATCTGCCGCAAGCTAAATAGTGCATGTAATGTAGGTATGGTGAGCGGCACTTACTAATTAAATATTTGATGCCGGTTAACCCTTTTCTTCGCTCCACAAGTTATGTTACAAAGCTGATCTTCGAGCAAAATCCGTGGTGTGAGCTTGCGCCCACCGGGAGCTTTCTTGACACTACCGAAGCTTCCCATCCCAGTTCATTTCGCTGCATCAAGGAAACCAACGAGACAGGGTCTCAGTTTAAACTCTAGTGATCTATTACCAATTAAGGAAGGATACTTTCCAGATCTTATTATTTTCCTAAGGCTTCTTGGACGTAGCACACGACGGACTAAGCGATTATGGTTGGACGCGGTCCAACGCTTGAGTCTTACACCAGTGAATTACCGCCCCCCCAAGTCCCCAAGTCCTAGCGATTCCATGAAAGCCCGAGAGATTTCAGATTCCCATCGCACACGATCCCTCTTTACCCCTCTCAAAAAAAGGAATTCAGATAATAGACTATAGCGAAGATGTCGTCAGGGCACCAGCACGTCACCGGTAATATGAACTCATTCAACAATATGAACTCGTTCAACAATATGAACTCATCCAACAATATGAACTCATCCAACAATATGAACTCATTCAACAATATGAACTCGTTCAACAATATTGTCAGCAATGTTGTCAACTTCATTGCGGACACAGACGCCGAGGGGCGCCAAATTATGCAGTGGCTATCGCCACTTGAGCCACAGCAACGGCACCAAGGTGTGCGGACCGAGCGACTCGATAACGTGGGAAACTGGGTACTAGAAACCGACGAGTTCAGAAAATGGAGCGATACGAAATGTGGTTGTGTTGAGCCAGTGTTGTTCTGTCACGGGAATCCGGGGGTGGGAAAAACGTTTCTCAGGTAGGAGGGCCTCTTGTTAGGAGAAAGGCGGTGCGGATTTCACTGACGATCAGGAGAAAATAGCTCCCTAGTGATTGACAACCTGTGCAATAAGGCTGGGGGGAAAGACACTGCTGTCGTGGGACTCTACTGCGATTACCGTACCCAGCAGGAGCAGTCCGCCACAAGCGTGTTGGGTGCCATCCTCAAGCAACTTTTCAGCAGAGGAGGAATCCCGGAGCATATACGTGAGGTTTTTCAGAAGGCCAAAAAAGAGTTTGGCGGCCGTGGTCTCCGACTTCCGGATCTGGTAGAAATTCTAAAGGAGGCTATCACATCACTACCAGGGGTATTTGTGTGTATCGACGCGTTAGACGAGTCCGCTCCGAAGCACCGACGGGAGGTCCTCGAGTCACTACGAGAAGTGGTTTGGGTATCACCAAACGTTCGATTATTCCTTACTGGGAGGCCCCATATCGAGGGCGAAATCGTGAAATATTTTAGCAAGGTGGTGAGGATATCTGTTAGCCCTACCCAGGATGACATTAGGAGTTATCTGGAAATGAGGCTGGGCGGTGACACTATTCCTAATGCAATGGATGACGAATTGCGAGCGGATATCATGAAAGTAATTCCGGAGAAGAACTCGGAAATGTAAGCAAGGATATCGAGTACATTACCAATATAAGTCTGAGCTATTATTCACTAACGGTGATATCCAGCTTCCTCCTTGCCTCTCTAAACATTGATGCGATCCTTGGTGAGGTCACTCTCTATCAGAGGAGACAAAAGTTTGATGATATGATCAAAGGGCAAGATCTGGGTGACGCTTACGAGGCAAGCTTATCACGAATTATGGCGCAGCAAGGAAGCAGATCAAAGCTCGGCATGAAGGTTCTAGCGTGGGTATCGCATTCGGAGCGGGCATTACGTGTCAACGAGTTGTGCCACGCCCTGGGGGTAGAGGAAGGATCTGTCGACTTGAATGCTCAGAATATTCCTGCGATAAAAACACTGCTAGCATGTACTCTGGGGCTTGTCATGGTCGAAAAGTCCTCGTCTACTGTCCGCCTTGTTCACTATACTCTGCAAGAGTACCTCTCAAACAACCCCAACCTGATCTCCAAGCCCCACTCGATGATTGCTGAGGTCTGTTTGACCTACCTCAACTCTCGCCAAGTCAGGGAACTCTCTCCTAGTCTTAATTTTGTCCCACCAACCGCCCCTTTTGTCGGGTATGCTTCTTGCTACTGGGGTGTACATGCTAGACGAGAAACTACTGAAAGTGTGAAAGCGCTTGCATTGAAGCTTCTAGCGGGATATGATAAGCACATATCTTCCAATATACTGCTATTCTATGAGCTGGACCCTTGGGACCGGCCTTTTGATCGGGAAGGCACCCCCAGAGGATTTACAGGGCTTCATGGTGCCGCATACCTCGGATGCATGGAGATAGTAGCTGCTTTATTGGAGATGGGTGAATGGGACGTGCAAGCAACCGATTTCAAGGGCAACACAGCACTTGGCTGGGCTGCTAGAAGAGGGCATGAGGGGGTTGTGAGGATACTCATCGATCGGGATGATATCGATCCCAACACGGACACCGAATATGGCCGAACGCCACTCTCGTGGGCTGCCGGAAATGGGCATGGGGGAGTCGTGAGGATTCTACTGGGACGGAACAACATCAATCCAGACAATCCTGGCACCAAATATGGCTGTCCGCTTCTCTCGTGGGCTGGCAGAAATGGGTATGAGGGGATCGTGAGGATACTGCTGGAACGGAACGACGTCAACCCTAATAAAGCGGATGAGTGGGGACAATCGCCGCTCTTGTGGGCCGCTAAGAATGGGCATGAAGGGGTCGTGAGGATACTACTGGGACGGAACGATGTTAATCCCAACACTATTGACGCCGAGTATGGCCAAACACCGCTCTCGTGGGCCGCTGATAATGGGCATGAGGGGGTCGTGAGGATACTACTGGGACGGAACGATGTCAATCCTAACAAGGTAGATAGGTGGGGCCGGACACCGTTCTTTCGGGCAGTCAGGGGTGAGTACGAAGGGGTCGTGGGAATGCTGCTGAAAAGGAACGACGTTAACCCAGACAAAACGGATAATCGGGGCCGATCACCACTCTCGTGGGCTGCCGAGAATGGGCTTGAGGGGGTCGTGAGGATGCTGCTGGAACGGAACGACGTCAATCCCGACAAAGTGGATAAGAGGAACCAATCACCGCTTTGGTGGGCTGCCGGATGTGGGCATGAGAGGATCGTGAGGATACTGTTGGAAAGGAACGACGTCGATCCCAACACTGTTGACACCTATCATAGCCGAACGCCGCTCTTGTGGGCTGCCGAAAATAGGCGTGAGGGGATCGTGAGGATACTGCTGGAACGGAACGACGTCAACTCTAACAAAGTGGATGAGTGGGGCCAATCACCGCTCTCACGGGCAGCCGAGGATGGGTACGAGGAGCTCGTGAGGATATTGCTGGAACGGAACGACGTCAATCCTGACAAAGCGGATAAGGAGGGCCGAGCGCCGCTCTTGTGGGCCGCTAGGAATGGACATGGAGGGGTCGTGGGAATACTGCTGGAACGGAACGACGTTAACCCTGACAAAGCGGATAATCGGGGCCGATCACCGCTCTCGCAGGCCGCCGGGAACGGACACGAGGCGATCGTGAGGATATTGTTGGAGCGGAACGACGTTAACCCTGGCAAAGCGGATAAGAAGGGCCAATCACCGCTCTCGTGGGCTGCTAGTCGGGGGTGCGAGGGGGTCGTGAGGATACTGCTGGGGCGGAACAATGTTAATCCTGACACTGTTGACACCTATTATGGCCGAACACCGTTCTCATGGGCTGTTAGTCGGGGGCATGAGGGGGTCGTGAGGATACTGCTGGCACGGAACGACGTTAATCCCAACACTGTTGACACCTATTATGGACGAACACCGCTCTCGTGGGCTGCCGAGAATGGGCGTGGAGGGGTCGTGAGGATACTGCTGGAACGGAATGACGTTAGCCCCGACAAAGCGGATATTCAGGCCCGGTCACCACTCTCGCAGGCCGCCGGGAACGGACACGAGGGGATCGTGAGGATGCTGTTGGAACGGAATAACGTTAACCCCAAAAGAGCGGATAAGCAGGGCCGGACGCCGCTCCAGTGGGCTATCGATAACGGGTATGCGGGAACCGCAGCATTGCTACGAGCACGGGCCTTTTGATTTCTAGATATCATAGGCAGCTATGCGGAAAGCCTACAATTAACAAGCTCTTCTCTGCGCCACCCGAACCCTTTCCCAAAGGACCCCCAGTTTTTAATATCCAAGATAAAACCTAACGCCCCCCCCTCCCCCACTCAGACGTACTCTCCAAGAAGGGGGACAGACTTGACAGGACAAAATTCTAAGCCCGCACAGACAATCCTTTGTATGCATGTTGGCAAGTTATGGCAGATGTCAAACCTTCAGGTCATTCGCTTGGATTGTCTTGTGATCTCACTGGTTCTTTCAAATCATCCTAACTGCTTTCGCATTTCTTGCTGTCGTATTATTCAGTTTTTGTTTAAACAATTCTGTATTTATCCGTGGTCCATTGGTGCTTTATATACCCCCTTCTCTATATATATATACTCCTATTTGATCTGCTTTCTTTTTGCCATGCCTATTGAGTTCAGTTATTCCATGTCTGTTAAAAGTAGAGTAGGTACCTGATACCTTCCGTGTACACGATATTACACCAAGTGTAATTCCTGGAGACTATATAGGTCTAGTGCTACTCCTCACTGTATTTATCAATCATATTTTCAAAGAACTACCATAAAGGCTTGAATAATTGAACTGTGTGCTAGAAGGATAAAATAAAGTTTAAGTTAAGACTGATCAGAAATGAGTGTCTTAAACAGAGTTCTAATACAAAATAAGCGAAACACTGATTATCACGTACCTCTAAACTTAATGTCAGTCTACAATAATGACCTGGAATATGAGAATGTAAATAAAAATCAATTGTTATGACAAGGATAGAGTAAAGACAAGAAAGTACTGCTATTCATATAAAATCTAATGTTCAAGAGTGAAAGTAAGTGAAAATCAAGCACTAGTAATAATAGTACAATTGAATACAGACCAAAATAAATACCACAATACTATTGAGACAGTCAAACCAATTCTGTAGATGCATTTAAGTGAATCCAAACCTACTACCATTGCCTGCCAATAAGTTTTATGCTGAAACAAAAAAAAAAATAGGACAAAAGTGCAAACCTTTGGTGGAAGTACTATGACAGCTAAAGAAAGAGGTTGCTAATCCTTATTGTTCATATACAGTCAGCTATAAGCTCTGTGTTCATTCTTATTAGATGGGAATAAAAATTCCCTGTGGTCTAACTAGAGTTAGAAAACCAACAATAGAGGAGGTAATTTACCGTTTTAAGATACTAGTACTCGTGTATTAGCCAACCAGCGACAAGTTACCGTTATCCAAGAAATATAACATTGCCACAGTAGTTGTTTATCTGGCATAAGAACCCTGTCTGCGTTGATCTCCGCCCGAACCACTAACCTGCATAGAGCGGCATATAGTGCCTGAAAATGAGATGGCCCGACCGGAACCTCAGGGAAGCCACTGCATGTGGGACCTTCAAAAAGTAAAACTAGTAGACACTAGGCTTCCTAAATATATATCCACAAAGGCAACAACAATCCATAGACCCTAAGTTACAGTACAACGAGAGCCGCCCGAGTACGATATCTGCGTGATCTCCAAGCGTCACCGATAGCCAGCCTGCCCTGTCGAGTGATGCCTCGTGATCATCTGCTCTGGCTGCAACACAGGCCCGACCCTCAGTCCAAATGAAAACTGATGATGTTCCAGTACACTACCCTTATGGCCCAGAATACTGTACCCTATTCTGGTGGCCGTTTACTCCAACCTTCACCTCCACCTCCACCCCCATCCCCTTCCTCGATAGTACACTGCGTACCTGGGCACTCACCCCGAACTCCGCCTCGCTCCATCCCAGTATATCTGCGAACCGTCCGCAGATTCTCCTCCTCCTTCGTGCTCGACTACACCCTCCACTACTTCTCCAGCGGCCGCGTTGGTGAGTCATGCATAACGGGCCACCAACTTTGGGATGCCCGGGCACTGATATCCTCGTCCCCGTCCGCCGCCTCTAGGAGGGTGCGAACATTTACAGTTCTCATGGAGGACTGCTCACATGTAGGGAATTTTCAACCCTTGCTAGGGTCTTGGGCGACAAGTATGGGAAGGTTATTGATCGGGTCGGAAAAGTTGTTGGTTAACGTTTACACTGGGCTTCAATCGAGCCCTCCGGCTCCTGATAGGCAAGGAGTGGCCCCTTCAATTCGGTTCCATGGATTGTTTTTATATGCTTTTATATACTCCTTATGCTTCGTATACTTATTTTTTTGTATCCTAATTTCTCCGCAGGAAACCAGTAGAGATCCGGGATAATTCCTTACCTGTTTTAATACATAAGGGCTAGTCCTATTTGTTCATTTTAACCATCAAACCATTTTCCAATTTCCCAGAATTTCCTTGGCGAATACACATTTTTATGGTGCAAGGGGACCTGATTCATAGACTTTATAAAGACCAACATGGCTCTGACCCATTCATTATCCATTCCGTTCGCCATCCTCACAATCACCACTTCCTAAGGTGTTCCTGGCATTTTCTTAGTTCGCGCCTTGTATTATATAAAACGGTGCCAAAAAAAATTGAATGCAAACTCGGACCCGCAATGGATACCTAAATCGGACGATTCCGGGGGCGGTCTTGTTTCGCATGGCTCTATGGAGTTCACGAATCGGCTCCAATAAAAAATGAAAATAAAAGTCCCCCGAACCTTTGTAATAGTATACTAGATCATCTATCCACCTTTGATGGTAAAGGAAACGTGCGCCGGTCGCCGTCATAGATTATCACCCGATAGCTATGGCAATGTCCCCCATATCTGCCCCCACAAGCGGCATGAAAGATGGAGTATTTAATTTAGCATGAGGTCCTATACTCCTTGAGGGAGAAGACGAGGCGAAATAATACTGGGACTTTAGTAATTCCACTCTCCTCAATCCTCGGGTACTGAAGGTGAAAACAAGTAGAAATACTATCTCTATAATGAACGCCACCCCTGAACTTATTACACCATGCAGAAATACAGAAAAAGGAGCAATCATACTAGCCTGAGAAACCCCCCCAAGGAAATTCTACAATAATACTATATGCTACACCCCAGCTCAAGCCCGTTCCATTATTGAGCAAGGGAATGGAGAAACACAAGAGGAGTTGAAGGAAGGACTTATCCGAGAAAACTTTTACCTCTAGTCGCCGAGGCGGTGGAAAAATACAAAGGGAGATATCAAAAAGTGAACCTATTTCGCGCATCCCAGACCAGATGGCATAAACTCTGCCTATTCGCCCACTACTCTGAGTACCAATGAAGGGCGATGTCTACCAGATAATCTCGTCGCTCTGGGAGGACCGGGGAGAGGTTGAGGGACAATTAGAGGAGAGGGTAGCAACAGGAAGTGTCTAGTGCTGTGAAAGGGGCTTACAGTCAGGTTTTAAAGACTCCGAAACAGGTCATGTCTCTAGGGCCTTATACCAGGGCGAGAATTGCAGTCTTTCGGACCTCGAGCAGCTTCGCTATTCACGCCCACTCTTGGCAGCCAACTAGAGTGGCATTTGGCCGCCTTCGCCCAGCCACTCGGGGTCGACGTATATTCTGCCAGACAATAAATCCACCGGCCCACGCCCCTTCCTGGCAGCCAACGGGAACGGTGTTTGGCCGCCTGAGTCCAGCCTGCCGGGGTAGGCGTATCTTCTGCCAGATAGTGGGTTCACTACCCACTCACGTCCCTTCCCGGCATACATCGAGAGTGGTGTTCGGGCATCACTGTCTAGCTTACCGGGGTTGATATTTTCCGCCCTGAACGGTAGCTTCACAATTCCCTCGGGCGCACTCCCAGCGGCCCATAAGAGTGGCGTTTGGCCACTTTGATCCACCCTGCCGGGATAGACGTATCCTCTACCAAATAGTAGACTCACTACTCTCTCATGAGAGTCTGCCAAGGAAATTTTATAAAATATAATTAAATCTGGGAAAATGTGAGGGAAATTACAGCAAGTTTGCAGAAATAATCACAAGGGTAAAGTCCAAGAAAACACTAAAGATGATAAAATATCCTATAAGCCAAAGAATGAAAGTACATAAATAATCCATAATCATTTTCATAAACTATTAATGGAGTAATGTATAATTTATCCTAATTGTAGTAATGTACAAGGTACTCTACAATATTGCATGCCAAAGAAGCCAGAAATTCGTTAATAATCTGTGGGCACTTGTGGGAATGTTCGAAAGAATTTTGGATTATTCTATCAAAAAAAAAAAAAAAAAAAAAAAAAAAAAAAAAAAACAGCTTCAGAATGTATTGAGTAGAAAGCGTGAAGTACCGGTATCATATCATAGTTTGGATCGTTACATGCAATTCTGCTCACAAACTTTGAAGCCAGCTCGCACCAACCTCCCCCTGTGGGACCCGATAGGGATAGCCTAAGGTCCACTGCGGCTGCGCTGACTCCACGCCCATCTCCCCCCAATGCACAGGGGCGGAATCCGGTGCCAAAAAAAAAAAAAAACAAGGCTTCAAACCGGGTCGCTGGCGGAATTCATACCGCGTGTGGTGTTTTGGTGCCAGTGTGCCTGACGTTTGACCTCTCTCGCTCGGCCGGAAGTTGACATTTTTAAAATGCGCCCCAATTTCCTGAATCTCCAGCTCATCGTCTATCTGAAAGGGAGAGAAGCCTAAAGTAATAGTTGTTGATGGGGCCTTGGTATGATACTGTGCTTGACCATTCATGAAGTATTCAGATGCATTAGCGCCAAGATTCCATGTTTAGGCGTTGGTTGGTATACCGGTACTTGGCTCCGGGTATCCGAATACCTTATGAATGGTACGGTACCGGTAGTTTGAGGTTGGGAATTTCTTCAAGCCTCTTTTCAGGAATTCCTCTACAGTACGAGTACAGTACCGTATTGGGTATCCGAGATTTCTGTATAACTGCAACCGTTTCTCACTGTGCCGGGAAAAGAACACCTGTTTTCGTTGTGAGTCGTGACAATCTTTTTTCATTTTAGATTCCACTTCTTCTCTCTGGAGAGCCTCCTTCTTCCAAAGATCTTTGGTGATCAAGTCCTGAAACAGTGTGAACGCCGGGCGCGCGTTCCGGCCAGGGCCGGTCGGATAGGCTCGACTGTTTGCATCGAATCCCTGCGGCACTCTCCATCCCCCCCAGCTGCCAAGAGGCAATCCCCAATCCCTTCGTTTGTATCGGCGGAACAGCGGTCGAGGCCACCTTGGAGTATAATACTGTAACGCCTCCTATCCAAGCAAATACCCCGCAGATCCTCGGGGTCAAAGACGTTTATGGACCGGGTCATCATCAGAAGAACCCCACCCATACCCGCTCAACCGAAGCATTCCCCCCCCCAGCTTCCGAGCTAAAACTCGGCGTACGAACGAAGGGCTACCCTTCGTCCCGGCAGAACTTTATCTTGGCCAGCAAGGAAGATTTTGGCTGGCAATCATACAGATCACCACATCCCGATGCTCCCCACCACAAACGTCAAGGCATTGTCCCTCCATTTTCGCTCTCGCTTGGTAAGCTCCACGCCAATTACGACGGATTTGGTGAAATAGTAGAGAAGAGATAAGACATTATCTAGGAGAATTTCAACTAAAAACCTGCACGACGTTGTCAGCTTGACAAGACCGTGGTTCTCACTGTCAGCCACTGCCTGTCTGTTCCTGGATTACCCACCCGCCGGTACTTGAGTTACTCTACCGTACTCACTTGCCGAGCTTAGTCACATTCGAACTTTTTGTACCGCCCCATCACCGGATTCTGGGAGCCGGCGACTTGGGCGCAAGTACCGGTACATATGCTACCCGTAAATTCCTTACAGCCTTTCCATTTCCACCTTCGTTATTTCTTTCGCTCTTTTCCATGCCGTATTATTTTTGTTTATGTTTTTGGGCCCCATATCCTTCGCTCTTTCTTTCCCTCCTTTCCTCAGCTTAGTTTAGCTGATTGCTATCCTTATACATTACGATGTCGCTTAGATCTATCCTTAAGACTATCCTTCTGATGGCCTCGACCGCGTCCGCCGCGCGGACACTCTTCGTCGGCTCTGCAAAGGGCACGATCAAGACCTATGAGTTCGACGAGACGGCCAATTATCAGTATTCGATCAAGGAGCTTGCATCGACTTCCGAGAGCAGCCCGGCGCCTACATGGCAGACGATCTTCGGAAATTTGCTCTACTCTGTCAGCGAGACTGAAGCGACTGCCGATGGTGTCGTCACGGCGTACCAGATTGGCTCCGACAAGAAGTTGATCAAGAAGGGGAGCGCGAGGAGCATAGCTGGCCTAGTGAGCATTGCAGTTTGTAAGGGCGGGAAATTGGTTATTACTGCTTCCTAGTACGTCCCCGGCTCTGCTAAGCTATCCACTACGTACAGTACATGTACAAGTGCAGGACTAACATTTTTTGTTCTAGTGGAGGTGGAGGAGTGGATACCTTCGCAGCGGATGGGTCTGGTGGTCTCACCCACAGCCAGAGATTCGCCTACAAACTCGACAAGCCCGGCGCCGTCCCGGACCGCCAAACTGAGCCCCACCCTCACCAGGCCCTCATGGACCCAACTGGGGAATACGTTGTCGTTCCCGACCTCGGTGCTGACCAAGTCAGGGTGTACAACGTCAACAGCAGTACTACAATCAAGGAACTGGAGTGCATCAAAACCCCCCCCGGATTCGGTCCCAGGCATGCTGTCTTCTACCCCGTCGGCAACTCAAAGGCAACGCATCTATTCGTAGTCGGAGAACTCGCGAACAAAATCATCACCTTCAAGATCAGCTACGCCCACGGCCGATTGAAGGCAAAGAAAGTTGCGACGGTGAGCACTTTCGGCACTCAAATTGTGCCAACTGGTCCTTCCGCTCTCTCCGCCGCCGAAATCGCCCTTTCCGTAAGCCCCCCCAGCACCCCATAACACACCCAGAAACTGATTGTGCGCACTCCAGCCCGACGGGAAATATCTCTATGTCTCCAACCGTTTCGACAAAACACAAGCTGGCAAGACCCAAGACTCCATTGCTACCTTCAGTGTTGCCTCGGACGCAGCGCTCACCTTCATGCAACTTAGTGCCTCTGGCGGCCTTGGGCCGCGCCACTTCTCAATCACCAGGGATGGGAATTGGGTCGCTGTTGCTAACGCCGGAAATGGCAACCTTGGCATCTTCAGGCGGCATCTAGAGAATGGGACTCTTTCTTCCTCACCGGTCATTTCCATGCCGAATGATGGCGCTTCGTGCGCTCTATGGTATGAGCCCCAGAATTGAGTACAGAGTGGAGAGGGGGGGAGTGTTTTTTTTACCTGTTATCATGTTTGATAAAATGATACCGAATGCCTTGCATGGTATACTGTGGTCTTGCTGTCGCGGTTTGGAGATTTGAAACCCTTTATTATAACGGAAGAATCCCAGAATGCCCTCTCGGGTAGCGACCAGAGCCTAATCTGCCCTATGCGACTAGAATACCACCCCCGCCACATTTGCCTGAGCATCCCAACATGGCATAGCAATCATCCCACAATCTACCCTGCCCGGCTAACCCAATTTTTCAGAAACAAATTGTACTAAAGGTTTAAAGTGTCCCTGGAGGCATGTCTACAGGACGTTGTCTGAAAGGTTCTTGTTCTGTTGTTGATAGGCATAGTTCTTGAGGTATGAGGAAGGATATGAGAAATTCGCTTAGTATTAAGCATCATTCCTTCCAGCAAGATGCAATGTAGCTGTTGTTTGGGTGTCGGCCAAGATCCAGAAAGGCTACTGGTGCTCGCACTCCAGTATCGTCCCCCAGAGGTCGCCCCTTCTCTCAAAATTGGATTCTAAGGTCCTCAGACAAATGTGGCGGGGGGTGGTGTTCTAATTGTATGGGGCAGATTAGGCCCTGGTCGCTACCCGAGAGGGCATTCTGGGAGTTTTCCGTTATTATAACCTATCATGAACTTGGAAATAATAGATTGGGGTTGTGTTCCTGATGCAAGGGTTTTTCGAGTAATATGCCCTGGGCATACCGTTGCCGAGTAGGGCGAAGGTTTTTTGTCCTAAGAAGAAAAAAAAACCGAAATTGTTTCGAAGACCCCTTGGTGAAGGAACATGTATCATAAACCACCAGACAACACCACCCATTTATGTTCCAGAGGACTAATATTTTTGCTCCTTAGATTTCTTCCCGATCGACCATGCTGTTGCGGCAGTGATACCATTCCTGATATTATCTCATATTGTACTATCTAAAACCCCACTACTCCCCAGCAACCCTATAATGGCGGCGTGATACCATTATAACAGCCACCTTTAACCCGAAGCCACAAATCCTCGCCATGCGAAAAGGCTAGTATCATAAGTCCGTACCCCCACGGCGATGCGCGCTGTTCCATTCTTTACAAGGCGTTGGTAGGCACCTAATTTCTGATTATCATCACGCCGAGAACGTTCATGATATTACATTTTTGTAGATATCCTCATGCAACTTGGCTCGTACAGTACCGAGTTGCACTGTGTATGAATATTGGCACGTTCAGAGGAATCCAGCCGCGAGAAACGCACGGGTGACTCGCATTCCGGAGACTTTTAAAAGTCGGCTGGTATGATGGTGCCGATCGAACAGATTTGCTCTATCAGAACTCCCGTTCTGGCTAAAGAGGGAACCGAGGAAAATAAGTTTCTTGTGCCTTTTTTCAATTGGTGAGGGGGTTTCTGGGGGTTCTCGTCGATATGTTTCTTCGGATTTTCATCCGCAGGAGGGAATTCCGCGGGGCTTTCATCTGTAGGGGCTTTCCCGGTGTTCTCTGATATGATGAGGTACGTCCAGTTTACGAGTTAAGTTGAAAGTTTAAGTGCTATTGAATTTTTAGAGTGTGGCTCAGAATTGTGCGAGAAAACATGTGAATTTTAGAAAAAGAAGGAAACTCTTTGTCCTAACCGTTTTTTTATGCCGGCTCACACAGTCCCCAGCAACCAGACCCGTTTTTCCCCTGCCAGAAATTTGGGTGGTCCCAAACGGTGGTGGGGCTATTATCTCAAGTATGATATAACATCTGGCGGGGTTCCGACTCGAGTGCTCTAGGAAAGGCGAAGAACTTGCACAGGCACTCCCCTACCTGTGCCCGAAAAGCTCTTTGTATATAAGCAGGAGACGCCTAGTGTAGGAGGTTGGTGACCCATGCGTATTTCAGGAAAAGAAAGGAGGAGCGAAACACCCCAATTCACTGCGTCCCAAGATGTGTTTTCGTTCACAGAGTTAGCATCGGTTATTAGGTCAGCGCCCAAGCAACCGACAAACTCAAAGTTCGAACAATTGGATTTTACAAATATATCTTATCGGCTGTCCGGCGCCGGCGAGTCGGCAAGTATCATAGGTGATGTGCATCACGAACCAGAAGTGAGGCCACCAACCTTGCTAAAAAGATGGTGACGTTCGCAACCAGGTTTTCACCGGTAGGGCATCTATACCCAGTCCTGGTTCTAGACGCTTCATATTATAGTCTCACTCGGACCGGACGGTGCACGTAATCCCCCGAAACCTTGTGGCTTCTTATGAGGGTTGGCGAAGAAATTTGGGATTTGGAAAGGGTTCTCGGGATATGGTGGCAGAGTTTTAAGGGCTAATGGAGCCTAGGCAGTGCTAGAGGGTATCATATAAGGAAGAGATGCTCTTTGAGGGAAGCATTTTTTTTTTTGCATTCTTCCTGTAGTCTAAGGTATCATAAGCTAGTGGCTCCTTGGAGACTGTTTTACTCGAGTATCGCCGGCTTGGTCCCGCCCGGCCACTTTCACATCAGGTAATCGCTGCTTCGCGGGCCTGGGTTTATTTAGCACGATTCCGAGATTTAAAGTTGGTGAATTTCGTTACCGGGGCACCCGGGGTGTGTGACTCGATGATGAATTTAAGTATAATAGCATTCCACTGTCCCAACCACTGGAAATTTCATCAAGACGACAGCCTCGATCCTGTCCCGATGCATTATTTTCCTCTTTTCCCCTTTCCTCCCTGGGTGCTTTCTCTCCTCCCGTTCCATTTGAGCGACTTGCACTCGCATCCACCAACTCGTCTAGCGAAAGGTGGAGGTGTGTGAATCTCTCGCGTGTGGAATAGATGCCGAGTGATATATTGTGTATCTGGATGATGGACCCTTGAACTGATTTCCGAAAGTCCTATTGTGCGTAGGTTCGGTAGTCTCGCCTTGGAGGTACTATCAACTCCCCCCCCCCCCCCCACCCCCCTCCCCTTTTCACGGGTTTTCTATTTGTCTTTTTTTTGGTTCCAGAAATACTTTACTGTACGAGTACCCCCTTAGCTTCGCTCTACCAGGATAGCTAGCGGTTAGGGAACTTGTCCCTTTACGCCCCCAACCTCGGAGCCTGCATTTATCCGGAGATGTGTTTACACGTGCGGGCTGTAACTACTGTCAGCCAGTATTTGTGCAGGCGAAAAGCATAAAGACATGGAATATACTGTGCGGTCACCAGGTTTTGATGTCTCACATGGTCCCAACCAAGGCTACCCGTTCAGGAACCTCGCCAAGCCGCGCGGGAAAACTAAGCGAGTTCAGCTCCCGTCAGCGGACAAGGTGGTACGGTATGTACAGTACTCGAGTATGATACTGGCACAGGCATTTACCTGGGGGGTAATAATAATAATAATAATAATCTGGGCGGGGGTTTCTGTCGGTGGTTGGTTGGGATACCTGTCTCGGTAGGTTTGACAGACATGCCTATTCTTAAAGTGAGGTAACAGGAGGGAAGTAGTGCAACCAACTGCGTTGGAAAAGGGGGATACGGTAAGGTACGGTAGAGTATTGCTTCATTAGGCGTTGCCAATGGACAAGGGATTCAGGTGGAATGGAATGACAATTTTTGGCCCAAAAAAAAAATATAAAAAAAAAATACTACACCCAGAAAGAAATATCAAACATGAGCGACGCATAGCTGATGTGATCCACAAGGGCAAACGAAATGAACACTCTTTGATCAACACATCCGGAACCACATCGACCTCATTACAGTATAAAAACCGAACACATAAGGATGAGAACAACAAGCCACCTCCGAACGACCCTTACAGAGCGGCGACAGCAGCACCAACAAAAAGAGCGGCCGCAATCCCCGTGCCACCCCGCGAGGCGGCGTTATGTTTTGCCGCGTCCCTCACGTCTTCCGCGTCGCGGTCTTTAGGCTTGCCGAGATCAATGCATGATTTTCTGCAATGAAATTAGTGGACGCCCGAAGAGGAATGCCTCTCTCCAACTTACCCAACCTTGCAACACACAGTGCCTTCACATGTTTCACCATAGAGACAGTATGACCCTGAAAAACCGGTCAACAGCAGTTCTGGAAACTCATCGACACCACCTACCATCACCAAGATTACAGCACACTTGCGCACAAAATACCCCATCGCAAACATTTGGTGTTTCGGAGGGACATGTGGCCTGGCGAACAAATAACTTTGGGATTGAATCGAGAGGAGTGGACCGCCGAGCGAGGCCGCCTTGCAGGGTTGACAGGAAACTATCCGAGTCCGCCATGACAGTTAAAGCGAAGAGTGTAAGAGCAATGATGGTAGTAATGGACTTCATGTTTGCAGTAATTGGAATTATTGAATGCGTTTATTTGGTGGATTCTCTGGGGCAGTTATGGTGTGTGTTGTCGTGAGGTCGGAAGCGGAGGTGGCGAGAGGGAGAAAGAGAGAGAGCTGCCTCTAGGCTCACTTTATACAAAGCCCCGCCCAGCCCACAGCCTCCGCAATCGCCCAAGTGCGGAAAACTGTCGAATGCCGTAAATTAAGAACTCCTCATGTCCACTATCTCCGTTAGGCATGTGATCCCCGGGTTTAGAATCAAAAGCTCCCGAGAAAGATTAGCATTTTCCTGACACGGCACAAATCTAGCCCACTTGATGTGTTGGATTTCGTTAACTGGCATCTGCGGTTTCGTTAACTTGCCAGTCTGAACCTACCGTATCGTGGGCTGACGGGCTGATTCCCACTGGCAATACTTGTATGACAGTGGATTTCAAGAGTTTTTACGGTATGATAACCTGCACGAGGCTTGGTGGTGACCACAGGCCAGCTGCCAGTTAGCATCTGTACCCTCACACCGGGGTTTAATATCACGCGTTACACAAACTCTAATTCGTTCTCGCGCCTATCTGTACGGCCTAAACCGAATCCAGTTTTTTTTTGTTAACAAAAATCCTTCACTTTTTGTTTTAGGATACGATTTCTGTGTGTAACCTCCAGCTTGGAACACAGAGACCCAACAAAACCGAATTCAGGGGGCACAGCACAAATACAGCAGAAGCTCTGAATGTCTGTCTCCATTTCAGCCTGCTGTCTATTGATGTGTTTGTTTCTCTCATAATAACATTATCGTTCGATGCTAACATCCTAAGGTAGCTCTTCCAAAATCTTCACCATCCCAGCAAATATCGTGGGCTAGGTGGTGAGGCGAGAGGGGATGAAGCGGGACCCACTATCTGCCGACTCGGTCTGCGGGTACCGCATCATACAGTACCGGTACTCTGCAAGAGCACAAGTGCGGTATCTCCTCGTTAGAAGGCTTTGCCGTGTAACGTACTGCGTCGGTATCTTCCATCATACAAGCGTACTCGAGTACAGGAAATTACCTCAGCCGAATCCCATGATGGTCACAAATCCACCTTGCCCGCATTCACAAGTTTTGGATATCCTTGATCCCACAGCTCATTCTTGGCGGGCCCTCTTGAATGGAAATCTGGGGCGTGCCAAAAAGTCCTCGGCGGGGACAGTTCACCACTTACACGGCTGTAGGCGCTGCCAAGGACTTTCGCTCTCGTGGCTGGACCACGGAATGCCAGTCAGGGATTTCCTGGGGAGCTCCTTTGATTCGGAGTAAGGGATCAAGAACCAACGCTGGCTGGTTTCGGGGCTTGTGGTTTCGCGATCCATATCTAACTTATCCTATTATCTCTGGTTATCCAGTGCTTCGCCAAGACTGGGCGTTGCTAAAGGTTGGATGGTGCCAGGCATCTGAAACCGGCCATGTGAGCAGCTGAAATCACTGTTGAAATTCAACAGTGAAAAAATCCAAAGTAAAAGAAAATAATTGGGTAAAGCTCCCGATAGAACTGCCTTGGAATCGCTCCTCCTCAATCCTATCGACTCGATCAAGTGGGTATGAAGCGAGGACATAGATTTTGTGTGAACCTGTGCTCCCGGGCAAGTGTAGTCGGTTTTAGGTGTGCAATACCGGTACTGCGCGGCTGAGTGTGGGGTAATCACTCACCAGACTAGCTCCATGCACCCAGCCGCATTATTGGACACATAAAACCAACTCTCTTTGTCCATCTACGGTAGGGGTATGGTACCATAATGGTACAAGTACGAGTACTCGAGTACTGTATAGGTACCCAGGAATATGTTTTTGTGAAAGACTAGATGGGATACGGATACAGTACCTAGTCAACCAGCAAAAATAATCCCTGTCTTGTGCTCGTGTGCGAAAACATATTAAATTACTGGATGCTTGTGCCCATTCAGAATCTGCGTCTCTCCCAGCGGAGTCCACGGAATTGGGGAGGACTGGTTCCTGGGCAATTCAATGGGTGGGTTTATTATTTTGTTTTTCCCTGGAATGTATTTCCTATGAATTCCGATTGAGTAGATATCTGCGCATCCTTGGGACCCAAGATCCTGCTTTGCCAAATGTTACCCAGCCCGTTGGGATATTTGTAGCCTTTTCTCAGCCGTGCGCCAATTAGCTCGCTCCCAGGCCCTTATCTCTGTCTCTATTGCCCTTGGTCATTGCCAAGACAACTGCACCTTGGCATAATTTTTTTTTTGCAGCTGAGCAAGGATGATAGTCTACACCGTACGAGTACAGATTATGTGACCGGGAATAAGTATTTCATTTTGAATAAAAAAAATAAAAAATAAAAAAAAAGGGCACAGGTAACCTTAAAGTGGGTCATGACCATCGACACCTTCACAGAACATGAATTGCATGCAACAGTTGGGGCTGCCTGGGCGTCATGTGTTATCACACTAGAGTAACCGTATATTGTTGCCAAGCTAAGAAGTGATTTTGACACGGTTAGGACAACAGGGGTGAGATAAGAATTGTTTTTTTTGGCAGGCACGGCGAACAAAATCGCCATGACAGTCCCTAGGTTGGATTGATTGTCTAGAAGGCCAATTCCAGGTTGCCCTGCACTATGCAACCGTAAAGCGCTGCGCTCAATTATTCCGGTTTTCGTGGGAACTCGGGTCAATACGGCGTGTTTCGCCTTTTTCACATTCTGATATCCCCGTAAAAAAGCAAATCACCGGGGTGCCTCTCTGTCATTCCCTGTTGCTGGGTGGTGGAAGGGAAGGGAAGGTTAGCTCGACGTGGGATCTAACGATGCGAAGGAATACTCGAGTAATGCAGTATCATATCATAACCCGCACGTATGATAGTTTCTAGCGCTCAGATCGCCAGATGCGGGGGCAACACACTTTTCATTTTTCAAACCATCAGGCAACCGGCATCGTAGGGTAGTGTGCCGGTATCTTGCACAACATTAAACTCCTTGTCAAGGTAGTTGGAAGCAATGCCTCATTCGGGTTTGCTTGTTGCAGTCATAGCATTGGTACCGCACCACAGTGCTTCACGTCTGCCAGGACGAAGGAACTTGCATTCCAAGAATTCCATTGCTTCATCGCACTGCTGAACACGTGGATTGCCTTACGCCCAAAGGACGCGCCGTATTAGAAGCGTAGAGCAGGTCTTCATTAGACTATGTATTTAAGCCCGTGGTTTGTCTGTGGCCCTTATCAAGAGCAACGCCCCCTCTCCCCACCTTGCCCGAGAGGCCTCCCACAGCTCTGCACAGCCTGTGCCGGCGCAGCACTTGCGCTTGGAGGCTGAGCATACCCGAGTAGAGCGAGGTATCATAGGATCGGGTTTTTCTATAAACTTTGGGTGTGCAACCGTGAGGGGCCGATTCTGGCGCTTATTTGAAGGTTAAAAGAAGAAAAAAAAGGGTAGGTAACTCCCTACTAGTCTCGCAACAGAACCCCCGCAATATTTGGCTCCTTGGAATCGTGTCGGATGGCGTGTAGCTTTGGTGGGTGTGTCGAGAGGGTAGGTAATCAAATTGTGTATGTTTGAGTACTTAGAATTGCCCGACCACCCACGGTTAACTTGGCATGAAGTCCGGTTCAGAATCCCGGTATGATACTCGAGCATGATATAGCAGCTGCGAGTACAGTAAGCACCTACTCTCCCGAAACACCACACTACACGATTCTAATTTAATTGGCTACCGGTAATGGAGTCAAAAGCCAATTGCTCGGGTATGATAGTGTAGGTTCGTATCACTTACCCTAACCCTTGCCACGATGGTAGCGTCTAGGCTGCGGTAGGCTGTGATAGCCACTTCCAAACCCAAGTTCCCTCCCAAAGCTATACACTATTCAAGTATCATACCGGTATGATACCGCACGGTAAGGCACCTCAAATTGTTCTCCATTGTTTGTGTGGTTATTGATCCGTGGTGGGGAATAGACCTCGTTCGGTTGCAACGGGAATCTATAGATCGGAGAGGCAACTCATTGGGTTCACCATTAGTCCGTGGATTGCGTCTTAAGTGGGTGTTTGGTTGGGCAAGGAACACCAGCTGAAGTTGCCGAAAATACCGGTAATTTATTGCCCAAGGAGAGGCTGAGAAACGGCTAAGTCAAGCCACAGCCATGGTAGACAATTGCCCGCATGTCCATCCTCGCCTCAGCTATCTTCCCTAACTTAACTTACCGGTATCCCAAACTCAACCATGAACGCCCCACGAAATGGTCTGGACCAATTGACCGGTAGCGCAGCGATCCGGGTATCCTCTACGGCACATCGTCCCTGACATCTTGTAGACTAGGTTTTTGGCAATGTTAATCTGCTATCATTACCATGTCCTCCTTTATCCAATTCCATATATGCTAGCTAAGCAGTTCAGAGCTGTCCATAGACTATCGGAGATTCTGACTTGCTATTATGGTGCCCAACTCTTTACCCATTCCTATGGCTGCGCCGCGTCAATATATGACACAATTCTTATGTTCTGGTGACTTCACCAAACAACCGTTTCGATTTATCGTCTCCGGAAAACATTTTCCTTCCCCTATCGTAGATAGAGCATTTTATCTATGATACTCGAATAGTTTTTCTCTCCGGCAAACCGAACAGGGCCAGTGTTTATCCCCGGAGACGAGGGTGGAGGGTCAATACACGGTTTCATAGGTCGTTGACACTTCCGCGGTAACGGAACACACCACCACGGTATAATATTCGGGCCGACCTTCGGCGCTGCAGCCCTTGGCGCTCCTAAGGAATTGTTTATCACATTCGGTACAGTACCCCCAAGAACGGTAGCACGGTTGGAATCGGGAAGAAGGAAAATGAAGAGAAACTGCCCAACCCGAAATCAGCTGCTGGACCATCGTTTGTGCGTTATGGCGTTGCGCAGGGCCGGTGGCCAGCATGCTGCCCATACGATAACACCGCATCGGGAAAGATATTACCGTATCGTAGTTCGGAGACAAAGATGATCGTTGCCGTGCTCGGCAACAGCGCTTGGCTGATCACTGCTCATGAACAATTAATCCCCTGTAATATCAGATGTACAAGTACTACTGTAAGTACATTGGACTGCGGGAACTTTTGTGGACAGAGTAAAGCAAATAAATACAAGGTGTCAATTTGATACTTAGTATACCACCCCTTTGCCTTATTGGCTGTCTTGATTCTGCAGAATACCTTCTACTAAACTTTCAGACAAAATCTCTGGTATCAACTCAAGTGAGTATAATATTTATAGTAAGGCTTCTTAAAGTGTACCCAAATATATTGAGACCAGGTGAATATGATGGTTGATCTTACAAAACATTCTACTTTATTCTCATCCAACCATGTCATTGTAAGCCAAACCACACATGCCCTAGCATCACCTCGCATAGGGCATGGGATTATAGTGATATTCTCTAATTCCTCCAAAAAAAACCAAAGAAAAGTTCAAAGTTCAAACATGAACTTGCATCTACTCAGCCCCCAACTATCACCCTCACCTCTTTTGCATGCTTTCTCCAATCCAATGCGTAGACTCCTGCCACTCCTTCCCACTCTCTTCCTCCATTGACCCCTATTTATCTGCTTATTTGGTCGAGGTAAGGGAGTTTTGTCCAAGAACCGTCACAAGGTTCCGCACTTCACTACACCAGCTTCCGGCAGGCGTACAGGAGCACAAGTATTCCAGCACTTGCACGACCCAGTAAGACGCTTTGAGACACTTAGACCTGATACCGGCACTTCCCCCGAAATGAACATCCTCGAAAGCAGTACTTTTGTGAAGGCCAGGTTCCACGCGGTGCGATTCATCAAGTAATCTCTGAACCTCCAGGGCTGCGCCAAAGAGCACAGCAAGTTCACGAAGCGTAAGTAATCCCTATCGGGGGTTCCGGGGGAGGGAGACTACAGCGCTGCCTGGCGATATAATCGGGATATTTCGTGCCTTGCTGGGGCGGGGAAGCGGATTTGGCGACTACTGAGAGGTCTGATCGGGGGGACGTTGGTGTGTATATGGCGGTATCCTTTCCTCACCCGATTCTCGCCCTGAGGTTGGCCTTGTTCTTTGACTTTTTGACCCGCATACTCTGATCCCTCAACCTGGATTCCACATTTATTGTATAATTGGAAGTATGGCGGATACCGTCTCCCTTCGTAGCTACCTCCCCCATAGCCCCGGGTCTAGTAGGGGGTGGGTATCAACAACTCGAAATCTCCATCTTTTCTCATTGTCACCGGCATTTTTGACATCGAAGTCTGGGTCACAATTAGGTTTATGGAATTACTTGCTCGGGGTGTCGGGACTGTCCGTGCGCAGGTGCACTGGTTTCTGAACTGGAGTCGGAAAAGCATTTGGAGCTCCAGATGCCCACCCGACTTCTGTTCCAGCGTTGGAGATAAACATCGAATATAGATAGCCGAGGGCCAATTCCGTTTATCACAAAATAGAGAGGATGAGTTCACGGGCTTCCTGGTATTCGGAACCAGAGCCCTGGGAGTTCCCAGAGTAGAAATTTATTTCGGATTACCCATGAGATTGCCTTCGATGGGGAGTTTTTGAACTAAAGATATACTTCCAACCGCGTAATATTACAGGGAAATTAAACGTTGGCTGGAAAACATTTCACCACCTTATTAGAGAAAACGTGAGCTTGAGGTAAAAGCGATTTTCGCTGTTTGTCAAGACAAAAACATCTAATTTTCTTGTGTAATAAGTCAATAATAACCCCGATTGAGCTAATAAGCACCACCAACTATCACTCGCCTAGCCACTCGGTACAAGCCCAGTACGTGCCTTCCAAGGGATAAAAATAAGAACCGATTCACACCAATCTACAACGAACTCCTTAGGCTCTCGCCACTAGATGTGGACCAAAAAACTCGTAAACAACATACTACTGAGGCAACACCGAATCCCGACTGGCAACCTTCACTCTCCTCACCGTACCGCTTTCCCCCGTAGTGATAACCCAGCCAGCCGAGCTAGTACTGGCATTCTCCGCCACATTAGTAGCACTTCTAGTGCCCGTAGTGGACATCTCCCGACCCATCTCCCGTCCACTCTCCAAATCCCCCCTTTCCAGATCTAGAGTCATACTGCACGGCCCAGTTTCCCCAGCACTCTCGCCTACGCGGATGGAGGGCAGGGGGTCATGCTTCCTCTCCCGTCGTCGGGAAATGTGCCCGCTTAACCACACGTAAAGCTTGTAGCCGCAGGTAACTAGCACGAGGACGGAAAGACAGAGGCCTGCCACGATGAGGATTATTAGGACGATGACGGTGTTGAGCGACTGGACGTCCTTGTCTGGGTCTTCGCGGGCGGCAGAGGAGCCACGAATTATATAAGTTGGTGAAGGTAGAGGAGTGAAAAGGATCTTAACCGTTGAGCTGGGAGCACGTGGGCGGTGCGTTCCTGTAAAGCGGGACGGTGGAGAAAGAGGGAGGGAGGGATTAGAATTGGTTTCGGGGACAACTGGAAGGGAAATACACCAGAGAGTTGGAAAGAGGAGGAAGTGAAGAAGGGATATATGGTGTATCATCTCGGTTTTGAAGAGCAATAATATAATTCATAACAATGGGTTCCAGAATTATTTCTGAGTCGGAGGAGTTGTGAAGGTGGAAAAGAGGCAAAGGATATTTATTGTAAGTTGGCCTGGCGTTTGCGTACCCCTTTGCGTGGGATGACGTTTAAAGCTGGAATATCAATTTGTTTTTTTATGAAAGTCATTGATACAACGTGATGGGGTTTATGACGAGCATCCGTATATGATAGGTATATGCGTCTTGTACTTCATCTCATCGTGATTTTTTAATAAGTCCCCGGAAGGCTTGAAATATTTCCCAACTTTACCAGCGAGATCTATACTAGCCAAACAAGGGGCGGGCATCGAAGCTCCAGATAATTCGAGTGTTAACGCACCATTTACTAATCTCGGAATTTCTCAAGACACAAACGATCTAACATATTGCCTGAGGCCGGGAACCAGGGGAAACATCGAGTGGCAGAGGTCTTGATAGCCCATCCCAATAGCTCTGATAATCACCCCATGAGGCAACCCATGAGGAGCTACCACCTGAATTGAGTGAACGCGCAGTGTACACGCCACCAACCATATGTGATCACTCGCCTCATAGGCAAAGTAACGATAGGTCTCAAATCTCTCGCACCATCCCTCAGTCTACGGGAGTGGGGAGAATCAACTTCTATGGATTCCGCTCGTACTACGACCTGGTGAAGAATATATTATGTCAATTTTATACCAATGATCGTATAAATTTCCCAGGGGTTGATCTTATGCGAGTAACCTATGGAGTGTTTAGTTGGGGGACCAAATTTGACTCTAGAAGTCTCTTCATGAACTCAAATTACCAGGTTGACATTCGAAGCATTATGTTGAAACATACTTCTCGCACTACTGCAGTGTTACTCTTGCTACTGATATTTTCTCCTTGCATTAAACCTGATGGCGCATCTAGACCTTCAGACTATTGAAGATACCTCCTTGCCTTTCTCACACACCACTTTTCTCTATTATTGTTATTGCTCGCTCAAGCTATTTGGCTTGCTCCAGAACAGTAGATAGTCAGGGTCTTTACCACTTCCCTTTAAAAGTGTTAAGCGTTCAAGTTACTCAATCAACCAATCACTTCCTCACATCTTGTATCGTCGTTCTATCCAATATTCTCACAACACATTATCGTCGGAATAGTCGAGTGATATTTCATGAGTCAATCTTTTTCCCATACCAGAACAGCAACTCTCACTTTATTTACGGTGGATTATTCTTAGCTTAAAGCCCCAGCACCACGTCAAGGTGATAATCCTAGCTGGGGTACCTAAATAACATCCATGTTAGTAGGCCAACAAGTTGGCAACCTGTTAGAACAAAAATCAAATTGGAGGGGGGGAGAAAAAAGAGACACAAAGCATCGCAGAACAAAACATAGGAAAACAAAACATAGGAAACAAAACATGGGAAACAGAACAGAGCAAAACAGCTACTTCCAAGTCTCAAATTCTGGAAGACAACATATCCCGACCTTGCAGAAATGGCTAGGGAAAGGACGAACAATAGTAGGGGGAGGGGGAGGGGGAGGGAAAGAGGGAAAAAAAAGCTTGATATGAAGCTAGGAGAATATCCTCAGCTTGTATCTTGCAAGAAGGAGGGGGGGTATCAACAGGGTACAAAATCTTAATTAAAACAGAGGAGTTGTGTGTGACTGGATAATGGAACAATCAGGAATGAGCGGGAATAGGTACAGGGGCAGGTGTAGGGGGGAACAACAATCCTACCCTCGTACGCTGCAATGAAGTATGATATTCGAAAAGGTAATCGAAGAGATATGGTGCATTGCGACTATAGTGTGCACCAAGGCTGTTGCATTAGGCAATGCCTACCCTTGTAAGGAATGAGGGTTATAACCTGAAAGGTATATGATAATTATGATACTTTTTCATTCAATTTATACAACAGGTCTACTTTTCTTAGATGAATTGTTTTTTTTTTTGTTCTTTTTGTTTTTTTTTTGATTACATGAGATGATAAATTTATTCTCCCAAATATAAGGTGGGTAAAAACCTTTTTAAACTACAAGGGACAAGATTATGACTTTACACTGAAAATTTATTCAAACTCTTCATCAGAAACATGCCAATGAGACTTGTACTTTATATGAACAGGTTCTTAATACTCTGGTGGTGCATAAACAATATTGTTACAGTAAGCTTCCATGATATGCATGGTTTATACATAATATCTCCAACTTAAAATTAGCTTTAGAGACATAAGAGCTAATACTTCTGGCACTAATATTCGTAGGAAGTCAAAATCATATCATATCATACTCGCAACGCTTCCTTGTATACTGCTCAGTGGCACCCCACTAGTATTCAATAAAATTTATTTTACGGTGGGATGCAGGATATAGGACAACGAGATGTCCTACATACTCAATTGCATTTTGATTACTCAATACTAGGGAATGGAAAAAAATAAAGAGGCTAACGTGCCGTAGATTGAATTGAGAATGGACATAATCCAGAGTAGTATAATGTTACTAAAATCTAGAAGCTGGTACTTTCAAGTACAAAAACCACTTATATTTGAATCAAAAATTGACAAAAAAAAAATGAATGTGATGGCTGGGAATTGAATGCAGGACTATCAAAAATTGTATCATTTACTGGTTAGCCCTAATTCCTCACAAGGTTGAGCATTGCATAATGCAACAGCCTTGGTTCACACTACAGTCGCAATGCACCATAATCAAACACAGTGCCGGGGAGGCCAGAAATGAATCTCGCAATGAGTTCCTCTGGGACAATAATGGAAGCAACAACGAAAGGGAAGACGGCAAGCCATACAAGGGTGAAAGGGATAGTGTTTGCATGAGAAAGGAAAAACTCGCAGAAAAAATGATAAAATTTAATGAAAGAAAGTACAAAAGCCTTGACGGCAGAAGAGAAAGAGCAAGAGAAGAGGAAAGAAGACATTAGAAGTGACTTCTTGGGTATAACGGGGAGAGAAGTTTTGGGTATCTAAGCCTGCTCTCACGGAGGAGATAGAGCTAAAGAGGTTGAGAAAGAGTAAAGATGCGTTGATGAAAGTGAGAAAGTGAGAAAGTAGGTATGATGGAGAAACAGAAATTTATGTGTGCAAATGGGAACAGAAATTTTTGGGGAGGAGAGAAGAAGAGTGGGAGACTGGGGGCCTTTATGTAATGTTTTTTTTCCCCACCGATGCTGAAGTTGTGCGGGCGATTGACGTGAAAATGTGTAGGTCTTAGGTTTCAGTCTGTGGATAGTTGATGTCGTAGTGTACTGTCTCCGTGTTGGGTGTGGATTTTGGGTCTGTAGCCCTTGCTATGTTGCCATTCACTGAGGCGTCTAATTGGCGGGGGTTTAGGTCGTCCGTGAAAGATTTACTTTTAACCGGACAAAGCCATGGATAAGTTAGGTGGGGAGTGGAAAATGCGATTTGGTCGGCTTTCGCATAACTGAAGTTGACAATTACTCCTCCTGGAACCTGGTGCTAGGTGAATGCTGGTATGACTTAGTTTGTTATGTTGGTATCATAGCCGAGTTCTCATGATACCATTGGACGTGCACGGAAAGGTTTGTCGAGGATGTATCATAGAACCTACTCGAGTATTTCCTTGATACTGCTGCTACGAATACAACTTCAAAGCGCTACAGATAGTATGATACAATAATAATGAATAAAACAATATCATAAATTAGTTCTCCCTCTACGCTACGCTGCGGGTATGTTAATGATTTTCATACATGATTCCAATGCTACCTTTATTCCTCATCTTCGCCCTTTCAAGTGCACTCATCTCTCCCCCACCTACACCATGATTTGGGGGGTTCCCACGATTAGCATCTCCGTATCCGCCACTCAGACTAACTCCCCCATCGCCGGACACTGCAGCGCTTTCCTCAGAAACATTCTTTAGCATTTCTAAGACACCCTGAATACCGCTCTCTATAACGGCCCAATCACTGTTCACTACGTTGACTCTTTCACGCAGTTCCTTCTCCGCCTCCTCATCAGAGCCTAACCGCTCCTTTGCAACTTCACCCTTCTCCCGGCCCTCGGCGACACCAACCTCCGCGGTGGACTCATTCATCAGAAGACTTGCGGAGTGGAAGGCTTTCATGAATTTTATACTCTTTTCTTTCAGGGTTGAGAGAAGTTCGAGAGTGTAAAGAAGATCCGCTTTGAAGCTTGCCGTGCGCAGTGGGTTGGTAAGGAGCGGCGTCACAGCCTGCGTGAGCTCCTCAGTGTAGTTCAATTCAGCGGTCAGGCCGCGCTCGATGCTTTCCTCGATAGTTTCCATGAGCTGGGTGGTTCGGGCGAATTTCTGTTTTGCGGCTTCGAGGATGCTGGAGATTATTAGTTGGTAGTTCAATTAGCTTGAAGGATGGGGGCGGTTACGCTTTCTTTTCACTCTCGTCGAAGTGCTTTTCCATGCTCTTCATTTTGGAAATGTTTCCAGAGACGTAGAGCGGTTGGATAACCGTCCTTCGGTACCGTCTGTCGCGCTCTAGGATCGCGACTTGAACCTTTTCATGTCTTCGCTCGATGTAGCCCCGGAGCAATATGAGTCCCTCCAACAGGTCCGTGAGTTCTAGGCCTTCAATCTTCGTCCACCGTTCTTTCCCTGAAACAGCACCTCGAAGGCCGTTTATGGTTTGGAAATGCTTGTCCATTAGCCCCTTGATCCCCTCTTGTATTTTGTCATAGACCTTCTGGAAGACCTCATCACGGTACTTCTCCCATTCGACTTCCTCTTCTTTAGTCTTCTTTTCTGCCTCCTTAGCATTAAACGCTTCGTCCATGTCACCAACATCACCATAACCAATCTCGCGATCGGCAAATAAACGATCAGTATGTTCCTCGTGTTCTTCCAACCGAACTCTCCGCTCTTCTTCGAGCCTTCGCAGGCGTTTCTTCGAAGCATCGTCATAGGCTGTATTGATCTGCTCAATAAAAGAGAAGTCCTCACCAACTTCATCAATAGTTTTCTTGATGTCGTCGAGTACAGCGGTCGATGGGACCTTGTGGAATCTGGTGACCGGTAACACAGTAGAAAGCACGTCAACCGTCGCCGGAGTTGACAGCCCTAGAGCTGGTGGTGCAGGTGTAGGCCCCAGCTTTAACTCATCAAGGTCAACATCCTGAGATGGCGTAAAACATTCCTCTGAGCTTTCCGGATATTGTCCCTCTGGCTCTGGCGGGAAGTTTGGTGGTTGAGATTTCGTTGGGCTTTGATAGCTCCCAGGTGAAGAAACATATGCCTGGTACGGCGTCGTATCCACTACCGTTGGTGCATGTTTAGGGGGACCGAATTCTGTAGGATGCACACCAACGGGCGGAGCCATGGTTTGCGATCTGCTTGGCGGATTGTATATGATTGAAGTACGTTTGGGCTGGGGTTGAGGTCCTCGGCTATCAATCGTTGAAGCTCTCTTTGAGTCGTATGCAACAAAGTCAGACCCCGAAGAAGCTGGCGGTGAGCCCGACTTGGCCACTGGTGCTTTATAGGGAGCATATGCACCATTGCCTGGAGTTACAGTCTTTGCTGGAGGCAATGTTGATTCGTTGGGACGAAATGGAACATAGCCTTGATGCTGGGGAGGCGCTGGTGAGGTAGGTTTCTGCTGGGGAGGGCTGTGGACTGCGGGATTAAATGCCTTGTAGCCATCATTCCCGACGGGTGGATCCTCAACTTGCTGTTGAGGTTTCGGCGGGGCCGCACCCGGTCGGAAAGGTTGATAAGTTTCAACTCTCTCTAGATGTTTGGGCTCTTCATGCTGAGGTGCTTGGTAGGCAACTTCATGAATTGGAGAAGGGATATTAGGTGGATGTGGCTGGTTCTGAGGCGTGTGATGTTGCTGCTCGCTGGACAAGGGGGGTGCAGACACATCTGAAGCTGCCTCCTTGTTTGAGATTTCAGGGCTTCTCTCAACAGTCGGGGCGCCAGCTGGGCCATCGGGGTTCTTCATACCACCGAACACACTTCCTTGCCTGCTAGGGATATCCCCAAGAGCGTTAGGGTACCGTTCCCCTCGAATGAAGTATTCCTTTTCCATGAACTCCGTAAATATTCTCAATTTTTCTTCATCAGAAGTAGCTGCAACCTCCGCTTGTATCATATCAATGAAGCGGTGGATGGAGTCGGCGTAGAATTGCTCCAGGGAATCTAGAGGATTTGGTTCTTCCTCAGATTGGGCCGGAGCGGCAGGCTGCAGTGTTGGGGCAACGTCATAAGATGGCTGCACAGGTTGTTGGGCTGTCTGCTGGACTGGCTTTTGGGCAGGTTGTTGAGCAGGTTGTTGAGCAGGTTGTCGGGGCGGCTGCTGGGGCGGCTGCTGGGGAGGGTCCTGGGGCCATCCGCCCGGAACCTGCTCAATATATGTACTCTGGGAGGGGGGCTGGGGGGGTGGAGGTTGGTGTTGTTGCTGCTGAGGAGTCATGATTCTCTGTGGCTGTTGCTGCTCATATTGTTGTGGGGCTGGCTGCTGATGTTGCGTCTGTTGCTGCTGCTGTTGCTGTTGCCATTGATGAGTGTCCGATCGCTGGTATTGGTCCGGTAGAGACTGGGGCGCATGTTGCTGCTGATTTTGAGGGGTCGCAATTCGTTGAGGGGGCTGCTGCATCTGATGTTGAGGGGTCATAATTCGTTGCGGTGATTGGTGCGCTTGGTGCTGCTGTGGAGTCATGATCCTTTGAGGTTGCTGCTGCCACTGCGGTTGCTGTTGTTGGGGAGTCATCACTCGCCCAGATGGGGCATGCCCAGATGGGGCATGTCCTCCTCCAACTACACTACCCGGTCTCTGTGGCTGCTGAGGACCCGTGGCCACCTTGTGAGGTGAGGGTGGCGAGACGAAGCCAGAGCTCCCTCCTTGCTGCTCATTATAGTATCCGCTCGGTGCATGGGTTGGTGATCCTCCTATCTCTGCGATCTCAGGAGTCTCAGGGCGACTGACCAGCGAAACCTCATCGTCAGCCGCACTGCTATAGTGCTCCCATCCACTGATGTCTGATGGACCAGAAGAGAAAACCGATGCCCCGGTCACGGGCGGAATGGTATTCTTCCGTTGCGGAGCTGGGGGCGGTGTAGGGCTCGATATCCGTTGCTGCTGCTGCTGCTGCTGCTGGGAAAAGTGATTGTGGTAAGCGGAAGCGGCCGGAGCTTGCGGTGGCGGTGGTGTTGGGGTTGACTGAGGTTGCTCCAAGTGGTCAAACCTTTGGGTGTACCGGCTCTCGGGGCGACCTGGCGGGGCGACTGTAGGGGGGTCAGTACGCGAAGGAGCTTGTGTTTGTTGGTCAAGCACCTGCGGCTGTTGTCCATACTGTTGCTGGGACTGTTGCTCGTACTGTTGCTGGGGCTGCTGCTCAAACTGCTGCGTAGGTTGTTGATACTGGCCCGGTTGTTGTTGTTGCTGCGGCTGCTGCTGCCAGCCGTCTTGCTGGGACGTCATTGGGGGAGGGGGCGGGGGTGGGGGTGGTGGTGGTGGTGGTGGTGGTGGTGGTGGCTGCTGCTGGCTTTGTTGGAGACTAGGGGGGTATTGCTGTTGAGGAGCTTGCTGGTACTGCTGCTGTTGAGGGTTTGGTGGGTATTGGCCACCCCCAGGAACGCCACCAAATTCAGGGTGTAGAACCGGAGGGGTATACTTAAACTTCTTCTTTGGCCCATCCGGCTGAGCCGTACCCCACGCAGGGATGTTTTCTGGAGGCGGCGGCACAAAGACCCCAGGCGCGGGGTTGGTATTGACAGGTTGATAAGCAGTGACCCCGGTACCGGAAAGTGATGGGGGGATATATCTATTCAGTCATTAGTGCCGATTCAATAGACCCAGGCAGAGTAATCGCTCACGCAACATGGCTCTCAGATGGGCTCTGCACAGTTTCAGTTCCACCATTCTGTTGGCTGCCATATCCAGATGTCATGCCGCCGACATTGCCCCCGGTGTAATACCCCTGCTGAGTCTGTGGTGCCGCCGGTTGGCTAGGTTGCGCAAACTGTTGCTGGGGGCTGGTTGTTGTTTGCCATTGCTGCCCTTGGTACTGCCCACCATATGGCTGCTGGCCTTGTTGATATGAGCTCGTGGGGGCAGCGGGTGATGCAGGTGTTTGCTGGTTGTATGATTGAGTAGTCGGTGGGGGTGGGGGAGGTGGTGGGGGTGGAGGAGCTTGCTGCTGCTGCTGCTGCTGGATAGGTGTCCCGGGGGTTTGCTGGTGAACACTCGGATTCTGGGGAGTAGGGGCATACCCAGTTCCAGTATTACCTTGGTATGTGGGCGCTTGGGGGTTATAGAGGACCGACTGGGGGCGGGCCGGGGCTAGCGGAGAGGCGGGTTGGTTCCATTGCGGTTGGGCCCATTGTTGTTGCGCAGGTGCTGACGCAGGCGGCGGAGGTGGAGGTGGAGGTGGAGGCTGCTGATACTGAGATTGCGGCTGTTGGCCATATTGCTGAGGAGGGTACTGTTGCGGTTGAAACTGCTGAGGCGGATATTGTTGCTGAGGGGAAAATCCGGCTGCGAGTAAATAATCAGACAAACTCCTTGAAAAAAAAAACATCATAATTCATCCTTCCAATGGGGTCTCATCCCATCCCTCACTCATCCCCGCATCCTATTCCCCTCGCCCGCAGCAGATATCACGTACCATTATAACTCGCATTCGACGGGACCCCCGTAGCAGTCCCAGGTTGAATCCCTCCCATCTGCCCATTGCCAAACTGTTGGCCGTACATATTTCCTTGCTGTTGCTGTTCCTGAGGACGCACCACTGGTCCAGTCCAGGGAGGTGGTACTTTATAGATGTGCCCAGGCTGCATAGTATTCGTGCACTTGTTCAGCCGCAGGCTTGGCGTATAGTTTGTTGTATGATATTCTGAGCACTCGCTCGCGCTTAGCCGCGGTCAGAGGGGAAAGTGAACTTTTATCAGGAGGAGTTGGTTTTGCGCAGTGAAGTAGGATGAGTATGATAGCTGTGATGTGGATGATTTTATAGGTATGCACTATAGGTGATAGCGCCGCCTGGGAGGAATGGGGAGGAAACAAGAGAAAAAAGGAGAAGTCAGGAGATGGTGTAGCTCAACTCTATTTGTGTCACGGGTTTAAGGAATCAGAGGTGATGTTGGGTATTATTGTTTTGATTGTTCCCCTATTAGGGAAGATAGGCTGGAGAACGAACCCCTCACGGTGTTGCTAAGGAAGCTTGATCGAATCACCCTGCGTCTTGGCGTTGAGGCTCATGGATCGACAGTCCCGTGATTCGACAAGCAGGTGGAAGAGCAGCCATCGCCCAGCCCAATTCCCAAGGCTATCCTTTTGCCAAGAAACAGTCAAAGCTTATCCCGCGATGCTCGTCGGGCAAAGCAATAATTGACAGATGCTGTATCATACCGGTACCAGTACTCAAGTATCCGAATGGAGAAACAGCCATCCCACCACTTGCAGGAACCGCTACTCAAGTAAACCTTGCCTCACTCTCAGCCTCTTCATGGCCTGCAGGTGATGCTTCTTGACAATCGGTCAGCACGACTCCATCCCACTTGGTCCAAGCTTGGGGAGGTGCATGAAAACGTGGTTTTGGTCCGCCTTGGCCAAATGCGAACGGCGGCAATCCCTGATGAAGATCACTCAGATATCCCGAGATTTGGAAAAACGTATATTTACTCGTACAGTGAAACATCCGTTATCTCCAGCCCTTTGGGAGACTGGCCAGCTGGATCTCATGGAAATAACAGGAGGATGGAAAATATGGAATAGGATTGGCAGAAGAGGGGGTATCATACTAAAAAGAAAATCAGTGATAACTCATGATAGGCACACACTTTATTTCTAACTCACACTGACGCATATGGAAGAACAATGTATTTCTCCCAGTTTATGCTAAAAAAACCCCACACGCACACACTCAACCCCCTATCGTGTTGATTGAAGTGGGGGGTTTCCCTCTTTCACAGTAGGAGTCAATGGAAGGGGCAGAAAAGTTGAATGCTTAGTTTTCTTTTCTGTCCTCCTTCACGTAATTTATTTCCTGAAAACCTGTCAGATTCTCTCCTCTGAGGAGAAATAATGTGAATTTTTTTTACACTACAGATCCGGAATTTAGAGACATTTACAGCCTAGGAAGAGGAATTAATAGACCTCTAGAATTGAAATGGGGAAAGCTCATAGAACAAAACCCGTCTCCTGACGGGGGACAGAAATATTAGAGTCCTGGAAATATCGGAGGGTGGAGCTAGCGGGGGTTTCACTGTACTCGTACAATACAATGTCATGGAAACTTGTTCATTACCACCATGATTCACCAGCGTCACGTGGTGTATCAGTTGCACTCAGTGCGCGAAAGGTCACGCACCTAGAGATCCCCACCGAACGTTCGCTGAAATGACATGCTCATTGGGTTCCCAGGTTGCAGTGCCAATTGTTGACCCCAATAATGAAGGAAGCGTTGTTCCAGTCATTGGCATACCGGTATCTAGGGAGATTTAAAACAGGAAAAAATGTACTATATATTTTTCTAACTGCGGCGTGACCCTAATGCAGGCAGAAGCTACAAATGAAAAAAGGAGACTTGATGATCGACAGTCTCCTCGCTCCCACTACTCCCGGATATTCCGAGATCTTGTTAACTTAACGTCTCTACTTCAAATTAATTAGTTGGCTCTACAATATTATGAAGAAAATCTACTTAATAATTAAACCCTCTACTTTGGTGCTAGTTCTCTCCAGCAGCGGTTTCAAACATCACGACAGATCTTCTCTGCGCATAACAAGGACTTTATAAGTGCCCAGATTGGAAATAGTGAATAGTTTCGAGTTTTGATGGTTCAAAGATTATGTGGCCCAGATCCACTATCCTCACTTCCACTCTCAAAGACAAATCTGTGTTCCGCAAGGATTAATAGTCTACCCCCCTAATGAGGTGAGGATTCTCGAGGCCAAAGTCTAACTCACGATGAGGACTCCCGTGCCAAACACCAACCCGCGGCAAAGGAGCAAGGCACTACCATAGCCAACATATAGTCAAAAGACCTAGAGCCATATCACTAAAATCAACCCCATAAGGAATACAATTGATAGCGATATATGGAGCGCTATGCTCATCAAATACCCGCACAGAGCTCACACCCAATGCATTCTCTAGGCCATTCTAAACGCCACCACGCAATTTCATAAGGTTATGCCCAACCGCATAGCATAGCGCAACCCTGATTTGGGAGGAGAAAAAGAGGGAAAAGAAAAGACAGAAACCCAGCGATTAGACTAGCAGACCAGCTTTACCGGAATCTAAAGCACATACAAAGCCCCATTACAAACTTTAGATTCTATTCTGCCCTTGCATCTCTCAGTTATTAACATATGTAACCTACTCGTCGGTTTCGAGTGCATTGAGACCGACCCTCGCACATGGGGGATACGCTTCCCACTCTACCGATATAGTCTGCCCAGATGAAAACGCTAATCCCACGCAGTCAGGAGAAAAACAAAAATGGGAGAGGAGTCTGGGGAGGTGTAATAATTTGTGAAGTTCGGATTACAATACAGACATCCCAACCCACCAAATTTTACATCGCAAACCTCCAGACAGAAGGGATTTCCGGCGAGGGTTTGGCAATATGGTGTTCAGAGGGCGTCATGAGGCTTGGGTGATCTAGTGGGGGTGGTTTTCACTCTGGTTGATGCAGGGTGGTTTCACCCCCCCCCCCCCGAGGCCTAGGGTACCTGGTCCTAGGAGCTTGGTGCCATTCCTCTTGTGCTTGCGCGGACGCGTGGGTGGTTCAAGCCCCTGCGCTGGGGTGGATTGCAAGTAGATATCTGGCGGGCCTTTTGATTGCTGGGAAAATCTTTGGCGCTTTACCTTCATCACTACCTTTGCCTTTATCGCCTTGGAGAATGATTGGTTCGAGAGAAGTAGAGGTGGTGGTGGTATCGGGAGAGACATCGGTTGCGTTAGGGAATGCAGACAATTGGCGTCGCTGGGTCGGGTAGTGAACCCTTCTACTGATTGGTGATTAGTTTGGGTCTGATTGGGAACCCGCGAAAAAAAAGAACGAATATAAAGGTATCATACGTAGAAGATTACCAGAAAGATAGGTCTGATCCTCTGTTTTCCAATCCGACATGGGGCGAGGGATGTCGTCAGTCCTCCACTTCTAGATTGTTGAGTGAAAGTTAGCTTTTGGCGATAAATGTCTCGCTGTTGGTCTCTGCATAGTGATTGAAATTAACAGGTATGATATGATAATATGATAGAAAGCGAGGAATAAGAGACGGTATCATATCACAGCATTGCATTTGCTTTTTTGGGCCTTGTAACCTGTACAAGCTGGAGATATTCCTCCACCATTTGGCGGTAACAAGCCTGATACTGTGATGCCTGATGGGTGGCCATAAACTCAACAGTCCAGTGAATTTGAGCTTCGAGAACCGTGGCGGCCTCGAGTCCTATCATACCGGAGCCTTCTGTAAACTCCAGTTCTGACACCATAGCGTTATGACATGATACCATGCATACAGTTTGTCGAATCCTTGAGCACGACCTAAACTTCGACCAACGTAGATGCCCTAAATAATTGTAACATAATCAGGGCTAAGCACCCAAATTACATCGACCTATGGTATGATATGTATCATATTATCATACATCTCACTCACGAACCATCCCCCAATTCAAAACCTAAAACCTTTCAGCAGTCGCCCACACAGCTTCAGTATCGGCAGGAAAAAAAACATTATATAAAGGCCCCCAGTCTCCCACTCTTCTTCCCTCCTCCCCAGAAATTTCTGTTCCCATTTGCACACATTAATTTCTGTTTCTCTACCATACCTACTTTCTCACACTCTCAGTTTCATCAACACATCTTTACTCTTTCTCAACCTCTTTAGCTCTATCTCCTCCGTGAGAACAGGCTTAGATACCCAAACCTTCTCTCCCCGTTATACCCAAGAAGTCACTTCAAATGTCTTCTTTCTCTTTCTCTTCTGCCGTTAAGGCTTTTGTATCTTCTTTTATTTATCATTTTTTCTGCGAGTTTTTCCTTTCCCATGCGAGCACTATCCCTTTCATCCTTGTATGGCTTACTGCCTTCCCTTTCATTGTTACTTCCATGATTGTCCCAGAGGAACTCATTGCGAGATTCATTTCTGGCCTCCCCGGCGCTGTGTTTGATTATCTCTTTGATTATCTTTTCGAGGACTTCATCGCAGCGTATGAGGGTAGGATTGTTGTTCCCCCTACACCTGTTCCTGTACCTGTTCCTGTTTGTTCCCCTGTTTGGTCACACACAACTCCTCTCTCTGTTTGGATTGAGATTTTGAACCCTGTTGATACCCCCCCTCCTTCCCACAAGCTACAAGCCGAGGATATTCTCCCAGCTTCATACCCAGCTTTTTTTCCCTCTTCCTCTTCCCCTCCCCCTCCCCTTCCTCCCCCTGCTGTTGTTCGTCCTGCCCCTGGCCATGTTCGCAAGGTCAGGATATGTTGTCTTCCAGCGTTTGAGAAGTAGTTTTGCTCTGTTTTGCTTCCTATGTTTTGTTTTCTTTTCTTTTATTTTCCTATGTTTTGTTCTGCGATGCTTTGTGTTTCTTTTTTCTCCTCCCCCCCCATTTGATTTTTGTTCTAACGGGTTGCCAACTTGTTGGCCTACTAATATGGGTGTTATTTAGGTACCCCAGCTAGGATTATCACCTTGACGTGGTGCTGGGGCTTTAAAACTAAGAATAATCCATCTATGGCGAGTCATATGAGACCATATATTCCCGAGTGAGAAACCATGATCGCACTAAAAGGGAAACACATCACTGTCGCCGCATATGTTCAGACGCCCCCGCCTGAGAAGCTATGCGGACTCCATAGACATGGGCAGCCGCCGTACACCAAGGCTAACGCTACGCACCCAAAGATGATTCCTAGTCCACGGAGTCTGACCGGGCATAGAGGTGCGAGTTACCGCAAGACGTTGCCCGCCTAGGACAGTGGCACAACGACACACGACGCGACCCAACACGGAATAAGGATCACGGCCGACACAAAGATATTCGGAATGAGTTGGGCGGAGGCCCCTGCCGGAACATTACTTGGCCGTCCGATCGAAGTGAGAGACTGTAGAACCGCCAAACCGAAGCGCAGGCCCACACCAAAGGCCTGATTCCCCTCCCCTCGACTCCCAGCGCGCCGGAAGAAAGGTGACTGTCCCGAGGCCCATCCTGACCCTACCACCCAAAGTGCCAACACATGTTAAATACCGGGAAAGCAAGCCCCCTATCATAAATGTCTTCACTCCAGCCACTCGCGCGTCTATCGTGAAAACACAAGTCTTACAATTCAACAACGAGGGGGAAATGTCGGCCGGCTGGAGTGATTATTTAGATGTGGGAGATCCGGACGCTATCATTGGTTGCAATACCGCCAATTTTGACTTCCCTTATCTACTTGACCACGCGAAGCATCTGAAGCTCGGCTAATGCCCCTATCTGACATGACCCAGGAACTAGATAGGGAGCAAAGGATTCCAATTTTTCCAGCAAACAGACGGGGAACCGCGATCCGAAAGAAAGCAACGAATACCGGTCGTGATCTCGAGCTTGACTTGCCACACAGTTGGTCCAACGTGGTTACCAGCTTCGTCCATATACTTTTGAATTCTGTCAGTGCCCACTTCCCCAGCAAGCAGAAGGAAGGTTTGTATCACAGTACGATCACTGAAATATAGTACACGATCGCAGTGCGGGCCAAAGGCGCCGTCTGGCTGCGCATCGTCTCAAGAACTCTTATCTCCCCCGGAGATTGGTGAATTAGCTCACGTGTTTGGTAGAAACTATACGGAGATGGCTCATGTCATCCGTGTCCCGTCCAATTATTTTCAGTCCAGTGGACAGCGGATCGAATCCATTTCACAGCTATACGGAAAGGTCAAGGGACAGAGATTTGTGCCACCCAACCCCCCACCACAAGTGTGATGGCCAGTACGAAGGGGGCATCTGTTAAACCAGAGGGGATATTATGATGCGCCAATTGCAACTCTGGCTTTCGCACTTTTGTATTCCAGTATCATGCGAGCATACAGCGGCCAATAAGAGGTGAAACCGCCAGAAGGCTCAGATCTCAAATTTACGATCTCTGGAAAGCGACATTGCTCCAATACTTATTTTCCTTTGTCCCTATGGCGTTTCTGTTTTTTTGCTTTCCATTTTTAGTTCTATCCGGCTTCTCTCCCATCTGTACTTCGTGTTTCCGAGTGATGTCAACGAAGATAAATTGGGCTTGTTCATTTCTATGGACGAAAGAAGTGCTGAGTTACAACATGTTCCTGCCTCCTTTGCTTATCCAAAATCCAAAATCCAAAGTATGAGTGCCGCGGCGGTTTCAGTTCTTATAGAGCGCATAACCTTTGCTAAGTGATCCTTGTTAATAAGAAGACTAGTGATCGATCCTGCCTTCAAATGCGCATAGATCACGAAATAATTCCTAATCCCGATCGTTTTGTTAAGGCCCACAGACGCAATGGGGCGGTACCAGGCCATACTTGGAGCAAGAGGGAAAGGAAAAATCGGGTCAAGAGAGCGACTGGTCCTTTCGGGAAGGGAGTTCAGAACGGCGGACAATTGGCCTTAAAAATATCTGCCAAGTCTTTCTATGGCACCACTAGTGCGACTATAGGGAAGTGGCAATATTCACAAATTTCTCCGGGCGTTGCGGGTTGCGTTCGTGGAAGTATTGTGCGAACAAAGGAGTAAGTTGAGAAGAGATATACCAGCGATGCCAAGGTCAGACACGGATTCCCTAACGGTAAAGATTGGGGCTAAAGATCTCCAACCGCCACAGAGCTGCGGAAAGTGGCAGAATTCGTCTCACAGAAATTCCTTATCATACTCCTATCTAACTTGAGTCTGAAATGGTGTACTTCCGATACCTCCCCATCTGCAAAAAATGGTATGCGGGCCTTCGCTAGAGTACCAAAAATCACGACAAGATGGACAGTAAGGGAATCGAAACAGTTAGACTAGACAATCTCATACCGGTTCAAGTTTGGGTTAAGATGGTCTTGAGAAGGTTTTTTGATCAATCGAGGGGCCGAAGGGGTCTCATGCGTGTGCGCCCCTACCCTTGACCGATAGACTAGGTTTAGTATGCCAATTTGCCATTTTCCCCTCCTTCTTCTCGACAAGAGAGAGAGAGCCATATTTGCGAAATGTTATATAGTACGTGCTCGCGCGGTACTGTACCGGGATATCATATCATACAAACTTGCGGGATCAAAAGTCCCCATGGGCACATCATAATATCCCCCCCCCTCCCGCGCACCCGTGCACTAATTATCACCACCCTGTGCTGCGGTGGGTGCCAGCAGTAAACTTGACTGACTGACTATCATACTTCTAACATCGCTCACCCATCATACTCACAATTTCTACGAAATTATTCATTGAACACCAATCTTTTCATTTTTTCCCCTGAAAGTTGATTCACGCAGTTTTCTTCCCGCCCCTCTAAATCCCAATGACACACAATATCGCTTTTACCATGAGCTGACACACAGGGTGTTCCTATCCTTTTCCTTTCTCCTACAGGGTCGACGGTAAAAAAAACAGTGTTTCAGCTATCACAGCTTCATAGTTCATCACTCGAGTATTCTGCGGCTGTCGCCCGGTGTACGGTATAAGGAGAGAGTGAAGTTCGACCACCTACCACCGGCACAGGGGCTTATATCCTCGAGACGATAAAAGGTGGAAGCACAAGCGAAACAGAGAGAAAAACTGACATCATGTGAAGAATCTCAGAAAGAACGAAGAAGAATGAGAAACAGTGCAAAAGGGGGGGAATCTCGTAGATAAATATGGTAAGGTTGTAAAGTTATGACATAGGTGGAGAAGAGGTGAGAGCGGTCGAGTATAACCTAAGGGCGAAAGGAGTAATGGAGAAAACACTAGTGTCGCAGTGGAGAAACCAATTGTGAAACGAGACACCTCCTATAATTACTTGTAGTACGGCGGATTGCTACCAAATCCAACCAAGGTGTCGAGTGATACCCGATGAGTACAAACCGCTGCTCACACGAGATGCACTGCTTGTTTTCGGAAATGTTTTATTGGGTTTTCTAGCACGCGTATATAGCTAGCTACCGCACTGTGTTCAGGAACGAAAAGTATTTAAATGAGGAAATTAAGGGCAAGGGAACAAGTGAGAACCACGAAGAAAGGTGCATATAATACAAAGAGAACAAAAGCCATAAAATAGCCCGTATAGAGAGACGAAAAAAAAATAAGATCAAATTCAAAGTTAATACAGCACACCTCAGCCCATAAAATTTAAAATGGTAAATGAAACAAAGGGGGGGGGAAATAAATCCATCCGTAGCCCAACAACTCCAATCGTATCACCAACGCTATCCAAGCTATAACAGAAAGACAAAAAGGGAAATATCAAACACATCCTTTAAATTTACCCACATGGAAACCCATTTAGCGCACCGTTATCACCACCCCCACATCACCATAACGACAAAAAAATCACCACAAAATAACATCCCAGTCCAACATAGCACAAATTAAAAGCACAAAAAGGCTGCAAAAAAAAAAAACTCAGTCCCAATCATTGTTGTCAGGGTGGTGACCCTGAGTATCAAGTTTCTGCCTCTTGGATTCCTGATCCCGCTGTTCCTCCTCTTCAACGCCCCCACACTTGGACTCCTGGAAAGTCCTCTTCAGCGCTGGAGATCGGCTCCATGCAGTGCGAGCATTCCTCCCATCAATCCCGTGTCTAGGGTCGAGACTCCGAGTTTCATGAGACTCGCTCCTAGCTCTCTCTTGAGAAATCGATTCGAGAGCACCTTGCGGGGACTCCCAGGCCATCTCCCCGGCTTCCGAGAGTAGGCCCCCATCAAATTCCTTCTGGGGAGGGCTCCCCCGGGTTTTCCCATGTCCATCGCCTGGGGCGTCCGTCATGAAAACCATAGACCATTCCCCACTGAGGACTTCAGCTAAAACATATCCCATAGAACCATCTATAAGCTCAACTCTATAGAGCTTTGCTGTCTCCCCAGGGAACACCGCAGAATAGGGGTCGAGGGCCTTGGCCATGAAGCCCCCCCGATCGCAACTCGCTTCCATAGACCTCATGGAGTCGTCAGGAAGTTTAGCCCTGTGGACGTCCCGGGAGATATGGTCAGACTCCCTTTGCTCTGGCTCGATAATTTCACCATCTTCGGGACAACTGGCATCGGTATCCACAAACCCACTGCCCTCCCTCTTCTGCCTAGCGAGTTCGAGAGAGCCAGTGGTGGCACCTGCGATTTTGCCCTCCGCTCTCTCCTTTTCGGCAATCTTCCCAGACTCATGTGGGCGAGCAGTGACATCCCAGACTGCCTCCCCCTGTTGCCTCTTTCCATTCCTCGCACAATCGCTCCACTCGGAGAGTGTATAAACCCGGCGATTCCCAGCCTTGGACTCGTAGACCCCGCCCCGGTGGATGTCGGGGAGCACACCAGCTTTCGGCTTCTCCTCTAGGGCACCTCCTGCTCCCTGTGCCTGGCTCTTGATTTCGCCAGTCCTTCCCCTATCATCCCCCCTAACATTGGGTCCCACAGACTTGGTCGCTTTCATCTCCATTTCCTCTATCTCGCGCTTGTAGGTCTCGAACAGGGATGCCAACGAGTATTCCGAGATTTCTTTCAAACTATATGGCCGAGATCTAACACGCCCACCACCTTTTCTAGCGGGATTGTGCACGCGCGCAAGGTTGCAGATCTTGACTTTGCCACCCCCTTCTGATGTGTTAACCCAATCCTCCGGTCTACCAAGGCGATGTCCCTCCCTCCCCTGTTCAAGGCACGCCAGAACCTTCCCACGGGTACCTCCCCCCGGAGCATCTCGAGGTAAGTGGGGTCTCGAGGGGCTAGGCTGTGGCTTTAAGGCCCCCGCCCCATTTTCTATACCACTCACTTGCCCCCCCACCCCACTTAGCCCAACGTCATCCTTCGGATCTTCAATCGCAGGGTGGAGAGCGGCACCATCAAACTTGAGAAACTCTGCTTCCGCTTTATCCCAGTCCATAACATCCAGATCTTTCTCCAGCTGCTTCGGTACCGACTGAAGCTCTCTATCCTGAGCTCTAGGTCCCATATGCATGGGATTTGTTATAGCGCGCTCGACCGTGGTGGAGGAGTCTCCCCCACCACCAGCTCCGACGAGCTTCCCCCATGGCATTTCTGGAAGAGGATCAAAAAGATCTACATCATATCCCTCTTGACGGTCGTGAAGTGAGGTACTATTCGCACCACATCCTCTAAGGAATAAATCGATTTCCTCATTGACCAGCTCAAGCTCGTCCCCAGTTCCGTGGCCACCTCGCTCACCATCCGGGCGCTCTGGACCCTTATTTTCTCCCAAATCAACCTGGACCTCTCGAATCGAGCTGTAACCCCCTCCCCCAACTCTCTGCAGAGGACTCGAGGGTTTAGAATATATCTCCCCCGATCCGACTCCGGATGCAACAAGTTCGCTAGCAGCCAATCCTCGGTGGCCCTCCCCAACTCCCTCTCCCAGCCCGCGCCAATCGGGAGGACGATCACTCGTTTCCATGATGTCACCGCCCTTGTCATACTCCACTCTCTTTTTGCTTGCCACTTCCTCATCGTGGTGTCTCAGGGATTTCTTAGTAGGAAACGCACCCCTAGAGTGAATCCCAGATTCTTTCCTTGGCCTCCCCCGCAGAACCTTAGTGGCTTCTTTGAGTTTCTTCCTGTTTCCCTGCCCTGTGTGGGCCCCGAAGTCGTCGAAAAGTGAATCGCTAGAAACCGGGAATCCCGATGTTTTCTGAGAACCCTTTTGTCCCGCAATCTCGTCACTGGTGTTTTCCTCGAATCGGTACTTTCTCTTTCGCCCATTGTGTTGCCTCTTCTCCTCTTCGCGGGTTGGCTGTGAGTCGCCGGATCCCCTTTTCTCATGCTGGGAGTTTTTAGACCCAGCCAGGGACTTCTTAGTTTCACCAAATTGGCTCCTCCTCCCCCGTTCTGGCACGGCTTTTGAGTCGCCGAAGAGTGAATCACTGTCCGATGCTGGCTCGGATCCTGTTGACTCGGCGAGTTCCCCACCCATGTTTTCTTCAAACGATGACTTAAGCGTCTCACCTTGGTTCTGGCTCTTGTCCCCCGTTTCAGACGTTGCCTGCGACCTTCCGGATGTCCTTTTCCCTGACCGTGGGATCGCAGGCTTGCCCACTTCTATCGAATCAACTCCCGACATTTTCTCAGACTCGTCAAAGAGAGAATTCCACCCCTCGGATTCTTCTTGTAGCTCTTCTCTAAGCAATGACATCTTTCTCTCGACCTCATCGCTGCTAGAAATCTCCGGGGGTCCCTCATTTCCACTTTCTGCAATCCGCGCGATGGTTTTCGGCTTTGCTGTTTTTTTCTCCACACCAATTTTAGCCTTCTCCCTCGAACGAACAACCCCCCAAACCCTCTCCATAATCTCACGCTCCTGTTTCTTCAGGCGTAACTGCTCACGGAGCTTTTCAGCTTCAGCATTAATTCTGGCAAGTGCGACAAGATGTGGAGCCCTCTTAGCGGCGATCTCAGCCACCCGTTCCGCTGTTTTTGCCTCATAAGAGGAGGTCCTCTCCTGCTTTCTCCGCTGGGTGGATTCGGTCTTCTGGGCAGCAGATCTCCGACCGGTAGATGAAGCGCAAACAATCGTATCAGCTCTCGCCCTAGCCTTTCCCACTTCTTTGTTAGCACAAGACCTTCCGGTGACCTTGGAAGCCTTGCTAGGGATAGGGGTATAATCATCTCCGGAATCTTCCTCGGATGGTCTAGGACTATATCCACCACCCACAGGGCTCTCAACAAAAGATGCCCGGCCACTAGGAATGGATATGTTAGAGCTTGGGTCAACCTTAACCCCCCTTCTTTTTCTACTCGGGCCACGGGGGGAATAGTCCTCCAGGTCAACCAAGGACTCAACATCATCTGCAGGCCTAGCAACCTTTTTTGCAGGTTTATTATTTTTATTAATTTTGGGGCGGTATTCCCGATCCCAATCATCTTCGGTGTCGGGGTCAACATCAGTGATGTTCTCTGGTGAGCGGAGGATCACAAATTCAGCTTTACGACTGGTGTTGAGCCCACTTGAGCGGGCAATAGCACCTCGCGAGCCCACTCCGCCGCGACGATAGAATGGCATTTTCGTCGAGTACAAGGGGCGCAAGTTGTGAATGCGGTAAAAGGGTGAATGTTCGGAAAGTGGAGGAGGGAGAGGAGGGGAGGTATGAGTTGGTAAGGTATTTTAGCACCGTATTTTATCTAAAAATTCGCAACAGATTAGCCTCAAAATCTCTCTCTCCGGAAATCAATGCTCTTGGAGAGTTAAATGCGGCTTACACCTGAAGACTTTTCACACGCCCCACGCGGTTGAGGCGAATATGTTTTTTGAGGAACTAGTTGGTGTGTTGGCTTGCCGTTAAGTCCGCAGCTTGCGTGAGAAGTATTTATCTTACCTCAGGACTTAAAATGGAAGGTTGGGAGGTTGAGCGGGAGAAATGAGGGAGGGTGTTGGAGGGAGGGAGGGAGGAGGGGGGAGGGAGGGAAGTAGAGGATAGAGGGTAACACGCCGGAAGGAAGGTGCGGGGCACGTACGCGTCCATTGGGTCAATGACTCCCCACGAAACAGAGGCGGCAAATCACTCTTTTATCCCCCCGGAAGACTTCATGCTCAATAGAGTTTCACACTTGCATCTCACGTCCCTCAACTTATCTTTTTCCGGAGGTTGATGGATCCGAGTGAGATCGCATGATCTTGATAGCTGGAGCAAGTTTTCCGCCTTTCGAGAGAAAAGCTTCTCCCTGTCAGGGAAATACTACTATTTGAAAAAACCAGCCTTCTACAAACCTACTTGCCAGTAATAAAACTGTAACCTGGCACGAACCAACCAAACCAGCCAACTTCTACCTATACCAGTATACCAGCACAAGAAGCGAGCACACAGAGCAATCACCCTCACACAACACCGGGACCTCCCACTCCTACAGAGTATCATACTCCATAACACCGCAAAGCAAGACTCACAGACACCGCAAAAGCTTGAGAGATAACAGAGACGAACAGCCATTAACCGACTTGGATGCTACCCACACGATCGTCTACACGTCTATGATAATAATTATAAGCTTTTTTTTTTCTTTTTGCAAATCCTCTATTGATTGAACCCTGCATCCTAAATTGACCTGAATATTACTATACAGCGCTATACCGCACTCGTACAACCACCTTACTACTCCGTGTTGCCGGCACACTATATGCCACAGCTGAAGTGAAATAAATCGTTGAAACATCCCACTATGTCTGTGGGGGCCCCGGTGATATGTTAACGCCCATGTATGATACTTTACAATTATCCAAAGAGGGTAAAAACACCCTACCGGACCAGTCCGGACGAGCACAACCCCTCCCCCCCCAAAAAAAAAAAACAAATATCACAATCCAAACCACGCAACACAGGACATCCAGCATTTCAAACCCATATCCGCAATCCATCAAGGAAAATCTTTACGACCCTACAAAATCATGTATCAGTCTCCAAAACAGAATCCAGTTAGTGATAGCAAAATCGCTGGCACGGCCACCCCCCTCCCCCCTTACTGCCCCACCATGCATCCCCCCACCTACGTATAAACGAAGACAAGAGCGGAGGACCGAGTGATGGTCGAGATCAACAACAAGCCTCCCACCTTCGTATGACACCACGCCCCGCCCCGACCCCGAAAAAGCTTGCGCGAAACCACGCTCCTCGGATAACTCCCCCACTTCCCACCAATTCCGCTGCGATTGCTCTGCTGGTATCTGGGCCTGTTATGGAGCGTTTTGGTCGGGGCGGGGTGAAATTTATCCCAGTATGGGACATACCTAGCGCACAGAATATATAGCGTGATAGGTGTAAACATGAGTATGAGAAACCGGGCTGGTAGATGGGGACAAAAATTCAATAGACAAAAAAAAAAATTTATTCGGTTCGTCAGAATCCCACCGCATCTGCACAAACAGGAAAGGAAGCAAGAAAGAAAGCGCAAACCCAAAACCTAAGCCGAAAAAAATGCTATACTATCATACACAACCGACCCCCCCCACCTACATTACCAATCAATCCCAAACCACCCCCTCCCATCATCAACATTAACCCACCCCTCCTCCTCCACCGCCGTCTGCCAGCCCATGATGACCGCCAAAACCCTACACGTATTCCCATTCCCGCCGCAGAAGAGCCCGCTAGCGGTCTCGCCGAGGATCTTGACGTCGCGGAAGTACTCCCTGGCCAGGTCGGTCACCGCTTCGCTCCCGCTAGCACGCGCGTTCTCAAAGGCCTGTCTGGTCCAGCCGCCGGGCAGTCGACTATGGGTGGTTGGCGAGGAAGGTACTGGTTGAGCGGGAATATAATTCGCGAATTCCGGGAGGGGGTAGATTGCCGGATCGTCAGATGATATGAGAACGGTGGTATTGCCCCCGGCGGCAGCGGAAGCGGCAGATATCAAGTCTGCATAGCGGGACACAGGCACGTGCCCTGTCCCCCTCCATTCGAAAGCTTTATCCTTACCGTCGCCCCGGCGAATTTGCATCGCTAGCACTTTCTCGTTGCCGCGTTCTTCTTTCACCTGCTTCTTCCGCACCTCAACAGCCTCCTCATCGGCCGGTGACAGGCGCAGTCTGAACAGCGATTCATACCCACTCCTTGCAAGCGCGAAGATCTTGTGCTGCCGCTGGACTCTCATTTTCCTCGCATCTTCAAAGAAGTCCGTGAACGCGTGGCCGAATGTTGCGCTTGTGGTTGAGTGTGCCACGAGCAGGTGCGGGACCTGGTTCAAGCAGGGGATGACAAGGTTAGGTGGTGGTGGGCGGCAGGTGGGTTTTTTCGGGAGGAAGTAGGTGGCATAAGTTCCCCAGGACCTATCCATCCATCATTAATAAGCCGCGCCGAGGAGAAGGACGAGAGAGAGTTAACCAATTACTATCGTCTACAAAAAACGTCCTATTCTCACTCATCGCCAAACCGTACGCGCTCCACAAACCTAGCAACATTCCCCCAAGTCCCGGGTCCGAAGAGTCAAGCATGTACGTCAAGCTCCTTTCACAAACTCCCTTCAGAGCCGCTCCGTCCTCCACCCTGGGATTCAAAAAGTGCTCATCGACCCAGTAATACCCATGATGCGCATGTCCCCCGTGTCCTGCAGCGGCATCACTCGCCCGTCCAGCGGCACGGCACATCTCGCCGTACACATGCGGCCGCAGCAGACCGCCAAGATTTGCGGGCAACTTCCACGTCCATTTCTGGTTCCCCTCACCGTAATCCAGCAGGGTGGGTTCCACGCTCGTTATGCTCGCCGGGTCGATCTTTCTAGGCTTCGGAGAGGCGGAGGGTTGGAATACCAGGAGGAGCCAGGCCATGGTTGAGAGGGTGATCGCGATCAGGAATACCCTCCCGCGGGTCAGCCCCGGACTCGTACGCCGCAACTTGTCATCCTTCTCGCGCCGCCGGAGGAAGGGCTCCTCGGCTGCGCTACGGTAGCGAGGGTTTGTTTGTGATGGGGAAGGCATTGAGACCGGCTCTGCTATTGTGGTGGTGGTAATGGTGAGGTGAGTACGGTAGGCGAGTGAGTGTGGGAGGGAGAGTGTTGGAAGTTAAGTCGAAGGTCGATGGAATTTGTAGTGAAGTTCGCTCGCGTTACACGAGGCGGGTGGACTGGCTGACAGGGGTTCGAAACGTGATGGATGATGATACACTACGCTCCGCCTATGTGAAACGGGCGTTTGAGCATTCTCTCCTTCTTCCTTCGTTCTAGTTACCGTTCTGGGGAATTTGTCAGTTGCTACTCGTAGAATACTTAGTGGGAGCAGAGGTGTCACAGCATTGCACGCTTATTGTTACTCCTGTAAAGTACTCAAGTAATGCAAGTGCCATAACGAATAAAAAGGAGTGATATAACCAGCCATGAAGTCTCACGCCGCCAGCCAATGATCAAACATGCATCCCTAAACCCACCCCCAGATAACGTGACCAGGCGATTGTTCCTTCCATCACAAGAAACTCCACTCGAGTAGTCTACACACACAGACCACGGAGCTAAAAGCACAGCTACGAGTACTCGTACAGTACACACACCAAACTCAAGTACCATAGCCCAACCAGCACGACAATCCGATTGAGGATATGCACAGCACAAGCACCTCTTGTACCAAGAAGCCCGCGAACAAGAGCCAAAACCATAGCCCCAACCCACCGCGCAAGCTAACCAAGGAAGCTCCTCGCGAGTGATCACAGTATCATACTTAACCACACCGCCTTGCCATGCACGGTAGAACCTCAACCTTATGCCTTCCATCACTAGCTAACGAATGACCCACTCACACCCATCCAATAAGCAATAGCTAACAGCCAATCCCGCCTTCCCACGAGAACCAAACAAACCGAGCCTAACAGAACCCCCCACAATCACAGATGATCACTGAAATTAAGCAGCGCAGCATAAATAATCACTCGGAGAAACCCTACCACACTCTATAAGATCAACTAACTATGCGCAGATTTTCTATAATAGATGAGCATTACCGTGAATACTCGAATAGAGGATAAATGTGCGAGGACGCTGAAATTTCTCTTCTCGGCTTTGGGAGGGGGGACACCGCAGACTCAGCCTTCAATCGAGACAAAGAAAAGGGAGTATTGGTATAAACGCAATACCGGAAGAGGCAGCTACTCAAATACAACGTCCCAGCACATGAACCTTCTATCCGAGTCTTTACGGTATGATGCGGTGATTACACCCCATAGTCACCCCCCTTCCTGTTCCCCCACCTAACCATGGCCCAGGAGCACACCATTCCAAACCCTGGTGAGGCAACTGTGCTCCTCCCATAAGGGCTAAATTTAACACCTTTTCCCCACCTTTTTGCTGCAAACCGCCCATTCGTTCCGGTAAGCGTTTCCACATCTGCAAAGTTGACTTTCTGCACCGATTCCTGTGCTCCAGGGGTATAGCTCGACGCAACGTTAGGGCGGAACGGGAGCGTGCCGTCTTGGTAGGTTTCACTGATTGTCTCGCTAAGCAGGGGGTCCGAGTCACCGGGCTTGTCGCTCTGTTTCACTATTCGGTGAAGTGGATGAGGTGGGAGTGTGGAAGCATGACTCTTCAATACGGTAGGGCACGGCGGATGCAAGCAGAGGCGGGCACCGGATTCGCAGGAGAAGGAGGAAACTGCGGCGCCGTTTTGGGCTTTGGGGACGGGAAAAGAGCGGGAGACGATCCTCAGGGTTCCTGACTCCATCAACCATTCTAGGGTACTAATTCCCGGTTGGAGTAAGAATATGATACAAGTGATTGTGGTGACGGCAGAACGTATCAATTCCTCTCACCTTCCGTAAGCCTTCCCAGCTAACCTCATCAGCGAAAACTCCTCACGCACTAACGTCCCCGCTACGCTAGAGGTTCTCCAGACTGGAGAAGAAGTGTCGCATCAAAGCATGATAGCGCGAAAACGCTGCTCGCGCGTTGGCAAGGAATGATGGAGGATATCCGGAAGCATAGACTCCCTGGTACCCACCATGACTCTTGAAGAACACGAATTCTGGTGGTGGTGGTTTGGCAGCTGGTCTTGCGAAGGATTGGTTGTAAACGGTGGCCTAATCCCGCTGGCGGGTGTAGTCTAGTAATATATGGCACAGCACACATCCTGCAGCACCAAGGCAGCTCTATGCAGTGACGGGTCTGGCATGACGTTCTTCGAGAGGATGGGAGAGCGGTACACGTGCGGTGGGCTCGCCATCGCCAAACCAGACGGCCGCGGGGGCAACCCGAACCCTAGGGGCCGGCGTAAGGTGAAACTTTGAGGCTTGATAGATTGATATTGTAACCTGGGGAATTGCACTCGAGCACCGTACCTTATGATACCAGAGTAGATACAGTACTCGTAGACGGGCAAGATGACGTTCCTGCCAAGAGATCCCTCCACAGACTTGATCGCCCCCCAGAACTTAAAAAAAGAACATTGCAAGGATTGGTTCAGGCACCGCAAAACTATGGTATCATACTTGTTCCCATCCCATGCCATACCCATCTCGTTTACCATGCAGTAGAGTTCCAAAATACCGGTATCATAGCAGTCGAGTGCTTTCTCCAGAGTTTAACCTTTCTCGGGGGTTTGGTGCCGTATGTTAGGGTCCTTCCTCACACCTTTACAATATTTGTGCCGTACGGTAGGGCACGCACGGCAGCACCTCTGAGATGAGAACTCGATGGATAAATTCACCGAACAACAGCCTCGGATCTCGAACCCTGGTCAGTTCGGAAATCCGCGCTTTTTCATTCATTCATCGCGGCAGTCTGGCCACTTCTGCAGCGGGGTCTGATTACGGTACTGGTACGAGTACTGTAACTGCCGCTCCACATTTCCACTGGAGCGCGACGGTTATTGGTGGTGTCGAGCAGGGTAGGATATCACAAAATCAAAAATGTGGCTATTGATTGGAACTCGGGTGGGGGGGAAGATGGACGGGGGTGATGAGGGGAAGAAAAGGATGGCCGGCCATTTGATGACGCTAGCTTAGCCTGAATTCTGGGGCACTGTGGTGAAATACCGGCCGGTAGTACTCGCGATACCGCTTGAGCGTATTTACAGTACCCGAGTAAGGGTATGATATGGGACGGGGAAAATGATTCCAACATCGGCTGAACAGCCACCTGCCACCGCCTTGCCGCCAGCATACTGTACTCGAGTACTCGAGTAACTTGCTGCATCCTTCCTGCAGATGAATCACCGGGATCACTCGGTTCGCAATTTCTCTCCTCACCCCTCGGATTCTTATCGCGCCGGCCAACTTGACACAAGTTACCTCGTCATTCCTGCCTCCACACGGTGCTCGTATCGTATGACACCGGTGTATCATACGAGGCTACCTTACATTACGGTGCGAGTACAGTATTGCATGGCGGGTTCTGGTGGCTGCAAGCAAGTCATTCAATATTCACTTCCCTCACTCACTCCCAGCCACGCACAGACATCTTATATCAGCAGGAGCAAATTGAGGCCGACCAAGCAAAGCTGAAAGCCACACACCTTTTCCCTCCAAAAGTACTATATAAGAAAAAAGAAAGAAAGCGACATCACACCGATTGTCCCACTCAACCTCAATTTTCCTTCCCACAATAAATGCACAAAGAGCGACAACGAGAGATTCGGGGGAAGAAGAAAAAAAATGCACAATAGTACAAGTAACGCTGCATAGCAATTAAAATTCAATCTAAAGTATTGTATGGGAAGAGGCAAATCTGATTGGGGAGAGAGGGTGGGAAAATGCAGTACGAGTACTTGACTTCGATATTATGATACCGGCACCGATCACTGGTGGGTGAGTTACGGCATGGTACCGCACATCTCTACCGTGTAGAGGAGGAATCAATGGCCGGCAACGAGCGGGTCCGCTGGCTTTCTGTTGGGCCAAGTGGGATCGAAGATGGTTCGAATCCCGCCCGCTCTGGGACCTCTCTCCTTGACATCAGCATGCTCGAAGTGATAACTTTACGGTAGTCTAACCGTGATGCAAAAGGGATGAACAAAGTCGAAGACTCAAAGTCGAGTCGTCAATCTATGATTCCCCTAACCCACGGGAGAGCAGTTATGGGCTTGAACTTGTACGAGCACAAGTACCGGTAATGTGGTGGAGCGCGGTAGGAGGCGCATGCTGTACCCGTACGAGTACCGCAACCAACTCCAACTCCAACTAGCAAAACAAGTGCTGTCTTCCCTGTCCGCAAGCGACATGAGGGTCAACCGAGAGAGACCAGAGCATCGCAAGGGAATGTCCAGCGAGCTTCTCATGTCATCATCAATGGCTCGAGTATGGAAGGAAACCTAACCCACGCGCGCACCGCCATTCTCCAATCCCAGATAAGGCTTCATCTACTGTACTCTCCTGCAGCAAATTTACCGGTTAACTTAACTTAACCCCCAAAGTCCTCCTCACTCGCACTTCCCCCCCCCATCCCAGACTCTCCATTCACCCATCCAACCCTCAGCCACCCCACCCAACCAAACCCGGTCACCACCCCGAAAATCCGACCGACCAAAAAAAGCCTTTATGAGAGAAAAGCCCGCGATCCAATCCCATTTCACGCATCTCCATCGCAAGCACTTTCCCGTTTTTGGATCCCAACTAACCACATTCACTGAACAGGGATAACAAATGCGGACTTCCGCCCCCCTTTTGCCTGCCGCTCCGGGTCTCGGTGGGCGTGTGTTGTGCGTGCCTGTGTGTAGCGGTGTTGCGATAAGTTAGCGATGTCATAGTTACCGCTTTCCTTTGCTCTGGTTTTTACTTGTGGCGGTGGGTTTGTGGTCGTTCTGGTGCTGGTGGTGTGAGGGCTTTGCCACGGGGATGCTTGTACGAGTATGATAGCTTTTTTCTTACTCTTTCTTTCCCTTTCCATCCCTTTCTGGTGGTGCTTTGCGCCTCTATTCGTGGTCTAAGGGGGTGATGGATGATGGGGGATCCGTGGGATAGTTTACGGTACGGGTACGGGGGGGCAATCGTGGGAAGCTGTGCTGTGCCTATGATAGCTTTCTCCTCTTAACTACCCGTATGTACGAAAGTACTAATCATGCTTACTTGCCATGCTGTACTCTAGCCTCGACCTGAGCAGACTGACTTGCGTGCCCTATGATGGGATTGTACTCGTACAAGTACCAAGTAGACCACCGGTACCGGTATGGCGCAAGGATACCGGTAGGGTGAGGTTGACGGTAATCAGCTCTCTTGCTTTCTTTTTTTCTTTCATGTGGGTTATGGGTGCGGAGTGCGGAGTGTGGAGTGGATGTGGATGGTGGATGGTGGATGAACTGTGGGGTTGAGTGGGAAGGACTACGCAGAAAGGGAGAAGGGGAGGGAGAAAAGGAAAGGGGGAAGGAAAAGAGGCTGCAACTGGAGTACCGGTAACCTTTGCTGTGCTGTACCACAATTTGTGCTTCCATACCTTGACACTCGTACAAGTATTGTACTCGTAGAGTAACTTAGAGAGGGAGATGGTTTGTTGGGTGAGACAGTACCGTGACCGAGAGCAGCAGCGAGCATCCGGTAGCGCAAGCCATTCATCGAGGTTGAATCGGAAGGGATCTACAAGTACTCGAGTAAACATTCCAATGCTGAGCACCGGTACTCGAGCACAAGTACGATAGGAACTGCTCCTGCTGGCTCACACATTGCTAACCGCTTCTTATAAAATAATTCCAATAAATTGCGTGCAGAATAATCGGTACGCATTGTCAGGTTATGATAGCCTTGTAGCGGTATCATGATTACGGTACCTTATCACTGCGAGATGTTTTATTACTATTTACCGCATGTTGCGCTTATTTAAGGTTGGCTCAACTGTTGGGTGGGAAAGAGAGAATCCACGGGAATGGGAGGGAAGTCGTGTGTGTGCTCAAAGTATGATACTCGGACAGTAATACAGCGCGGGTACTGGGGGAAACAAGGGGAGGGAATGGAAGAAAAAGAGAAAAGGGAAAAAATATACTCGCCCATAACTCTATGAGTACGGCCGTAGTGAGGGAGAGAGGAAGAAGGAGAGGGAGAGAGGGAGGGAGAGGGAGAGAGAAGTGTGGTTTTTTGTATGGTTAAAAAGGATATTGATGGGTTCTGATGCCGGTACGGTAATACAGCTACAGCATTGCTGGGGCCAGGCGGGTCGATGATCAGCCCCAGAGAGGCACAGTCATCCGACCGACCAAACAGGAACGCTGCTCACCAAGACAGGCCTCCATTTCCCCCCTGCCGGGACTCCCTCGATTATCCGCAACACCTCCACTCCAGCCTCTCTCCGCTCCACACTCCACATTCCACCCTCCACACTCCTCTGCCACCACACATCCCTTCCACACATCTGCCACTCAGCTCCCGGAACCGACGAACTAGAGAGACTACATGTCCGTGGCTGTCTGGCCAATTTTGATCTTCATGACCTTGTAACCCAACCTGTGAGCAACACCGGGGCCAGACCCCAAAAATGCGAGGCTGAGAAAAAGTAGAGCTGATGGATTGTTAACGAGCAGTGGGCGAACGAGAGAGGACAGCAAGCAGCCACAATCACGAAAGCCCACCAGAAGGACTTCCGAAAGCCCATCCTCTTCCCTCTTCAACTACTACTAACTGACAACTACTTACACTGCCAACGCCTTTTACCAGGAGACCGGCCTCTATTTTTGAGAAAGAAAAAAAAGAGAGAGGGAGAGAAAGAGGATTATCATCAGAAATTATCACGACAACAAAAAAAAACTTACGTCCACCCCTTTCTGCCCAAGGAATTCGTTTCCTTTCCTACCGGTACCCACCCACCACCAGCTTTCCCTTCCAACCCCCCCCTCCCTTCAGAATCCTACCGGTAACTCCAACGCGAGACCTTTCCCGTAACTTCAGTTGTCGTTGAGAGAATTGTCCAAGGGGGTCCTTTCTACGGTCGCGATTGAATCCATCCATCTCTCCCACCATCCACTGGCACCATCCACTTTTCCCCCTCCACTATCCACAATCCCATCCGCACTCCCCGCAGGCGGAGCCACCACAGTTCGAGTTCACGCCTTCCATCACTTATCGCCTCATCAACCCCGGATCAGACAACCACATTGCGAGAGGGAAAAAAAAAATATAAAACGTGCGCTCATAATTGAAAAGTTTAAAAGGAAAGCTGGACTAGAAGGGGGGAACGGAAGAAGGGGGAAGAAAAATCCAAGGGGAATTTTTTTTCCTTCTCGTTCATAACTCTCGAAAGAAGAAAAGAAAAAAAACATTTTATTTGTTTTTCTCCTTGAACTCGACGAGCGCTCATTAAGGGAATCACTCTTTGTATACCGTGCTTTTGATCTCTGTTGTCGCCTTGATCTGCCGACTATTCCGACCGTGGTCGCGACAACCACTCGTTGTTCTTGGTCGAGTTGCGAGCCGGAGAATGCTCTACCAGCCATATTCTTACATCCCACGATAGCACAGCGAGAGCAACCGCATTACAGCGACAGTGGAAGCAGCAACAATAACAGCAGCAGCGACGAAACCAACTATTTACAATTCCAATCGAGAAACCCAACAAACTTAACTTGTGAGAACTTCGAAGGGGGAAAAGGAAAAAGGAATTGGTTGATTGGTTCACAGCCGTTATTGCTTTTTATTTCCTTTTTTTTTACTACTTGACTTTTTGAAAAGAGGGAAAGGAGAGGATAGGAAAAAAAAAGAGTCATCATAGAAATCTAGGGAAGGAAGGAGAGTGAGGAGAGTGAGAGTGGAGAGAGGAGGAAGGAAAAAACAAAAAAACGGTAAGTGCATTTGCATTCCTGCGTTATTCAGCTCTACTGCATTCAGCCCCTCTTCCTCCCTGCTCTGCCCTTTTTTTTTTTTGTAGGGGGTATATTGAAGAGAGAAGCTGGAGAGAGTGAGAGCAGAGTGAGAGTGAGGTGGTTAGAGGTCGAAGCTGGGTCAAAAAGTACTCGAGTACATACGACACATGCAGCTTTTGGTCTGCCGCTGCTGCGCCTCACCTCTTTAACTGCCTTTATTATTATTATTATTATTATTGCCATTCAATTTCCAATCAGCATGAACTGGTTCCTCGATTTGGCGACAAATTCTTCATACTTGCCATTCTGTCCGTTTATATGCCAATTCTTAAATGTTTCGATTTTTTAATTTTTTTTTAATTTTTTTTTTCCGTCAAATTTTCGTTATCATTACCGGTATTGTTTTGGCATGGTACCTGGCAGAATTTCTGTTGTGCCCTTTTTTGGTTCTTCTAATCATTCTGCCTTACCGGACCATCATTACTCGTTTCTTCCACTACGCCCCTCCCCCTTTCAATTTTTCTTTTATTCTCTCTTACCCTGCAGTGTTCTTCTGTATCATTTGCTCATACGAATCGGTTGCTTTTTTCCCCGGCCTTGTGGATGTGGATGTGGATGATGATGATGGATGATGAGGCTGACCCTACTATTGTCTCGTTTCCCCTCTACCAGATACTACCAGCCGTACTGTTTCCCCCACCCCTTTTTTTATTTCACTGGAAAGAAAAATAAAATAAAACCATTAGGTTCTATTTTGCTTGACCTCCAGGCTGCAATATACCCCATCTCCTTCGAGACAATACGAAACACGGCAATTCTAAAGGAGAAACCTTTTTCCTTTAGAATTTTTTGTGTCGTTGCCTGCCTACCGAAACTCGTGATCAATACCAGCTGAATATCATATCGTCAAAAGCAACCCGGAATTATTCCTTATCCGGGTTTCTTCTCACCCCCCCCCCGCCCAACTATCTCGACCACTGAGAATCGTTCGGCTCATCCATCCATCTTATCTTGGCATCGTTTTGGGGATTAAGTGACAGTTCCCGGCGAATACAAAAGAAAAGAAAGAAAGGAATAAAGGGGGAAGAAAAGGCTGAGGCGTGATCTGTCTGCATATCTTTGGTGGGGAGAAGAAGAAAAAAAAGGTAGTTACCTTACTTTCCTTTTCGGAGGTTTTTCTCTGTTTTGCTTTCGGCCCGAAAGGCTAATAATAACCAGCGAACCAGGGGCCGGATCTTTCCTTCCCAACCTTGGGACTCGACATTCGATTCAACGGGGCAACGGTTGGAAAGGAAGAAAGTCCCAAACATTCACCCATTATTCATAACGGGGAGCCTTGTAATTCAACTGATATAATCCTTTTCTTTTTCTTTTTCCTTTCTTTTTTCTGCCATTATTTTCATTCTCCCTAGGGATTTAGTTCATTTCTTTTCGGCTTTTCATTTCGACTGGTTAGGACTAGACTACAGACAACCGGAGCGGCTGTCTTGGTGGTTACTCAAGGGACCACTCCGTGGTACTGTACGGGGTAACACACGCTTTATAGGGCTGTCGTTTGGCCGACAGGTTGTACCAAGAAAATACATTATATATTGGTAGGTACGATCTGAACCCGCTTATTCTTGGTTCCTCTCCTGAACGATCTACATTGCTCCTACGCCTTTATTTCTTATTATTTACTTTTCCTTCTTACCTTATTCTTATTCTTACCCTGGCTGGCTGGCTCCGGGGGACCCTTCCTTCCTCAGCGAACATTGCTTGATCCAACATATTTTCTTTTTCCCAAACCTCTTCTGCCTTGCTTTTTTATCTTACGCAAACTAATCCATTCGATCCAAGAGAAAACGGGCTACACAATACTCTTGTTATGGCATCCCAATTTTCAGGCACGAACGGGACCGATATTAAAACCTCCGCTGCTCCCGCCGGATCATCAAAAACCCTACCACCATTATCCACAAAATCCCAAACCCTAACGCCTCAAACACAACTCACTGGAGCAGCAATATTAAACCGACAACGAAGCACCTCACCAAAGACCATGTCAACAGAACACAAGAACACCCCCACCACAACCACCACCACCCCCGCCGCCAACGAACTGCCAAAACAGTCGCCGAATCCCGCAGCACTTCTAACTGCTGGTTTTGGGATGGGTGCTCCCGCGGATGCACCTAAGGAGGAGCCTACTCCCTCCCGGGAACTAGGCAGTCTACCCGGCGTTGCGGCAGCAGCTGCAGCAATGGAAGAGCGCGAGTCCCCGACAGCAACCACCATGTCAGGAACAGACAGTGCGGGTCTTACTACAGCAGCACCACCACAGGTCACTACCCCACTTTTGCTACAAGAGCAGTACCCACCGCTCCAACCTCAACCCCCTCCACAAACCCAGACGCAGCAACCGCGGGATCAAAAAGACACGGGCACTCCCGGAACCTCACAATACGGCCAAAATCCGACCACGCCGGTAACCCCCTTCAGCCCCTCCGGCTCCAGCGCTGGTGCCCGGGGAAAGCATACCTGTTCACATTGCCTGAAGACGTTCACACGCCACCACAATCTAAAATCACACCTGCTCACACACGCTCACGAGAAGCCATACCTGTGTACAACCTGCCAAGCGCGTTTCCGCCGCCTGCACGATCTAAAGCGGCATTCGAAGCTTCATACCGGCGAGCGACCGCACGTGTGCAACAAATGTGGGCGGAGGTTCGCCCGCGGGGATGCGTTGGCGAGACATGCCAGGGGTGAAGGCGGATGCGCGGGGAGGAGAGGGAGTATGAGTGGGTTGAATGAGGATGGGAGTATGGGCGTTGGTGGGGAGCGTGAAGATGACATTGGGGATTTGGAGGGCTTGATGGATGATCCGGATGGGGATGTTATGATGGATGATGTTGGGTCTCCTGCCGGGACGGGCGGTAATGCGGCCGCAGGGGGAGGAAGACGCAGACAGTCACTGCCCTCCCTCCGCACAGATCTACCAAATACCCCTATGACTCCCGCGAGCGCATATACCACCGCTGCGACACCTCTAAACCCGAACAGCAGCACATCGACTGCCTCCTCTTCAGCAACGCTAACAGGCCGCCACCCCCATCACCTTCACCACCCACACCATCATCCGCACCACAACACGTACCCACCGCCTAGCGCCCGCTCTTTAGCTGCCGTCTCGGCAACTACAAATCCCCAATCAGCTACGTCCACTACTTCATCCTCAACCCCCGGCCAAACCGCACTCTCGGCATCAGCCCCCAGCCCCCCACTCTTTTCTTCTGGCATCTCTTTCAACAGGACTCCCGCTCCCGTCACAACTCCTACCCCTTCTTCAGCCACTGCCGCTCCCACCACCACCACCGCTACCGCCACCGGCAACACGGTGCTCTCCCCAGCAGGCGTACTCACCGATTCTCCAGGAGCAGTAAGCCCCGGAATGACACGTGAGCGCACGCCAAGCTTTACTAGTTCGGGAGGTTTCCTGTCGCCTCCGGGACCGGTCATGGCGAGTTCTGGTGCAGCAGGCGGGAGGACAGGCGGGACAGGGACGGCAGGCGGAGGTGTGGGGAGCAGTAATGTTTTTGCGTCGGGGATGGACGGTGTATGGGCTTATATCCGTACTTTGGAAGATAGGATCCGGGTGTTGGAGGAGAGGGCTGGAAGTAGAGAATAGGCACGTGAATATGCGGGCATGCGGGGTGAGAAGGGAGGGGATAAAAGTGACTTTTTTTACATTATTTTCTTTTTACATTTTATTTTTTTACTTTACTTCGGTCTGGATGGATCGGTGGATCGATGGATCCTTTTCTCCTTCCCGTTTTCTATTTCTTCGGTTTCGAAAGTAGTTTTGTTTCGACCTCTTTTCTCTTTACTTGTTATTTTGTCTTTGTTCTTGTTTGTTTGGATATAGTTAGTCTCCCTCTCCTAACCCTTCATCTCTCCCTCTCCATGAACGATTCACGATAACTGACTGATTTACTGGTTGATTGACGCACGGAAGACTTCTACTACTGTTATTTATCACCGTTTGTACTTAGTTACTGACGCAGCGTATGGAAGTTTTTTTTGGGGGGGGTTCGATCCTTATGATTTTTTTTCTTGGTTGGTGGTGGTAGTTAGGTTGTCGTATGAATACTGAGTTTTACTATTATGGATGCGAGAACGAGGGATTGGGGGGGGGTGGGGAGGGGAGCTGTGTATGCTAAAGAAAAGGAAAGCTCAAGGCAAGTGGTGGCTTTGATATTCTATCGTTTGTTGTGGTCCGAAAGGGTTGGAGACTATGGAAGCACCTGCATTCCTGCTTCAGTTGTGGGTTCGGCGCAGGATTGGCTTTTCTTGTATATTACTGGTACATCAAACCGAGCTTTCCTTCGTTCGTTCCAAGTTAGCCTTCAACCCTAGTTACCGGTGAGAGTGCAGCACACGCTACGCCACTCGTCAGGCGACCAGACATGGCCACCACATTACTCGAGTATAGTATATACTACCCCACACAAAAATCACCGGGCCCCTCTCCTCACTCGAGCCTCACCGTTTTTTTTTTTTCTTTCTCCGGCACTGTGGCGCCCTTGCGCACGCCCTCCGCCCGCCCGCCTCTCCCGCCCGCCACATTATTTGGGCAAGCATACGCACCACATTCCAAGGACAGAACGTCAAGCAAAACCCTGCAGAGAGATCTATCCCCCGACACACTCCACTCCCGTCCACCTTTCTAAATATATCATAATAATTTATTATATATAATATCAAAATCTTATAATAGTATCATACCCCCCCCCTCTCTCCCACCCCACACACCAAAGATCCGCACACAACCCACTTTCCTCCCATTGCGCAGTGCCGCGCTATGCTGCGCTGTGCCCTCCGGCTCAGCCCCCTAATAAGGACGTTCCTGCATGTTGTCATTTAAGCTTGAAATAACGATGTGTCTACTCGCTTATGGGGGGGAGAGTTTCCGGGATGGTGAGAACATAAAGTGTCACTCGGGGGTGCCTAGTTGACTATTGGAGCTAACCAACTGACCAACTAACCAACTAACCAACTAACTTAAGATCTGGTCTGGGGTGGGGGTGGGGGTGGGGGTGGGGGAGTGAATATCAGCTGGATCGAGGGAAGGAGGTAACGAACGAATGGAGTTTTGTTTTTTTGATCGGTCGGTCGGTTACCGGTGTCATTACTGTATCATACCCGAGTATAGTACGGCGGGTTGTCTGTCGGCTATGCTTCGGATTTTATGGTGTGTGGGGGAGTTTTATATATCAGTCTACTCGTACTTTATCATCTCATGGCCTATTTTTTATTTCCCCCCACACGGATGTTTTGCCGGTAGGTTTTGCCCTGCTGGAGCGTGAGGAGGGAGGGACGGAGGGAGCTGGGAGGAAATATTTGGCTGCTCTTACCTGGTTATGATACTGTATGTATGGTATGGGCGCTCTCTGTCTTTCTTGATTTTTTTTGTTTTTGTGTGGGTGGGTTAGAGTAACATGTCTGGATTAACCTTCTTCGCACCTCTCATCGTCAACTTTTTTTTCTTTCTTTCTTTTTTCCCCTCTTGACAGGTCCGATCTGAGGGGGGCTGGGTTGTCGTTATAGTACGGTAGCCGGAGAACTCGAGCCGGGATACGGTACTATACGGTTCGTGGTATGTATGTATGTATTTACGTATGTATGTATGTAATATCTGGAGCTCCCAATACCTACACGCTAGGCACGGCACAGCACAGCACGAATGCCTTATCCTCACGGATGTACAGTACGTGTACTGTAGGCAGATTTGCCACCCACCGTCTCCGGCGTAAAAAGTGCTATCATAACTGTATGAGAAATGATACCGGTGTAGTAATTCTACTTGTTAAAATTGCTTGCTTTCGATTGTATCACCCTCCCGCCCACTCTTGACTTCTCTCTCTCTCTCTCTCTGGCTTTTGAATTTACGGCAATGACGCAGTCTCTCAAGCAAGATCTTTTTGGTGCAATTCTCCCCTTTTTACCATTCCCATGCTCCCCGATCACCCATCTTGCATGCGAGATACACTCCGACACCGCAAGCAGGCGGGCAGGCAGATTCAACCCAACAACTTGGTCCCATCCGATAAAGTTGACGGAAGCCAGGCACCAATATCCTCACCACCACCACCCACCCCCCCTTGCGGTACAATCTCCGAGAAAACAAATCTCACTGGCTCACGCGTTATACGATAACCCGCATGCTGCTGAAAACCCAGAGTACCCGGCCACCCGGATTCCGAAAACCCGACCACACAAATAATTCTCCACACACAAAAGGCCAATAAGGCCAACCACCGCACAGTAAGCGTGGTGATGCGGGAAAACGCTGGGGCAGGTGAGTAAGTGCAGTTCTCAGGTCTCGGAGGCTCTCCGGGAGGGGAGGAAGGGGGCTCGGCGGCCCGTGTTCGTTGTCCTTTTTTTTTGTCAAACTCAGCTGATGGATCGGTGGATTCGCCACGCCTTGTTGGGTGTGGTAGGTTAAACGCCTTTTGTGGCGGGTGGGGATGGAGGATGGCTCAACTTGGTTAGACGCGCTAAATCGGCACCTTTCATGGGATATCACTCGGAATTTGGAATGGGAGATTAGGTGGTTGGGGTGTGGACTTGTGTGCGGGGCTCCAATCCAAGTGCCTCACTGGGTGGATGGATGGATGGATGGATGGATGTGGTGAGGAAGGACTGGGGGATTTGTGTGGTGGGAGGGCGGGATGGTGTGTCAGCGGTGAGTTCGTGGTACAGGACAAAAGGTCCGTCGGGTAAATTGGGCTCTGTGCCGAGGGTTTTTGTAGTGTATGGGTTGGATCATTTGGATATGGGCTGCGATGGGTGCTGGGTTGTTATGGATTTCACTTCCCGTTATAATATGATACCGCCGCTGCAAGCCCGGGGTATCATATGTGCATGTCGGGAACTCGGCGGAGGGCAAGTTATGGTGAAGGCTATCGGTTAGGTTGGGGCATGCGTGAGAATGAGAGCGTCCAAGAACCACCAGATATGCGGGCAGGCCGAGTGATGGATGGTGGTGTTCCCGCAAGTCGAGTAATCTCTGCCGGGGTGAAAGTGAACTTTCTTTCCGCACGAGTATACTTGGCGGCTGTCAGCCAGTAGCATTGCCACCGACCGGTCCAACTGTAAGAGGTTGTCATATCGGCTAGCCTGATTACACCCTAGAGGAATATCAGCCATGCCCAGGGCCTGAGAAATGCTCTGCAGAAGAGGTAAACCACTTGAGATACAATTGTACAATCTCTGCTACTGGAGGATCGGGTTGCCGCCACTCCCGCTAAGATGGAGGGAGTGGGGGATTCGGAGCTATCGCTACTTCGGAGGATATTGGTGCTGGGGGGAGGGTATACGATGGAAAGTGAAACGACGGAGGAGTAGTTTTTTCCTCTCTCCCCCTTCACTTACCTTGACTTGCTGGTTCCATCATGGCGAGTGAATAGATAGATAGATAGATACATAAGCCTATGTATCATATCCTACCTCCTTGGCACTGTCAGGCGCCTGTGTGGCCACGGCGTGGATCACGGCCAACCTATGATACACGTGCAGTAGGTCCTGATCATGTATTTAAGGGTGCACTTTTTTTCCATAGCTCTAAACAACAACGCCCCTCCCGGCACCTGACAGGAGGAGCCTCCTATTATCAGCATACCGATAAGCGCTTTGGTAAGCTGCTGCCTGGGGATCACTTTATCTCATAGGGTGGCTCAACCAGGCGTCTTCTCGTATTCGGGGCTGGTTAGATAGCTGGGTTGGCGTTCTGTAGCTTCACTTCGTTCGCTCATCCCCTGTTCCTCTTGCTCCAATCTCATCTCTTCTTCTCTACTCTGCCAAGGTAAAGCCTCTCTCCCTCTGATCTAATACGGAGTGCATTACTGCCGAAAATGTGGATGGATGGAATATCCCACTCAGTCAGGGTTGTGATTCGTTTGGCTTTGGGTGTTTCGGCTCTGCCCGTATCCACCCGGGCCAGTTCAGTGGGTGGTGTGCATTCATCCGCGAGTTTTTTCTTCGGGCCACAGACAACTCGACTCGAAGTAGTAAATGGTCCGGGCTGGTTCGTTCAGCCTTGGCCAGCCCCGTCATGCATGATATAATGTGATTGGAGGCGAAGAGAGGGAGGAAGGAAGAAGGAAGGAAGGAAGGGAGGGAATTGAGTGAGTGAAATTCCCACCCGACGAGTATTGATAGAGGATCAAAGTGGGATGCATACGATGTGCACATTGTTAATTTCTCCCCATTCTTCGCTGTCAGCGGGGTAGGAATAAATAGGTAAAATAGCCCAGTATAATTCGGCGGTACTGAATATATTGCTGGTTTCTTTTAATATCTGCCACACCCATCCAACTGCAGAACCGGCTATTCCTGAATCCCCCAATCTCAAACAAGCAATACCCAAACCAGCCCAATCCAATCCGCAACCTCCAGACTGAGGAAGCCCCTCCCTCCAAAAAAGAAACGAAAAGCGGATGTATAACATGTTTTATCGATATCGTATTCCGCGGAACAGATAACTATATGCAGTCTTAGGCAATACGGTAGGTTAAAGCTTAGTCCGGGTCATGTTGGAGGCTAAAATTCGGGCGCATGGCTCGCTCCTCCCGTCGTGGGATATAATATGATACGTTAATCCTAAACGCCGACCCTACTACCGGATCTGGGCCGATTAGGATTTCCAAACAGTTCACTTACTGCTCACCCACCTGCCTCCGCGGCATACTCCATCGTATAACAAGCAATGCGGTAACCCGAGAATATCACACAAAGCCATGCGCTCAATCGGCCTATCACACCTCACATAATTGTACCCAGATGTCAGTAAAACAACCCACCTCCACGAATATTCACACGAAACCAGCAGAAACAATTTCCTCCCCACGATATATCCGGAGGTATACATGAGTGGCTGAAACAACCGTGGCTCAATACGATATGCGGCCGCCCCTCAGCCGCAGGTGGAGTAGGAGAGCAAGTATCGTAGCACTTCCGCATATAAGTGCCCAATTAATCATGTGATGTGAGGTTTATTGCCAAAGCGATAGGGCATTCTCATACTCCACATATCATGCTGGAGGAAATCTCCGTTGCGAGACATTGTGGCTGTTGACCGTGCTCATTTGTGTGGGTGGCTTGATGCGAGCAGCGAATGAGGGAGGAGTGGCAATGACGGCGATCGAATAACCGGGTGCGGGGAATATGCGGAGATTGTGCATCACATATTGTGTTGTTATCAAGCAAAGTGATTGCCCTATGTGGACTCTTGATGCCTCGGCAGATGGAGAAGGGAGGGGTTGAATCTGAATGGATAGACGGATGGAGGATTACTCAGAGAAGGAGAGTTTGCTTCGTTGGTTGATCTGGTGATAGGGTCGCGTGGGGCGATGCATGGATGGGAGATCAGAGGGCTTATAGCATTAGTGTCTATCTGGACTTGACAGATTACTGTATCATAGAAACGCATGTTTTCCTATAATCTTGCCTACTCATTGCCAACCTGCAAGGCGCGAACAACCTCTTTCTCACAGTATCATAGCCATAGGCATGTTCGCCACCCTCATCACGGCATGTCTTAATTCCGGTCCTGTTCCACATATTATTACCACATAGTATATGGTGGCTTGAAAAACGACTCTTCATTGACTAATACCCGCTGCCATACATCGGCAGATGAGGGATCACCCTCTAAGCTGAACTCCATTGATCAGAATTGAGTCATGCTTTTGCGGGTATGGGGCTGAGGAATTTTCCCGATATGATACCACACTCTTGCGAGCCTCAGCCGGCAGCCGACAAAAATAAAGCCACTCCCAAGTAAACAACACCTCGGGCCGAGAAGCCCCGATGCGAGCCCCCACCTCAGCCGTAGTGCGTCGGGAAAAAGACTTGAAATTCGATTTTGCGACGGACGTGCTAGGAGGACTATAAATATATCCAGAGACCAATGGATGAATGAATAGAAGAGGAACGAGAAAAATAAAATTAGGTGGTACTTATTATTCCCGTAATGTGTAATAATCCTTGAGTGAGATTTCGAATTCCAGTAAGAAAGGGAAAGGACAGCTATCGAAGCCCTGCTCCGGTGAGATACTATACCGGGCAGGCGCCCATGCGATCCAGACAAAGAAGTGATGCGAGTGATTTCTTGTGAAACAGGTTACAGGCTACTATGATACTCACAGAGCGTTGGGCTCCGGCTGGCGTCCGCCACGCACCTTTTCTTGATGATTGAAAATGTCGTGTGAAGGGTGCCCAGAGGATCATAATTTGAAGGGAATTGTGTTCTCAATCACCCATCCAAGCATCGTGCTCGCGTGAGTGCGAATGACGCGGCCCTGCTTCAGATGATAAAATTATCGGACAAGCTCGGCGGAGGCCCGGGGTCTGCCGCGACTACCACGGTTTTGAATGGATCTTGTTCCGGTGATACTACAACTGTTCCGCTAGTATTCTTGAGAGAGAAAATATGGCAAGTGGACGAGGTGATGGTAGGTGTGGCGGCCATCCTCACAAGGCGTGTTAGCATGATATTCGGGGGTCTTTGTAGAGCTCATTTCCGCTGTTGCCATTACAAACCAAAGGGGACGATATAAATATCTACACACATATTCCGTACTGGTAGTCAAGTGGCTTACTTGTTCTGGATTGGTATCGCTTATCGGGGAAGGTTTGTTCTCAGATATATCAGGATTAGTACGCGGATATTCCCGATGACTGGTTTGTTCTCATGTGTAGCTAATCCTGTCGGATCACTGAATACCTTACAGTCTTTAATTCAATAGAGTTCAATAAATGGTTATATACGGGTCTGAATACCCCCCGGGTGATCGGAATGGATTTCCCCATCGCATCCTGTCGGAAGTATTAGTACTTTGGATACTGCTTTGGCCCTCCCCTGTACTCGTACGGTATATCGTTGGCGGTATGTATATCTGGCAGCCAGTCTTTGGCCAACTGCAAGTAGCAAATATTGTTTTCTTTTCGGATGTTCCTAGGAGCTATCTTGGATCTCTGACTGTTGGGAAATTGCCTGCGCTGGACTATCACTCCTGGTCTCCGAATATCATTGCTGTTATCCGTTAGCTCAGGAAAAGGGTAAAAAATCCAAATCTGCCAGTATGATGGGATAAGTACAAAACTATGACAACAGTTCCCAGGCGTCCCTACTCGTATGATATGCTGAGCGGGTGGCTGGTGTAGTGGTTAAGGTGTTGTGGAGCAACTAGCCCTTTTACAATTCATGAGGGTCCGGGTGTTCAATTCTCCTCATCAGTTATCATATTATTCTTGAAATTTCCCTAATAAGCCCAGGTTGGGGGGAGGATTGACCTGAGCCTTTCTCCTCCCAGACTCTATATATCATAGCAAGCGTTGTTCGCTTCCTTGTCCCATGTAATGGAAATTTCCCAAAAACTGCAATAGCCAGATCTCTTTAACGAGGAAACAAATTCAATGTGTATTTTTTTTTTTCTCATCACCCCACCCAGCTAGAGGATCCCAGAGATAGCCAGACACTAGTAAAATCGATAGATTCACAAACTCGACCCCATCGCCGCATCGCAAAAACTTGCCTCCACTTTGGCACTTGTAAGCAAGCTCTATCCTGGTCTAGTACGCTATACTTGTACTTGTAAAACCCCAAACCGCCTTGCGCCCCCCCTGGCCCCCACCTGACTGGGCAAACGAAACTTAGTACTGAACATCTCTCACAAGGTTTTTATTTGTGTGCGTGTGTGGTTCAACAGGTACTCGAGTACGATGAGGTTGAGATAGAAGTCCAAGCACGGGAGTTGGTGTCTAGAACTGAGGCGGGGAGATGCCGGGTCCGTGAACGATCGCCGGACCGTCCACCGGGGTCTGGGTTGCGTTTTACGGGTAATCTACCGATGCCTTTTCCCGAGGGAAAGGGTAGGCCAAGCGTGGGAGATCGGGAATCGGAGATAAGTGAGGACTTGTGGGAAATGAGAACTATGGGGAGAGGGGGAGGTACAAATTTGCAGTGGGTAAGGCGAATTTTCGTGTTCTTGTTTTGCCCTCTGCTTGAGACATCAGCACTTATGCCTATGAGAGGTGTCTGTATACAGTGACATGAGTCCCAATATTCCATGCTCAACACACTTCCGTCTCATTGAAGCAATATTGTTAGAAGAGGTGATTGCGCGTCCCCCAAATGTCAATATGCCCCTCTTAAGTTACCCTTCTATGGTTGCTTCCGGGTCCTGGTATGGTGCTTGTGTTTCTATTTTCATCCCCCCCCTTGCTCTCTTCCTCTTCTTCGGAACAACAATCAATCAACAACTTCTCTCCCCCGTTCTTCATATCCGGTGATACCTCTAACAAATATTTCCAATAGAAAGTAGGTAGCCACCCCGAGTGATCTTCCATGAGTGGGGGTACTACTGCTGCCGAATCACTAATCATTATTAGCTCCCCGGGATTTCATTCGATGGGCGAGATATGCCGTTGCGGCCGCAATTGATGCACTAAGGAGATGTTTATACCAACCGATCATCCTCCTCCCCCCCACTCCCTCACCATCAGAGTTTCGGTTAGAAGTCTCCCGGAAAAGTTTCAGCCAGTATACGGGTACTTGAGTACTACTGGTAGTCACGGAGTTCGCGGCGTCGGGGCACGAGCGTGAGGGGTAGACTACGTTTCGAAGAGAAAGGCCCGGGACTTGAAGTCTGGTACTTGGGTACCGGTACTTGTGCGTATGTTAGCGCAATAGTTGTGCAGCACGGTACGGTACTCGAGTATTGGTACCAGCTCGGGGATCACCACGCTCTGGGCTAGTTCTATCATATGGATTCGTGGCCTTTTGGTGATCAATGGCTAGTGTGCTATACCCCATGTCCAGGATTGCCGTGCTGGCTCTGGAAAAATGTGCATTCACTATTCGAGTACCGGTATGGTACTGGCTGGCATCCCTGGCATAATAGGAAACCTTATTATCTACTCTCCCGCAAAGCATATACTCGAGTACCAAGTTTAGCCGAGAAACGATTAACGTCGCAGGAAGCTTACCACCCCTCCCGTGTCAGTAGGAAGGTATGGATCCCTCCTTCGTCCCTCCATCCCTCAACACTGCGCTCAGTGCAGTGCGATACCATACCGGTACGGTACTTCACCCCCTTCTAATCCCCATCCTACTGAAACGCGGGGTGCAGAGGTTGTGGGCAGAGCACATGCCATCAAACATTTCTTTCTCCTCACCCCTCGGCTACACTCTGGCCAAGCCTATAATATGATATACAAGTAATATGATATACAAGTATTACCGGTATATCAACCTCAACAACACCAATAACAACATCTTCAAGGATAGCCTATCATGGGCACCAAGGCAGCCCAGTAAATGAAGTTGGCCCTATATAGCCCCTTTCGGATAATCTTCCCCCACCCACGCCAGAATGTCAAGTTAGCCTTCTACTATTTGTACTCGTACCGCCCGAAATGAATTTTGCCTAAAGAGGGTCCAATATTTGGCGGTGGTAGTGGAGATGGTTCGCTTGCGGACCCTTCTCGTAGGGTGCGCCCCTATTCCGCTTTGATTGCTCGGAGTTGGTGATGGAGCACGAAGGCGCCATTGCAATATCGCTAGCGACCGTTTTTGGACGAGGAGGAGGAGAGTAGGTGAGAGGTATCGGCAGCGGATTGGTCATTTGATGGATCAACCGATCAATCCAATTAATACTTGAGTACCGTAGAGCTCGTCTAACTCCTCTTTTTTAATCCTTCCCTCTTCCCTCCTTCCTTCTTCCCCCACCCCTCCCTCCCAAATGAAAAGCTCACGAGAACGGGCGGGGCAAGGCAAGCCTTAGTCAGTTGGTCGGTTGTTGTGGAAACCATAAGTTAATGGGGTTAAAGTGGAAAAAGGAAAAGGGAAGTGAAAGTGAAACAAGAAAAAGAAAAAAAGAAAAGGTTGTGTTTCCTTATTTGCAGTATGGCGAGTTGGCTTATCATCATCGCATCTCCTGCAAAGGAACTCTAATTCCTGAATGGGTTCATTTCGATGCAGGCCTAACCTTGGGGCTGGGTACGGTGGATTGCTGTGTGAATGCATGACGGGGTGTTTGAGCCCCAGCGCCACAGGGGAGCGATTGCTGCGGTGCAGTGCGGTTGTTAACGTTCGCTTCTGCCAGTGGTGGCACCGATCTTCGCGAAGCACGAGTAAATTTACCGGTCTCATGGGGAAGGGAGGAAACCTTTGGGGTAGCAAACCTCCTTCTATTCACAGGTATCATATTATCATGTACCAGTACCGTACCATTGTCATGGTTGTTGAATCCATATATCGGGATTCGCACGGTGGTGTAAATTATCGTACTGTACCGGTACCACCGGTGCTTTTACAATGCCCTCTGTTACCGTAGCCTACAACTACTAGTACATTTTTTTTTTTTTCTGTCCTACGTTCGGGAGACTAACCCCATGCGGACCATTGAGGTTTCTTCATGTCCCTTCCTCCCTCAGGGTAGAAAAAGGGGAAGCGAAAACTTGTAGTCGCAGATCATTACTCTCTATGGTGGAAGGGAACATGCGTGCACGGCCGTATATCTGATGACCCAGCGAGCGAACTGGGGGAAGTAGGAATACTCGTACCAGCAGTCTACCGTATTGCAAGAGCACTTGTCTACCGCACCGTCGCTGTGGATCGTATTTTTTTCTTTTTCTCCGTTCGTTCTTTCGTTCCTGCCTTCTTTTATTTTTGTTCTGAGGTGGTGCCCACGTGGTGGGACAACGGGGGGCAGAGTTTCTTTCTTTTTCCCCCCTCTTTTCCCCTTCCTTCACTCGTTGTTTTTCTTCTCCACGTTTGCTGGTAGGAGTACTGGTACTGTACCGTTATGATACGGGGGCAGCATGTATGATACAAGTACAAGTACAGGATACTGTATTGGCACTGGAAGTTTGTGTAAAGATACGCCTTATCCATGGCGAAATTTGACCGGAAGCACAAGCCCAAGTACCGGTACTTGTGCTAGTACTCGTGGAGTGGGAAAAGGGGGTGCTGTACGGCACTGTTCTCCATTCGGTGTTGTTGAGTTGAGTGGGGTCGATCGAGGATGAGCTCGAGGCGGAGAGCTGCCAAGAGAGATGCGCTATCGGTGGAGTTAACTTATGGGAGTGATACAGGCAGCGGGTCGGCGGTGTGGGTGGCAGTTCCCAGGATTCCAGGGGATGCTCTTGTGCTTGCAGCGCTTACATATACGAGTAGTACTAGCACGGTACGAGTACTCGAAGTACTGTACTCGGCTATCCCCATGTTGCGAGAATTGGTGCTCCAGTAGAAAAAGCAAAGGCCGGTGCAGCGATAGGGCCGCGAGATGAGCCCTTCCTTCTAAAGGGGCGAATGGGACGGCCTACTGGACCTGGTGATACTGAAGCATTTTTTCCAATCATGGCAGGCGTCGCCAATTAGATACGAGTCTTTTCCTGGAGCCCATTGTGATATTGTATTTACTTGTTTATTTGTTTTTTTCACTTTACTTTTTTCTTTTTTCCTTAGCTGCACCTTTTTTTTTGGCTGTTGGGGGAACATAGATATCGTCCACAGGAATCATCGTGAGTCTGTTCTTAGAATATAGTGTCATCATCGCCATGCTGCTGCCTTCTAGCTGATGAGAGTGTCTCTGTAATTTCTTCAACCGTGGGGAAAGGAGAGAAGAGAACGAGAAGGATGGGAATACCCGTATGGCTGAGCCTTCAGGGGATTTTAACAGCTAGAGTTCGAAGCCGGCTCACCCCCGTATTGGACCCGTGTCTATGTGATCTGTTGCCTCCGCCCTAAACATCATCATCACCATCATCATCATCATCACCGTTGAACCCTATTTTTTCCTCCACTCCCGCACTCTTTCCTTTTCCTCTTCCCTTCTCCGTTCCTTCCCTTCTTGTTTTCTTTCACCCGTGTGTACGGGGGGTGGTCGGTCAGTTGTTCCCTTCGATTCGTTCCCTCTTCTTTTTCTTCTCTTCCCTTTTCCGCTTTTATTTACTTATTTTTTTCCCCTTCGCTATCCCTTGCTGAGGCCCCCCTTCTCGCTCCCCTCTTTCCGCAAAGGTCGTTATCCGAGCACGTTTTGTTCCCGATAAACACATCTCGCTCGAGTACCTTCACTCTTCCCTTCCGCACCCTTTTGTCTCCTCTCCGCCCAAGTGTGTATCTGCCCGTCCGTCCGTCAATTCTGTCGACTGGGATTTAGAGCCTGCCGAGTTTCTCCAGTCGTACTCGTTACCAATTATTGGGTTTATTGATTGTGCATAAGGTACGGGGTACGTACCTCTTTCCTTCCTGAGTCCCTGCATTTGAAAGGAGGAAAGGAAAGAAGAAAAAAAAGAAAGAATGAGCAGAATGTGCTGGGGTGGAGGTACAAGAAAGGAAAGATAAACAATTTGTCGGTGTAATGCTGACTTTAGCAACAACAGCCCTTTTCCGCTTTTAACCCCCCTGGACCTGGATCTGGACCGGAAGAAACGCTGTTGTAAAGGATAAACCCAACGACTCCCCCGACATCCGACGTCGAACAAACGTTTCCCTTCCTCCCTCGCGTCACGTTAAAAATTTATTCCTTCGGTACTATCCCTACCTATCTGTCTACCCTCCAGATTTTTTGTACTGACAATACCTTTTTCTCTCCACATTTAGTTTCTGTTTATTTTTTCTGAGCGACGAATACCGCATCAACAGTGATAGATTGTCCCATCACGTTTTTCTAGATCTAGAAGATAGCCGTCCGTACCTTATGCGAAGGGAATCACGATAGAGTTTCCTTCTTCCCTTGGTTCGTCCATCTGTTTGTCTTACGCTCGTTCGACGTTAGGTTTATACCGGGTGGATCTGCAAATATTCCACCTTCAATAGGGATTTGTATGATATAGTAGGTAACTTTGCACCTACCCGTGCCTTTTCGCTTTTTCGCTTTTCTCCCAAAGATTTTACCACGCCGAGCGTCCATTGACATCTTTGCGGTGCAGGCTTTGAAACTTTCGTTCGCCGAGGAATATCCCCCAATGGCGACCACGACAACGACAACATTACCTCGTCCCCCACGGGCATCTTTCAATGCATCCCAGCCGCCGACATCGGCCCTGCCAGCTTTGCCAAATTCCATCTCCAGTCGAGCATCTACACAGAACCTTCGGAAGGCCTCTCTACTCCCGCAGACACCACGGAAAGTTTCAGGAGCGTTACAACGGCCTTCGACACCCTCGGTTCCGCTACTAACTGACGCCAAGATTTTGACTCCTCGTCGGGCAGTGTCAATAGCGTCGTTTCCAAAGCCACCGAGAACAGGGGGTGGTCGGATAGCGAGTTTACCACCTGCGAGCTCGTTGAGCACGTGCAACCTGACGGCCAAGGATGGAAACAAGCCGCCATCACCCTCGCCTGCCGGAAGCCCAAAGAGGGGCGGTGTGGGTCTGGAGAGGTCGTCCAGTTCACCGGGTGTCAAAACGAGTAAGTCGAAAACCATCTCGGTTGGAAGCCTAGGCTCGGGGTTTTCGGGTGGTGCGAGCGGAACTGCGTATCTGAGTCCTCCTCACAGCAGGAGCAGCAGCGCCCAGGGTAGCTACTCCACTAATGCTACTACTATCGATGCTGGTGCTGGTAGCGGGGATGAGCTTACTGTAAGGGGTCGGACTGATGAAAAGTCTGGAGAGCGTGAAGGAAAAGGAAATGTTATTGTATCGGTTCGAGTAAGACCGGACGCCAACGACAGTGGCGGGGGTGGAAATAGCGAATGGACCATCGATGGGCGCGACGGAAAGGTGGGATACGGTGGGAAGGATGGAGGAATATATGAGTACGATAACGTCTTTGGCCAAAACGACAACAATTCTCGAGCTTACGATTCTTGCGCTAAACGTCTGGTACGGCGGGTCATGGAAGGGTACCACGGAACCGTCTTTGCGTACGGCATGACGGGAACCGGCAAAACGTTCAGCATGCAGGGGACCACGTCCTCGCCGGGTGTAATCCCGCTGGCAATCACGGACATCTTCTCCTTCATTAGGGAGACACCCCACCGGGAGTTTTTGCTTAGGGTTAGTTACTTGGAAATTTATAACGAACGGATACACGATTTGCTTGCTACGCAGCCTGGAGGAACTGGTTTCACCCCCCTGGATCAGCAGACGAAGGGGGAGGAGATCAAGCTGAGAGAGGATGCCAAGAGAGGTGTGTATGCGACACCCTTGAAGGAGGAGATTGTACAGAGCCCCACGCAATTGCTTCGCGTGATTGCCCGTGGTGACCTCGCCAGGAGGACGGGCAGCACCCAGTTCAATGCTCGGTCGTCGAGATCTCACGCTGTTGTGCAGATTGTGGTGGAATCGAGAGATCGGATTCCGGGGACAACGGCCGGAGGCGGGTCGATGGTTGATAATCGACGGGCTGGCATTACTGGGGGTGTGCGTGTGAGCACATTGAGCTTGATCGATCTGGCGGGTTCGGAGAGAGCTGCGGAGAATAAGGAGCGCCGGACGGAAGGTGCTCATATCAATCGTTCGCTCTTGACATTGGGAACTGTTATCGCCAGGTTATCGAGTGTTGACAAGGAGGGAAATGGAAAGGACAAGGATGGGAACCATTTGCCGTATCGCGACTCCAAGCTAACTCGCCTACTTCAGCCTGCCCTGTCTGGTGGCTCGCTGGTGAGTATCTTGTGCACGATTGCCCTTCCACCTTCCCAAGTGAGTGGTGCTGCAAATGCTACTCACATTGGCGAGACCATGAACACTCTCAAGTTTGCGGCGAGAGCGAGGAACAATATCGTTAGTCATGCGAAGAAGGCGGATGAGAGTCTTGCTGGTGGCGTTGATGCTGGTAGCCGTGTCTTGCTTGAGAGATATCGTATGGAGATTACTGAGCTTAGATCACAACTCGATTCGCAAAAACGCAAGGAAGGTGACGATATGAGGGATAGAGAGGAGAGGGAAGAGCGAGAGGTCGAAAGGGTTCGTTTTATCCTGTCGATTTTTGTCCCCTTACCTCCCTTTACTAACACCTGGAATGTCTTAGCACTCTGAACAACTCCTTGAAATCCAACTCGCTCGCACGGCACTTAAGGAGCGCATAGAACATCTCAACCGCCTGATACTGTCTTCCAAGTCCTCGGGCGTCAATTCCACACGCAGTTCGCACCTTTCCGGGAACAATGGTCACATGTCATCACTTTCGATCCGGTCTTCGACTACGACTACTCACCTGGCCCGTCCCTTTTCTACCGGATCTTCGGCTTCTACTGCCATCAACGGCGGTAGTAGTAGCGAATGTGCCGACGATGACTCGACTGGTGAATTTGGCGACGGAAGCGCGACACTTGCTGCCCAGGTTCGAGCCCTTCAAGCGGATGTGGCCGATAAAAACCGCTACATTTCAACCTTGGAAAAGCGACTTCTCCAAGCCCGTCGTAGCTCGCAAAGTAGGGCTAGCATTGGCTTCTCACCACCTCACAAGGTCCCCGGCATATTCGGCGGGGGTGAGTTGGTCGAGGAAGCACGGGTTGATGTTCTTCTCCGGGAGAAAGATGAGGAGATTGCAGAGTTGAGGGCCAGATTGGACGACAAGGAAAGGATGGTATCTGCTCTACGAAGCGCTGCTCGAAAACGAGACGTAGCGGAAGTCGGGAGAAGGAGTAAGCCATCGATTGACGAGGGGAGACGTCGAAAGGCTAGTGGGAATAGCGGTGGCACAGCCGAGGAGCCGGAAGACGGGACCTTTTAAATAAAGAAAGTGAATGATTACTACCATTACTACTACAAAGCTGACAGAAACACGGATCAATCCAGGTGGCTATTTTATTGCTCTCCATTGTGTTTTTATTCATTTTGTTTCATTGCTTCTTTTCAGCTTCTCGCCGTCTATTTGTTTATTTGAATTTCTTCTAGGCTCACTGTTCGGTTGGTCGGTCGGTCGGTTGGTGACAGTGGGGTTTTTCATTTCCATTTTCTGTTTATCTCCTTGGGTCTGGGTCGAAATTTGATGTTTGCAACTTGTAACCATTTTGTACCTTTTTCTGTTTCCGCGCGTGCATTATTTATCGGTTATTTTTATTTTTTCCCTCTTTTCTTGTATGTTTTTTTATTTTTATTTTTTTGTCTGGCGAATGCCTTTCACTTTTTCCCTTCTCCTGCCATTGGGGTTTACTTTTACATTTTTTACTCCTTACATTTCTCATCCGCCCTTGATCGTTAATTAATCTCTTCCTTGCCTTTTTACTTTCTTTCCGACCTGTTTTAGCTACCCGGAGGGTGTTGTCTGAGGATGGGATGGGACGGGCTGGTGACCAACCGCGAGCAGGTTGTGTTGCCAATGTGAAGGGGTAGTTTAGATGAATGCCGATGATCGATATCTATCCATCCATTTGGTTACCGAGTGATGAGCGGGATGCGTGTTGGTTGGCTGGCTTGGCGGATGAGGCATATGGATCATAGAATCTCACTCAGCTATTAGCCTATTATTAGCACCGGCAGGGCTAGTCTCTTGAAGTTGAAGTGGAAACTTGCGGCTTTCAAGATATATCACTACGCAATTATAGCACGGAAAAAAAGGGCAATGATTCCTTAGCATATGAGTTTAGAAACTCAGGATACAAAACCTGCAATCCCCTCACTCACACTCGGCCAGTTGAAGTCACGGCAGAGTAATGAAATGAAACGCCGGGTATGACATGTCAGGCCCCAACAAAGGAGACTGACAAGTCATAGCACCTCCTGAGAGATACACTGTAGCAGGCCTCGCCCACTCACTCACTCCTTCACCCACCTACTCTGAACGCATCATACCATACACTACAGTATATAGATACGCACATAAGTGGGCAGAGTATTCCACAGCCCCCAATCACTAATAGAACCGGAGATCGGGAGTCTCTCTCTCAAGAAAAAACAAAAATATCATGGAAAAGACGTCGAAATTAGTGTTTTGGATTATTTGGGATGCGTGGTGCTACCGTATAAATTTTTTTTTTTTTTTTTTTTTTTGGAGACAAGTGCGAGGTATCATAATTAAACTGTAGTCGGCGCTGCCACTTCTTCCTTCCTCTCTTTAAAAAGGAGCTTGAAGTGTTATGCTAATATGATACCACTCAGAATTGGACACTGGGAAGAGGTCGACTCCCGTGATCTCCCCGTGAGCAATGGTTGCTGGTTGGACCGGTTCGCTCGCGGCCAAACCTTTCACGCTTTTTCCCCCTCTTCTTTCCGAGGCTGGTGGGTGAGTTCGGCGGACTGTGCCCCCCCGTGCGCGCGCGCGGGGGTTTCTTCTTGGTTTGTCTGCCGGCTTTCAGTTTTCATTTTCCCTGGTGTCTTATTGGTATTGTATGATATTATCATAATATTTCACTTTTCCTTGTCGTTTACCCCGAGTAGGGAGGAGGGTATAAGCCTGTCTGCTGGCGGGGGTGAGAGAACTCTAGCTGGTATGATACAAGTATCATACGTTAATTATCATGGACGAAATTGATCGTGATTTTTTCTTCTTCTTCTTCTTGACTTCCTCTATCGATAAGTGCCAGTTGCCCAAGTCAACCAATCTATAGTCCGTCCACATTTTTTCTCCTCAGCGATGGGTAGTGGGTTTGGCCGCCGCTGAGAAGAGTTTGGTGATTTCCTTCTCTCTTCTGTTCTTAAAAGATTGTTCCCGGTTTTCTCGAACTGTCCGCGGAGTCTTTGGCAGTCGTTAAAAATTTACAGAATCTGATTATCTAATAAACTTCTTTCACTTGTTTGGCACTATACAAGAATCAACAGTAAAAAAACAGGAGCACATGAAAACATGGCGAAATCATCTCGATATTTCCGTGGGTGTCATGCTATTTATATATATCTTTCCCCCCATGCATGTCCCCATTTCCTTGCTGAACTCCTGTGACAGATAAAAAGAGACGGAGCTGGGGGGCCTCCTCGATAAATCGCAACGGTTCCGGGGATCGAGGAACCTGAGGTAATATAAAGCGTTTGGTACCGTGAAGGGAGAGAAGTATAAGTAGGAATGATGGATAAAATCCAGCAAGGGTTTTCTTGGACACACAATTGAAAGGTCAGAATTCGCATATCATTTCTAAGTAGATAATAAACGCCTTTTAACATAAGATGATCCTCCTCCAATACTGTGCATGTGTGGATGGAGATTTTCATCTCTGGTAAGAGGGGAGAAATATTTCTCCCACTGAAACGGGAAGGAGACAAGAGAGAGGTTTTCACTGCAAGGAGATAAAGAGGAAACAGTACGGAGACAACAAGGAGATAGCAGTTTCAGATATGAAGTAAGGTATACAGTCGCACCTCGCTGTCCCGGATGGCCAAAATCCGCAGAATCTGTCCGGGACAGCGGGGTACGTTCTGGTGCAAAAAAATTCAGAGCTCAGAGAATTTCGTCCGGGACAACGGGGGATCCGGGAGAGCGAGATCCGGGACAGCGGGGTGCGACTGTACTATACTGTAAAGGAAAGTTGGTGAAGATCTTATAGGAAACAAATAGAAGATATGATAATAATATTATTGAAACTCAGGGACAATATTCCAACGGAAACAGTCCTGGAAGCGCCTCGGCTGATCACGACTGATTGTCTTCCTTCAACCCTGAGATCTTTTGAGCGATCACTGACATCGCACAATTGGCTACTGTAATATTATTTTCCATAATTTCTTAATATTTCTTTTACTTGACCGTTCTAATCGGTTCCTCACTCTCTGTTCTCGCAGGTTGATTTTTCGAGAACTCTCGAGCTGGAGATCCCACAATCATCCCCACTGCCCGAGCCTATAGCGCAATCGCAAGGGTCTCAGGTCATGAAAAACTGCGAACGAGTCACTGCACTATCTAAATCCTTCTCGTTCTTTGCCATCTTGTTAGCCCACCATACCATGTCATACCTCCCAGCCCGGCATGCGGTGCAGAAACCGTCCCCATTTTTTTTTAGGATCCGACAGCTCACCTGCAATAGGAATATAGCGGGGAAACTGGAGATGTAAGGTCCACCAGATATCAGGAGCGACATTAGCGCATAGACAACGACGGTGAACTCTTAGAACATATAAGTTAGTGACGGGAGTAAATCTGGGGTTTCTGTTATTCCAAAACAGTACAGCCCCACCAATCCAGTCCCCTGTTCACAAAATCTCATTAATCTCCTATCTAAGGCTATGGGATTTACGATAGAAGACTCGGAGATCCCTGAGACACATGACAACACTAAACTACAAATACTCTGCAGTGCTTGTACTTGTACTTGTAGTGTTCTCGTACTGTATCATATTAGTCATGCACCCTCCCCAATTGATTGGGCATCAAGTTAAGTGTCACACAACAAGCCTCATCTCCCCGCTTTCTTCAGCTGTGTTCAAAGAATTTTATCAACTCCCCCGCACGATACCCGTACAGAGTATTTTACCATTTTTACATTCAACCCACACTTTTGACGGAACGCCATGGCTCAGACTGCAAATTTCAACGTCGGCCACGGCAATATCAGCTCCGGTAACATAACTAGTAGTTTCAATACAAATACTTTCAACAAAACGGTCTATAAGTCCGATGAGGATGCGCAGATCATGCGCTGGCTCTCTCCACTCGAGCCAACTACGAGACATCAGAGCGTGCGCACGGAGCGACTCGACGGTATCGGGTATTGGCTTTTGGAAGAAAGCAAGTTTCGGGAGTGGAGGAATAATGAGGGTGGAGTTGATAAGGCTGTATTGTTTTGCAGCGGGAATCCGGGAGTGGGCAAGACACATCTGAGGTAAGTGGCGAGGAACCTTTAAAAGAAGAATCGAATATCGCTGACGGCTAGAAATACTAGTTCCCTGGTGATCGACAGCCTGTGCGATCATGCAAGGCAGGAAGATATCGCCGTTGCAGGACTGTACTGCGACTACCTTTCTCAGCAAGAGCAGACCGTCACCAATATGATGGGAGCTATTCTGAGACAATTAGCGGGTAGGGGGACCATCCCGCAATATCTGCGCGAGGCGTTCCATAAAGGGAAAAAGGAGTTTGGAGGGAGAGGGCCGAGACTCCCGGATCTGATGGGGATGCTAGGGACCGCTATTGCCTCACTACCACAAGTTTTCATCTGCATTGACGCACTTGACGAATGCTTGCCGAAGCATCTGATGGATCTTCTTAAATCGCTGAAGGATATTGTTCGGGAGTCCTCTAGGACGCGAATATTCCTCACCGGCAGGCCTCATATTAAGGAAGATGTTAAGAGATGTTTTACTAAGGCGGTTGTGTTACCCGTTAGTCCTAACACAGATGACATCAGGAGTTATCTGGAGATGAGGTTGGACGGGGACCCCGATCCGGAGGCGATGAATGATGATTTGCGGGCGGATATCATTCGAGTTATCCTGGAAAAGATATCTGATATGTAGGAGCCTTTATCATTCCCACCTACCATTGATCAATACTCACCCACGATCGTGTGTAGATTCCTTCTTGTTTCGCTAAACGTTGACGCTATTTTGGGGGAGGTGACAATCCGTCAGAGAAGGAAGAAACTTGAAGAGATGGCGAAGGGCAATGGATTGAGTGATGCCTACGTGGCAACTTTAACCCGACTGAAGGCGCAGAAGGGAAACAAATCAATACTCGGAATGAAGGTCCTGATGTGGGTGTCTCATTCGGAACGGCCATTACGGGCTGATGAGCTCTGTCATGCCTTAGGGGTGGAGTTGGGATCTACGGATCTGGATGTCGAAGGCGTTCCTGCATTACGGACGCTACTAGCATCTTGTCTGGGTCTTGTCGCGGTCGAGGCGTCTTCGTCCACTGTTAGACTAGTCCACTTTACTCTCCAAGAGCATCTCTCAAGCGATCCAGCCCTATTCCACAGCCCCCACTCATCGATTGCGGAGGTTTGCTTGACATACCTCAATTTTGAATGTGTCCGGAGTCTCTCGCCAACACTTCGATCGGCTCCCACGACAATGCCACTATTAGAATATGCTTCCTGTTACTGGGGGGACCACACCAGAAGGGGGGTGACGGAAAATGTGGAAGCGCTTGCACTGAGACTTCTGAGTAGATTTGATGAGCATATATCTGCTCAATTAATGTTATTGCGTTATAATAGAGATAGGGGCACAGTCCCTTATTCTGAAGCAGTTAGAGGGCCACTCGGGTTCACAGGGCTCCACGGAGTAGCATTTTTGGGGATCGTTGGGATAGTTGCCGCGATATTGAGAATGAAGGAATGGGATGTTAATGCAACCGATTGCATGGGGAGTACAGCTCTCACATGGGCAGCAAGTAAAGGGAATGAGGAGGTAGTAAAGGTGCTGCTGGATCGAGAGGATGTCAAACCTGACCGGACAGACGCCAATTTTGGCCGGACGCCACTCTCGTGGGCCGCTGGGAACGGGCATGAGGGGGTGGTAAAGATGCTTTTGGAGCGAGGGGATGTCAATCCCGACCATGCAGACACCGAATATGGCCAGACGCCACTCTCGTGGGCCGCTGAGAACGGGCATTCGGGGGTAGTAAAGATGCTTTTGGAACGAGGGGATGTCAATCCCAACCAGGCAGACACCGAATATGGCCAGACGCCACTCTCGTGGGCCGCTGAGAACGGGCATTCGGGGGTAGTAAAGATGCTTTTGGAACGAGGGGATGTCAATCCCAACCAGGCAGACACCAAATATGGCCGGACGCCACTCATTCGAGCCACTAATAACGGGCATTCGGGGGTAGTAAAGATTCTTTTGGAACGAGGGGATGTCAATCTCGACCATGCAGACATCGAATATGGCCAGACGCTACTCTCGTGGGCTGCTGGAAGGGGGGATGAGGGGGTAGTAAAGATGCTTTTGGACCGAGGGGATGTCAATCCCAACCAGGCAGACACCTACTTTGGCCAGACGCCACTCTTTCGGGCCACTAATAACGTGCATGAGGGGGTAGTAAAGATTCTTTTGGAACGAGGAGATGTCAATCCCAACCAGGCAGAAACCAAATATGACCGGACGCCACTCTCGTGGGCTGCTGGAAGAGGGGATGAGGGGGTAGTAAAGATGCTTTTGGACCGAGGGGATGTCAATCCCAACCAGGCAGACACCTGCTTTGGTCGGACGCCACTCATTCGAGCCACTAATAACGGGCATTCGGGGGTAGTAAAGATTCTTTTGGAACGAGGAGATGTCAATCCCAACCAGGCAGAAACCAAATATGACCGGACGCCACTCTCGTGGGCTGCTGGAAGAGGGGATGAGAGGGTAGTAAAGATGCTTTTGGACCGAGGGGATGTCAATCCCAACCGGGCGGACGCCTACTTTGGCCAGACGCCACTCTTTCGAGCCACTAATAACGGGCATTCGGGGGTAGTAAAGATTCTTTTGGAACGAGGAGATGTCAATCCCAACCAGGCAGAAACCAAATATGACCGGACGCCACTCTCGTGGGCTGCTGGAAGAGGGGATGAGAGGGTAGTAAAGGTGCTTTTGGAACGAGGGGATGTTAATACCAACCAGGCAGACACCGAATATAGCCGGACGCCACTCTCATGGGCCGCTAGGGGCGGGCATTCGGGGGTAGTAAAGATGCTTTTGGAACGAGGGGATGTCAATCCCAACCAGGCAGACACCGAATATGGCCAGACGCCGCTCTCATAGGCCGCTCAGGGCGGGCATGAGGGGTAGTAGAGATGCTTTTGGAACGAAGGGATGTCAATCCCAACCGGGCGGAAACCAAATATGACCGGACGCCACTCTCGTGGGCTGCTGGAAGAGGGGATGAGGGTGTAGTAAAGATGCTTTTGGAACGAGGGGATGTTAATCCCAACCAGGCAGACACCGAATATAGCCGGACGCCACTCTCATAGGCCGCTCAGGGCGGGCATGAGAGGGTAGTAAAGATGCTTTTGGAGCGAGGGGATGTCAATCCCAACCAGGCAGACACCAAATATGGCCGGACGCCGCCCCCATGGGCCGCTGGGGGGGCCATGAGGGTGTAGTAAAGACGCTTTCACAATGGAAAGATGTCTGCACTGCTACGCCAGATAGCGTGAACCAAACACCACTATCGAGGGCTCTCTCTTTTGGACTTTTTGGAGTCGTAAGGTCGCTACGTGAACAGGACAGTGTCAATTCAGGAGCAGTGGATCGCGTTGGTTAGGCATGCCTCCCCTGGCCTCCGCTGGGCATGATGGCGAGTGCAGTAGGTGTCCCATCCAGAGGCGGTAACCTTAACATCGATATCACAAACATAGTGGCTAACATGCACTCTTATTGGCAGACCCCCAATAAGCGTGAACTAGTATCGGACCTCAAAAACTCATTCCAAGCCCACAGATAGCGACCTCCCCTCAACCCCCTCCCATGCGGCCCCTAAGCTTCTAGCACCTTCTCAGGAAAGTTGACACCAACTCTAGCAACATTCAATCGATTCCCTCACTTGCGGTCGACCGGTAGGCCGGTATTTCATCATCGACTCTTTCGCTTGCCTTTTGTCTTTCCCCGTTTACATTCTTCCTTCTCCCTTTCCTGAAATATTCCCACTCCATAAATAATTGTCGAGTAAATGTTAGTAGACTTTTATGGAGGGTGTTTTTGCCTGCTTCGGCTCGCCATTTTCTATGCATCCGTTTTTGTTCACCTTTTCCTTTCTTGGAGTTCTGGTTAGATAGATTTGGTCCATATCATCTCCTTTCCCGTTGTTCTTCATTCCTATTATTTGTCAATATCATGGTTGGCCAATCTCTTTCTGGGTAGTTGTGTATGATACAGCCTATTGCAGGTAACGGGTAGGAATAGATAATTATGATATGATACTAGGCTTTAAGACGCTAGTCTTCTATATTTGCAAGCTGCTAGTTTAATATCCTCCCACTAATTTCTCTTCTCTCAATGCCGCCAAGTGGTCGCCGTCGGTTCCTTTTTGCAGACCATCTACAGTATCATACTACTATAGTAAACCAGTGCTAGTTCCGCTATATCCCATCACTGGAAGGTGCCCAAATCCGTGGAATAAAACCCGAACCTTCGCTCTCCGAACATGCCCGTTTTGAATACCGTATTAGCGAATGGCCATGTTTGTATCAGCGAGGGGGCAAGGTCCGGTCTGGTGTGGTTTTATTGTGCAGCAAGTGTTCGTGCAGTAGTTTAGCTACCCAAAATCTGCCCCGTTGACAAGACTATCAGAGTAAGACGCAGATCACTACCGTACTTGTGTCATTCTCATTTAAACATGCTTGCTGAGATGTCTCACATTTTCACGTACTTTACAAGTACATTCCTGAGCGCTCGGACTCTACGAGTATGATTTTGGCGACAAAATTCATCGCCCCCCCCCCCAAAAGGCCCCATTTTACACCAAAAATGGTCATTTCCACTTTACAAAGTCTCGGCATTGTCGCTCGGCGAAAAAGAAAGAGAAAGAGAAAATATTCAAAACTTGCTAGAGCATTTAAAGCTATCTAGATATTGTGATACGAGAAATACTGATAGTGTGGGTAGAAGGATACTCGTAATTTGATATGGGTTTCCAGTACCGAAGGTGCATAAATTGCAATAGCATCCTCAGTTCTTAGCCCTCATGGTGTGGGAAAATTGACGTAATTTCCACCCGGAAAGTCTGTGTGGTTGCCCGCAATGCGGAATTGATTTTCGTCAACCCTCCTTTGCCTTTACACAGGCTGAGCGTGTTTGGGATCAGCGATTTACGGTGTGAGGTTGTGGGTAAACCGACGAATTTTGTCGCTAGGATCGTAACCTACGTTTTTGCGGAGGAGAAATGACTCATAGTTCTTCAAAGGGGGCGTACGAGTACAGGTACAGTAATTAAAGAATGGACCAAGCGATAAGGATTGGGCCAGCACATGCCGACAGTTCTGCCCGGGCAACACCAGTCAGAGCCTTATGTCACCACCACCCCCCCCTCAAGTCCTAGCGATTCCCTCGAACTCCGAGAAAAGTCAGATTCTCATTGCACACGATCCCTCTTTACCTCTCTCAAAAAAGAAATTCAGATAATAGACTATAGCGAAGATGTCGTCAGGGCTCCATCAGGTCACCGGTAATTCCAACACGCTCAACAATATCGTCAACCACGTCGGGGACACAGCCGCCGAGGGGCGTCAAATTATGGAGGGGCTACCACTGCTTGGGCCACAGAAACGGCACCAAGGTGTGCGAACCGACCGACCCGATGGCGTGGGGATACTGCCGAAACATAAGGCCATCAAGTCCGACAAAGCAGATAATTGGGGCCGGACACCGCTCTCGTGGGCCTTCGAGGGAGGCCATGAGGGGGTGGTGAGGATGCTACTAGAACAGAACGACGTCAATCCTGATCAGGAGGGCCGAATACCGCTCTTCCGGGCCGCCAAGAATGGGCACCAGGGGGCTGTGAGGATGCTGTAGGAATAGGAGGATTTGATTCCTAGATAGCGGATAAGCAGCAAGCCCAGATTAACATAGCTCTTCCTCGCTGAGATCTCTGTGCCATCTGAACCCTTTTTTCCCAAAGGGCCTGCAGGCCTCGATGCCCAAGGATAAACCTGACATTTCTCTTCCTCCCCCCCAGACATGCCCTCCCAGCAGGGGAAATTGACGAAACGCAATCCCAAACCCGTCACAGACAACCCTTTATATGCGGGTTACCGAGTTACGCCTGGTGACAACTCTTCGGGTCATTCGCTTTAGTGGCTCTTGGTCTCATTTGGGGTATTTAAAATCGCGATACCCTCTTTTACATTTTTTTTGCTATTGTATTATTAGATTTCTGTTTAACCAATTTTGTATACATCCGTGGTCCACCGGTGCTTTTCTATACCACTTCTCTCTATATGCACCCCCTTGATCTCCCGTTTGTTTATCATGCCTATCAAGTTAAGCTATTACATGTCTATCAATCATTTACTTTAAATTTACTCGTATTACTGCATAACTTAGACAGCAACCGTGCTGAATTGTAAGAGGGGCCGATAGCAGCTTCGCATTTATATAAGATATCGACCCACACACTATTCATATGAGAGCGGACGAACCGCATGAACCACCCGAGGTGAGAGTTCATGGTGCGTGATCCATAGAGTTTGGTCCACGTTTCATTCTTCTTTCCTACCACCTGTCCCCACCACTCACCCATTTACCGCATCCTGAGGTATGATAAGCCTTTCCCCTATCAATACCGAGATATTTATCATACATCTCCTGAATTCTGAGTGCCCGCGTCGTGCCGTGGCGCATATCCTACGCCATGCTCCGGGACCAAAGAGCGAGTGAGCTCTTATGATCTCATTCTAAATTCCTACTTCTCATTTCTTCCCGATGGAATTGGCTAGTCGTATTCATATTCTGCTTGGGTGGGCTGTGCAACAGTTCTCTCTGATAAACCCATTTTTCTTTTCAAATCCACACGCTTGAGGATGACTTGCGATAGGTTAATATAGGGAAGGAAGGGAGGGATGAACTATGATACACATCTTCCCATTCATTAATACCACCCACCACCCCGCCGACTAAACCAACCTAAATACAGCAAATTAAGGCAAAGCCACGCACACAGGAGACTTCCCAAACCCCTGCACGATACTCCCCCACGGCAATTTCTCTCCTAATTTACACAATACACGGCAATCCCACGACAGGTTACCCTTCCATCACTCCTAACTTAACCAAATTCAAACCCCACCCTAAGCAGGGTCCCCCGAATTCTCCATACTCGTATCTGCGAGCCAAGGGTTGCCCCATCCCTGGGATAGCCCCCGCGGGCCCATAAAAAAATGTAGTATTTCCAGCTGCTGGTTACATAGGGGCATGAAGTCTCTGCGGGCACGATTGCTCATCGCTAGAATAGGCATTCACTCCGACAACCTGTCTAAATATCGCAAGTTAAAACATTACATGTTATGGTTATACCAAACCCCTAACTGTGGTCCCTGCTTTCTAAAAGAGCACGTACACCACCACCACGTAGAGATGAACAAGCATCATGGACCTCGATAGCAACCTTTTTTTTTCGGCCCTGCCACGGAACGAGTCTGTCATGCATTACATGCTGCCCGGTCCCACTACCGATAAGGTGTGCCGTGCCGTAGAGCCCTTCGTGTAGCTCCACCGCGGTCCAACTTCCTCCATATCTTGCCAGTTTGTTGGCCGGGAAGAAGAATGTCTAATTCCTTGGAAGAGCAGTTGGCACAACTATGCCCTACGTGATCACTCCCGCGAGATGCCAGTACCTCGCCCCACACGAGCTCCCCTCTTCCTCTTTTAGGGCCAAGCTGAGCACAGCAAACCCATAGTATTGTAATGAGCTCCGATAAATAAGCGTCGGCTACCCGATACCAGTAGCCCAAAGCGAATCGGATCACAATCTTCATCTTGTACCATCTAGTTATTCGCCCGGACGTGGATGAGCATCTTTTTCACTCGACAACCGGGATCGCGTATCATAATGAATGTACTCGAGTACTCGCTTGCCTTTTGCCAAGAATACCTCCTTGAGCCGAATATCTGGTGAGGACTACAGACAAAACATCGATCGCCGGGGGTATCATACTCGAGTAACCGTGTCAAGGTTCCTACCGCTCCGAATGACGTTGAGTGACCTCCGAAGTAGGTGGCACTCCTATGGAGTACCTAACAGCTCACGATAGTAACAGCTCAACAATAGATTTAATACATATAATGAGAAAATTATTAATTAAAAGATTCAAAAGCCCACAATTGATATCCACCCCCTTTGCCATACCTTGACGTTTTTATCAATTACCGGTACGGTACTCTGCTCAAGCGTCTTTGCCAAGAATACCTCCGCAAGCCCAATATTTAGTGAAGACTGCAGACAAAATATCGACGGCCGAAGGTATTCTCGGCAAAGACGAGCGAGTACAAGTTGCCGAGTAAATCTCCAGTGGAAAATAACTGGACCACCCTCGCTACTACAATACTCGAGTACAAGCGGGGAAACCGTATCTTGGTTGAGACACAGGGTCTGGTGGTGTCTCGTATATACAATAGTCCTACTGCCAAGCACGGCAAATCACTCACTAGCATAGTGTAGTTACACTGTAGTATGTTTATCAAGCACGTTCCACAAACTAGGCCTCGTCGCCGCACTCCGGCGCCTATCATAAGACTCCCCCCACCGGCTAGGCTACCGCAAACTGCTCGAGTACCTTGTTGACTTCGGGGAAATGGTGCTTGCAAGTGCCCAGGATTATTCTTCGCGGGTCAAGTTACCAACTTTACTAAAATGCCCGCCTATTCGCAAGTGTGTTCGAACAAGTTTTGCAAACAAGCAGTGTTTTCTACTCAAAGATTTGATGCAAATCTAAATCTTTTCCTTCGCCCCAAGGTCCAAAGCTGATCCGTTAGGAAAAATCCGTGGTGTGAGCCGGGGCTCATCGGGAGCTTTGTTGACACTAGTCTTCGAGGCTGTCTTCAAAATTCGCTGATACCCCCCCAACACTTTACGCCAAAAATGGGTGTTTTTGCCTTGCAAAATCTCAGCTTTGTCAATCTGTAAAAAAAAACAATTTTTCTTTGCTAGAGTCTTTAGAGCTATCTAGATATCATCATTTGCGAGTGACGAGCTCTGTTGGTTGATGGCCATGGTGCAATACAAGAAGTAACAATTGTGGGCAAAAGATATAGTACTTCAAATTTTAAACGAGCCTACCATATGAAAGATACAGTACGACGGCACCCAATCTGGCCATGCAACTCTTAGCCCTTAGGGTGGTACAGGAGAGTCGACATAATTTCTATGCAGAGATTCTAGGTAGTTTCCTACACAATGGAATTGATTTCCTAAATTGTCGATTGCTTTTGGGTGAGTTGAACATGTTTAAAATCAGCCATTGTTGGTGTAAATTGGGGGGGGGGGGGGTGTCAGCGAATTTTGAAGGTAGCCTCGAGGTCGTAGACTGCCACACCGCCCAGTTCCGTAGTCGCTTCTGAGAGACCGGCTAGCCAAGATCTCAGTTTGAAATCACAGTCAATTATTGCCAATTAAGGAAGGATACTTTCCAGATCTCATTACTTCCCCAAGACTTCTTGGATGGACTACTCGAGTAAGCGATAAGGATTGGGCCAGCACATAATTTACCGGTACCCGTGCAACACCAGACAGAACCTTATGTCACCACCCCCTCCCCCCAAGTCCTAGCGATTCCCTCAAAAGAAAATCCGACTCCCACTGTACACGAGCTTTCCACTTTCAAAAAAGGAATTTAGATAATAGACTATAGCGAATATGTCGCCAGGGCACCAGCAAGTTACCGCTAATTCCAACACGTTCGGCAATATGGTCAACCCCGTAGCAGACACAGCCCCCGAGGGGCCTCAAATTATGGAGTGGCTACCACCACTTGAATCACAGAAACGGCACCAAGGTGTGCGAACCGACCGACCCGATTGCGTGGGGATACTGCCGAAACGGAAAGCCATCAACGCCGACAAAGCAGATAAGTGGGGCCAGACACCGCTCGCTTGGGCCGCTCTCGGTGGCCATGAGGAGGTGGTGAGGATGCTACTAGAACGGAGCGACGTCAATTCTGACAGAGCAGATCAAGAGGGCCGAACACCGCTCTCCCAGGCCGCCAAGAATGGACATCAGGGGACCGTGAGAATACTGCTGGAACGGAACGACGTTAATCCCGACAAAGCGGATCAGCTGGGCCGAACACCGCTCTTGCAGGCCGCTGATAATGGGCGTCAGGAGATCGTGAGGATACTATTGGAACGTAGTGACGTCAATCCTAACAGAGCTGATCATGGCAGCCGAACATCGCTCTTACGGGCTACCAAGAACGGGCGTGAGGGGGTAGTGAGGATACTGCTGGAACGGAACGACGTCAATCCCAACAAAGCAGATTGGCGGGGCCGATCACCGCTCTCATGGGCTGCTGGGAGTGGGCATGAGCGGGTCGTGAGGATACTGCTGGAACGGAACGACGTCAACCCCAACAAAGCAGATAGGCGGGCCCGATCACCGCTCTCATGGGCTGCTGGGTGTGGACATGAGCGGGTCGTGAGGATACTGCTAGAACGGAACGACGTCAACCCCAACAAAGCAGATGGGGGGGGGCAATCACCGCTCTCGTGGGCTGCTAGGAGAGGGCATGTGGGGGTCGTGAGGATACTGCTAGAACGGAACGACGTTAATCCCAACACTGTTAGCACCGGATATCGCCAAAACCTGCTCTTGTGGGCTATCAAGAGTGGGCATGAGGGGACCCTGAGGGCACTGCTGGAACGGAGCAACGTCAACCCCAACAAAGTGGACTGGGAGGGCAGAACGCCGCTCTCGTGGGCTGTCCAATATGGGAATGAGTGGGCCGTGAGGATACTACTGGAACGGAACGACGTCAACCCCAACATAGTGGATAAGCGGAACCGATCGCCATTATGGTGCGCCGCCGAGAGTGGGCATGAGGGGATCGTGGGGATGTTGCTGGCACGGAACGATGTCGACCCCGACGAAACGGATCAGCAGAACCGATCACCGCTCTGGCTCGCCGCCGGATGTGGGCATGAGGGGGTCGTGAGGATGCTACTAGAACGGAACGTCAATCCTAACAAACCGGATCAGGAGGGTCAAACACCGCTCTTGCAGGCCGCCGAGAATGGGCGTGAGGGCGTTGTGCGGACACTGCTGGAATGGAACAACGTCAACCCTAACAAAGGGAATGAGCGGAACCAATCACCGCTATGGTGGGCTACCGAGAATGGGCATGAGGGGATCGCGGGATTATTGCTGGAACAGAACGATGTTAATCCCGACACTCTCCACACCGCATATGGTCGAACACCCCTCTCGTGGGCTGCTAGCCGGGGGTATGACGGGATCGTTAGGAAGCTACTAGCACGGAATGATGTTAATCCCAACACTGTTGACCGCATATTTGGCCAAACGCCGCTCTCTTGGGCCGCCCAGAGCGGGCATGAGGGGGCCATGAGGATACTGCTGGAACGGAATGACCTTAATCCCAACAAAGCGGATAAGTGGGGCCGAACACCGCTCTCGCGCGCCGCCGAGAATGGGCTTGAGGGGGTGGTGAGGATACTGCTTGAACGGAACGACCTTAACCATGACAAAGCGGATAAGCGTGGCCGAACACCGCTCACGTGGGCTGCTCTCCGAGGGCGTGAAGGGGTTGTGAGGATACTACAGGAGCAGGCGGATTTGATTCCTAGATAGGCAGATACGCAGCAAACACAATCCTAAGCCCGTCTCAGGCAATCCTTTATATGCGGGTTACCAAGTTACGGCTAGTGTCAATCCTTCGGGTCATTCGCTTTAGTATCTCCTAATCTCATTTGCGCTTTCAAACCGCCCTACCCTCTTTCGCGTTTTTTTGATGCCGTATTATTATTCGGTTCTCTTAATCCGTAGTCCATTGGCGCTTTTCTATACCACCTCTATATATGTACACCTCTTTGATCTTCCTTTTTTTGTCATGCCCATTGAGTTAAGCTATTCCATGTCTGTCAATTATTTACTTTGTATTTACTTGTATTATTTCATGGCTTAGACAGCAACCGTGCCGAATTGTAAGAGGGGCCGATAGCAGCTTCGCATTTATAAGATACCAACCCACACACTATACATACGAGAGCGGACGGACCGCATGAACCAGCCGAGGTGAGAGTTCATGGTGCGTGATCCATAGAGTTTGGTATATTTTTCCTTCTTTCCTACCACCTGTCCCCACCACTCACCCATTTACCGCATCCTGAGGTGAGCCTTTTCCCTACCAATACCAAGATATGAAAGCTTTTCCCCACACTACCACATTAACCGACGAGAGCCAGCAGGCACAGTGCTGTACTACATTCAAATAAAACTTTATTCCCGTTTTGTCTCAAAATTGCAATAAAACGCCATACTCCAACTCTGTACTGTACTGCTCGACCAACCCTCCCATGCCTCCCTCTCTCACTTCAGCCACTTCTCATGCTAACGCACGCTGTATCCCCGCGAACACCACTACTCCCTCCACTACACCATCCCCCTCGCGGCTCCGCAAGCCTCCATTACCAGGCTCAACCCCAACAGAGCACCCACTCTAACAATTACTCATGACACCCCCGACAGGGATTCCAGTATCATACTGTAGTGTACGTATGGAGCTTCGCGTGTCCTATCACATCCAAAACTCGACATTTATTTACAAATACATTGGTACCGACCCGGTGTTCGCGCGAGACTATCTCCGCGTAACCGGATGTATTGTTGCATGATAGAGCTGGTATAGGTACAAATGCGGTACCGGGCTGTGCTTTCTACCGAGGCTTGGGCCCGCGTGCTAGGAAGGATGGTCCGGTCCACCAGAATATCCCTACCCGTTGCGTTGATTTTGTTTTATAAAGGTCTATGGGGTTCCGCGCTGTAGGACAAGTGGGGGTTTTCTGTGCATTTATCATACATCTCCTGAATTCTGAGTGCCCGCGTCGTCCCGTGACGCATATCCTACCGTACGTCATATTTCGGGACCAAGGAGCGAGTGAGCGATTATGATCTCATTCCGAATTCCTGCTTCTCGTTTCTTCCCGATGGAATTGGCTAGTCGTATTCATATTCTGCTTGGGTGGGCTGTGCAACAGTTCTCTCCGGTAGCCCATTTTTTTCAAATCCACACGCTTGAGGATGACTTGCGATGGGTTAATATACTGAAGGCGGGGAGGGATGAACTATGATACACATCTTTCCATTCATTAATATCGCCCACCACCCCGTCGACTAAATTAACCCAAACAGAGCAAAACAGGGCAAAGCCATACACACACAGGAAGCCTCCTAAACCTCTGCGCGATACCCCCCAAGACAGTTCCTCTCCCAACTTACACAATATACGGCAATCCCATGACAGGTTACCCTTCCATCACTCCTAACCTTAACCAAAATTCAAACCCCACCCTAAGCAGGGTCCCCCAAATTCTTCATACTTGTATCTGCGAGCTAAGGGTTGCTATATCCCTGGGGTAGCCCCCGCGGGCCCATAAAAACATTTAATGTAGTATTTCCAGCTGCTGGTTACATAGGGGTATGGAGTCTCTGTGGGCACCATTGCCCATCGCTAGAATAGGAATTCATTTCGACAACCTGTTTAAATATCGCAAGTTACATTACATGTTATGGCTATACTGACCCCTAACTGTGGTCCTTGCTTTCTAGAAGAGCACGTACGCCGCCACCATGTAGAGATGAACATCATGGACCTCGATAGCAACTTTTTTTTCGGCCCTGTCACGGAGCGAGTCTGTCACGCTCGAGTAACCGTGCCAAGGTTCCCATCGCTCCGAACGAGACTGGGTGGCCTCCGAAGGTGGCACTCCTATGGAGTGCCCAACGACTCGACGATAGATTGAGTACATATGATGAGAAAAGTATTGATCGAAAGCTTCAAAAACCCACAATTGATATTCCACCCCCTTTGCCATCACACCTTGACGTTTTTATCAACTACCGTACTCTGCTCAAGCGTCTTTGCCAAGGATACCTCCGCAAGCCAGATATTTAGCGAAGGCTGCAGACGAAATATCGACCGCCAGAGGTATTCTCCACACAGACGAGGGAGTAGAAGTACTCGAGTAATTCTCCAGTTGGAAAATAACTAGACCGCCCTCGCCACCACTCGAGTACAAAATTTAATGGGGAAACCAAATCTTGGTCGAGACATGCGGGTCGACCGCTGGTGCCTCGTAAATACAGGACTGCCGTGCATAGCAAATTACTCACTAGCAGGATTTTTTTTTGCAGGTTGAGTAACTAAAGTACGGTACCTGTCTATTCGCAAGTGTGTTGGAACGAGTTTTGCCAACAAGAGATATAGCATCCTGCAGCGCCATAAACCACAGGCAGAATATTCTCCACCCAAACATTTAATGCAAGCTTGACCTTTTCCTTCGCCCCAAGAATAAAAGTTGATTCGCGAGAAAAATCCGTGGTGTGAGCCGGGGCCCGTCGGGAGCTGAAACCACAGTCAATTATTACCAATTAAGGAAGGATACTTTCCAGATCTCATTACTCTCCCAAGACTTCCGGGAGGTAGTACCGTACAGGCTTGTGTTCTCGTATTATATTAGTCACGCACCCTCCCCAAATGATTGGGCATCAAGTCAAGTGTCACACAACAAGCCTCATCTCCCCGCTTTCTTCAGCTGTGTTCAAAGAATTTTACCAACTCCCCCGCACGATACCCGTACAGAGTATTTTACCATTTTTACATTCAACCCACACTTTTGACGGAACGCCATGGCCCAGACTGCAAATTTCAACGTCGGCCACGGCAATATCAACTCCGGTAACATAACTAGTAGTTTCAACAACACGAATACTTTCAACAAAACGGTCTATAAGTCCGATGAGGATGCGCAGATCATGCGCTGGCTCTCTCCACTCGAGCCAACTACGAGACATCAGAGCGTGCGCACGGAGCGACTCGACGGTATCGGGTATTGGCTTTTGGAAGAAAGCGAGTTTCGGGAATGGAGGAATAATGAGGGTGGAGTTGATAAGGCTGTATTGTTTTGCAGCGGGAATCCGGGAGTGGGCAAGACACATCTGAGGTAAGTGGCGAGGATCCTTTAAAAGAAGAATCGAATATCACTGACGGCTAGAAATACTAGTTCCCTGGTGATCGACAGCCTGTGCGATCATGCAAGGCAGGATGATATCGCCGTTGCAGGACTGTACTGCGACTACCTTTCTCAGCAAGAGCAGACCGTCACCAATATGATGGGAGCTATTCTGAGACAATTAGCGGGTAGGGGGACCATCCCGCAATATCTGCGCGAGGCGTTCCATAAAGGGAAAATGGAGTTTGGAGGGAGAGGGCCGAGACTCCCGGATCTGATGGGGATGCTAGGGACCGCTATTGCCTCACTACCACGAGTTTTCATCTGCATTGACGCACTTGACGAATGCTTGCCGAAGCATCTGACGGATCTTCTTAAGTCGCTGAAGGATATCGTTCGGGAGTCCCCTAGGACGCGAATCTTCCTCACAGGCAGGCCTCATATTAAGGAAGATGTTAAGAGATGTTTTACTAAGGCGGTTGTGTTACCCGTTAGTCCTAACACAGATGACATCAGGAGTTATCTGGAGATGAGGTTGGACGGGGACCCCGATCCGGAGGCGATGAATGATGATTTGCGGGCGGATATCATTCGAGTTATCCTGGAAAAGATATCTGATATGTAGGAGCCTTTATCATACTCACCTACCGTTGATCAATACTCACCCACGATCGTGTGTAGATTCCTTCTTGTTTCGCTAAACGTTGACGCTATTTTGGGGGAGGTGACAATCCGTCAGAGAAGGAAGAAACTTGAAGAGATGGCGAAGGGCAATGGATTGAGTGATGCCTACGTGGCAACTTTAACCCGACTGAAGGCGCAGAAGGGAAACAAATCAATACTCGGAATGAAGGTCCTGATGTGGGTGTCTCATTCGGAACGGCCATTACGGGCTGATGAGCTCTGTCATGCCTTAGGGGTGGAGTTGGGATCTACGGATCTGGATGTCGAAGGCGTTCCTGCATTACGGACGCTCCTAGCATCTTGTCTGGGTCTTGTCGCGGTCGAGGCGTCTTCGTCCACTGTCAGACTAGTCCACTTTACTCTCCAAGAGCATCTCTCAAGCGATCCAACCCTATTCCACAACCCCCACTCATCAATTGCGGAGGTTTGCTTGACATACCTCAATTTTGAATGTGTTCGGAGTCTCTCGCCAACACTTCGATCGGCTCCCACGACAACGCCACTTCTGGAATATGCTTCCTGTTACTGGGGGGACCACACCAGAAGGGGGGTGACGGAAAATGTGAAAGCGCTTGCACTGAGACTTCTGAGTAGATTTGATGAGCATATATCTGCTCAATTAATGTTATTGAATTATAATAGAGATAGGGGCACAGGCCCTTATTTTGAAGCAGTTAGAGGGCCACTCGGGTTCACAGGGCTCCACGGAGTAGCATTTTTGGGGATCGTTGGGATAGTTGCCGCGATATTGAGAATGAAGGAATGGGATGTTAATGCAACCGATTGCATGGGGAGTACAGCTCTCACATGGGCAGCAAGTAAAGGGAATGAGGAGGTAGTAAAGGTGCTGCTGGATCGAGAGGATGTCAAACCTGACCGGACAGACACCAATTTTGGCCGGACGCCACTCTCGTGGGCAGTTGAGGGCGGGCATTCGGGAGTAGTAAGGATGCTTTTGGACCGAGGGGATGTCAATCACAACCAGTCAAACGCCTACTTTGGCCAGACGCCACTCTTTCGGGCCACTAATAACGGGCATGAGGGGGTAGTAAAGATTCTTTTGGAACGAGGGGATGTCAATCCCAACCAGGCAGACACCTACTTTGGCCAGACGCCACACTTTCGGGCCACTAATAGCGGGGATGAGGGGGCGATAAAGATGCTTTTGGAACGAGAGGATGTCGATCCTAACCAGAAGATCGCCGGAAGTGGCGTTACCGCACTCACGTGGGCCGCTGAGAACGGACATGAGGGAGTAGTAAAGATGCTTTTGGAACGAGGAGATGTCGATCCCAACCAGCCAGACGCCTACTTTGGCCAGACGCCGCTCTTGTTGGCCGCTAAGGGCGGGCATGAGGGGGTAGTAAAGATTCTTTTGGAACGAGGGGATGTCAATCCCAACCAGGTAGACACTCACTTCGGCCAGACGCCACTCTCGCGGGCCGTTGAGGGCGGGCATGAGGGGGTAGTAAAGATGCTTTTGGTACGAGAGGATGTCGATCCTAACCAGAAGATCACCGGAAGTGGCGCTACCGCACTCACGTGGGCCGCTGAGAACGGACATGAGGGGGTAGTAAAGATGCTTTTGGAACGAGGAGATGTCGATCCCAACCAGCCAGACGCCTACTTTGGCCAGACGCCGCTCTTGTTGGCCGCTAAGGGCGGGCATAAGGGGGTAGTAAAGATTCTTTTGGAAAGAGGGGATGTCAATCCCAACCAGGCAGACACTCGCTTCGGCCAGACGCCACTCTCGCGGGCCGCTGAGGGCGGGCATGAGGGGGTAGTAAAGATGTTTCTGGAACGAGACGATGTCGATCCTAACCAGAAGATCACCGGAAGTGGCGTTACCACACTCACGTGGGCCGCTGAGAACGGACATGAGGGGGTAGTAAAGATGCTTTTGGAACGAGGGGATGTCAATCCCAACCAGGCAGACGCCTACTTTGGCCAGACGCCACTCTTTCGGGCCACTAATAACGGGCATGAGGGGGTAGTAAAGATTCTTTTGGAAAGAGGGGATGTCAATCCCAACCAGGCAGACACTTGCTTCGGCCAGACGCCACTCTCGCGGGCCGCTGAGGGTGGGTATGAGGGGGTAGTAAAGATGTTTTTGGAACGAGAGGATGTCGATCCTAACCAGAAGATCACCGGAAGTGGCGTTACCACACTCACGTGGGCCGCTGAGAACGGACATGAGGGGGCAGTAAAGACGCTTTTGGAACGAAGGGATGTCAATCCCAACCAGGGAGACACCTACTTTGGCCAGACGCTACTCTCGCGGGCCGCTGAGGGTGGGCATGAGGGGGTAGTAAAGGTGCTTTTGGAATGAGGGATGTCAATCCCAACCAGCCAGACACCAAATATGGTCGCGCGCCGCTCTCATGGGCCGCTTGGGGGGGGGCATGAGGGTGTAGTAAAGACGCTTTTACAACGGAAAGCTGTCTGCACTGCCACGCCAGACAGCGTGAACCAAACACCACTATCGAGGGCTCTCTCTTTTGGACATCGTGGAGTCGTAAGGCTTCTACGCGAACGGGACCGTGTCAATTCAGGAACAGCAGATCGCGTTGGTTAGGCACGCCTCCCCTGGCCTCTGCTGGGCATGGTGGCGAGTGCAGTAGGTATGCCATCCAGAGGCGGTAACCTTAACATCGATATGACAAACATAGTGGCTAACATGCACTCCTATTAGCAGATCCCCAGTTGGTGTGAACTAGTATCGGACCTCAAGGACTCATTCCGAGCCCACAGATAGCGACCTCCCCTCAACCGAGTAGTCCATGCTACCTCAACCCCCTCCCATCGGCCCCTAAGCTTCTAGCACCTCCTCAGGAAAGTTGACACCCGCTCTAGCAACATTCAATCGATTCCCTCACTTGCGGTCGACCAATAGGCCAGTGTTTTACCATCGGCTCTTTCGCTTGTCTTTTTGCTTTCTCCGTTTACATTCTTCCTTCTTCTTTACCTGAAATATTCCCACTCGATAAATAATTGTCGAGTAAGTTAAATGTTGATAGACTTTGATGGAGGGTGTTTTTGCCTGTTTCGGCTCGCCATTTTCTATGCATCTGTTTCTGTTCACCTTTTCCTTTCTTGGAGTTCTGGTTAGATAGATTTGGTCCATATCATCTCTCCCGTCTTTCCCGTCGTTCTTCATTCCTATTATTTGTCAATATCATAGTTGTCCTATATTTTTCTTGGGTGGTGGTGTATAATACAGCCCGCAACAGGTAACAGGTAGGAATAGATATGATACTAGACTTTGAGACGCTAGTCTTTTATATTCGCAAGCCGTCGGTTTAATCTCCCGCTAATTTCTCTTCTTTCAACACCACTAAGTGATCGCCGTCGGTTCCTTTTTGCAGACCATCTATCATACAATACTATAGTAGACTAATACTAGTTCCGCTATGTCCCATCACCGGAAGGTACCCAAATCCGTGAAATAAAACCCTAACCTCAGCTCTCCGAACATGCCCGTTCTGAATACCGTACTAGCGAATGGCCATGCTTGTATCAGCGAGGGGGCGAGGACCGGTCTGGTGTGGTTCGATTTATTGTGCAGCAAGTAGAGTACTCGGACTCTACGAGTATGATCTTGGCGACAAAATTCATCGGCACCCCCGCCCCCCCCGGGGCCCCACTTTACAACAAAAATGGTCATTTCCACTTTTACAAAGTCTCGGCGTTGCCGCTCGGCGAAAAAGAAAAAATTAAAATTCGCTAGAGCATTTAGAGCCATCTATATATTATCAGTCATAAGTGGCGAGCTCTGTCAGTTGATGTCCATGGCGCGATACGAGAAATACTGATAGTGGGTATGATAGAAGGATACTCGTAACTTGATATGGGTTTCCTGTACCTCATGGCGGTGTGGGAAAATTGTCGTAATTTCCACCCGGAAAGTCTGGGTAGTTGCCCGCAATGCGGAATTGATTTCTTCAACCCTCCCTTGCCTTTACACAGGCTGAGCGTTTTTGGATTCAGCGATTTACGGTGTGAGGTTGTGGGAGCGCCGACGAATTTTGTCGCCAAGATCGTAACCTACGTTTTTGCGGAGGAGAAATGACTATCGTGGTTCTTCAACGGGGGTGTATGATAGTCTAACGAAAGGCGGCGGGTGACGGGTAGGGCTATTTATTTGGCAGGTAGGGAAAGGTTAAATCCGCCAAAGTACTAGTAGAGAGTATCATAGCAAAAAGATACACAATACTGATCCCCGTTCCTCACCCACTGGTTTTCCTCACGCCCCCGTTTGAAGAGGGTACGGGTCAGGTATTTCTGCTACGGAAGCGGGGCGGGGACGCCTACGAGTTTATGCGAATTGCAGACTTCTTATAGCTATCCCTATCCCATACTCCTTTCCGTGGGGAGGACGAGAGCGTACTGGCAGTCACATGCTCCCCGCCCGAGGGAGGAAGAAGGGAATTGCGTATTTCCCCTCGAACCGAACACGCCTAGACTCATGAGTAGGGAGACAGTAATGTATGGTTCGGCATGCGATATGGGGGATGGATTTTCGGAGTTTTTCTCCCGCTTGTCTTGGGTTTCCCACTAGGTTGGTGTATCTAGTCTACTGGGATAGGTTCCTCTCGCCGCCTGGTTGTGGGGGGCGTTGCGCCTACGGAGCAGACAACTCAAAGGAAGAAGGTTGAAATGTCGTTCGCTGATTGCGCGCCAATAGTGATCACCAATATGGCTTTTCTTAGATATGTAGGCCACATGATTGGGGAGGAAATGGATGTTACTAAATTTTGTTCAAACATGGCGGTCGCGAGTGGGGAGGAGGAGGAAGTGACTAGGTGGGAGGAAGATTTTGGGGGGCGGCTGCTTGTCGACTGTAACAAGAGGATTAGCTTGACAGGTAATTGTCCGAGATGTACTAGCATCAACACCATACTCTCTATTATCTCACGAGTATTCTGCTCACAAAGGATTGGTAGGTTGATCATGCCACTGGTGAGCTAGTCCCTGCGGACAAACAACCTTTGAAAAAGTTGACGAAAGACAGAAGAGTCTATCCGGGAACGAAGTACAGCCCGGTGTTTGAGCGGTATCGTACGGGATATTCCTACAGTAGTTAAACGCTGCTTAGTTCCAATGGCTTCGTTGGTACGGGATTCGCTAGGTCAATAGGTATTCCTGCCTCTGGCATACACTTAAGGGGGGGGAGAAGGTTGTGGTACCGAAAAGAAATCTGCAGAATCGGAACCATGTAAGATGAACCGCCCCAATTGATGAATGGCTTCCCTGCACTGACAAGTGACAGATTGGCCCGGGATCAACAGGGACAAAGAAGGCATAACGTTGCGCATAGCTCTATGGGTAGGTTAGGAAACTAACACTAATATCCTCTGTATTACCAAAGTATCCAGCTCCATTGAATAATCTTTCCTTTACCTCTCACTAACTATTGTCTTCACTTATTTTACTTAGATAGTTTTGGGCAATATGTCCATTTCCTCCACTGGTAGGTAAAACTGATGTCTTTCTTGTTAGTGTCCTTATTCCTTTTCTAAATGTCACTATCTTGAGCCTACTTAAATTTGTGAACCTCCATAGCATTGTTTTCTTTATATTACCTCTCATTCTTGCCATGTTTTTTTATACTTATCTTTTCCATAAGTTTTAGTATCATGGAGTACTGCATCAAATTTTCCTATTGATACTATAGTAGACTTAATGGTCTCCTCATGATCATACTATGGTTCCAACTGTCGCCCATGTTGAATGTAGCTACAGCTGAACAGCTTCTATAGAAAGGCGTACTTAGATATCATGTCTTGGGGTAACTACAATCAATTGATCATAAAGTCTATAGCAACACTAAGGATTCATTCTACTTTGTCTTTCAAGACTTGTTCAATTTAGTTAAATGTCTTGTACAAGTTCTTCTGCTTGTTCAATCGGAATTGTTCCTTCAATTACTTTACTAACTAGTCTCTGGTCAAGTCTTAACCATTGCGTCCTACTCGACCACAGCCCGATCGCTCGGCCAGGGTCTCACAATTTGATCCATCACTCGATAATGAGGTCCTCTTAATCGGATCATGCTCGAGCAGAACCCCCAGAATCGAGCCATGCAACGGTTTCTACAATGCACGTATTCAAGATATATTCAATATGACCAACTCTACTCATAATGGCCAAGCTTTTTAGAAAAGGCTGCTATTGCACACCACGAAAAATTGGCCCTGTTACTCCGATCTGTGTGGTCGCAATAGCAGTTCTTTGTGAAAACGATTCCACATTACGAGTAGTATAGGGGATACATACGTAAGGATCTGGAGAAAATATTATACTGCACATGATATTCGGTATCCAGATTCTGCATCTCGCAGTTGCCCTTTTTTGTAAAAAGAGGTTGCTTAAAAGAGTGTAAACATGTATCGGCATAGCTACCACAGTTAGCTGTGGAGACGTTGGACGCGCGTCGTGATCTAAGACTGCTTTATCAGCTTTAGTACTTCCATCTTAGTGTTCTCGTTCCCACCCTCATATTCCTCTTCCGCTGCTGTGCCGAATTCACAACCAACCTGGACTACCGATGGCGGATCCAACATCATCCTCAACGACTCCCTCCTATCCATCCAGCTTCCCTAGTAGTGCAATGCATCCATATGTCCCTAGCGCAGGCGACCGTCAGCCTCCCCATGCCCCTATTCCCAATCCAACAACGCGCTCTTCCACTGCCAGCATCCCCACATACCTAGCGATGGCCACGATTAGATCATGATAGAGTTTTGGTCACTCGATCAGATCATGCTCGAGCAGGACCCTCATGATCCACTCGATTATGCTCGATCATCGCGATCATGATCGATCACTCTATCTATATTTACACATATTTATCTTGGTCATATATCTATCTTGGTAATTATGTGATATCACCTGTTATGGTGCGAAGGGCGTATCATACCCGAGGGGGTGCATTTTTTTTAATGCCTGTTGTCGGTTAGGTTAAAGGGTTATTAATATCAAAAAATATATTTGAAGGTTATCATACATGTTCAATTTATACCCACATAGTCCCTTTTCTATATCGGTTGAATTTATTTTGGTATGGAGTTTGTTTTCTGTCAATCTGCATTTACTGCACTTACAGCTGATATCATAATTCAGATATATTGTGAAAATTCTATGAAAAACATTGCCGGTTAGGAGAATTGAACCACTGCTATTCGAATAATGATTGCGACATTTCCAACCCCCTAACCTAATCAAAAACGGGCATTCCAAAAATGCACCCCTCAGGTACTGTACACCTTTTGAGCACTTCGCACCATAACATAAACACTCCCTATCCCGCACACTCAATAAAATATCCTCGACAACGCACTCTTCTATTTATTCTTTAACTCGCTTTACCCCCCAATTCTCTTGCCTAAAATGTCCTCTCTTTCGTAATCTCCTACGACATGCCAGGCGGCATAGTTGGGGCCCGGAAGCTTCAAAATATACCACAACATCTACATTTCTTGCCCACTTCCGAGTGCGTCCTCCAAGGCCACTACCGCCGCCGGATGGCGGCTACAAGGATACTGTTAGTCGACTAAAGTCGAACAGCAGACCCGCAATACCGAAGCAATCAGAATTGAGTCCATTTATACTTGCACAGGGAGCGGGGAGTACTCAGGCACCAGTCGGTTCTTCGGCATAGAGGAATACAGATTGATGGCTATGATTGTCGAAACCAACTCAAGTTTTAAGTTGGTTGAGAGAAAGGGTTTTCCGGGAGCTGTTAACATACTGTAAGGGTAGTGAAAAAAGTTGATCGTGGTCGGCTAGATTCGAGCATAACCGACTATATCATACCCGGTCACGATCGAGCAGTGTGCACCCTCGATCAGGGTCTACCAATTTGATCGATCATTCGATCATGATGTCCCCTCGATCAGATCATGCTCGTGCAGAACCCCCATGATCCGCTCGATCATGATCGAGCCCATCACTAGTTGAGGAGTGGCCCATTCCTCAACTACGGCACCAGCGAGCCGGTTGTCCCCGCTCGAATGCTTGAAGAACTTGAGTCTAGATGGCACCACCGTTATGAGGCGAAGGTCAACGAGCTAGCAGCCTCCTATCTTCTCCAATAGGACGCTCTGGTGGAAAAGTCCCACCAGGATTGCGTGGCCAAAATGGCCAAGCTCGAGGCAAAATCTGCCGAAATCGCAAAACTCCAGGTAAGGTCTGGTTCTCCTCACTTTTTTGCAGCCTCTAAGCATTGTCTAGGTCTCCCTGCTCGGTCAGATCAATGAAGCCTAGAGGTTTAAGGAAAAATTCAACCTCCGTGGAGGACTAGGTAAACAAAAAAAAAGTTTCCCCCGAAACCGTGTACCTAAGACTAACATTGAAGCACAGAACGGATTGCATACAAAGCAAAAGCATTCGGGAAAAGAACGAAGGATTGTGCACCAGGTATCCAGGAGGGCTTGGATGGGTTAGTGAGCAGCACGGCCTTTAAGAAAATCCTGGCAAAGGAGCTGGTGTCACGAAAGCTAGTGGAAAAGGGCGTAAAGAAGTGCATTGCTGTCCTTTACCACGAAGCCTCTATACAGGCTCATGGAAATAACGGCAAGATAACCGTTTACCACGAGGATCACGTGGAAAATGAACGGGCTGCATTGGTGACTTTCTTCAAAGTCCAGAGTGGATGGGCAGATTGCCTAAAATGGGAAGAAGTCTCAAGATCAGGAGAAAAAGTGTAAGCTAACAAAGTAAGATTTGTCAAAAATATTGATAAAAGAAACATACTGTGAATTGCACAACGCTTTCCCCCCTATAGTAGCAGCAAAGTGAATGCGGCTCTGAGAAGCAATAATCAGTAATCCCAAGTGACCAGTCCGTCCAGCTTTGAAGTACGACCAGACTGACCCAGGTTTTCTGAGGGAGGCCGCGACGGTGGGGGGCGGCGCGAGTGATGTTTCATGAGTTGATAGTAAATCGTTTCTGGGTGTGATTTCAACTTGGCTAGTACCGGAGGTCTAAGCGCTAAGGCTATGGTCCCTGCAGTCCGTCCTGTCCTCACCCACCCCGGGTGTACCTGTAGTCCGTCCTACCACTCTCAGAAAAACGGACTATGAGCCGTGGTCCGTCCCCTCCGACCCCGAAGACGGACCGACTGGACGGCTGGGAACACCGTTCATTACTTAGAAATATTCTATTATTTAACAGGACTAATTGCTTATGAAATCACGTGGGACTGCCGACCTACAGGCAGGACTATAGGCCAGACCGGCCGCTTGGGATCACTGGCAATAATAACAAGTTCAGACATACTTGAGGGTTGGAATAAGCGCAAACATGCCCACAGGAAATACTTGAGGCAGGAGAAGGAGTGCAGAAAAAAACCATGTGGCAAGGGGAACGCTAGGCATGACCCGGCTTCTTTGATGTGCTTTCATCCCTACCAGCTGCTTTGGTTGGAGTCAGCCGAACAAGACTGGTCTCATCGAGTTACTAAAGTACTAGGTCAGATTTTTTCATCTGATGCCCTTTTTACACCAAAAAACTCGCCACTTTCACCTCCTTCTCTCACAGCACAATAGCTATGACAACCCACCAAATTTTATATGGCATCATTAAACCCGCAGACAATATGGGAGATGCTATCATACAAGGTTCCTGGGGGTTGTGGTGGGGTGGTGAAAGTGTCAATTTAGCTTGCGGTATTGGGTGCCATGTACCCTCTTGTAAGTAGTCCCATACAAGAGCTTTGTCACTTCGCACTAGTCCATACAATTGTGAATAATTCATACTGTCTCAATCCCCCACAGCTCTGCTCCCAGAGAATCATATTCACAGTAATTTTCCAACCGATAGAATTATTCAGGTGGTTTTCAGGAAGGTATCGTGGGGAATTGTCTGTTTGAAAATGCCCAATTTTGGTGTAAAACCCGAGTCGGACAAAAAGGTTTGACCTGGTACGATACTGTATACGAGTAGACTGTTACTCGTATAATTTAGTGTCGGCACCGTACGATTGAACCTACCCCGAGTCTCACGGGGCATAATGGGCGCTAGTCCTAATACGGCAATCTTTGTTGCCTAATCGGGAGTTTCTTGGCTAATTATTAAGCAAAACCTTTTTTTTTTTCCATATTATTATCATACAAGTATCACTATCCCCCTTCCCATACAAACTTTGAAGGCCTCTACAGTGCCAACCAGGAGGCTAGGGGAGACTCGCTCTATAAATACATTCTGGTGTGCAATTAGGAGTATTGTATAAAAGGGTTTTTGAAAATTCTATTTGTAGGCGTTGTTGCAAGTTGAAATATCTGTCGGGGTCGGCCGTCGTGAAGGGGCACGTGGGGGGTAGATTCTAAGGTGCCGGCACCATACCAGTAGGGGTTTTCAAAGGTAAAAGATGATTTCTCAGTAACGAGTAAAGTGGGAAGTTGCATTAGGTTACTTTATAATGTTAGCCAATCATGTCCCCATGTTTGGGGTAGCATATTTGAATACACCAAGGTAACTGAAGGATAAAGTGTCGAGGCGAGGTAGTACTTACAAACATTGTGTAAAGCCTGTTTTATCAATAAGTCAACATCAAGAGATTTTTACCACAGAATGTAGATAATTATTTCTAGAGTCATTAAAAACATTTTAGAATTTTTCATCAATTTTTTTCAATTTTATTTGTGCTTCATGTATTGTTCCTGGATTTCAGTAAGGTTCAGTAAAATGGAGACCTGTAGCTGTTACTGACCTCCAGACCTCCATCTCTGCCAGTAAAAAAAATATTGTATGGTATGGTAAAGAAATGGTAAATTAACTGTTTCTGGGTGTGCCAAGTTTACATGAAACAACAAAGTAAGCTAAGTTTTTCCTACCTTTTTAACTTTGAAAACCCCTAGTAACTTATCCTACGATCTGTGTGGTAACACGGGTGATCACTAGTTTACCGGTCACCAAACCCCAATTACAATAGGTAATCACGTGAGCGTCGTCATCTCTTGTCAACTGAACCACCAGGAAATTCAGCATTTTACTCGGCTTCAACGTTCCCCTCTTCAAACATTTCCCACTCCTCCCTTCCACTCCAATCACCACCCTTAGGATCTAAACGATCCAAATATCCGCCAGCGATCGTCCAGTGGTCATCAAAACGCTTGTTCTACCGTATCGCCCACCAGTCACGATTGATTGATCCAGCCCGACATCGAAGGCTCCCCCCGCAAACCAAATCCCGTGAGCGAGGACAATAGACTATAGAGGCAGGAATGCAACCACACACAGAGGAAGACATTCCGAGCAGCTCTTCCGAGGACGGGTTTGATTCATTGGCTCCGGCGCCTGTTCCGAAGGAGTTGCCGAAGAGCTATGCTGCAGCGGCACCTGAGCCGGTTCTGCCCGAGGGGGGTTGGGGCGTGAATGATGTGAGCGGGGATGGAGATTTTGGGGGAAGCGTTTATTCCTTGGAAATCACGAAGCCGCCCCATAGGGGGCGAAGGGGAAACGGTGTCAAGTGTTATCGTGGTGATGATGACAAGGAGCAAAAGGAGCCGATGTCGCACCGGAAGACTGGGGAAAGCTCAACATCGCCGGATGGGTACGAAACGAAGGACAAAACCCCTAGGAGGGGGAAAGGAAGATTGGTCTCAGGCGACTACGTAAACAATAGACGGTTTGTTTTTGGTCTCAAAGCCCGTGTCGAGCAACCTAACCCGTGTCGGTAGTATCCGTTTCGCGCCTCTCAACATCCCACTCAAACGCCGTCTCCAGACAACCGCGGTCCTTTGGCACACATTTGCAATCGCAATTTTCGTCTCACTCTTTTGGTTCCTGCTCGCGATACCCTTGACCTGGCCGCTGCTGATACCCTACCTCATCTACGTCCTATACTCCAACTCCCACCGCGACGGTTCATCCCCGGTGATCCGCTCCTCGTTGTTCCGCTCACTTCCCATGTGGCGTCTCTTGACGGGCTACTTCCCACTAAACCTCCACCGTAGCAGCCCTCTCCCCCCAAACCGAAACTATATCTTCACTTACCACCCCCACGGGATAATCTCACATGGAGCCTTTGGACACTTTTGCACAGAGGGCACAACTGGCTTCGAAAAGCTCTTTCCCGGAATAAAAAACACCCTCTTAACCTTGGAATCCAACTTTCGCATCCCGTTCTACCGTGAATACCTACTAAAGCTCGGCCTTGCCAGCGTCTCCCGTCGCAGCTGCGAAGCACTCCTCCGTGGTGAGGGCAAGGCAAGACAATCATGGCTAGCCAAGAAATTTTTCAAATCCCCACCACCGCAACCCGCCCCCGGCGGCCGTGCAATCACCATCGTCGTAGGCGGTGCGCGAGAAAGTCTCGAAGCGATCCCGGGAACCATGAGGCTGGTACTCAAGCGCCGCCGCGGCTTCTTGAAAATAGCTATTCGCGAAAACGCGGGTGTGGTGCCAGTATTATCATTTGGCGAGAATGACCTATACGACCAAGTAGTCCCCAGCTCCAATTCACTCATCAGAAAACTACAAATGCTTGTTAAGAAGACTGCAGGATTCACCGTTCCGTTGTTTCATGCTAGGGGTGTGTTTAATTATGATGTGGGCTTCTTGCCATATAGAAGGGAGGTGAATACCGTCAGTAAGTAACTCCCCCTTGTCTGTTTGGTTGGCTGGCTGGTGGGGTGGGTAGTGTGGATAGACATTGATGACGTGTGCAGTCGGCCACCCGATATTCCCGAAGCAACAAAGCGACTCTCCGAGGGATCCGGAAGTGGATGAGTTACAAGAGAGGTACATTGCGGAGCTGCAGAGGCTTTGGGATGAGTGGAAGGACGTGTTTGCGAAATATAGGCAACCTGGGGAAGAAGGGGAGTTGGTGTTTTTGGAGTGAAAGGGGGGGAAGGGACCGTAAAGGATAAGGGGCATTTATTATTATTATTAATTTTTTTTAGTGGAGTTTATTAGATGGTATCTATTTTTCTACTACAACATCACTCAAGGCGTTTCAGGCGTAATCTGGTTATTGGTAGCGCCGGATCGTTTGGTTGGTGGGTTGGTGGGTTGTGAGTGTTGCAGTGCCATTGTAGTATAGTGATTAGGGTGAAGTATGGCATTTGTTCTGATAAAAGGTTATGCACTATATATTATTATGTAGCGGGGTGTAATTAAACATTCGTACTCTAGCGCGTATCACTGATTCCTACGATATCTCGATCTTTTAGGCATGGGAGTTAAAAGAAAAAAAGGTGAAAATCATCACAGTTGAATGTCACAGCGAATAAGCCAACCAAAAATTTAGCACATCAACATACCCAGAGCCAAAGCAACCTTTAACACAACACTGCCTTCCGAGCCCGGTGCCACGGTGCGGCAGCGGTGGTGCTCACAGCGAGGAAGAAAGAGATATTCAGACAACACGGTCATTTCCACCCTTCCGGTGGCGAACAGTAAGTAAGTGAGCAGTCGGAACCCCACCATCACCCCCCCCCCCCGGAAAATCGGGGGTGAAAAAGAAAAAAGAAAAAATCATAATTTTTCCTTCCGGTACGATACCATACCTATGGTGATATCCGCAAACTTCTTGTCTCTTCCATCCCTCTTTTCCTTCCTTCCCCTTCCCAACACGAGGCGCCAGCATGACTCTTTTTTTTTTCTTTCTCCTATTCATCCCCCCCGGTACGGTACTCAGCGAGTGATCACTTGTGATACCCATCGCAATATTCCGTCGGAGCGACGAATGTCTCAGTCTCAGTTTGAAACTTTTTTTTTTTTTGACAAAAAGTGTATTTCCGTTTTTTGGAGGGGTGTTTTTTTTTTATTTTTCCTATTACTATTACTATTATTACTATTGCTACGATATTATTTTTAAAGAAAAGATGTTTTTCGCACATGTCGGACGGGGATGCGGAAGTGTAGTTTTAGGAGGCGAGTTGGTGGTGGTGGATTGTTGGGCTGGGATATATTATAAAAATTGCGAGTGGTTGTGAGTTAGTATTCTAGTACGTAATCAGGGGGATGCGAACTCTTGAGGTATCATACGGGGGGGTACAGTACTCGTACTTCGTGTGATGGTTTTTTGAGGGGGGGAGGGAGGGACGGAGGTTCATGGTATTTCTATGGTAATTCATCACGAAAATTTCATGTGCATGGGAAGTTCGCCTGGGGGGAATATCTTGATTCCAAGTTTTGACTCCTATTTTGAAGTTGCTGACTAAGCTAGTTGTTGGAGGTGTTCATCAAATTAAGATACCAGTACTAAAAATCCATCACTCCATCCGTCCCTACTAAAGATATCAATAAATAAGGTGGGGAAAACAAATTAACGAGAGATAAAGAACGTGTCAAGTCAGATAAAGTTAGATCCCGAAAGTGAGATGAAAAGAATGTGAAAAGAATGTGAAAAGAAAAGAAACAAGAAACAGGACATTAAGAACACAACTAGTAAGCGAGAGCTTCCCTCATAGCTTGCAAAAAGCTCTTCCCAGAGACGACATTCCCCGCAGCTTGGACCCCATCCCAAACCATCACCCCGCCAAAATTCGGCAACCCGCGCACCGCGGCCACATATTTCTTCATATCGTCGTGCGTCGCATAGCCCTGTCCGGCGGCCGTTTCGCTTCCCGGAAAACCGGCGAAGACTTTTGTCCCGCAGGTGGTGCGCGCGGCGATATTGGCGGACCAGGCTTTGAAGGAGTTGACAAAATTGCCGAGTTGGCAGGCGGGATTATTGTAGTGCTGGATGAATAGGTAATCTACTTTATAGACGGCCTCATCGAGCGATTCATCCGGCATAGGACATTGCGGGGCCGCGGATATGTAGTACTTTTTGGTGCCGGTTTTGAAGTTTGCACGCAGCGTTGAGATCAGTTTTGGGTAACCTTGGGAGTCCTTGTTTTCGTTATCTAGACAGATACCGCTGGTTAGACTTCCTCGGGGGGGGCTCTTGAGGTGGGTAGAAGGCAGGCTTACCAATATCGAAGCCGTCGATTAAAGCACTGCCGAAGGGCCTCTTGCTCTCCAGCCCTTTGCCTTCACCGAACAGTTTCCAGAGGTTGTCTCCGAGTTCTGTGGCGGAGTTATCATCTGGCAAGGAATTACCATTCGCTTCCTGGCCACCAAGACTCAGGAGTACCTTCTTCCCGGCAGCCTGACAGGCGGCGATATCCTTCCCAATGTTAGGGCAACTGAGCAAGTCTGTCCCAGGGATCCTGGTATCGCAGTAAACACCAAGGTTCATGCCCGGAAGCCCACCGGCGCCTTTGTACACATTCACAAACGCCAGGACGACCACATCGACGTTAGTGTTCGAGCAAAATTTCGACAGACTATCCTCTCCTAATTTGCCAAACTGGCCAAAGTAGGCGACCGTTTGGGCGGGTGTTGTCGATTTCCCTGTGGGGAGAGCAGTGTTTATTGGAAATCCGACAGCGCGGGCCCTGAGAGTTCCCATGGGCAGTGCTGCTGCGCTGGACAGGCCGAGTATGGCCAAGAGAAGGGTTAGAAGAGTTTTCAATAGGAATGAGGTCATTGTAGTGGTAAAGATTGTGATGAGCACGGCTCTAAACGAGTGAATTGCTGAATAGCTGGTAGTGAGCACAGCTCCGGAAAGGAACGTGATGCTGGAGCGAGTGACTAGTGAGAACTGAAAAGATTGATAGTTATGGACTATTATTCGGGGGATATATCATGCATTATTTATACACTGCACTTTCCAAGCAGATCCAAGCAGACTAGAAGCACAGTGGTACGAACAATCCCAATTCACTTCTCGAACTCGGCGCAGGGCTACACTGTGTGTCACTATCAGATAGACTGGGGTAGGGACTCCCATAGTACCAAAGTGCAATTGCAAACCCAAAGTTACCACCCCCAGTTACTCAGACCCACGGATTTGGCATCAGGACCACCTCAGCCCCAAGAAACCATTGGTTATACCTGTGTCCACCCCGTTAGCAAGAGTGTCACTCATCTAACATGCATCACAAACCTATCCCTTTTCGCTAACTTAGCCAATTGAGTAACACCAATTTAGTTGAAGGTAGTACAGTACAGCCGCATCCGTAAGGTTCTTGTACCCCTCCTTGTACCCCAAGAACAATACCCATCAATAACACCAGAACAGGTGCCTCCTATATAACTCTTCTTGGATGCCTTTGGGGGCATCGTACAGTAAACAAATTATCATGATTTGTCTCCTACTCAATAATAGAAAGAGAAGGCTAGCTAAGCGTCTCCAAGGGTTAGTAGTACCCCGGAGGGGCAGGGAGTATGAGAGCTTTGTACTCGAGTAGATGTGGCTGTACTAGTACAGTACAGCACCGGTAGCAACGCGTAGTACGGTACTTGTATATGGAATCTGAAAACATGGTTACAGTTACACGGCCACCCAACCAGCCAAAAAAAAGAAAGAAAAACCCTGCCTCATCTTCAGATATTTTGTACTCGTACTGTACCAGACAAAAGTACCTCGCTGCTTAGCCTTGCTGATATTTAAGGTCTACTCGTAGAGGGATCCCATCCCCTCCGAGGAAAATAAATAAATACCGCAAAGTACTCGAGTACGGTAGTGGAGCGCCATACCGTAAAAGAAACCCCCCCCAATTTTCTTTCTCCGTAGGTCTCCAATATCCCCGTAAATCGCAGCATCAGCCCATAATAGGTTTAGTTTGGCGAGTCAGTGGAATTGCGAAAACCAGTTGATGAAATCTAGCACAGGTAAAGGACCCGGGCGTACAGTTGCTCCTGGCTATAATAAACCTCGCCATAGTGAATCCGTGGCTATAATGAACGGTTGGAACAGGAAAATCAGGACACCACTATATTTTTTTCACTATAACGAAAAAGGACCCAATAGTGGACTGAACAAGAAACCAGAACCAAACAGGGATAATAAAAATCATGTTACATACCAAAGCCCTTGGCTACAAGGAACAAGAGAGGAGGGAAAAAAAAAAAAAAAAAAACATTTCACATACGAGTACTGTGGCAGTACTCTTGTGACGAATCCAGGATTACTAGTCATTCAAGGAAGCGGCATTACTTTTAGCGGAAGGGAATGAACCATGAGCCAAGGTTGAAGGGTCATGGTCATCGCGGTCTTGGGTCTGGTAGTGGGCGATGGGGGAAAACCGAAGAAGCTGAGAGGGTGGTTCAGGAGTAGGAGAAGCCAGTACTGCTGTTGCCTTTCCTTTTTCCTTTCCCAAACCAATTTGAAGCCAATCAGTAATTGTAACTTGCTTCTTCTTTGAGTTTTCGTAATGCTGAAAGCCTTGTTGTATTTTTCTCAGATGCTGAATAGCAGTAGATATCAGAAGTGCCTGGCCTGTGGTCAATAAGGTGTCTACCGGAAGCCGCTCCAATAAGTAGGTAATTTCCTCAAGATATTCATTTGCCAAGGTAATTGATATGGGTTCAGATATTCTCATTTCAACATTTTCTGAGTCGGAGTCTAAAGAATCGCCCGAATTGTTGTCCAAATACTAAACAACTTCCGTAATAGAAATATCTTCAGGAGAAGCATCCTCATCGCCTGCATCCTCATCATAGTTAAGAAAGTTATCTGCAGGACTATTCACCTGCTCGGAGTTGCAACTAGTATCAAGTAAAGAAAGTACTGAAACTTGAGTTGCGGTTTGAAGATGGCTCATATACTCATCATAGGATGAGTGAAAATCATGATCCAATAACTCAACTAAATCAACTTTCTGCTAGCAGTGAAAAGTCACGCTAGGAGGCAGCTCATCCCATGCATCAGCTACCATGTAAATTACTTGTAAAACATCTAAGTTTGGTGCTGCCTCATCATGTTTTTCGAAATAATCAACCATGTGTTGTATGAATCGACGCCTATAACCAGCCTTAAGAGATCTGATAATACCAGCATCAAGAGGCTGTAACCAGGCCGTGGTATTTGGTGGTAGGTAAATTAACTTGATATGATCAAGTCTAGGTGGTGGTGGTCCAGAATAATCTTGTGGGGGACTCTCAGGAGGAGGATGAGTTGGTGCGTTATCCGTAAGTAATGCAATTCGACGACCCTGAATTCGCATACTCTCATTCAAGTCCCGTAAATACTCATACCAAAGGCCCGAAAGCATCCAAGCATTTTTGTTATATCGGTAGATTACTGGCAAATTGTTGGAATTAATCTTGGCTTGTCGAAAAGCGATAGGATTTTTTGATTTATTGATTAACATTGGGCGACGTTTATCGGAATGTAACCGGTACTGGTACTCGGTTAAGGATTTTGTTTTATGTTTTGTTTTAAGTATCGCTTTGATATTTGGCTTGTTTGAAGTATCGTTTTGATACTTAGTTTGTTTGATGTTTTGTTTTAAGTATCGTTTTGATACTTTGGTTGTTTGAAGTATCGGTTTGATACTTTGTTTGTTTTATGTTTTGTTTTAAGTATCGTTTTGATACTTTGGTTGTTTGAAGTATCGTTTTGATACTTTGTTTGTTTTATGTTTTGTTTTAAGTATCGTTTTGATACTTTGTTTGTTTGAAGTATCGTTTTGATACTTAGTTTGTTTTATGTTTGTTTTTAAGTATCGTTTTGATACTTGATTTAATACTTATGTTGTTTTACCAAAGTGTATCGCTTGATACCTTTGTTTGGTTTCGTTCATGCTAGACATGAACTGATTTGTGTATTTAAAGACCGTCCTATTCCACGATGGAAAGGACAGACTTCGACAGACAGTATTTCAATATACTTGGTTGAACGGTTACTCTTTAGTTTCTCCAGTACACCCCCGAAGCCTCCTTTAGTTCACACAGCTCTCGCCTCCTCTCTGGTAGAGCAGGCCACCTGTCAACTATCGTACACCTCTCGAAACGTGATTAGCACCTAGCAAACACGTTACACGGAACCATCAGCATTAACTGTAACCAAAACGGTGACTCTGGTTTTATTTTTTTTGGATCCACGAATAATTTTGTTCCTTTGAGCAATTGTTGTATCTGGCCTCATATTGTATCTAAATAATTAATTATTATTATACTAATTTGTATTAATTGATACTTTACTTACTGAAGTGCTAATTTATCACAATTATAAATATCTCGTGCGGCAAAGTCCTTCAGGTTTTCCCGTATACTATCACGCATCACCGGGATCCCAAACGCCTCAGGATCATCGATACATGTATTTCCTTGTGTTTTTACTCGTCCTAAACCATGCCTATTTTTCAATCCTGAAAGCCATCCAGAAGAATATTCAAAACCAGTATAATCTTCCTTTACTATCCCCTCAGACTCTCCAATGGCTGATAGCTGTTCCGTAAATCGTTTCGCGATATTGATTATAACATCATCCGTGGTGATTACTCTCGCCAGCTGTGCTCGGAAAATCCACTCCACAATGTGATCTTCTAATACTGGAAACTGCTGTTTTCGAGTTTTCTTTTTCCAGTTATCGGCAGCATTGATATCGATGTCCAGATATTCTTTACTACTTTTAAGAATAGTCGAAAGAGTTGACTTTGAAAGCGGTAAGCCTGTCGCTGCATCTATATAAATAGTTTTATTGAATTAGTTACATATTTGCTTATATTATATGTCCTATTGTACAAAAGTTGAAATTGAACACTTTTTATAAAAACCTCCCGTTTAAATATTCAATATCAGCTCAGATACGGGAGAATTCAAGTTGTAGGAACAAATACCAGGAAACAATAACGCAAACTCCTCTAATTTCATTCTCTCATTTTGCTTCGACTCAAAGCGCTTCTTGCAAATCTCATGCTTTTCCTGAATAGTTAGGGCTCGTCTGCGCTTGTTCTGTGTTCCTTGGAAACTGGCTGGCATTTGGCCGGTTTGGCTGGCTGAGGAGATCGGTACCGACATTGAATAGGAGGATCTTTGTAGTCAAATCTGCTCTTTTCCTGATTTGCACGCAATGTTATTGAGTTTGTTGGTTCGTATTCTGCTGGCATGGGATCTACTTTCCCCCCTTTTTCTCCGATTATTTTATGGTTACCCCTCACAGCCAAGACCCCTTAGTCATCTTTACTATAGTGAACACTTGGGTATACTGAACACTCAGAGTCCTGTTTTTGTCGTTCACTATAGCCAGGAGCAACCGGGTGTACTGTGTTAGGAAAGAACCGATTCTTCCAAAGGACTTTTGCCTCTGAGTCATGAGAGTAGCGAGCTGACGCAGATAGCGTATCACGGGGGTCAATATGGTACTCGAGCACAATACAAGTGCAGTACGGTACGGTAGTCACGTTTTGTGAGTTTGTACCTCCACCTGCTTAGACTCCGTACTCCTTTTCTAGAAATATGTGATGGTATTCCCAAGTCAGGTCGTGCTTCGGTCCAAGGATCACCCATCAACCAGTCCTGAAGGCGGTTTGCAGTGCGTGGGATACCCACCCAACAATGAAAGTTGGGCTCTTGGGACATATCGGCCCGTAATTTATCCAGTCCGTGACTGTAAATACTTGTAACAAGAAGTTGTGTAACTTAAGCCCCCAGGCTCACACGGCTTAACCCACACCTCCGGGCAGGCGCCCGGAAATGGCTTGTCGAGGCCGGCGCTTGAAAAAAAAGTGAAGGATCTTTTGCCTCCCTAAACGGCCGGATATTACTGGGAGGCATGAAGAAAATATACTCGAGTACCGTAGTTTATGATGGTATGGAGATCTGCCGGCACTATGACAGAAGCATAGTGAATATTAATTTGCATCGAGAGGCACTCACAGTAGCTCCACTCTACTGTGCAAACCAAACCCCGACCAGAATGCTGAGAGTTTGCGTTGACATTGGAATTTGGAACTCCCCGCCACAATGTCCGTTAGCCAAAAAACGTTGGTTTCTCTCAGCCTTGTCCAATAGAAGTCTCAGATTGTTACTGTACTGTAGTTTAGTAGTGTCTTGCCTCCCAAGAAGTCGTATGATAGCAAGCGAGTCACCAGGGGCTAACCCGCATGACACGACATCGGCTATCTATCTCAGACCTCACGACTCCAATGAGACATGGTGGCACTGTACTCGAGTAGACCATTAATCCCTCTATCCCAATCACGAGTTCCCCAAACTTCTTACCTTAGCCAAAAGGCGAACCTTTTGTTTGGTCGCAGGGGGGTTGGTGGTTCATCGGATGGAGGCTTGTTAGAGGTTGTTGTGTTTGCAGGTTCCTGGTCTGCTCTTGTCGGCGCATTAGGTTAGCGCAATCTTGTACTCGAGTACCTTACCTTAGTGTAACCCCTGACCAAGATCTCCCCTTTTTCCTCGCACGCAGATGTGGGAGGATGGGAGGCATCCACCAAACACTCGTAGAGTCGGCCGACACTAAGGCGTCAGTTCCCCTACAAGTACAAGGCTTAATTGCCCCGATACTTCAATCGTCTGTGCCCGTAGATCTGGATCAATTTTTCTTAACTGCTGAAGCACTCCTCAACCGACTGCAAACTGCCCGGTGTTTCGACCCTTTACTGTCTACCCCGAACAGTAACACGATGGTTAGCCCTCAAGGGAAAAGGGAAATATTCAGAATTCTGACTACGACCCTTGGCCGACGAGCCAATTATGGCATTATACACTTGGCGTTCCCCCATGCGCGGCGTCGTTCCCACAGGGCAAACGAGTATCTCTAGGGAGCCAAATGTTGGCAATAACCACCAAGTAGACGCTGATGGTGATTCTGATACTGCGCCCGGCACGCCTCTTATCTCAGCCCAAACGACACAGCGGCAATCAGAATATCAAACCACAGTTTTCGACAGCCACGCTAAAGGTTGGCTTGCTTGTGCCTGTAGAGTACTAGTACACCAGTACTCGAGTACTGTACTCGGGTAGATACCGGAATAATTTTACCTCACGTCAAAACAGCCAGAATTACCCCTTTTGGACTAAAGGGGGCGCACCTGAGCGAAGAAGAAAAAAAGAAGAAAAAACTAATTCCTACCGTATCATAGCCCCTCCGCCGAAACATATAAAAAGAAAAACACAACTAACCTTACCAGGATAGGCAGCTCCAATGACCTACGGGTAGCTCGAGGTCCAATTATTCTGGTTCCTACCATGAGTGGCCGTGCAGGGAGTTGTCTGGTTGGTTACAAGTACAGTAGTGAGTTGGGTGGGAAGGAAAAAAAGGGACATATCGTACCGGGACAGTTATGCCTCAGGTACAGTACCGGTACTAGTACCCGAGCGCAGCGCCGGAATACTCTCGTACGTTCAAGATACCGATAACCCCACTAACACTATCGGTGCCGGTATTGGTACTCGAGTAGAGCACGAATACCGGTACTCGGGCTCCATTGCATTATTGGATCTTGGCAGACCGGATGGAGAAATACGAGATGCACTACCATAATGCCTCCATTGAGGGGATGGGCTCAAAGTTTTCTCCAGAGGTAGGGTCCTTTTCGCTGGCCTCGAGTTTCCTAAGAACTGTGGCTTGGTGTAGTACCGGGCACCTGGACTATTTTCAAAAGTGCAAGATTTGGTTGAAACTATCAGTCTCCACCCCAAATCCCACTTTAGCTCTCCAAGAGGTCTTATGGGGAGCAGCGTGTGTGATGATAATACCACATTGATTTCAATTCTATGAGTTGCTGAGACCCTATTGGTGACTGCGCATAGGGGTTTTCTTGAATAGATTGGCGTGAGTGACACAAGGTGAAATGAAGGAGGGGAGTGCGCATGTATTGATGGTATCACGGAGTGCGTGTTGCTTGGCGAAATGTGAGGATGTATAAGTACCGAAGCAGGGAAGGTTAGGTGTGCTGGAGGGGAAGGGGGCATCATTGGCTTGTTCAACAGCTTATTCCTGATATGATCTGTATTATTTCCCGAGTGGGCTCGTTTAAGTCCAGAGGACTGATCTTGTCTACTGTATCATGCCGGATGTAGACACTTGTACCATGTTACGGAAATCTTGTTCACGAAACGGCGAAACATAGATGCTTTTGACACTTTGTTCTCCCTGGGGCGCGATATGCGAGGAGCAGAGAAGTGGTCTAAGCTGCCTGGAAACAAAACATCACTCTAGATCACTCGAGATTCCTTTCGTGACAATTCAACCGGATTAAGCCCTTTTCCAAATTAGCTACATAATCTTTCCTTCTGCGGGCGAAACGGAGGGAAGGAAATTCAAAATTCAATAAATAAAACGGAAACCTATGACTCCGCAAAATTCACTCTATCAGAAGCGGTTCAGCCAACTGCCTATAGGATACCGGTATGGTGAATTAAATTTTGATGTTCGACGCCAAGCTGGCTGGCTGGCTGGCTGGCGGCCTTCACACAACAGGATATCATACTTGAGGAAACCTGCCGACCGTTTAAGCCTCCTCGCTCACCTTTTTCCCCCGACACCACCGACGAGCAACTGCGCCCCAACCATCAAACACTGACCCCTAAACCACTGCATTTTCTCGACCTCGCCTCCGACTGACTGAATACAACTCCGTCCCCCCTTCCCATCATCCATCTCAACGAACAATGTCCCTTCCAACGCTCCCGACCGAGCTCCTCCTCCTGATAATCTCCCATCTCCAGCCCCGCGATTTAAAGCATCTAATCGAGACGTCCAAAAAACTTCACATCATCCTAACCCCACACTTGCACCACCACGCACTACAATCTAAAAACGGGCTAAGCGCGCTCTGCTGGGCCGCCAAAAAGGGTCACATCCCGCTCGTTAGCCTGCTGTTGTCCTGGGGCCTAGCCGTGAACGATGCGAGCGGGCCGTATAAGAAGACGCCGTTGCAAGTCGCCGTGACTTGGAATCGAGAGGAAGTGGTAAAATTACTCTTATCCCACGGTGCGGACCTGGAGGCCCGGGACATTCGGCGCGAGACAGCACTGCACACGGCGGTCGAGGCCTGCTACACCCAGGAATCCATCGTGAGGATCCTGCTGGATGCGGGGGCGGATATTAAGGCTAAGAGTAGGACCGGGTTAACAGCGTTGCACTTTGCCGTTGAGAGCGGCGATGCCGGGATCACACAATTGCTATTAGAGCGGGGGGTTGAGGTGAACGCGGCAAATGTATTCGGTGCGACGGCATTGTACAGCGCCATGCAACTCCGCCGACCGAATACCCTCGTTCGGTTGCTCTTATCCTTCGGCGCGGACCCTAATCGCTTCCACCCCGGCGAGACCAAGGCCCCGTTGCACCTCTCCATTGACCGCAGAGACCTTGCCATTACAAGGATGCTGCTGGAAAACGGTGCCTCGATCGATGTCGTTGACCTCGATAACGGCGACACGCCCATTCACCGGGCTATCAAGAATAGCGACGGACGCATGTTCAGGTTGTTGCTGGAATTCAATCCTGACATGGAAATCCAGGATAGGAGTGGCAAAGACGCTCTCGCCGTCGCCCGCTATCGCGGCGAAGGGGAGATGGTGGTGGAATTACAAACAAGGCTGGGATTGGGGGTTGTAGAGTTGTCGCTGAGCGAGGTTGATGAGGTTGTCGAGGTATAATAATTGAATTCGGTAGCAATACGTGGGGCCTATTGTTATGTCGGGACATGAATGGCTGACTGAAAAAGGAGATTTACGATAGTCTGAGTAGTCCTTCATGACACCAGAGGACAGGTTATCACTGAGGTTGCTCCTTCTGTTCTTGCTGTCGCGTTGGAATATCTCACTGATTACCCACCATTAGGGCCTACTTCCCCCCATCCCATAGACAAAACAAAAACACAAGGAGGAGCGACAATGGCAATTTGCTCCACGATCAAGTACGGGCTTACCACTGAGGGCTCTTTCACTTCTTCCGAAAACAGGGGGAGTGGGGTTTTATCTATCCTTCTCTTCATCTCTATCTCAATTGGGCTTTATATAGCATGGGGCGGAGTTCAGTTCAGTTCAGTTCGGTTTGTCATCATAGCGATTGGGTGTTTTGCCGAATACAGTACTGTACATGGATACATGCAGTGGCTGCGTTTCCTTCTTTTGCTTTTTTTTTTATTGCCTTTGTCATTACTATTACCGGTATCATTATTATTTCTTTATGGATGGGTCACTGCTAGCGGGTTGCTGTAATAGAACCTGCTTTTATGATTGGTGGGGTTCCCTTTGCTTTTCAGAAGTTGGGTAGACTTTGCGGCAAATTTTGCTGGTTGGCTGATTGGTCGGTGCTATAGTCTGAGGATTTGAGAGATCCGTGGTGGTAGTTTAAGATTGGCTTGTTTGGTCTTGCATAGTAAACTATTTTAGTGGGTTTGGGTTGTAGCACACCGTATCAGTCGCTCCGCGCTGTTTCTCTCCCACTGCCGCTGTGACTGCCTTGTGCCCACCATCACACAGTATCGTAGCACCCAGCGCATAATACCAAGCCACCCTTACCCTGTAGATCTACCAGACCCAGCACCGTGCCGTACGATATTCCAATTCCCAATCATCATTCTCGCGTGGCAATGGGAGGGTAACCAGGGAGGAGGTTTTCGTGCCTATTCTCGGACTGGGCATATACACTCCACTGTAAATTTAGCTCATATCTCCAGTTGGCCCTCAACTCCAAAGAGTATTCGAACCCGCCGGTGAATCATGCTTGTTGAGGATTAGGGGTAGACAATATTATCTCTCATGCCCGACAGCTAATGAGAATTGACAACTATTATGTATTCAGAGGCTTTCTCAGAGTATGATACGGTAAAGTGGCTAGAGCCGCAGGGGGCTGATTGGCACTTCTCGTGGCGGAACTCTTCTGAATGGGGCGCGTTGCCGGATACAATTCTGGTCATCCGTGCCCAAATATTCACTACGGCCATTGCGACTGCGCAGGGATTGGACTACCGGTTATTGTGCGGGAGGGTGAAAGGGGTTCACACCATCAGCAATTCGCAAATCGTGAGGACCGAATCACTATCATTTGTCTTGGGAGCTACAGAATCTATAAAGATGATAATACGGATTTGAAGCTAAGAGGGGTGAACCTCAATACTGGTTTCAAGCATATATATATTTTTGTTCGGTATGGTATAGCGTAGTTTTGGCTGAGAAGTGATGCGTGATCATTGCAGCTCAAACTGACCGCGCTTGTCCGTGTAAGGGATATCTGCATACAAATTTCCACTTGGTGCACCGGTATTCTTACGGCAAAAGTCTCTGGGAGCACAAGAGCGGGCCATTGAAGGTAAACCGGTTTCTCCCGCGTATTATACTAGTGCTGGTCTCTCACAACATTGCGGGACTCTCCGACCCTCGCCCATTCGCCGCTGGATAGATGTACTCGTACACACCGAAATAGTGCTAAAGCAGCTGTGCATTGTGTTGCCTATACTCGAGTAAAGCAATATAGGTCCCTATATTGGTGCATCTCATTCCTCCGTCCGGAACGCAATATGCATATACCAGTAGATTTAAGCCCCTAGGGAGTGCCAGCGCTGAATTAAGCATCTCTTGAGCGTAAATTTCCCCACGCTCACCCTGGATACGCTGGCACTTGCATTTATATTTATTCAACTCCTACTGGGACTGAAGCAAACCGTGCTCAATGACCGGTGACATTTTTTGTTCCTCGGGATTGAGTAATGTGTTCTTCCTTAAAGGGGAAAAAAGGGGGGGTTAATAGTCCTGATGTGGGGTTGGGAAGTTGTGCGCTGCGATACAACCACAAGTCGTGCTGTGGGTACCGGTAATGGTTTCAGAGCCACCGCCAAGGACTAGACAGAGTAATCCCGAAAGCGGAAAGTTTCACTCTAGGGAGTAACCAGCGATTTTATCGACATTGTATGAGATCTTGCTCGCTGGGTGAGATAACTCCAGCGACTTTGTGCACCGCCTGCCCTCCGGTAGCCGGAAAATGTGGCGACACGTACTGTAATTTATTATCGTACTGTACGAGTACCGTTAGCTCGGTTTCAGGCGTTGGAGGGACACATTGACCTACTGTGCAGGCCCAATCGGCCTGGTGCCTACCGGTCCGGGCGGATTGGTTACGGCTTCTTTTATAGTCTTGAACTTTCCTCTTCTAGATCTCCTTTCTTTACTCGCATACTTTTAATTCGTCTTATCATGTTAGGTTGACCTGTATGCAAGCACGAGGAGGTTAGGGATTACTTAGACCCAAGTGTTTGGAAGCCGGCGGCGGTACTCCTAGCTGCTTGCTGTATGTACTATAGATGTGAGATATCCAGTCATTTGGGCAAAGCTGGCGCAAGTCCTCCACCCTCCTACCGTATTAGCTATAGGGGCTAAGGGAAATCTTTGTTGTTCGTGAACGCCCGTTTGATCATGTATCCATGGACTCGAGAGCGCTATCGAGATCGGCTGGGTTTGGCAGTTGGGGTTGTTGGTGATAAGAATGACCGGAGTTGGGTGGGCGTGGGGATGAAGCGGAAATATACCGGTAAATCTGGATGGCTGCCAAGAAGCACCACCCGGGATGATGCCAGTACTCGTATTGCGCCTTAAGCTGACGAATGGGCTTGGCACGGTCCACTTTAAATTTAACTACGATAGTCGAGCACATAGCACATGGTCCGGTATTCGTAATCTCAGGGAGATCTCTGCGCTCTGCGTTACCTGGAAATGTTCTCGGGTTACAGGCGCAGAACAGGCTACATATGCAAATAGAGCAGATTGTTTCCAATCCCCAGCCTCAGTCTATGCAGTATTGTCGGGCAAGCACCCGTGTACCATATCCCCAGATGACAAAGCGCTTATATAAGTCGAACAAATTTTTTTTTTGGAGGTCTTTGCCGGTACTGTATAGTACAAGTAGAGTACCGGTGTGAACAAGGCATGGATAAAATTTTGCGTACCGTTATTGGAGGTTGGGCTGTCGAAACCCACAGTACATCACCTTGCCGACTATAGGGGTAAACTAATTCGAGGCGACTTAAGAATGCGCGGAAGGGAGTCATTATCGAGGTCAAGCACTGGAGATCTCAAGTAACTTGGCCTCCATATTGCACGATTAAACAACAGATTCCCTGCGTAGTGGCTCGGTTGCGGTTCCACAATTCTCGTGTCCGGAGGATGGACAAGCCTTGTCATTTTGGGCTTGAGCTGTTTGCCTAGAGCGAGCACAGGTTATTTGTAACCGGCGGTGATTTTCACGTCTGAGTGTTTTGAGAACGTGCGCGGGTGGTTTATGGAAGAAACCAGAGCACGGTATGATCTCGATGAAAAGAGAAACGCACTTCACAGGTTTCCAGTTGGACAGTTGCAACAAATCCTCTCCTCCAAGCTTTGAGGATAATACAATGGGAATAGGGATTTTAAGATTTTGAGCGTTTCAATTTTTATTGACAGTCCTAAAGATTGATACACCGGGGGGCAAAAATACGTTCACATTTTTTAGGTGCTTGGGCTTACTAAAAATGTGAACGTATTTTTGCCCCCCGGTGTACAGTACAGAGGCATATATAATTTTTGTAGTCTTGGCATGGATTTCGACCTTCCCCTCAGAACTGACCCCTAGGTTTTGTATGATAGATCAATTCCTATAACCAACGTTTAATTTAACTATATGAATCTTTAAGTTAAACTCTCTATCAAAAGAATTATGGAATTTTCCTCATTCCTTGTTGCTGAATAGGCGTGTGCTGTATTGAGAATAGGTGTTTTTCATGATGAAGAGCCGGGGGGGAGGGAAAACAATTTCTTTTGTCGCCAAGATGGCAATTTAATGTCTGGACCCCGGATCCCCTCAATAAATTTATGTGCTTTCTCTCGCCTGCCTACCGGGATTGGATCCCACAGCTCGCCAATTGCGAGAATGCGGTATGATGAACACAAACAGGGGAATATCTATTTGGAACTTACAGCAAGTTATGTGTCTGTGGCCCAAGTTACGGCAATTTACCCGAAATTTATATCGTAGCACTATAATGCTGTAAGGTATGCTATAAATGAATTATTGTCCATTCCGGGTACTTTTGTTTTTACATCGAGTACCGGTACGGCACTTAGGTATGGTTGGTTATTCAAAGATGTAATTGAGCGAAACGCAAAACGTGAGCCAACGGCTATTACTAGCACTTAGCACTGCAGTCCACAGGAGCAAGTGCCGGCCGTCGCTCGAGTCCTCGGATGGGAGGCTCTGCAGGCGATTGGCGGTTAGTTGGCCCAAATCTTGGTGATTGAGCTATTTCACATCATAATGTGCAAGGGACTCACATTTCAATTGTTGGTGGCTCATCGAAAGCGGATCTCCTCACCCAAATTCCCGACTCGAAGTCATTTAGTTCCGCGATGCCGGTACCGGTACCTCATGATTGATTTGAAGCATATCCATCCATTACTGACCGAAGTTCCTTCAGGCTTGTAAGAATCCTACAAGAGTAGATCCTGAATTCCCGGTACTCAGCAGGGACCAGAGGTTGGATACCGGAGCGGTGATATAGTACAGCGCTTGTAGGATGAGTACAGTACTGTACTGTAAGCATAATCTCGTCCAAGTCAGAGCTGCTGAATTGGACAAGGCAAGAACCGAAGAGCCGAGAATATTGTGAGGATAATTACTGATTATCGTTTTTTCCTTCCACCTTTCTCATCACGCATTCATTCATGACGTTGGGTTGGAGCGCATGCTTTTCCATTGTTCTAAAATTACCTCCATAAAGGAGGGTGACTACCCTTGATCCGTACCATGAATTCATGATCTGCCCCTTGTACTCGTACTATCGCTTAATGTCTTTATTGCTATTAAATCACCGTAATAGCCCTTTCGATCTGACATCACCGTGGATCTCTAGCATCCCAGTAAGTTAGATCGCAGCATAAGCCAGCGATACGGGTAAGTTTAGTTTGGAAAGTTGGCGGAATAACGAGACTACCGGTAGTGAGATCCAACACAGCCAAAGGGCTCAGATTACCCAGATTACCGTACAAAATTACTGTGCCAGGAAAGCACTGATCCTTCTTAAGGACTTATGTCCCCAAGTCACGGGATCAGCGAGCTGGCGGAGATGGCAAATCTCAAGAATCGTGATACTACTGTAGTGTGCCGGTGCTAAGATAATTGCCCTGGCAACGTCTCAAAGCAGTGTTCTAATATTTGGCGAGCTGTAACGTGACGATGGGAAAGGGTTGGAGGACTCGGTAAACAGTTGGAGGATAATCTTTTGTTGGAAATGAACGAAGTGCCGATTGATCTTGATGAAGTCAAACAGGATTGAATTGAGTTGAATTATTAAGTAGAGAGATGAAGAGATTGAGCGGTTAACGGAAAGAGAAAGTAGTTTACAGGAGCCATGGGATAAATAGGGGCAGTGTTTGTTCTGTTCTCTAGCTTGTGTAGGTAGGGTGTTTGGGTGTGTACGTAATCCACAGTACTGGTATCCCATCTGCCTCTTACCGATGGTGTATCCTATCTATGTAGCGGACCCTCGGTTCTTCTCCTCCTTCTGTACCCCTTTGAACCCATAGCTCTTTTAGTATTTCTGGCGATTTCTGACATCTTTACATGCCGGTTGAAAATCCCTTTAAAATATGGGGTCTTGGTGTCAATATGCACCAATCACCGAGCTTTTTACCTATCATACCAGCTTTCCTACGGTAGTGCGGGGTATCGTTGTTATGCTGCAAGTCTGCGTCCGGAAAATTTGCCCTCTCGCAAAAGGGGAGTACCCCAAGCTCCCCAGCCCTTTTGTAACCTCGTGCAACTTAAACACCCATCGATCATATGGACAATCAACAATCAAACACATCCTCCAAGGGTCTTTCCTTTACCCAACGGTATGCTATTGGAATGTCTATTGTATATACTTGTATTTGCGCCTAGAATTGTTGTTATCGTAGTAGCTATGGTTCCGGCGTTGCGGCGGCCAACAGCTATATTCACGGTGACGGTAGCGACAACTCCGATTCTTATAACTCCATCAACTTCAGTAATATCAGCCATAATTATTACAACCGCGGGGAAACAAGTTTGTCCCGGAACTATGACAAAATCTTACGATGCCTATACACCTCTGGGCACGAGTCGCATCTGGGTCCGGTTTGTGAGCTGGTTGAGGGAAAGTGCATTTGGGTCACCAAACATGCAAAGGTTGGGGGAAGAAAACGTCGGGCCTCCTCTGGCTATCAGCGGACCCAGATTGCGGAAAATCCGTTATCGCTTTTTTTCCTCGTGACGCATCTGAAAATCCACACGAATGCAATAGTCTGCTATTTCTTTTTCGAGGACAACAGGGAGGAACAGAAGAGCGCAACATTTGCTCTTTGTGCGGTGCTGCAGCTTTCCGTGCAGAGAAACTGCCTCTACAAATATGCTGAGGCAGCGTTTAAGACAAGAGGCAAGTTTTTTTTTTCGGTGGAGGTCGATACATTGTGGCAAATTTTGTTTGAGGCGGCTCTCTTGATTACGCAGCTAGACACTGGGCAGACCGCTTTCGAGATTCGCAAGATCAGCAGATGGGGTTATTCGAGTTTACACGGCTAATTTGTGGGGCTGGATCTAAACGCTTTCTGACCTGGTTTCAGGCAGTGTTCCCAGCCGTCCAGTCAGTCCGTCTTCCGGGTAGGACGGGACGGACTACGGTTTATAGTCCGTCTTTTTGAGAGTGCTAGGAAGGACTACTCGTACGCCCAGGAAGGTGGTGACCGGACGGATTGTAGGGGGCTGTAGTCCTAGTACTTGGACTTCCCGTGCTAGCCGAGTTGAAATCATAAACCTTGAAACAATTTACTATCACCTCATGAGACATCACTCGTCCCGTCCCCTGGGTCCCAAGGAGTCCCCCGCCATCCCCTGTAGTCCCCCACTGTCCCCTGCCATTCCCAACCATCCCTAAGCTTCCCTCACAGTCCTTGGCCAATGTTATAGAGGCGTTTTATTGGAGCAATTGTTATCATGTCGGTACTTCTATGCTAATGGACTTGGATTGTCCAAGGAAAGTTTCGGTAAAGAAAAGCTTCAAATCCGAGTAACGAACATGGTGAATGAAAATAAAACAGGGGGATTTTATGAAATAATAACACGCCATTCCTTCAACTCTGTCAATCCCAATATCCCTGATATCGATTCAGAAAATGCATTTAGCCTGCGACATCACTCATGCTGTCCCCCACCGTCCCCCACGGTCCAACCCCCCTGCTCCGAACTAAAATGTCTCACCCTGTAGGGCCCGCCGTTCCGCCTAAGGGCTCCTGTCCTGTACTCGAGTACTTGGACCGCCCTGGACGATTGGGAACACTGATGTGAATTGATCGGGCCCTGGATAATCGATTGCCGTTGATAGCAAGACATACGACGTTTTAATGGGCAAAAGTGGACTTGGAGCAAAGAAGCTCCCGGGTACCGGCAGAGATCTATTGTGGAGGCTGGCGTTAAACAGGAGCCTTTTTCAACAGGGAATCAAAGTAGGACTATGAAAACTCGTTAAACCCACTCTCAAAAATCTCAAAGCAAAGTACAGCTAGAACAGCAACTCGGCTTAGCAGAGGAGTTAGGAGGCGAGACGTACCAGATAACGAGATCAATCTGGTTCACAATCGCCGGGTTGAGGAAATTCAAAAATTAAAATTCTGAGTTGCGTTCTCTTTCTTAGATCGGGGGTGATTAGGGTGTGATAGGAAAGTGCCGTACAATAGAGTATATTTTTTATCGGGACTGGTTCAGTGTTACCAACCGCCCGGTGGGCTGCCAAGAGCCCTAGACGGGACAGGACTACTACCGTATCTGTACGAGTAGTCCGTCCAGGGCGGTCAAAGTGCAGGACGGCCGTCCTTGGGTGGGACGGCGGGCCCTACAGGCTGAGACATTTTAGCTCAGGACAAGGGGGATGAACGGCGGGGGACGGTGGGAGTGACGTTTCGTGGGGTGGTGGTAGGTTGTTTCTGGGTGTGTGATTTCAACTTGGCTAGTACCGGAGGTCTAAACACTAAGACTATCCCCCTACAGTCCGTCCGGTCCGGTCCTCATCCTCCCGGGCGTAGTCCGTCCTAGCACGCTCAGAAAGACGGACTATGAGTCGTAGTCCGTCCCGTCCAACCCCGAAGACGGACGGACGGACTGGACGGCTGGGAACACTGGACTGGTTAAATATTTGGCCGTTGCGGAAGATTATTTGGATCAATTATGACAGTAGAAAGGACAATTCTGCAAGATCTGTACTGGCAGGCGAGTCTCTAATGGCCCCCTATAAGATAAATAATTCCGTCATTTGATTGATTATTTCCAAACATGTAATAGCATTACGGACGGAACTTACTGTACTGCCTCTGATAATTCCTTCCTCCAAAAACATGAATAACTGATGTTTTCTTTTTAAGTTTTTGATTGAGAAAGTCTTGTAGTGAAAAGTGGGTTGGGAAAGGTATCATAATATTGTGGCTCTCAGAATTTATATGTGGGTTCTAACCAAGACTTCGCCAGACATTACCCTGCCCACCAGTATTCCAGCCACTTCCCCCCCCTCCACTAGCTTCTTCCTTGGACCTCGTTCCTCTCCCTCGGCTTTGTCAACATCCTATCCCCTTTGGAATTTCAGAAATTCTTTTTGCTCACCCAGCAAATTCTTCATGGCCAATGCAGATTCTCCCACTCCCTAAAAATAGAGATGTTATGATACCCCTTTGATGCTTGTTCTTGTTGGGACCCTACAAGGACCATTTCTCCTAGAAATATTTTCCCGATCCTCCTTTGATCAACTCTCTGGAGGCAAACTTACCTTCATCAGAAGGGGAGGGAGCAGGGTATGGGGGTGGGACTTACTGGTGGAACTGAGTTACATGCTTGGCAAGGTAGAATCAACTTCTTCTGACCTATCTAACCATAGTAAAAAAAAAACTATTAGAGGGGTGAAAGATGTTAAAACTAAAAGGCATTTTATCATGACACTTTAATTTACAACCCTTCTACTTCAAGTACATCAAATATTGAGCGAATTTAACAATGTATAGCAGATGCCCTCTCTTAATGCTTAGAAATAGAAGAACAAATTTTACCCTTTTCCATTTCTGCCCTGTCTGCCATTCGCTGTATTATTGGTAGGCTGTTCCGGAACACTGGGTGGGGAGGGTGGTTAAGAAGATGAGCGGCGAGGAGGAAGAAGGCGGAGGGGAGGAGAAGTGTAAACAAAGCTTTGGAGAAGAACAATAGTATCGAATATCTGCAGTTCTCGGTAACCTTTATCGAGCCGGAGTTTGCGGAGCCGCTGCTCGGATCAGGAAATTATGATTTGCCGGAGGGGTTAATTTCTCACGAGAGGCATGATATACTGCCTCCCTCCCCACGCCACAGGCATAGCAGATGCTAACCTTCAAATCCAGCCCATGGACAATCTTAAAACCGGGCACGAAGCAACCCCCATGGTCGCCAACACACCTTATCACTTGTGCGCACATGATTACCATCGCCAACCGGCAGAGCGGACCGGCCAGTACTCACGCTGGCATAAGTAGACTGTGACGGCAAGGTATTTGGTGTAGCGAATAGTAAAGTCACAATGCAAGCAATTGCGGGGTTTACAGAGTCACCGGCGTATTCCCTGGTCTATCGCCAAGGCGGGCCAGGGTTTCCGAACCCTGATGACGCTGGGGGGGATCATACGGAATGCTATCGTCGGGGGCTCGTGGAGCGAAAGGGGCAGACGGATGGTACGGGGTTGGGAGGGAGAGGTTGCGGCGATGCTGAAGGAGGGGGATAGGGGCTCATACTGCGCGGATAGTGGGGGGTGGTGATATGTAGGCTTTGGTTTGTGATAATGTCACCCAGAGCCGGGGGATTAGAGGAGGTGACAGTTGCGGTGGAGTTTATGAGGTATCATGGGCAGATAATGTCTTCTTTTTCCCCCTTTTTTCCCCCTCCTTCCAAACCAAGAATGCACTCGTACGGTACTCCTGGGAATGTGCTGTACGATTTATACCCCACTGAGAGAAATACAACCGAGTGCTCCCGCATGACTACAGACCCTCGCGGAAAGCCGAGCCTCAGCACAACAGATCTGTACCAATATGATATGCCAGACCTTACCGGAAAATCCGATAATCCGTTTCGAAATCGACAAGCCTTACCCACCCATCCACCATTCATTTCTCATCACAGCCCATACCTAACCCTACTTTACTTCCCGTCCGTTGCTACTGTAGAACTGAACAGAGCATGACAGATTCATGATACGTTCGCACGTATAGTAATAAACAACTCAACTGGCCGGGAGAGAGAAAAAACCCCCAACGCGACGTTTCGTACTTGTGCAGTACCAGTACACCAAGCGGGAGTTTTCGAAACATGCGGCTGGCAGGGCCATTATCACCAACTATTATGCCCCCCTCTGGTTGGTCAAGGGGCATGTACAGTATAATCATGATTTGTGAAGTCACGTTACCACGACAACCAACCAACCAATCACAGGGCTAACTAATAATAATAGCAAACAACAACGGCGAACCAACGACCCCCTGTCTGTGTCTGTTTCCCGACGCAGGTACGAAAGACTCGGCACAGAACCGAGGAGGAAGGGGGGGACGTTTCATGGACCGAGAGTTACCGTATTCTCCAGGGGGTGAGTGGGGGCGAGGTGACGAAACTGGTTTCTATTGCAGCGTTACACTGCCAATGTGGGCACCGTTATGGGCAGGTGCGGTAGGTACTTGGTACGATGGTGGAAATAGGAAAGGGGGATTTGAGGGAAAAAAGTTCAGCTATTCATTGGGATTGGCGGCTGCAGAGTACAAGTACGAGTGAAATACCGGTACATTGCTCCTCGGTGGGTGGATGGGGTTGGAAACAGAGTAAGGGGGTGAGGAAAAGAAAGTAAAGTGTGAGGAGGTAATTGGATGAATGAATTGCCCTTCCGGATCCCACGATGGTGACGAGGGGAAAAAATACTGTATGATAGAGATACTTGTTGCAGGAAAAACAGGTACCCGAGCACTCACATCGAATTCTGTCCGATGAGCACATACGATTGGCTATAATTCGCCTAATTCTCATTCTCGGGACTTGTTGCTTGTAACAAGTGGAGAAGGGGGGGTAAAAAAAAAAAAATTTCAAGAGGAAAAAAGAAAAAGTAATAATAATATTTACACAAGGCGGAATACCCTAGCGATTTGAGTTCAATATACCCATGCTTCTCTTCTGCGAACTGCTCCCTACGAAACTCTGCCCCTCGACCGAGATTCCCAGTCCTAGACTTTCCGCGGACGAATCGCTTCCTTTTCGATCCCAACGCCGCTCGTGCGACAAGGAGGAAGTGGGCACTGCTTCTCCCGTTCGTACCGTACCTGAGAAGCGCACTATTGTATTCTTTGGTCTGCGTTTCTCCTCTCCTGCTAGTGACCCCTCCACCTCAGACCTTTTCGGACCGATAGTCACCCTCCTGCTGTGTGCCAGTCGGCCAAGCGGTGCGGTCCCCAACAGCAGCCCCACTTTCTCGACTTCGCCGGGGCCCTTCACCCTCTCCTCGCACCCCCGAATTTCCATGAGTCGCCTTCTGTAGCTCCCTCCCCAGACAATAACTATGATGGCAGCGTACAGCATTACGGAATATACGACCCCCCAGACCAGTACACCGTCCGCCTGTTTTCTAACTCTTAGAAGGCAGTTCTTGATTTGTTCCGGCGTTGCTTTGCGAACAGGAGCGTCGTGGTCGAATATCGAGCCAGTGCTCGTGATCTTTTCATGGCATTTCGTGATTTCTTTGTTGCGAAAGGAGAAGTAGAAGTAGAACCATATGATCGATGCCACGAGCAGGAGTATGGTCACTAAGATCCAGGTGACCGTGAAGAATAGGGCCGCGGTCGGTGAGCGGCGCCACTTCCCCCACATCAAGATGAAGCCGAAGAGACAGGTTGCGCCAAAGAAGATGCCCCAAACACATTGGAATATTATTATATAGAAGGTAAAGGTTATGTTGTCGGTATGCATTATACCCTTCCGCTCTAATGTGCCCAAGATTAGGGTGCGTGATAAAACAGGACGGACCGGTTGGGGAAAACATACGTATGAGCCGGTTGACGGACCACAGTAGCGATAACAGCGCCAGTATCATCCCCGTTGTCAGAATTATCCTCGCGCAAACATCCAGAGGAACCCCGCAACATAGAACCTTCACTGCCCTCCGACTCCATTTTTTTTTCCCGCTAGCAGTAGCATGCTCATCCCCATCCGCGGATCCCAATGTATCACCTCCCCTCCCCTGCCCCTCCGCTACCAATGTACTATCTCTCGGCGGATCCGCTGGATCGAAGCCGATATACAGAGGATTTCCGGCATCAAGATGTCTTTGTATCTTCTTCCCCAAAGAATCATTTGATGGCGTGGACGAATGACGCTTCGCGAATGGAGGGCGAGGAGGGTTAAACCCATTCCCTCCAAATGTTGGCGGATTACTGTCGTCGGTCTTCCTGTCGAGTGGTGTCATGAGCTTCGATTTGAGCATATTTATCGTTGTCAGCAATGTCGACCTGGACACTGATGTATTGACAACAAGCTCAGAATCACGCGTAAAAGATAAAAAAGATAAAATAAACGAGAGCGGTGCAGCTTCTGGCGAGGAGAAGCGAGATATCCTCCCCGAGTATTGGTTATGGTAAGTATTAAAATATTACTCTCGAACCAGCACCTACGCTGCAGGTGATTGAAAAGTTAAAAACAAGAAGGGATGCCAGGCGCAGCCCGCAACGACAAAGCGAAAGCAATAGGATGAGAATAAGAGAGAAGGCGAGGTGAGTTTTCGACTAGGGAAAAAAGAGAAAAAAAAAATCCCCTGGGAGAAATATTTCAAGTCATATGTCCAAATGCTAGCCTAACATCCGTAAGATGTCTCAAAGATTGGTATGATAAATCAAGTTATGTCCGGGTTTGGTGCATCCTGGAAATTGCAATACCAGACCCGGTCCCAAGAATTCACCAGGAGTTGAATGGGGGGGTTGGGGGGAATACCATAGCGGTCGAAAGGGTAGAAGAAAATGTTTAAAAGGGAGAGGCCTGAGCCATAATGTGAGGAATATATGGTGTTGGAGTCTTAACACCCAATGAGGGCGATTGCATTCGAATGCACGGCCCAGTGGAATCAAAGAGCTCTGACCTGCATTTTCGAGGTAGTACCCGCCACCCTGAAACGCTGGATGAGACAAATCATTCCGAACACACTAATGACCAACAGAGTCTGTGCTACAGCGACAACCCCAATCCTGGATACAAGACCTTCCAGAAGCCTAATGCGGTAAAATATTTCTTCATACAATATTAACGAAACCTAATCTCTTCAGGAGGAGGATGTTATCGAATATCGCAATAACAAATCCTTAGGGAGTAACCGGCTAAGTCTTGGCAAGCGCCAGGGTTATGATTCGTTAGCGCCATAAAGTGAAGCCAAAGGAGCAATAAGCCGTGGGGAAATTGTCCCACGAGTGAAATGCCTCCTATCGAGATGAGGATCATGGTACCGGGAAACCACTTTCTGAATGGTTGCTTTCTCAGATTAGCAATGTGTCTCGCAAAGTAATCACTCACCCAAATCCCAGGCAAAACCACTCAGAGGATTCGAAACGAGCTACTTGTGAAGCACTTGCAGAGTTCAGCGCTGCCGGTTCCACTTACGGCAGCGCCTGCTTCTTTACTCGCCCATTGCAACCTTCCGGATCCTATCCTTGAAGGGTTCCTAGGCCCCCCCGAGCTACAATCTAATCTTATCAGCGATCGGTAACTGAAGATTGGTGAGGAGCATATGATTACAGTGCCAACTCCCGGGGTAGCATAGTTCTGCAGAGGCGCCGGGCTTGGGGGCCTATGCCTGTTTGATAATGAGTTATGCTGCTTCCTCCCCCAGGCGGGTGTAGATAAGCTTGCGAGGGAGACCCCGCGCTGAAGAAAAACTATGCGGATGAAAAGAGAATGCATGATAAGAGGACGGGAGAAAGAAAAGTGGGGTATCATTGTGCAATATTCGTATCTGGCCCTTGAACTCTTTTTTTACCCATAATGATTAAAGCACAGGGAATCGGTAGGAAGCGCGACGCTCAAACAAGCAGACAAACAAAAGTTATCATGGGCAGCCGATGTTTGTGAGCAAGCGTTTCACCATCGGGGAAGCTTAGGGTACGAGGAGGCAATCCAACCGACATGACATGGATTACACTGCCGCTCGTATTCCAGATACCCCAGCGTGTAGTACCTGCGCAGCACAAGTACTAGTACAAGTACAACTGTCGTACCATCTGATGGCAACCAGATCTCTGTAACCTAGTCTTTCGGCAGGATTCATGTTCCACAGGTCTGGGCGTCTGTCTGCAGGATTATAGAGAATTCTTGCCTTGCACTTTTAGATATGCCCTCCAAACACCGCTCCTATCCCAGATATAGTATCTGGCAGGTAGATCTTGGAGGTGCAGTGGCTCCGCAATTATCAGTTTCACCTCCCTCAGGTATTTACTTAGCTGTTATCGATAACTGGCGATTGTGATCTTGTTATCGACGGCTCGAACCGTACCGCGAGCACTGGCAGAGGCAAGCAATGTAGAAATAAAGCATTGAACATACAAAGGCCGACCATCCCATCCACACGACCCCCTCTTAAAGATACTTCCCCTTCTCAGACTCGGTCCCATCTCGGGCACTCTTCCTCTGCTCCTTCCGCTCCTCCGCCCTCCTCTTGGCCAAAACCGAGGCTCGCCTCCTCTCCCCACCATCAACCTTAACACCCCTCTTATGCTCCTTGAGCACGACATCCCCATTAAGCACCCTGTACCTCTCCCTCCAGTGCAAGATGTACCTCCGATCCCTTGGCGGCTCAACACCCAAATTTCGCAGTTGCTTGGACGTCAGCGAGAAGAACTGCTCCCACGTCTCGAACTTTGGCGCGTGCTGGATTGTGTTCCGACCGATTTGTTTGAGGAATGTAGTTACATCTGGTGTCCTTTCGGTTACCTGGGGTATGGGCGGTCGTGGGAGGGACTCGTGGAGGCGGCGGGTGAAGGCGAAGAAGAAGGGTCGGGCGTTGGAGAGGAGGAAGAGTGTTGTTGAGGGGAGGCGGGGAGCGGCAAACATTTTTCGCGCTGCGCTGTGGAGAGAGAAGAGGTTGGTTTGTCAGTGGAAGAGTGGGAACAAGCGCGTTGACCGGAGAAGCATCAGAGGGCGGCGTACAATCAAGGCCTTACTTCCCTCGCGGGTGTTGATCAACTGTGAAGAACAAGTGGTGATAGATTCAGAAGTGCCCTGTTTTCAAAGAGAGAAAAGAAAAAAAATATTCAGATTGCACAAACCCAAAATAAGCTTAGCGCCCACGCGAGCCTCCAAAACCCTAACCCTGCATGTTGCCTTGACATGCAAGCTATCGTATTGTCGCCAACCAGTCCGAGACCGGGCCGCCTATCTATAGATCGCTCTCTCGCGACAGGTGTTAATTGTGGATAACTGTGTCACAGTATGATGCTATATCTTTTCACGCCCAAGCATTAATGCCCCCTTGCGGCAGAGTGCAGCAGGCAGGAAAGCAAAGCCTGATGTGAACGTCAGCGGCGGCAGCAGGAAAACAATCCTCAGCTAAGGCTAAGGCGAGATTACGCTGTGCTTTAGCCTGGTACGGTAGGTGGTTGGCTGGCTGGTTAGGCGCCGTTATGTGAATGTGGGGTTCTTCTTTTCTTTTGCACTTTGGATGATAAGAGGGTGGGGTCCCCAATGGGAGCTGGGTTGAGACTGGTGGTGTACGGTACTGTATGATACCATGGTTGATTGCTCATGCGTTATCACTCGCTAGACGCGCTAAGTTTGGGCTACGTTGTAAAAAAAATACACAGAAAAGCCTTCGGGAAACCGCAGTAACCCAGTAACCCATCCGACAACTCCAACTCGAACAGCTTTCGGTAACTCTTAGAGGGACTGAAGGGAAGGACCTAATGCGCCCCCCCCCCCCCCCTCCCCGAACATATAAAGAGAACAACAATGTCCTAGACCATCATCAGAAGAAACGTGTTTCTCATCTTCGGCCGTTAACGCATCATTGCTCCCACACAGGTATACGTCTTCAAATCTTAAGGGGTATGTCAGATATAAAGATACTCAGCTTATATGACATGGCTGTCAAATAATCAAGAGCTAATAGAAAGCGCGCTGTCATCGAAATGAATGCAACACACCCAACATAGAGGAATGATATAGGACTGGGAAAGTGATGTGCATGAGATAGAGAAAGAAAGGGTTTGTAAACGACGGAAAGCAATATATCCAACGGGTTGTGGTGCTTTTCAACTGACAGATGCGAAATGGTTGTTTTGGTTGAATGTATCATACTTACTTGTAAGCCTAGGACGAGTAGAGCGGCGCTTTGTCTAAGCTCGCCATTATCGGTAATGTTTGTTAGAGCCTTTTGTTTTTTTACTTTTTATTTTTTTTGGGGGGGGGAGGGGGGGCGAGGGGAAGTGCTATGGTATCCTTGTAATGTTGCTCTCTGAACTAGAGTCGCCGAAAAACATCTTGAAAACGAAAACGAAAACCGCCAGAGGAAAAAGTTAGGAACATATGAGGTTTATTTCCTAATAAGAACCCACGGACTTTATAGAAAGACTATAACTCTAACCAGTACAAGAAGGCCCCTCTCACCCGAGGCGTAAATGCACTAAAGAGAAATCATGCATCTAATCTAGAAACTGAGAAGCATGGTGAAGCCGATGTACTTCATGAAGCGTTGCTTGCGCTCGGATAAGGTCCCATTTGTCCGCAATCCGAGAGCCAAAAGGAGTTTGTTGATCCTCTTGCCTACATATATAATTAGGTTTAGACAAAACTCACTCTCTCCTTGTAAAGGAGTAGTTCAGGATTCTTACCTTTAAGTTTTCTGATATCAGCACCAGTTTTCGGGAATTTTTTGATCGGTTCACCATTCACACCGTAGAGCGGGTGGAGACCCATGGTAGTCACAGTGATCTTGCTGTTCATTGCGCGGGCAAGGTTGTTCTTATGGCTAAGACGGGCAGAATTGTTAGTCCTGCTACCTATAACAGAATGGAATGCCAGCATACTGGAACGAGCCACCTTCCTGAATCTGAACGATGTCTTCCGGGGACGGGGGCTCGCGGGTCCTGATTCCCGCCACCGCGTCCAAGTTGGCCTGTATTTCGTTAAGGATTAGAGTGATCAGCTGAAAGAAGTGGAGAGTACTCGGGCTACGGTCCGTATAGAATTCATGCACTTCGGGGACATGATCAATGAGATCCTCCACGATACCGTCGAAGTTTAATTCAGGTGAATCGAATCCAAACAAGTGATTATAGGTCACGTAAAATTCCCCGTCGTATCCTCCAATCTCCTCCTCCTTCTCCTGCCGTCCAAAGAGACTGGCCACTTTATTGTACCCTGTGAACTTTTTGAGAAGCTGCATCGTAGTGGGGGGCGGGTTGCGACCCTCGAAGAGAGCTCTAAGCACGGCCGTCTCCCTATCGCTCCTATCTCTATATCTGAATACCATTGCTTAAAAAAATAAAGTCTTGATCCGAGCAAGGGGGGTATGAGCGAGGTGGTGATAAGTTTTTGAGTAATCCTTGGTTGCTGGAAGGAAGGAAGGTTGGAGGTTGGTCTTATGTGGAAAAATGGATGTGAGCCCATTGCGTGCGGCGAATTTCGAGGTCACAAAGACCTGATTAGATATCGGGCCCTTTCTGTCTATCTTCGGGCCAACCCCCCCCCCCCTCCGTAGACCGATAACGAACAATTTATCGTGAACTTGGTGGAGTGGGGGAGCGAGATGTTAGGTCTCAACCACCATTTATCACCTTATCACCTAAAGCTATGATAGCACTTCCAACCACCCTAGGAGACTTCCAAGAGCGCTGGACTGGGCAGGATGGCTATGTGCAGTCCGTCCGAAGCGGTAAAAGTGTGCGAAGGCCGTCTTTGTGCCGAACGGTGGGTCCTACAGGGTGAGACATGTTTGTTCAGGGCAGGCGGTGAGGGACAGTCGGGGACTGATGAGTGACATCTCATGATGTGAATATAATTCGTTAGAAGGTATGATTTCAACTTGGCTAGTACGACACCGGAGGTCCAAGCGTTAGGACTATGGTCAACCTCCTCTACAGCCATGCGGTCTTTCCCTTCCCGGGAATGGCCCCTCCTAGCGCACCCAAAAGATGGACCATGAGCCATGAGCCATATTCCCTCCCGTCCTATGATACACTGAAAACCGACGGGTTGGGCGGCTGGGAACACTGCCTAAAGCCCTCGGGACTTTTACATTACCGAATAGTAGCTGGGCAGGCATGAAGATTCAAGACCGGCTTAAAAATCCAGGTAGAGAAATTATAATATACCTCGAGACCTCAAGATTCCCCTGCTAGATATCACGGTAGTTTAAATCAAGCAAGCAATAAAGACGCCGGCGTACCACGGGAACCGGAACAATTGAACCTCACGCTAGGTAGGACATTGGAGTTCCCCTTCCTAATATGGGGTGTTATCTTTCTTTCTTTTCTTTTTATTTGTCTCAGCGGATGGCCGAAAGGCAGTTTTCGTCGGGTGATTAACCATTTGGTCATGATGGGTTGGTAACGTATGATACTATTCGTGATGTTTTGTGTTACCGAACTCCTGGTGCTCTATTTGAGTATTATAATACTCCGTCACTACACATATATGAATGTTCAGACGCTTCGACACACCTCACCAAGACAGCCACACGGAAGTCAACATCCCAATCCCACCCGCTGGCATAAGCACCCACACCCAGTCACCGCCATATAAATCCCCCCTCACCCATCAAGGCGTCAAGAACCAATCACAAAATTATCACTTCTCTCTCTCCCACAGCCCAAACAACGACACACCCACACGATGCCGTTGCGGGGGGCGAATGAGTGCCGTACGTTTAATGCATGATATCGTGTCCGGGTGCTTATCTAGCCGGAAGGTAAAAACCTCCCCGTCCAACACTTTCAACACACTGGGAAACGTGAACTACTCACTGCGTGACTCGCGGGATTGCCGGAGTGCGCCGTGCTTGCGTCTTAGTGTGGTGGGGTGGGCGACTGCGATAGGGCAAGGTTATGGATTTGGCCTGCATGGCGATGTATCGTACTGGACAATAATATTGGTTGGGGAGAGGGGTGGCAGTTGGTAAAACAACACGGATGCTCGGAGGTTAGGTTTTCAAGTTAGCTAATAATAATGACAATAAACCAAAGACGGAGCACACCGTACCGTCACCACGACACCGCAATACCACAGCGAGATCAAAGCAGCTGCTGCAGCCAAGTAGTGCATATATTCATTCGTAATCACTCGCTTTGATAGTCTTGCAGTCAACTGCTGTATGTGCGATGGCTTAATTGCAACCACTTGGGCAGGCTACAGCACTCAAAGCGAATCCCGGTTCTGATATGACCACCACAAATTCCTATTAACTCCCCACAGATACCATCTAAAACTGCATGACATCCCTGAAAATCTCGTTCACTGGGGTTTTCCAGGTTAGGTGGTTAGCCAGAAAGCCGCAAGGGTGGATGAACGACCGTACACAATGTCTCACCGGTACCCATCGGCAAGGCAATCGGGAGTATCATATTCAAGGGTCGAGACTGGGAGCTCATAAATCGCTACTTGAAGGTCGGATGCAATTCTTTGAACCAAATTAAGATAAATTTTAATGACAAGTATTACTTACGGCACTCTCCTATTGTGTTGGTGAGTGGATAAGTGTGAGACTACCCTCGGCTACCCGGCTAGCTTATTTTGGATCATATCCAGTAATTGGAATTTAGAAACTTTTATAAGTTGAGTCGAGGCAGCTCTGTGATGGCCTTCTAGACTAGACTATAGTGACTCTAAAAAGAGGTGGACAAGTGAGTAGCTAAACCGGAGGGAATAGAACCCGTGGATTACCGACCACTGTATCCATGCGATACTGTACCTAGTCGGGGGCAACTGTGCTGTGCTCAGTTCACCGGGTGGCGGGCGGGGGGCGTTACTTGCACGTACATCTGATCCCCACTCACCCGGCTCCGCACCATCAAATAGCCCAAAAACCGCCAAAAACATAGGGAAAGAAAGCAACCTCCACAAATTGGCGGAAAATCCTTCCAATTACCCCATTGCTGAAAACAATTTTTGAATACCAAGTAAAATACTTCCCCCTATTCACTTCCCTTCCGGCGTTACACACTACCCGTAGCAGATAAGGTCACTCCACCATCCCACTACCCATCTGTCGGGTCATTCCCACCTTCTTCCTTTTTGGTCGGGAAAAAAAGCGCATCCCCGTGTTCTGACGTAGGCGGCACTGGTTATTACCGGAACTTGCCATTTAGTACCCCAGTCAATTAATCTGGTAGAAACGCCCAACCTTAACCGTGACTTTCCAAGTGGGATTGTTTTTCATTTCCAACCACCCTGGCTTATGGGTTACCCAACACCAGCTGTCTCTCGAGTGAGAAATTGTGAATTTCTCAGCTAACGGGTGTTGCAAATGGACACGGTTTTTCGTTTGTGTCTTGTGCTTCATATGGGACGCAAAGATTTGTTCGCTAGGTCTGCTATCCTCTCCAATTATATTGATCGAATATTCAATATGTTGATGACTTGGAGCAAGAAAAGCAACTTCGGAGTACCCGGCCACGCGTCCTAAATGCGACCGGTAGTTCGGACAGTTCGCCGAGAGTCAGCCGATAAATAAGCAAACACTCCAAACAAAGTTTGGAGAGTTCTCTACAGTGTGGTCCTATTTGGAGAAGAAGGATTCCCCCCAGCTACGGAGAAAAAACTTCGTCTGAACGTCAGTCTGATGGTCGATCTTCCCCATGGGTCGTAACTTGATGTCGATCCGGAACCTCCCCTTCAATAATACTAATCCCTCTGGCGCAAGAAATTCTGCTCCCCTAACTTGGAAAATCACACAAAGGATCTCTCGATAGGGGACACTAGACTTCATTCCACTGATTGGGACGCGCATTTGGAGGTATTCTTCCTCGTCATTCTCGGAGCTTCATTGATTCGCACCCTCCTGACCTCATGGATTTCCCCTGACTGGGAGACTAGTGCACGATTTGATAATTTTCTACCACCCTGCGGAAATCTGTGAGATTATTCGCTAAGGCACCAAGCTGAAGCACCGCAGCCTAAGTGCTATCTCGGATGAACAGCGTAAGGCATAGGAGAATTCTTCGATTCCTGTGCAGATACCGCGGTTCTTGCATCCATCCCCGCGCTCCTTCTCGAGAAGTAGTGGGAGGCCACACGCGATCCCAGGGACGAGACAACATGCGCAGTTTGGTTGAGTGCCGTGATTGGTCGAGTCAGCTTCCCCGCCGCAGGCCAATTTGACATCAGATACCCGAGAACCCGTCGAAACCGACGCAAAATAACTGGAGCCAAACACTTTAATTCCACATCGTCACAAGCTCCTCCGCTTCGCTTTTATTTTGAGAGGAATACCCGGACCCGCATATCATATGCTATCCGTAAGTCGATTGACGCTTTACGCTGGTTGACCATATCGGATGGAACCCAGGAATATCTCCTGGGAGTCGGCGTTTCGTTGAAACTAAGGTGCTCGACTAAGATGAGTTGATATCGAGTCCACATCCGCTAACGACACCATACGGTAAATCCCCCAAAACCCACATGCGTTTCTGCAAAACCTCGCTAATATTTTCCCAGCTTAGGAATTAAGGGTGGAACCGCCGACGCATCAAGCCAGACAAGGCTTCCCGCAGCGGGAAATAATGTCTCGGATGCCGCAGCAAGGCAGACCCTTATTGTAGTATTAGCGGTAGCTGTCGCTCAGTAACAAAGCGTCCGGTGGACGCTCAGCATTGACGCAGTGAAGCCCTGCATATTGAGCGCATAGGTTCGAGGAGTGGTTACGGAAATTGGGAACCGAAGGCTGCCTGAACCGCTGTCTGGTTATTAATTTCTGAATTACCTTTCGGGTATCAGCCTAGGTATCATACCTAAGTAACGAAATATGATATGATAATCTCCTAGGAACATCGTGTAGGCGCTAGGATGGAGGTTCTAGGGACAAGAAAAACCATGATACTTTGAGAAGGTAGTGAGAAAATACAGGGGAAACCCCCAAGAGATCAAAAAGTTCGTCCATCCGCCGATATCACGTGTTCTAGGAGAGGGAGATTACCCTCAGCAATAACGCCGAGTGTTCGAGGGGCTCGTCTTCGGCAGTTGGTCGCCTGGGGAGATCGTTCTCGAAACCTAAATTCTTCTTCACAGTAAGGGTAATCAACAGTCCAGGCAGGTTTGATTGAGCCCCATGGCATAGCACCTACTGCCATTACCAAGTTCCCAAAACCGGATCACTTGAGATTCTGTTATGGATGTTATCATGTCTGTCACCGCTTGTTTAGATGGTTATCTGTGCTGAATACTCGAACAAGCCATCAGAGGTAGGGGAGGAGGTGCGGTTTGAGCGTTGATCGGTGGAAACGAACACCGCTAAACAGGAGAGGGAAATGATGGAGCGGGAAACCTCGCCATCCTCTTCTCTTCTCGCCGATGTAGCTCTCTAGAAGAAAATTGGGGTCACCCAGCATCCGTTCACTCACTCACTCACTCACTCATTCATTTATTCATCCACACACCCTCACTTTCTCATCGACACCTCTTATCAACCTGGAATTCCACGGGCTTCCACGAATTTCTTCCAAAGCCGGGTGAGCAGAAAGTCTGCCAACCGCCCACCGTGCCGCCCCTTGAGTGTGCGCACCAATTGTGAAGGAAGGAGGAAGACGGTAGGTCAGCTGGACGGTGCAGGAAAGAGAGGCGGGGAAGGGAAGGAAAGGTAAGAAGGGAGAGGAAGTGAAAAAGACGAGAATGTTCTATCTCCTTCCAGCACCCCAAACAGGCAGGGCAGCGGAGAGTATCCACCCACCAAACTTCTAACTTAACGAGCAAGATGATAAGTCAAAAGGCAGACTACAAGCGAAGATGCCGGTATTCTAAGGATGTAAGTGAACGCAAATGGCGTGCGCACTGGCAAAAGTAAAGCCAGGCAAGATCACTCCCCTCCACCTGTCAACCGGCAAGTAGTAGAGTTAAGTTACCGTAGCTAAGTTACACCTGGAGCGATCGGTGTGGCGCTGCGCCACAGCAAGTAACTAAGGGAATCGCAGCACATCGCCGGAACAAGAAAATTTAACTAGTGGTGATCAAGGCACCACAAGAAGTCTCACTTTAGCGAGTTCCTTGGTTACAGGTATTTTCCAGGATGCGAAAAATACAGAAATATTGGAGTGTTTTGTTGGCGTGGGTAACTCGGCTCGATCACTATATACACACCTCCGCCCGCGTATTCGCTGAATGAACAACCCAGCCCCGCAGGTAGTCTACCGGTACCGTTATCGTATCATAATCATAGGAGAAGGAGTAAACAGAGGAGTGCTACACTGGAGTTTGTGATACCTTGTGGAGCTCTAAGTTACCCACGGTGTAACGTGCAACATCACATTGCTACACAGTCTTTCATACCATGAGTCGTTCCGGGTGGGAAACAAGAAAGAAAGCTTGGGGTAAGTGTGGCTTTTCTGGGATGTAATCCTAGAACTACGATACAATATCCCCGTGATACCGCACCCGGGTTGTGAATCTATACTCAAACTCATACGAGACTTGACAAATACCTACCATTCTCTACTCTAGGGTAAATTGTATTGTATCATACCATAGTTATGGTACTGTGCGCCCTCCACTTTTAGTATCGTACCGGTAATGGTATAGTAATAGCCCTAACATGAGGTACGGCAGCTCCAGATTAGAATAAGAGGAGAAAAGCACCACGACCAAGAGATTCCGTAGGCGAAAAGCGAGCAAAGCGCAACTTTGTAGCCACACCCCTTGGTTAACCGAGAATAATGGGAAAATGGTATAAAAAATGTTAAAAATACCCAGACATGACCTTCAAGCTCCATGACCAAACCAGCACCGTACCTCGAAACATACCCTCGCACTTTTCTAAAAAGAGACATGAAAGACATAAAAGACATGAAAGAGAAAATCATTTTACCCTAAAGAAATCCCGACCGAAAGAGAGAAAGGACAGTAGGGCGCAGCTAATAAGGGTCGCTCCATCAGCTCTACAGAAGAAATAAAAGGGACATCAACAAGACCACGAAGGCCCAAAGCACTGAAGGGTTTCCTTCATATGGCACGAAGGGTGGGCATATGAGTATTCTGATCCCCAGTCACAGGTCCACTCCCATTCCGATGGAAAAGCTGAATGAGCCTCCTACCCACATTCTCCTCCAGCTCCGTCCCATCGCGGGCAATCTTTACCTCCCTATTCGCATTCCAACTATTCCTCAGGCCTCTCGTCCGATAAAATGGTACTCGGGTGGTGGAAACCCATTCAACTCTAAAGGGCTTGCCCCAAGCCTTTGCAACCGCAACAGAACCTTTCTCGCGGCTATCCTCCCCTTCGTTGGTAGTGACAATTGGGCCAGGGACTTCCTCATCTGATATTGCCTCCCAGAATATAGTGCCTCTCGCAGAGTCGTCGATTATCCGGCCCTGGGGAGCCTGCGAAGTTGCAGGAGTGTATATCGCCCGTGGCAGATCTGAGTCTTCGTGGGGCTGTGAGGATGGAGTCCATTCTAACCCTGTTGGGTCGTCCAGAATTGGGGACGTCATCCTAGCATAGCCGTAATATTCACCCGACTTGTTTGCTGAAAATATCAGATAGACGTTGTCTGCCGTCTACAAGACGAGATTGGTATTAGCTGGGCAGGTTCCCAAAAATTGGCGTTAGAGTGGGAAGTTACCTCGAACGCCTGGTTTAAAGTAGATTCATTGTGGCTTTGAGTTGCCCAGATCCTGTTTCGCACACTCAGGTCCAGATCCTCCACTGTCAAGCTTTTGACGATGAATATGCGGTCCTTTCCCACAATTCTAGCGGTAACCTTCGGCCCAACCGGAGGGCTTTTAACCCCGTCAGCCCCATCCTCCTCTTTCTCGTCACCACTATCTTGAACATCTTGAGCATCTTGAATAGACTGAGCAGATGGATCTGGCGATAGAGGCGGCGCCATTGCGCCGACAGCAGCAGAGGGTGCCGAATTCCTTCTCAACCTGCAAACCAGCTTTGTGTTCTGAAACCTCGAGTCATGGAATCTGGCCATTGCCTCACTGCAGGCCTCCTCGGTCCGGTAGTTCACAAAGGCACAGTTACTCTTTGATATCAAAAAGACGCTCTCAATGTCACTCTTGGCATCCTTTGAGAAGTATTCCTTCAGGTCCAATACCTGGGCCCCAGTCGGCAGATTGCCTACCCAGAGCGCATGACCAGATTGCTTCGGTTTTCGCGGAGGTCCTCGTGGGAGAGATGGGTGAGGTAGTGATAATGAGGAAGAAAGAGAAGGATCTAATGCTCCGGGTGTCGTTGCATTTGTTGAAATCCCTGAAGCTTCCGCTGAGCTGTTAGACTGGGACAGTGCAGGTTGTAGAAGAGGGAGTGTTGGACAGGGGTAGTAGCTCTGACCAGGGCCTCTTGCTGAAGGTTCGGCATATCCACCCACCGCAGCTTCTCCTCTACCACTAGCTCCTATCCCAGAACCCACAGCTGCAGCTTTTGCTGCTCTACCGTCACAACCCGACATTCCTAGATGCCCAGCAAACTGGCTGGTCCTGGCCGTCCCCGAATCTGACTCCCGCAGTTTAGGCGGTAACGGCCGCAGCGGGAAACTATGACGCCTAACATAAGGGCCTGGTGGAGCTTGGCTATAGGGCGGCTGCGGCAGGTGTTGAACCGGAACCTGGTGCACGATGTACTGTGGAGGCACAGGGTAGCACGGGCTCATCTGAGGCACATACCAATGCTGGAACTGTGTTTGTGTAGGGCCCGTAGATTGCGGGTGATGGGGAGGGCAACTGGAGGAATAGCAAACTGCATAGGAGCCCGACTGAACTTCGGCCTGCGGATCCCGATGCTGTGTGAGGACTCGCGTATATTGCTGGCCATGGGAATCGATAAAGGTATGTTGGTATCCAGGAACAAAATATTGGCTATTCGGGGTTGGTGATGCTGGACCTCTCTGGCACTGTTGCGTCTGTTGAGACAATTGATATGCTATTCCTGCTTGAGAGTGTCCCGTTTGCCATCTTTGGTTGGTAAGTGGAATATGTGTCCCTTGTTGCGATACCTGGGGGTGGGGATGTAAAGATCGTGGAACGTGTGCGCCATTGTGCATGAATTGGGTAGGCTGGTGATGTAGGGTGGAATGTGATCGTTGTGACAATAATGGGGGAACTTGTACGTATTGTGGTTGATTAAAACGGTATCCCTGAGGTTGCTGAACTAACGGAGCCGCCATTCCCATATCTCCTGCAAGAGGATGAGATGGAATATATGGGTCTGGGTTCTTGGGAAGGGTTGCAGGAGGTTGCCGTTCGGGTGCAACGGTTTGCTCTCGCGCCGTGTATCCTCCCAGGGGCGTGGATGATACTATTAGATTGCGCGTGGGTTCATTAGGCGGTTGCACTTCGCCCATTGGGTATCTCGAGTGTCTGCAAAGTGTAATGTACTAGTTAGACAAATACACGTCCTGCGGAATGGCCGGATCGAGCAATATCTATAAAGAAGTTGATTGAAAAGAGAAAGGAAGAAGAAGAAAAAAAATGTAAGACCAAAAGGTCAATTAGTACATACCGGCGGCTGGGAAAAGAAGGAAAAAAGAAAAAAGGAAGAGTTAGAGCACAGACACGAAATGGGAGAAGTGAAAAACAAAAAAAAAGAAAAAAGAAAAGAAAGAAAGAAAGAAAACTTAAGAACACGGGAATAGGACTAAAGAGGGGAAAATAGAAGAAAATAAGTTACCGGTGATGGTGATCAAGGCGGGTGATATGGGTAGGTATTGTAATATTATCTTGGTAGAAAAATGGGTAAAATAAGAGGATGAGGAGATATTCGGCCCACGTACCGAGCCTACTTGACACAAAAAGCTTCTCGCAATGTATATTCCGCGTTCCTATTACAACGGCGGGAGTTCGGGGGTTGTATGAATGGCAATCTTTGTGATAGCACCCCGCAGTCAACTGAGCGCTGTTGAATTTGAACCTGTTCCCCACTGGCGAGCACTAATAGATCCAGATACAGTTTCCCTTTTAAGCCAGTTGGCCGAGTTGAGCTGTGGGGCGGAAAGGAAGAGGCACAAAGGGATATGTCTCAAGAGGCATCAACAGAATACTAAGACAAGACCATCTTATTTTTGGGGGTGATAGCAAATTCTGGTATGATACTCACTTTTTTCTCTATCCTTCTTTCCTTCCTTTTTTCCTCGCCTCTTTTCGAAATATTCTGTTCAGGAATTTTACCTTCCGCCCGTAGCAACAAGGTTGAGAATCTCAGAGCAGAGCTAGGATTGAAGGGAGAAGTTTTGACTAGATCTTGTTTAGGAAAGTGTGGGGGTAATATATCTGAATAAAGTGTTTGGGGAGTAATGGTAGAGGATCAGAGGTGTGCGAAAGGACAAGCGAGAGAAAAGAAGAAAATAATAGACAGGTGAGGTCCGGGTAGGTTCTGTGGGGGGGCTCTGGGAGAGAGGCAGCGGGAAATTCTGGAGAGGATCTAGGGACCTGCTCCGGGAGCACTCGAAACTTGGTAAGAGTCCCCGAAGGCAATTTTAGGAACTTTGGAGCCTCCACGCAGCCGCGTCACGGGGGCAGGGGCGTGGTGGGATTGAGTGATGGGGGGGAGATACTAAGGATTATCCGCAGTGGCGAAACCGAAGCCCAAGTGCCCGGTTGGATGGGGGAGAGCGGGAAGAGGGGAGGTGGTACGAACTTTGTAGGGAATCTCTCAGACAATCAGGTACAGTATCATATCTATGGGGAGGGGGAAATGAAAAAAATGAAAGAGAAAAATAAAAAGATATAGCGGAATAATGTGTTGGAAGATATGCGTTTTTGTTTGACACTCGAGCACGAAACAGGTGATGGATGGTAATAATGGCAATGATAACGATAATAAGCTAGCAGCAGCAGCAGTGGTAATAAATGGAGGATCAGGGACAGGAATAGGGTGTGAAGTGAGGTGGAGGAAAGGAAAGAAGCTAGTGGTGATTATAAGGAACAAATCCAGATACTGAGCGCCGCCAGATGATGTGGAGAACAAGCTTCAGATTCAATGAGAGGAAAGAAGTCAACCAGAGTACCGTACCGTACCCCATCAGTGATTGCGAATTCCTTGGTCTCATGGGGTGAGGCTGAAGAGAAAAGAAGAAAAAAATCTGTGTAAAATACCCGTACCAACTCACATACCTGTGATTCGTAACCTGTGTTCAAGAGTTGCAGGGTGCTGAATCGCCATGCCCGGTGGATAAGGAGTGGGAAGGAGAAATAGAGGCAAGGTGACAGTTGAGGACGCCATGATAAGTGAGGGGAGAGAAATAGGGATTGATTGCGCGGCTTGCCCTGTACCCCCAATGGGCAAATAACTTCTCATTACGATAGAGTTGGGGGTTAGTTTTCAGGTGTGGTAGAGAGGTGCTGGAGTTGAGAATGTGTCAGGGAGATCCAGATCTGGGCGCACGGAGCAGGTGTATGTCTAGCGAAGGTTCTTGGGTATGATATGTATGGCAGGCTTACTCGCTTGCTCTACAAGAAACAGGATGGAAAGGCGGCGTGGTGGAAGGAGATAGGGCACAGGCGGGCCAAAAGCAACTCAAATAAAAGTGTTAGGGTAGAATACCGATAGCGGTATCATGACATTCTCTAACTTTGAGGTGCTCCAAGAATGGTCTAACCCAGAAGCGGGAATCGAGGATGTGGCGAGTGAACACAGAGCGCTAGGGCCCCCTGAATTCCCGCCGCCGAGGTTGGTTGGGCTGCTGTGGACCCGCTGTGCTGCAGGTGTGGAAGGCGTCAACGACGGGGAACCAAGGAAAATCTCTCGGTTTTGGTGTCGTGTACTGTACTGCGCTGCCTTTGGTCTGGTTGATCAACAGTCACAACGATTGAAGGGGGGTCTGATATCGGACTTGTGGTCCGCTTTATGGTATTCATGTTAGGGTGGGAAGGGGTAGGGGGGGTGAGAAAAGGTACGAGAAGAGAGGAAACGGGGGGGGAATGAAAGAATAAAAATAAAAAAAATCTCCGTCTCCATCTTTACCGTGGTTCGTCCGGGAGCAGAATGCAGTGTCAGATGGTTTATCGTGATCACTATAATGGCCAACCTAACAATCGTGGAACCAGGTCGTTCCTGCACAATAACCCCCCTGCTGAAGAACTCCAAGGAGCTACTCGACAATCTATGGGCCGCAAAAGTGCCTGCTCACCGCATAGGTTTTGCTACCATAGCCGTACCCCATCCTTCTTCAGAGAAAGTACAGCCCATAGTCTACCGGTGCCAGTGCTCCATCTCTCTCCTCGGATACCGCATATCCCTGTGGAGCGTGAGGCTGGCTGAATCTCCAGAGGTGGCGTTTCCCGCCGAAAGGGAAGAACCCACGCGCACAGTACCCACGCATTGAGCCGAGCAGATCCCAAAAACCCAGTCTGAGCCCCTGCATGAAGTCGTACTCAAGTACTGTTACTGTACAAGTAGGGGATACCGTGCATGCTTATGTATCAATCGAAAATTGATAGCACCATCCGAACACATCCCATTGGGGTAGCTTAGGAGCAGCAGAGCACAGTACTTGTACGCCGTGGGACATGACGGACAGAAAGAAAGAGGGGGTATCCTTGTGCGATAAAATTATGAAAGGTGATATCGAATATCATAGGTCCACCGTACTGCAGTGAAGGGAGAGAGGGAGAAGGGAGTCCATTGAAAAGCATCGGTAGGCTAGGCTAGGCTGCACAAGGCAACACCATACAGGTACTAAGCTTTAGTTCTCCCGCCCCTCCCCTTTCAAAGTACTCGAGTATGGATCGTGAGACCTTAATCAGCTAAAGATCCGATGAGCCCGATTCCATTTGACACAATTACGATCACGGTACGATACATAGCCCAACCTCCAACCCCTCTGAAAAAGCATCAGCGGTGGAGATTCTTCCGGAGAAGCCACCTCCGGAATTCGTAAAACATGAACCCAGGGAGGAAGGGAGAGAGAGGAGAAACATTATCCATCAGAAAACGCCCCCAGATCGGGGCAAGTTCCGGAAGCACAATGTCATCAAAAGTCTATACCCCAAGGAAAAAAAGAGAGATTCTTCCAGAAGACGTATACCGACCAACCAACCGAACAAGTATTCCAGGATCCTTCTCTCCCCCTTTTTTTTCTTCTTCTTCTTTTCCTATTCCTAGGAATTTCTTTCCTGGTGATCAGCCATTGAACTGCTGTAGTAATTCCACCGCCGCCGCGTACTGGTGCTGAAATGATGCCCATTGGTACGGACCCCACTCAAGTAAGAATTTCATTGTGGAAGCGAGGACCTCCGGAAACCGGGAAAATCCCGAATGAAGGGGGAAAGGAGTAGTCTGCCCGAACGAAACGCATCGGAATAAAAGCTAACAAATTTTGGTGAAAAAAAAGGGAAAATTCTTCCTCGCAAAGGACTGGGTTCTTGTGCAAGTGCTGTGCGTCAGGTAAAAAAGGAATCAAACACCTAACTTGCCAATTCTGCTGCTGCTAAGAGAGGACCCGCGATAATCCGTCTCGCAAAATATGACACTGCAAGAGAAATAGAAAGGAACAGAATTCTTCCCAGCGTGAGGAGCGTGGAAATAGATAGACTATTATCCTCATCGAATTGACTCGCCCATCCTACGATATCTGCGGTACTCGAGTACAGTACTGTATACACATCGCCAACACTATTTAAAATGCTACGGTTCAGTTATTTATTGAATGAAATACGGTACCGCCTCACCAATCAAAGAGTATGATCTACTCACAGGTGCTACTACGGCACTTACGCGGTACAATATAAGGAGCGGTACCTCACAGTACTCGAGCGCTGTACCGGCACCTAAATACACCTCCCGCCCATGTCCGCATCACATCCTGAATGAGATCCACACCGCCCATCCAGGGATGGTCTGGTGTGCTGCCGGTACTGCCATAAGGTCAAAAATCTTTTACTTGTTTTTATCATCAGCGGACCATGAGAGCAAGCAGGAAGGTAGGGTACCGGTCTTACCCTTCCTTCTTTCCTCGAGAAAAGTTTCAAATCCTTGAAATCCCATTAAGGAGCCAACATGGGAATCCTGATTTTTCTTCTCTTTTTCCTTGCTACCATGCCAATCCATGACAGGAGTGGGCGTTGGACTGTACGTACCACATTTAGTCGGCGGGTAGCTGGCCGGGTAACCAAAGCTTGAATTTACCTACGGCACCGTAGTTGACTCAACTTGCGGTGTCATAACAGTCCCGTAGAGTGAGTATCATAGAAAGCCTGCTTCGTGGCGGGTGGCGAATGGTATCATAGCTGCGAGGGAGGGGGAAAGGGATTGCTCGAGGCTTAGGTTAGGTTTGGGGAGGAAGAGGGGTGGGGAGGAGGTGTGGGATTCGGAGGGAGCAACGAGTGAGGGAGTAAATGCGTTACAGATATGTGCCGGAAGGTTAACACTCTCGTTATTGTATGCACGGTAGAGTAGACCAAGTTATCGGATGTGTGCCAGTGGAATCCCTCGGGATAGGAACGAGAGATACGAAACGGGAATCTTGGAATAGGGAGTTGGTGCCCTTGAGATCTACGGGGCCTTGCTTTTTTTTCCTTTTCTTTTCTTTTTCTTGTTTTTCCTTCTACATTCAGCACTCCCCCCCCCCTGCGCTTTGCTACTTCATCATGTTCAATTTTCAGTACGAGTATTTTCGTTCTTTCCCTCTTGGTACCATCTCCGCTGTGCAGTAGGGTACAGTAGCGGTAAGTTACAGGTATGCACTTGAACCGGAATTCCGAGGAACTTGAAGCAGGAGGATCTACACACACCAAAGTCCTTGAACCAAAAAGCTTGCATAAACGTTTTCCAAGCCCGGGGCTGAATGCCTCGAATGTGAGTTTTGCGCTTGTGATAAAGTTAGGGATAAGGCTAAAGAGAGTGTGCTGGTTATTGTGGGCGCTACGAGTGAGTGAGTGGGCAGGTGATCAATTCGTCGTCGTCGTCAGCAGAGATTCCCGAGCTATCATGTCTGAGTGGGGAAAAAAGCAATGTTAAAGAGAGGCCTTTGAACCCCCGCTCCCGATCTGGTCGGAATTTCTTTCCAGATCGAATGGGGTTTTGCTGTCCTGAATACCGGCACCGGGTATCGTGGGCCATCAAATCAAAGGCCCGGCGATCTAGCTACCAGTATGGTAGTCAGCCCCTTGGATTCATTGCCATATCTGAGGGTGAAAAGCGAGGAGAACCGATCGGGTCATGTCTAGCGTTTGATGCGCGGTAAATTATGTGCCTATCAAACAGGTTTCCCATCTTAAACTCGCAGTTGGCAACAGGGCATGTGAGCGTCGATGTCATATATTTAACCAGGGCCTGGCGTGCTACCATAGATTTGCTCGGTAAATAAGCGAAATCCTGGAAGACTGTGGCAAATGGATAAGCTTAACTTGATCCCTTTTTTGTTTCCTTTTTTTCCTCTCCCAGCTTCCCGCTATGGGCGTCGGGGGGGGGGGAATGAGAAGAAGAAAAAAGGGAAAGAGGTGGCAATTTCTTGGACGCCCCCCTTGGGAACAACCAACCGAGACGCTTTCTCAACGCCTCATTGGTCGGGTCTGCTCTCGATAGCCGCGTGGCCAGTATCGGTACGACTCCTTTCTTACTTGGAAGAGAAAGGCCATTACTCGAGTACTCAAGTTCCGATATGCTGTGAGTATTATCCTTTTCGTATGGGTCACGGCAAACCACGGGTTTCAATGGTGGGGCTAAAAGGTCGACTTCTCTTGTGGGAGGGGGAAAGGATCGTAATGCAGGGTGAGGCTGACGCCCAATGAGCCACGAATAGCCCTTACGGTGGTGGCGATGGCGGGAGATCTCGGTACGGTAACCCGAGCCTCTTATGATGTCTTGAGAACTCTGGTCTCGGCAATGCGTGCTTATTGGTGTGCCTGACCGCAACTCCGAATCCCTGACTGCCAGGCTTGGGAGGCCTTGAACACAAGCTACGGTACCGTACTGTACTGTACACGTATGGTAATTTGCGGCAACAATCGTCTCAACCGTTGTGTGTGGCGTCGGGAGCCTTGCTCGAGTGTGCCGCGACCCAGAAAGTCAATCGCCAGATAACCGCTCATTGATGGGTGTGCTCGAGTACCGGTACTCGAGTAGATCTTTTCGCTATCATAACTTGGCGGCGACCACGCTATCAAGCTGGAAATATATCTGCCGCGTCAGTTGCGGCTGAGAAGGAATAAGAATAATGGGAATACTCGAGTATTGAAGGCACAGAACATCTTATGCTGCCTCCGGCATAGACAACCGGCGCGAGAGACGAAGCGAGGAGAGAGAGACATACCAAGTGCTAGCATTGTACTCGTACTGTACTGAGTACGTAAAAGCTGTCATAACCAACATACCGGTATTATCCTTTCGGTACCGAGCCCCCCACCTCCGACACTTCATACGGGATCAGCAATGCTTTGTGTTTGAAACGTCACCATCCCCGTCCGAAGATTATCGTTTTGGTAAGGCTTGACACTTTTCAGCTGAAAGTGGGTTCGGAGATGAGTTCACCTCTAGGGCTTGACATTTGTTAATCACTACCCAACTGAGACGGCAGGCTGTGGGTACCGAACAGCACAGTTGCGAGTACTCGTACTATACAGTAGGTACTATAGTACTCTACGTGCTAGGCCTGGTTGGGCGATGACAACGGTATGTGCCCCAACTACAGTTTACACGTACTGCACGCAATCCTTATACCACAACTGTCGAAAATTTTCTGTGCCTATATTCTCCTCGGAGGATTCGAAAGCTATGGCGAGTAATCTACAAGGTGCTCCTTTTTGCACCCTCAGCTCGCCGTCGTCTCGGCCCTTCACAATTCTCACTCTGTGATACGTTTGCTTTAGCCGTGGTATAGGTAGCCGACATTGAGTGAGTGAGAATAAATGAACCAGTGATTTTTTTTGTTTGGCAGAAATGAAAAAAAAGAGCAATGATAGATCAAAGGGAATTAGATGGGGCCACTGTTGAAATTGAGTCCCTTCTCTTCCTCGTGCTGGTTGGGGTATATTGGTAGTCATCGGGATTTCACCTATCATACTTGATATCATGACACTGGTTATGTGTCGGTTTGGTGAATCACCTAGGAATACTTAGCAATGGAGCTACTGATGCTCTGCTGGGGATTTTTTAGGTAGGGCTGCTCTCGCAAGTTAGGTGGCGATTTATTTACTTTTTGCAGGTGCTTTTATATCCAACACAGGTGATTGCAGGCTAGCTGCATGATAGGGGGCGAAATCAGCATCGAGAATTGAACATCTGCTTTCATAGAATACGCTTCTGTGGCTGGTACCGGTACAGGGATGTTGGTACGGCCTTTCGAAGTGCATACCGGGTATAACGAGAAGTTTGGTTTGATGGCTGAAGTCTTCTGGCTCGAAAGCGAGAAGCAAAAACACTTTGTATGGCCGTATATGCTTTTTCGTTCGTCTTATATCCAAGGCTCTCAATCAAAGCATGTGGACTTGGCTCTAGGGACCGTTCGTTACTGCTGTCCGCTGGGTGTCAAACGAGATATTTTCCCGGCGAGTTTGCAACGGCGCAGCTAACGGGCGAAATTTGGGTGCTGTGTGCCGTCATCTATGGCCAGTCTCGTGCGCGGCGTGTTTGCGTTCATCGAACATCTCCCCTCCGCTCCGGGCACATCGCCTTTTACCTACAGCATCGGTCTATTATCCTCTAGCTTCCGTGCGGGAGTCACTCTCCGGTATTTCGTTTCTTTTTTCTTTATTTTTGCTGAGCTGTTTTCCCGCGGTTTGGCCAGTCTCCTTGGTGGAGCCCCGTGGATGCACTTTATGGGGAATGGTTTTTTTTCTTTTCCCTCTCCCTGATATTGGATCCCTCAAGACGAGTATCTTTCCTTTTTCCTTCCCCTCTGTTCCTCCCCTACTGGCTTGCATACCGGTATTTGCTGACGCTTTTGATCGACCATCGTGGCAATGAAGCCGGGTCGATGCTCAGGGTCAACCCCTTTAGCCCCGGTCGGCATCTTCGGTCCTGAACTTTGACATGCAGCGGGCCCTTCGTAAATATGACTCATAATGAGTTTGAATTTCTACTTTTGTTAAATTCTGGTGGCCTTCGGTATGTCTACTCGGCGATCTCCCTCCATTCGGGTATTTTCTTTCGCAACTTGGATCGAAGGTTCTACAAATGTTACACGATGGTAAAAGTATGGCTTCCCTACCACCCCTCAGCGGCTGCCAGTTTTGTGTGGGCTATCGGGGAAGCTTACAACCGGTCATGCAGGCGGGTCTGAATATCCCTCACTCGTACCCTCGCCCTCAACCTCGTTCTCTGGAGGGGGCCCATGGCCTGGGAAATTCTGGTTGGTTCTGTTGAGTATTAACCTGCATTTCCCCCTCAGGTTATGTTGCCTCGCTTGTGTGGGGGGAGAATGTGTCCAACCGGTAGCGCTACCTGCAGGCTTCTATTGCGCTGTCACACTTGTTCCAGCTTCGGTGCGCTGCCCTTGGTCCAACCTGCGAGGGAAGTCAGCGATGCTACGGCTGGGGCATTTCGTTATATATCCGCATGAAGGTATCCAGTAGGGGTTCGATATTTGGTTGGTTCTTTTTGCTGTATGGGGGTAGGCTTGAACCGACATTTGGAGTCGTGTAGGCTATCTACCCCACCATTCGAGCAGTGGCTATTGAGTCAACGTGGGCTCCCCGGCCATGGCCTGCCTACATAACAAAGTTTATTCGTAAGCAGAGCGTCGGAGGCATGGCATGCTTGTCCTGGCCCCTGGTGTGGTGATGTCTAGTATGCAAGGTCTAAATAGATGTTTGGGTGTGGAGACATGTAACTTGGCATTTAGCTCGATTGGCTTACTATAACGACTCAGTTCACCAGCGCATGCAAGTCAGTATAACTGCAGGAGGGTTTGGGTTTGAGGATTCAAGGATAGCGCATTCACGGCCCATCAATCACCGGAAGATTTGCCACTATCGAGATTCGATGCGAAATTCTATTGGAGCTATATATAAATGAAGCGCTAGGGTATTAAACTTCCCCCCTTTTCTTTTCTTTTCTTTTCTTTTAACGGAAAAATTCGGCAGATGCACATTTCCTCTCTTAAGAATATTCTTCTAATTCTTCTACTGAGTTGCTATAATATTTCGTCTTTTGCTCCTTGTCAGCGGCCTGGGGTACCTCATCACATCGAGTTTGTACGGGCTACAGACTCTAGAGACGATCTTGTTCCAACCCTCCTCTTATGAACCTTGCGAAGTCCTTCTGTTTCGCGATACAAGGGGTATTTTTTTAAAGTTCCTTTTGCGCAGAGAGAACGAGGATAGAAAATTTCCCTGCAAGAGATTATCTAATTTTCTTACGGGTCAATACTCACCAGCTCTCGTATCTAGGAATTTTGAACCATCTTAAAGTATCAAATTACGAGGATAAGCAAAAAGTGAGGGATATAGCACAGCTTGCATGCGTATTCGCACTTTTCATCTTTATTCTTACCCCTTCTATCGATCTCACTTCAGATCGATGGGCATGCAACTCACATTTCACGGCGCAAACGCGGCAACTCAAAAGCTGAGCTAAATTGTCCCGGTATTAGCCGTGGGTCGCTGGGTAGTGCTTGGGCGTACTTGTGAAAATAGGGTTTCCAGATGGATACATGTAGAACCGCAAGGCCCGAACCGATACAGTGCTGGCAAGTGCCAGTAAACGAAGACAATCCTACTACAGCCCGGAGGATCAATTGGAACCAGGTTCTCTTTCTTTTTGGAATGTGGGCTTCCGAGTGCCGCCTTGAATCTATCTGCCGTATGCTGACTTGCCAAGGTACGCATATCGATGATTTGGTTGTAGTGCGCTGCGCCAGCATCGGCAGTGTGAAGGGGGATTGCTCAACGGTAATTGGCTCTGAAAATCACCGTATATATATCCGCGCTCATACAAGCCACTCCGTGATTGTCTTGCGGAGTGAGGGAGTATGTGGAATTCAGGGAGTCCGGCTCAGAGTGAGGTAGTTACGGTTGGAGTGATGGGGTAGAAGTGTGTTGTGGGATTGTCGTGTACTGTGAGTTAGGGAAGGAAATTGCCCGGGGGTATCATGCGGGGGTTTTGGTAATTTACTGTGCGCATGGCTTTGTATTGATTTGCTTTCTTTGGGTTGGTTTAGTTGGGGTAGTGACTGGTGGTAGTCGATAAGAAGATGTGCAGTTCATCATTCCTTCCTTCCATTGTTAGCTCATCGCAGGTCATCCTCGAGCGTGTGCATTTGAAAAGAACCAGTTATTCGGGACCCCAGTTGCACACTGCGCCCAAATCTACACATGATAGCATGGATACCAAAAACGAATTCCATTCGGAAAAAGCGAGAAGCAGGAATTGGGAAATGCATCATGAGCACTCACTCGATGATTGGTTTCGAAGCTTACTACGGCAACCAGTATCTCTATCCACAGCACGACGAAAAACTCTCGGAATCCAGGAGAAGTAAGTAAGTGCATAGAACACCCGCCCCCACAAATCCTTACCGCGCGGGATCCCGTGGCGTCCTAATCGGCGTATGCCAACGTAACTTGAGGGACAGGGAATATCCTGATCGACTGGACCAGCCAAAGGAAAACAACGAGCGAACTCGGGCAACGCAGTCACCCACCGGGAAGCATACCTCGGTCACCGCATTCATACATACCAATACCAGCTCCATAATATTATAATGATAGACAACAAAATCCCAGTACAAGGGGTTTGTCTCGTGAAAACAAGAAAAACACCGGATCCTGGCGGTGGATTTGTGGATGTAGAGGTTTTTTTTTTTTTTTTTTGGGGGGGGGGGGGTGGAAGCTAGTGATATTCCATAATAATATATTATTATAGACTATACCTCTATCGCTGCCGCTGGAGTGGTTGATTGTGAGGTTTCACGCTGGGTACTCCGTTGAGCTCGAGTCCCCTGCAAGGGGTAGTAGGTTCAGCGGGGGGGGGGAGACAACACTCTTTCACGTTGGGGTGGGAAGCAGTTGGAGAGAGCCAAAGTGCGAAAGTCCGGAAAGATCTAGTACGGCTATAATAAGATATGGCGTTTTTATTTATTGCCCTTATTTGGGCGGATCGTATCATACTAGCGCCCGTCGCTTTCTCACCGGTTAATGTGGTAATCGAGGGAAAAAGGCTGTCGTATCTTGGTATCACATTGATAGTGAGAAAGGGTTTTGCCTCGGGATGTAAATGGGTGGGTGAATGGCGGAGGATAAGATGGGTGTGGTGAATAGAAAGGAGGAAGGAAAAATAGACTAAACTGTGAATCGTGCACCGTAAACTCTTCTCCGTTGACTCTTGCGGTCCGCTTGCTCTCAAATGTACCGTAAAGTGCGTGTGTGTCGATATATGATTTATGATATGTCTGTATATGAGAAACTTCTATCTATCTAATTGATAGACATGGATTCGCTTAACTTAATAGGCATATGGATGGAGAAAAGGGGGGTATAGGAAGGCATCAATGGACCACGGATATGATAATATTATATACAAAATCGATTTAGAAGAAAACTAAATAATACGATATCAAAAAACATGAACGAGAGCAGGGTGATCTGAGAGCACAAATGGGATCACGGGACACTCTTAGCCAATGACCTGAAGGTTTGGCGCATGCTGTGGCTTGCCAACTCGCAGACAAAGGGTCGTCTGCGGCGGGCTTAGGATTGTGCCGCGTTAAATTCATTCTCCCGTGAGGAGGGTACATCTGAGGGAGGAAGGAAGAAGTGTTGGGTTTACTATTGGATACCAAAACCTGCGGGCCCTATTGGAAAAGTGTTTAGGTGGCAGTGAAGAACTATGTTAATTACAGAATTGCAGCATAGCTGCCTATCTGGGAATCAAGTGGCCCATTTCTTCAGCAACGCTGCAATTCTCGTGTGCCTATTCTTGGCAGCACACTGGAGCGCTGTCCGGCCCTTCTTATCTGCTTTGTTGGGATTAACATCGTTCTGTTCTAGTAGTATCATCAAGACCCCTTATGCCCGTTCTTCGCCGCCCACGAGAGTGGTGTTCGACCATATCCGGTGTCAACTGTGTTGGGATCAACGTCATCCCGATTGGTCAGTATCCTCACGACCCCCTCATGTCCCCTTCTAACAGCCCAGTCAACTGCTGTATTGCCCCTGAAATCAGTTGCCTGCACGTCCCATTTATCCGTCTCTTGTAAAGAAGCTGTTACCTCCACGCATCCGAGGTATGCAGCGCCATGAAGCCCTGTAAATTCTTTAGGTGTCTATTCCTAATCAAAAGGTCGGTCCAATTTGCACATGCCATGCGATAATAGCATCTTCAAAGATATGTGCTTATCGTATCCATCGAGCAGTCTCAATGCAAGTGTTTTCACACTTTCAGTCGTTTCTCGTCTAGCATAGGTACCCCAGTGACAAGAGGCATATCGGGCAAAAGGGATTGTTGGTGGGACTGAACAAAGAGTAGGCGAAATGGCCCTGACCTACTGGAAATCGAGGTAGGTCAAACAGACCCATCGCAATCATCGAGCAGGGCCTAAGGAACAAGTTGGGATTATGGGAGAGGTGCTCTTGCAGAGTGTAGTGAACAAGACGGACTGTTGATGAGGACTCTTTGACTGTGACGAGCCCAGAGAGCATGCTAGTAGCGTTTCTATCGCAGGGATATTCTGAATGTTCAAGCCAGCGGATCCTTCCTCTACCCCTAGAACGTGGCATATCTCGTCAACATGTAATGCTCGCCCCGAATGTGATATCCATGCCAAGCTTTGATCTGCTTCCTTGCTGCGCCTTAATTCGTGATAAGGTTGCCGAGTAAGCATCACCCAGACCTTCCCCTTTGATCATCTCATCAAGCTTTTTTCTTCTCTCGTGGAGAGTGACCTCGCCGAGGATCGCGTCGATGTTTGGGTGGGGCAAGAAGGAACCTGGACATCACCATTTGTGAGTAATAGCCCAGGTTTGTATTGGGAATGTACTTGATATTCTTACTTACATTTCTGAGTTCTTCTCTGGAACCATGCTCATGATATCCGCATGAAATTCATCGTCCATTGCATTGGGATCTGTGTCGCTGTCCAGCCTCATCTCTAGATAATTCCTAATATCATCCTGAATAGGGATAACAGGTATCCTAACCGCCTTGCTATAACATTTCACAACCTCGTCGTCAATATGGTGCCTCCCAGTATGGAATATTCGAACGTTTGGTGATACCCGAACAACTTCTTGTAGTGACTCGAGGACCTCCCGTCGGTGCTTCGGAGCGGACTCGTCTAACGCGTCGATGCACACAAACACCCGTGACAGTGGTGTGATAGCCTCCTTTAGAATTTCTACCATATCGGGAAGTCGGAGGTCTCGGCCGCCAAACTCTTGCTTATCCTTCCGAAAAGCCTCCCGTATACCATCTGGGATTCCTCCCCTGCTGAAAAGTTGCTTGAGAATGGCACCCATCATGCTTGTGGTGGGCCGCTCCTTCTGGGCAAGGGAATCGCAGTAGAATCCCACGACAGCAGTGTCTTTCACCCTAGCCTGGTCGCACAGGTTGTCAATCACCAGGGAGCTGTTATTTCCTGATCGTCAGTGACATCCGCATCGCCTTTGTCCAGACAAGACGACCCCCTACCTGAGAAATGTTTTCCCTACTCCTGGATTCCCGTAACAGAACATCACTGGCTCAATGGAACTACCTTCTTCTTCCTCGCTCCATTTTCGGAACTCGTTGGTTTCCAGAACCTAGTTTCCCACGCCATCGAGTCGGTCGGTTCGCACACCTTGGTGCCGTTGCTGTGGTTCGAGCGGCGATAGCCACTGCATAATTTGACGCCCCTCGGCGTCTGTGTCTGCAATGAAGTTGACTATTGAACGAGTTGATATTACCGGTGACCTGCTGGTGCCCTGACGACATCTTCGATAGTTCTATTATCAGAATTCATCTTTTTTGAGATAGAGGTAAAGAGGGATCTTGTGCAATGTGAATGTGATTTCTTTCGGAGTTCGAGGGGATTCCAGGACTTGAAGGGGGAGGGTGGTGATGTGCTCGTGCACTTGTATACCTGCAAGGCTCTGGCGTTGCACAGGTACGCACTGGCCCAATTACTATCCCTTAGTCCGTCGTGTGCTGCGGCTGGTTGATCGAGTGCTACGGTCCCGTAGTCCGCCGACTTGGCTTAGTCTAAATACAGTAAGTCAAAACACCAAAACAAAACATCTGCCTAACGCCCTCCACAGCACCTCTAGTACCGTACCGGTATGGTACGAGTACAGGTAAGAAGTACTCGGGTCAGGGTGTAAATGATGGGACGGACGGGGGTCGGAAAATGTATGTATCTCCATACATTTTCCGACCCCCGTCCGTCCCATCATTTACACCCTGACCCGAGTACCTTATTCGAAAACGGGGTTTGCAGAATATATGGCAGAAAGTCCGTACATGTATGAGGGCACAGACAAAGTCATGACTCTTATTTTCCAATACCCCGTAAAATCTTGTGAAATCCACTATCTTCGGCCTATATAATCTTCGTGACTAGGCCTTGAGCAGTATAGTATTAACTGAGGAGAACAGCTTAGCGCTAGTACGTTCAAATAACATTTTTAACCGAGTTTTATCTGGATATCGTAATAAAACGCCATAAGCTAACTCTTTATGGCCAGGAACAAGCATTTTTCGGGGCTTTGATCTTGACGCACTTGTGAGGCCTCCCTCTTTCACTTCAGCGTTCCTCGCCAATTTAGTCTACGCTATATCCCCGCGAGCACCAACCAACTCACCACTCCCCCCACCGCACCACCCCCTCGCGGCTCCGGAAGTCTCAACTACCAGGCTCGAGCTCAACAGAGCCCCCAGTGCGAAATCCATCACCCACTCCAACAGTTAGCCATAACGCCCCCGACAGCGATACCAGTACTCGTATCTCCACTCCAAGAATGGCACCGCTTTTGGAATAGTACCCCCGAACATATAAAAAGTATAGTATTCTAGCTGCTTGAAAGACTGCGCCAGCGGCGTAACATGCCAATACCCTATCCGAGTGATTATATCATAATCGCTAATTATGATAACAGCTCTTACGATACCTGAAATTAGATGTGTTCTTCGCTGGCCTCAAAATTGAGCTGACATCGACCAAACCGAATTATGGGACTACCTGAATGATGGATATGTAATCTCAGCAGATAGTCGGAAGATATTTTGGTGGTTAGCCGGAGCGGTCATGGCCGTAGTTGTCTGTCTTTTCCTGTTATGTGGGTTTACCCTGATGTGTGAGAACCTTCTCTTCCTGTATTTAAGCAGGAGCAAATCGGTCATGGACCACCTGCCGAACACATTCACTCTCTCCTCAACACAAGTGTTTTTCCTCCTCACGATACGAAGAACCGCTGCATACGTTTGCTATCACTGAAGGATTGTGTGGTGCAGTTAGAAAATAAAGTAGCGTTGAAGCCATTTGGTCTTGGGGTTGGAAAATATCACTACCAAGGTTCGTGATATTTATTATCACCACTACCGGTATGGTGGCGGTGGAGGATGCATCCGATTGGAAAGTAGCAAAAACACAATACTTCTTGTAGGCCGGCGAGGGCTATTCCAAAAGAGGTGCCCATTCGTAGCACGGAGACACAAGCAGAGTGCGTATAGAACTTCACGAGTCTTATCGCGAGCGAAACTCGACATTCACAAATACATTGCTGCCCACGTGGTGTTCGCACGAGACTATTTCCGCGTAACAGGATGTATTATCGCATGATACTGAGCCGTGCCTTTTGCCGGGGTTCGTTTTGCTTGGGTTCCTGCGCTGGGGCAAAGGATGGCCCGGCCGACTAGGATATCCCTACCCGTTGAGCCTGTTGTGTCGTTTAAAGGCCGATGGGATACCGCGAAGTAGGGCCTATGGGATTGTTCTGCGCACTTACTTCTCCTGAATTCCGAGTGCCTGCACCATGCCTTGGATAGCGATTAGTTTCCGTACTGTCCCGTGGCGCGTATCCTACGATAATATAGAAAAGCTTACCTGCACCTGTTGGAAACGGTACTGATGGAATTGAGGATCTTCACAAGATGAGAGAGAAGAAAAGCGGTCTTGTCGATTGTTTGATGGGACGAGTGGAGATTAGAAGTAGAAGTACAGGAGAAGAATAAAAATACATGGGAAGAAAATTCTTCATGCTAGTATAAGAAGCTGACGTAGGCACTCGTGTCGGATGTCTCCAACAGCACCTATTAGAATATGGCTTCCTAATGCGGGAGAAGAATCTTTTGTCATGGGAAAGACAAAGGCTCAACAAGGGAGGACTTGAGGGGATGTGAGGAACAAAGGAAAACTGTGGAAGTGTAAATGGGAAGACAATGGAAAACACAAGCTGAGAGAGTCTATGGTATAAGGATGTAAAAACGGAAGGAGGGAGATAAAAAAATCAAGCATTCTCTCTCTCCCCCACGAAATATCTCTATAATAATATTACAACGGCACCTATGTACCAATCAGCGAGTGAGCTCTCATGACCCAGTTCTGAATTCCTGCTTCTCATTTCTTCCCGATGGAATTGGCTTTTGAGGATGGTGGAATCCGTGTTAGGTTTGGGTGCACTGTGCATCGTCGTCCCGGATTAGCTGTATCCCCCCCCAAATGCATACACCAGAGAACAGCCTCAGATAGGCTAACATACGGAAGGAAGGAAAGATGAACTACACATCTCCCCATCTACCACTACCACCCTCTACCCCGTCGACCAAACCAACCTAAACAAAGCAAAACAAAATAAGGCCATGTGCACGGGAAATTTCCAAAACCCCTGTACGATACCCCCGGACAATTTCTCTCCCAACTTACACGATACCGGTACACGGTAATCCCAGGACAGGCCACCCTTCCACTACTCCTAACCGTGATCAAGATTCAACCCTCACACTAAGCCGGGCCCCCCGAATTCCACATACATTTGTCTCCGAGTCAAGGGTTGTCACATCTCTGGGATAATCCCACAAAGAGTGTAGTGTTTCCTGCTGCTACGTAGGGGTACGAAGACTGTGCGGACGCGATTGCCCATCGCTAGAATAGGCATTCATTGAGGCAACCTGTTTAAATATTTCAAGTTAAAGCATTATATGCTACCTGATTCCCTTATCACTGCCAATAAAATTATACTGTGCCCTTGAGCCCTTCATGTAGTCCCGCCGCCGTCCAATCTCCTTCACATCAAGCGGATTTGGTGGCCGGAAAGGAAAGCATCTAACACCTTAAAAGAGCCGTTGTCATAACCATGCCCGGCATCATCACTCTTGCAGGATACCAGTATCTCGCACCACCGGCCCGGTCTTTCAAATAGCTCGAACACTACCCGGGTACACCTTTTATTCTATTTATTTATTTATTGGTCTGCGGGCGCTATCGCAAAAGAGGTACCAATTCTTGGCTCGGGGACTCCAGAAATCGCTCGAGCTCCCTCCCACTTCAGGGCCGAGCTGAGCACAGCGAAACTCGTAGTACAGTAATAATAAACTCCGGAAAATAAGCGTCACCCATCTTATACCAGTGTTCCAAAGCGAACTGGATCACAAGTGTTACCTTGTATCTTCCAGTTATTCGCCGAGACAGTGAGCTGTTCAAGATTGGATGGGACCTATAGAATGAGCTTTTTTTGTTGTTTTTTACAATTACTTGACGGCCAAAATCACTTATCATAATGGAGGTATCATACTTGAGTAGTTCTGGCCTACCCTCGCTACTACAAACGGGGAAAACTAAATCTTGGCTGAGACGCACGAGTATCGTAGTCAAAGATGAGCAGCGTATCATATTTCATACTCTTACATTAGTCTTGGCACAATCTCTGACGATTCTGTATCGGAAATGCCATGGCTGGGCGCTGTTTCCGACTTCAACTCTATAATATTGCATGCCGAAGGAACTAGAAATTCTTTAATAACCTGTGAGCACGTGTGGAGATATTTGAAGTAACTTTTTGGATTATTATATCAATTTTTTTTTTTTTTTTTTTTGCTGCTTCAAGATGTGTCGGGTGGAAAGCGTGAAGTAGCGTGGTTTGGGCTGTTAGTCTACCGTACTCGTACATGCCGTTTTGCTCATAATTTTTGACGCCAGCCTTGTAATAGTATTACCTGTATCATATCACACTCAAGAAATATGGCTGAGTAGGGCAATCACTCAATAGCAGGGTTCTAGTATCATATTTATGGTGATCAAGAACGTGCCACACAGAGCCTCATGGTCGAGCTCGGCTCCTGCCTTATCATAAAACTCACCCACCTGGCTAGGCTCCCATAGTATTGTAGGAAAATTATACCTTGTTAACTTCGGACCAATGAATGATACTGTACTCGCAAGTACCCGAAGATCATTTTTTGAAGTTTAAGATAGGTATCAACTTTACTAAAATACCCATCATATTTATTTCCACCCAAGCGTTTAACCGAAGCTGATATGTAGTGTGAGCTGGGGGCCCATCGGGAGCTCTCTTGACAATACCTGTACCACAACAGCCCAGCTCCGTACGAGTAGTTGCTTCTAAGAGACCGGCTAGCCAAGATCTCAGTTTGGAATCATAGCCATTAATTACCAATTAAGGAAGATTACTTTCCAGATCTTATTATTTTCTTAAGTAAGATTTCTCGGCGGCAGCACAGAATAGACCTAAGCGATAAGGATTGGACTAGCACCTACTACCCATGCAACACCAGACAGAGCCTTATGTCACCACCCCCTCCCCCCCTCAAATCCTAGCAATTCCCTCGATTCTCTCTTCGCACACGATCCCTATTGACTTCTCCCCCACAAAAGGAATTCAGATAATAGTCTATAGCGAAGGTGTCGTCAGGGCACCAGCAGGTCAACGGTAACTCCAACCCGCTCGACAATATCATCAACTTCGTCGGAGACAGCCCCCGAGGGGCGTCAAATTATGGATTGGCTACCACCACTTGGATCACAACAACGGCACCAAGGTGTGCAAACCGACCGACCCGGTAGCGTGAGGATACTGCCGAAACGGAACATCAAGCCCGACAAAGCAGATAATTGGGGCCGGACACCGCTCTCGTGGGCTGCCGAGGGCGGCCATGAGGAGGCCGTGGAGGTATTACTTGAACGGAGCGACGTCAACCCTAACGGGGTGGATCAGGAGGGCCAAACACCGCTCTTGCGGGCCGCCAAGAATGGGCGCCAGGGGGTCGTGAGGGTACTCCTGGAGCGGAACGACGTCAACCCCAACAAAGCAGATAGGCAGGGCCGATCACCACTCTCATGGGTTGCTGAGCGTGGGCATGAGGGAATCCTGAGGGCACTGCTGGAACGGAGCGACGTCAACCCTAACAAAGTGGACTGGCAGGGCCAAACACCGCTCTTGCAGGCCGCCCAATATGGGAATGAGGGAGCCATGAAGATACTGCTGGAACGGGGCGACGTCAACCCCAACAAAGTGGATAACCGGAACCGACCACCACTCTTGTGGGCCGCCAGGAATGGGCATGCTGGGATCGTGAGGATGCTGCTGGGGCGAAATGACGTTAATCCAAACATTGCTGATGCCTGGCTTGGTCAAACAACGCTCTTGTGGGCTGCTGAAAACGGGCATGAGGGGGTTGTGAGGATGCTGCTAGCACGAAACGACGTTGACCCCAACAAAGTGGATGGGGGGAGCCAATCACCGCTCTTGTGGGCTGCCGGATGCGGGCATGAGGGGATCGTGAGGATACTACTAGAGCGGGACGACGTGAACCCTAACAAACCGGATTGGCGGGGCCAAACACCGCTCTTGAGGGCCGCCAAGAACGGGCGTGAGGGGATCGTGAGGATACTTCTAGAACGAAACAACGTCAACCCCAACAGAATGGATAAGTGGAACCAATCACCACTATGGTGGGCCGCCGAAAATGGGCATGAGGGGATCGCGGGGATACTGCTGGAGCAGAACGATGTTAATCCCGACACTTTCCACACCACATATGGTCGAACACCCCTCTCGTGGGCTGCTAGCCGGGGGTATGATGGGATCGTGAGGAAGCTATTGGCACGGAATGATGTTAATCCCAACACCGTTGACCGCACATTTGGTCAAACTCCGCTCTCATGGGCCGCCCAGAGTGGGCATGAGGGGGCCGTGAGGATACTGCTGGAACGGAACGACCTTAATCCCAACAAAGCGGATAAGTGGGGCCGAACACCGCTCTCGCGCGCCGCCGAGAATGGGCATGAGGGGGTGGTGAGGATACTACTCGAACGGAACGACCTTAATCCCGACAAAGCGGATAAACGTGGCCGAACACCGCTCACGTGGGCTGCTCTCCGAGGGCGGGAAGGGGTTGTGAGGATACTACAGGAACAGGCGGATTTGATTCCTAGATAGGCAGATAAGCAGCAAGCCCACAATTAACATATCCCTCCCTCGCTGAGCTTTCTGTGCCATCCGAACCCTTTTCCAAAGAGGCCTGCAGGCCCCGACACCCATAGATAAAACTTGATACTCCTCCTCCACCCAGACATACCCTCCCAGCAGGGGAACAAACTTGACCAAGAACAATCCTAAGCCCGCCACAAAGAATCCTTTTAAATCACCCTACCCTCTTTCGCGTTTTTTTGCTATTGTATATCCGGTTTCTGTTTAACAAGCCTTGTGTGAATTCGTAGTCTATTAGTGATTTTCTAAACCGCTTTTCTATATACACCTGTTTGATACACCTTTTGTTTATCATGCCCACTGAGTTAAGCTATTCCATGTCCATCAGTTATTCACATTGCATTTATGTGTATTATTGCATAAGTTAGACAGCAATCGTGCTGTATTATTAAAAGGGTGGGTAGAAGCCTCGCATCCATAAACATAAATTATATATCGAGACGCACGCTGCGCAGTAGACATGAGATCGGGCGGATCGCAGGATCTATCGAAGAGTTTATGGTGCGTGATTCATAGAGTCCGGTCTATTTTTCCTTCTTTCCTACCACCTATCCTCCGCCACTCACCAATTTACCGCATCCCATAGTAAACCTTTCTCCATAAAACACCGAGTCGTGACAGCTTTCCCCCCACTGCCACATTAACCGGCGGGAACTAGCAAGCGCTAGCACGCACAAATAATATTTTTTGCTCTCGCTTCGCCCCAAAACCGCGATAAAAAGCGATATCCTAACACTGTATAGCCGGACCAAATTACTTGCACTCCGAGACCAATCAGCGAGTGAGGGCTCGTGATCCTGTTCGGAATTCTTTCTTCTCGCTTCTTCCCGATGGAACTGGTTTTTTTGAGGGTGGCGGTATCAGTGTTAGATTTGTGGGAGGCACTATGCAGCTATCGTCTTGGATAACTGTTTTTTTTCTAAATGCATGCACCCGAGAACGGCCTCCGATCGCTTAACATACGGAAGGAAGGAAGGGGTGAACTGCACATCTCCCCATCCACCACTGCCATCCACTGCCCCGTCGACTAGACTAACCTAAACAAGGCAAAACGAAACAAAGCCGTGTGCACACAGTAAATTTCCCAAACCCCGCAAGATACCCCTAGACAATTTCTCTCAAACCTTACACAATAAGTTACAGGGAAATCCCACGACGGGCTACCCCTCCATCACTTCTAATCGTAACTAACATTCGTGCTTCACCCGAAGCCAGACTTCCCGAATTCCACATACCGGTATCATACTCGCACCCAGCCAAGGATCGCCATCTCCCCTTTAAATAGCCCCCCATGGACACATAGAAAAGTGCGGTGTCGAAGAGACCATCCAAAGGGGTAAAGACACAGTTATGAAGTAGGGAAATAGACATCGCGGGCCCTGAATGACCCTGTCAAGCAGTACATGTTTCCCGGCTCCCTCACCACCACGGATAAAATTACACCATGTCACGGAGCCCTTCATGTATCTCCAACTGAGCTATTCAATTCCCTCCACATCGTGCGAATTTGGCGGCCAGAAAGGAAAACATGCAATTACTTTCAGGCGTTGTTGCTATATGTGCGATGTGGTCACTCTCATAGGATTCCGATATCTTGCTCTACTAGCACGGTCTTTCAAACAACCCGAACGCCATACTTTTTGTGGGTTCGCGAATGCTGTTCAAAGAAAAAAAAGAGAAAAGGGTGTCAATTCTTGGCTCGGAGGCACGACCAATCACCCAAGCACTCCTACGCTTTAGAGTCGAGTTGAGCAAGCAAGACCCGTGGTATCATACAGGCGATGCCGATAGATGTATTCTTCCATCTTATCTGAGCGCACCGCATCATGAAGGCTCACCAAATCTTTCTTATCGGGCTTCACGTGACCGGTATATCTATCGACGACACTTGTATGATACTCTAGTACCGTACTCGAGTAGGGGATTTCAAAGTTAAAAATGTAGAAAAAACTCATCTTACTTTGGCTTCTTATGTAAGCTTAGCACGGACAGAAACAGTTAATTTACTGTTACTTTACTTTACCACACTGTTGGACTCCTATCCCAGAGGGCGTTGTCTCAATATAAGAGGTGCGGAGAAAGCCTTCATGGTGTATCCAAGACCCCCGGTTTCTCCCGCGCCCTAAGAACAACGCCCCTCTCAGCACTATATCCACAGCGTCTCTAACAATGTAATTGTAATGTTGACGGTAGAAGCCAGGAGAAAGGAAAAGAGATTGTACAAGAAATGGTTCTGTTCAGAAGGATTCACAGAAGCAAATGGAAGGAAAGGAGAGCTGGAAAGCGGGCGAGTGATCGACGGAAAGCGGTGAGCACAGGATAGATATTTCTGGTTGGCGGAAATGGTTAGCTGGGTGTTTCCTTATGGGGGATTGCAGAAAATGGTTTCGTGCTTTGTTTTGGTGGGGGGTTGCGGAAGGGAGAGGCTCATGTGGCGATGAGGGGAATTTTCCTTTGTGCTTTCTATCTAGATTAGTCTTTTCCACTGGTGTGGGGATAGCTGTTGGAGACGTCGTTTTTTCTTGCTTATGATAGATCAATATCATTGAAGTTCTGACCTTTGTGCAGGCCTAGATGTCCGTAACTGCTATGGAACTCTTTTGAAAAATTAAGCAACAATACGCGATTCATGAAGAGCAAAGAAACTTGAAAAAGAGTCCTAAAAAAATATCATAAAAATTTAATATCATCACTAACTCTAGAAATGGCTATCCTCATTCTGTAGCAATAACCTCCCAACTTTGACTCCCTGTTGATGAAACAGGATTTATTCTATATCCGTAAGTTCCATTCCAACCCTCGACACTTTTTTTCCTTCAGTTGCCTTGGTGTATTCAAATATGCTACCCAAAACATCAGGACACGGTTTGGCGGGCAACATAAAGTATGATATGCAATCTCCCGCCTTACTCATTACTGAGAAATCACCCCTTCAGCTCCGAAAACCCCCTGCTCGAGTAAGTTTACTCGTACTCACAAGCGAACAAAAGCTGGTATTGGTAGACTCCAGGTATCCACCACTCGAGTAAATACGGCTGAGTAACTAGCAATCACTCACCAGCGGGGTCTAGTATGATGATCAAGCACGTACCGCACTAAGCCCCACGATAATCTAGTACCACTCGATACAATACCTATCATAAAACCCACCCACTTGGCTAGACTCCCTTGTCAACTTCGGGGCAATGGTGCCTACAAGTTCCAGGGAGATGTGTTCGCACAGGGCAGGTGTTATCCTACTGGTTGCCAACTTTACCAAGATACCCATCTATTCGTAGGCGTGTTCGAATCAAACGGTGAGGATGTTACCCCAGGAGTTTTATAAACAACAGATATAGTACACTGCAGTGCCGCAAACCACGGGCAGCGAGCGCAATACAGGAGAGAAAAAAACACTATTTCCGCCCAAACGTTGGACGCAAGCCAACCAGGTTTTCTTCGCTCTAAGATTCTATCAGAAGATCCAAAGCTAATCAGCGGGGGCTTTCTTGACACTAGCGGTAACGCAGCTCCCCAGTCCTACCAAAGAAGCGAGCCCGTTAAGGTCTCAGCTTGAAATCCGAGTGATTTATTACCAATTGAGGAAGGATACCTTCCAGATCTCGTTATTTTCCTAAGATTTCCTGGAGACAGCACACACAACTGCCTAAGCGATGCTGATTGGACCAGCAAATGCGAATACCTGTGCAACGCCAGGCCTTATCCGTTATCACCCCCCCCCTCCTCAAGCCCTAGCGATTTCCTCGAAATCAGAGAAAAATCACATTCTCATAACATTATATACGATCCCTCTTTACCCCCCCCAAAAAAAAGGAATTCAGATAATAGACTATAACGAAGATGTCGCCAGGGCACCAGCAAGTCACTGGTAATTCCAACACGTTCGGCAATATGGTCAATCCCGTCGCAGACACAGCCCCCGAGGGGTCTCAAATTACGGAGTGGCTACCACCGCTTGAATCGCAGCAACGGGACCAAGGTGTGCGAACTGACCGACCCGATGGCGTGGGGATACTGCAGAAACGGAACGCCATCAACGCCGACAAAGCAGATAAGTGGGGCCAGACACCGCTCGCTTGGGCCGCTCTCGGTGGCCATGAGGAGGTGGTGAGGATGCTACTGGAACGGAGTGACGTCAATTCTGATGGAGCAGATCATGAGGGCCAAACACCGCTCTCCCAGGCCGCCAAGAATGGGCGTGAGGGGACCGTGAGAATACTGCTGGAACGGAACGACGTGAATCCCAACAAAGCGGATCAGCAGGGCCGAACACCGCTCTTGCGGGCCGCTGAGAATGGGCGTCAGGAGATCGTGAGGATACTATTGGAACGGAGTGACGTCGATCCTAACAGGGCTGATCATGGGAGCCGAACATCGCTCTTGCGGGCAGCCAATAATGGGCATAAGGGGGTAGTGAGGATACTGCTGGAAAGGAACGACGTCAACCCCAACAAAGCAGATGGGTGGGGCCGATCACCGCTCTCATGGGCTGCCGGGAATGGGCATAGGCAGGTCGTGAGGATACTGCTGGAACGGAACGACGTCAACCCCAACAAAGCAGATCAGATGGCCCTATCACCGCTCTCACGGGCTGCTGGGAATGGGCATGAGTGGGTCGTGAGGATACTGCTAGAACGGAAAGACGTTAATCCCAACACTGTTAGCACCGGATATCGCCAAAACCTGCTCGTGGAGGCTATCAAGAATGGGCATAAGGGGATCCTGAGGACACTGCTGGAACGGGGCAACGTCAACCCCAATAAAGTGGACTTGGATGGCCTAACACCGCTCTTGTGTGCTCTCCGATTTAGGAATGATTGGGCCGTAAGGATACTACTGGAACGGAACGACGTCAACCCCAACATAGTGGATAACCAGAACCGATCGCCACTACGGTACGCCGCCGAGAGTGGGCATGAGGAGATCTTGGAGATGTTGCTGGCACGGAACGGTGTCGACACCGACGAAACGGATAACCAGAACCGATCACCGCTCTGGTTCGCTGCCGGATGTGGGCGTGAGAGGATCGTGAGGATGCTACTAGAACGGAACGCCAATCCTAACAAACCGGATAAGGATGGCCAAACTCCCCTCTTGCAGGCCGCCAAGAATGGGCATGGGGGCGTTGTGCGGACACTGCTGGAACGGAACAACGTCAACCCTAACAAAGGGAATAAGGGGAACCAATCACCACTATGGTGGGCTACCGAGAATGGGCATGAGGGGATCGTGGGAATGTTGCTCGAACAGAACGATGTTAATCCCGACACTCTCCACACCACATATGGTCGAACACCCCTCTCGTGTGCTGCTAGCCGGGGGTATGACGGGATCGTGAGGAAGCTACTGACACGGAATGATGTTAATCCCAACGCCGTTGACTCCACATTTGGCCAAACGCCGCTCTCGTGGGCCGCTCAGAGCGGGCATGAGGGGGCCGTGAGGATACTGCTGGAACGGAACGACCTTAACCCCAACAAAGCGGATAAGTGGGGCCGAACACCGCTCTCGCGCGCCGCCGAGAATGGGCATGAGGGGGTGGTGAGGATACTGCTTGAACGGAACGACCTTAATCCCGACAAAGCGGATAAGCGTGGCCGAACACCGCTCACGTGGGCTGCTCTCCGAGGGCGTGAAGGGGTTGTGAAGATACTACAGGAACAGGCGAATTTGATTCCTAGATAGGCAGATACGCAGCAAGCCCACAATTAACATACCCCTCCCTCGCTGAGCTTTCCGTTCCATCCGTACCCTTTTCCAAAGAGGTCTGCAGGCCTCGATACCCATGGGTAAAACCTGATACTTCTCCTTCACCCCCCCCTCCCCCCGCAGACGTGCCATCCCAGTAAGGGAACAAACTTGACCAAACACAATCCTAAGCCCGTCTCAGGCAATCCTTTATATGCGGGTTACCAAGTTACGACTAGTGTCAATCCTTCAGGCCATTCGCCTCAGTATCTCCTAATCTCATTTGTGCTTTCAAATCGCCCTACCCTCTTTCGCGTTTTTTTGATGTATTATTATTCGGTTTCTTCAAAACCAATTTTGTATATATCCGTAGTCCATCGGTGCTCTCCTATACCGCCTTTATACATATACACCTCTCCGATATTCCTCCCGTTTGTCACGCTCGTTGAGCTAAACTATTCCACGTCCGTCAATTATTTACTTTGTATTTACTTGCAATGAGAGCGGACGGACCACATGAACCAACCGAGGTAAGAGCTCATGGCGCGCGATTCATAGCGATTTGTCTATTTTTCCTTCTTTCCTTCCACCTATCTTCCGCCACTCGCTCATATACCGCATCCCGAGGTAAGCCTTTTCCCCATCAATACCAAGATATGACAACTTCTCCCCCTCACTTCCACATTAACCGGCGAGAACCAGCAGGCACAGTGCTGTACAATCAAATTAAATTTTATTCCAGTTTTGCCCCATAATCGCAATAAAACGCCACATCCCAACTCTGTACAGCCTGACTAACCCTCCCAGGCTCAGCCCCAACGGGGCACCCAGTGCGAAACCCATCACCCACCCTAACAATTATCCATAACACCCCCGACAAAGATATGATACCAGTATCATACTGTAGAGCACGTATGGAGCTTTGCGTGTCCTATCACATCCAAAACTGGACATTTACAAATACATTGCTACCGACCCGGTGTTCGCGCGAGACTATCTCCGCGCAACCGGATATATTATTGCATGATAGAACTGGTATTGGTACGAATGCGGTACTGGGTTGTGCTTTCTACCAGGGTTTGGGCCCGCGCGCTGGGGTGAAGGATTCTCCGGTCCACTAGGATACCCCTACCCGTTGCGTTGGCTGTGTCGTTTGAAGGTCTATGGGGTCCCGCGCGTTAGGACTAGTGGGGTTGTCCTGTGCACTTACATCTCCTGAATTCCGAGTGCCTGCATCGTGCGATGGATAGCGACCGGTCTCCACACTGCCGTGGCGCGTACCCCACGCTGTACTTCAGGACCAATGAGCGAGTGAGCGATTATGAGCCTGTTCTGAATTTCTGCTTCACATTTTATTCCCCATGGAATTGGCTTTGGAGGCTAGCGGTATTCCTACTTTTTTCTTTTCAAATCCACAAGCCCGAGGATGACTTGCGATGGGTTAATATACGAAAGGAAGGAATGAGGGGTGAACTATACATTTTCCCATTAATTAATACCATCCACCGCCCGGTCGACTAAACCAACCCAAACACAGCAAATCAAGGCAAAGCCATACATACAGGAAACTTCCCAAACCCTTGCGTGATGCCCCCCCCCCCCGGACAATCCCTCTCCCAACTTACACAATACACGGCAATCCCATGACAGGTTGCCATTCCATCACTCCTAACCTTAACTAAAATTCAAACCCCACCCTAAGCCGGATCTCCCAAATTCCTCATATTCGTATCTGCGAGCCAAGGGTTGCCACATCCCTGGGATAGCCCCCGCGGGCCCATAAAAAATGTAGTATTTCCAGCTGCTGGTTACATAGGGGCATGAAGTCTCTGCGGGCACGATTGCCCATCGCTAGAATAGGCATTCATTTCGACAACCTGTCTAAATATCGCAAGTTAAAACATTACATGTTATGGCTATACTAAACCCCTAACTGTGGTCCCTGCTTTCTAAAAGAGCACGTACACCGCCACCACGTAGAGATGAACAAGCATCATGGACCTCGGTAGCAACCTTTTTTTTTCGGCCCTGCCACGGACCAAGTCTGTCACGCTCGAGTAACCGTGCCAAGGTTCCCATCGCTCCGAACGAGGCTGAGTGACCTCCGAAGCAGGTGGCACTTCTATAGGGTGTGCCCAACGGCTCAACGATAGATTGAATACATATGATGATAAAAGTATCATGTCTATTGATTGAAAGCTTCAAAAACCCACAATTGATATCCACCCCCTTTGCCACCATACCTTGACGTTTTTATCAACTATCCCGTACTCTGCTCAAGCGTCTTCGCCAAGAATACCTCCGCAAGCAAAATATTTAGCGAAGGCCGCAGACAAAATATCGACCGCCAGAGGTATTCTCGACAAAGACGAGGGAGTACAAAGTAGCCGAGTAAATCTCCAGTTGGAAAATAACTGGACCACCCTCGCCACCAGTACAAATGGGGAAACCAAATCTTTGTTGAGACACACGGGTCGACCGCTGGTGCCTCGTAATTTAAATACAGTACTACCAAGCACGGCGAATCACTCACTAGCAGAGTCTACGGTATCATACCGTAGGCTACCTTGTCATCTTCGGAGGAATGGTGCCTGTAGGTGCCCAGGATTGTTTTTTGCAGGTTGAGTAAGTAAAATACGGTACCTGTCTATTCGCGAGTGTGTTGGAACGAGTTTTGCGAACAAGAGATATCGCATCCTGCAGCGCCGTATAAACCACAGGCAGAGTATTTTCCACCCAAACTTTTAATGCAAGCTTAACCTTTTTCTTCGCTCCAAGAACTAAAGTTGATCCGCGAGCAGAATCCGTGGTGTGAGCCGGGGCCCATCGGGAGCTTTCCTGACACTACTTGCTCAACCGCCCAGTTCCGTAGTCGCTTCTAAGAGACCAGTTAGCCAAGATTTCGGTTTGAAATCATAGCCAATTATTACCAATTAAGGAAGGGTACTTTCCAGATCTCATTACTCTCCCAATGCTTCGAGGAGGCAATAAGTCAAGTGTCGCACAACAAGCCTCATCTCCCCGCTTTCTTCAGCTGTGTTCAAAGAATTTTACCAACTCCCCCGCACGATACCCGTACAGAGTATTTTACCATTTATACATTCAACCCACACTTTTGACAGAACGCCATGGCCCAGACTGCAAATGTTAATATCGGCGACGGCAATATCAACTCCGGTAACATAACTAGTAGTTTCAACAACACGAACACTTTCAACCAAACCGTCTATAAGTCCGATGAGGATGCGCAGATCATGCGCTGGCTCTCTCCACTCGAGCCAACTACGAGACATCAAAGCGTGCGCACGGAGCGACTCGACGGTATCGGGTATTGGCTTTTGGAAGAAAGCGAGTTTCGGGAATGGAGGAATAATGAGGGTGGAGTTGATAAGGCTGTATTGTTTTGCAGCGGGAATCCGGGAGTGGGCAAGACACATCTGAGGTAAGTGGCGAGGATCCTTTAAAAGAAGAATCGAATATCACTGACGGCTAGAAATACTAGTTCCCTGGTGATCGACAGCCTGTGCGATCATGCAAGGCAGGATGATATCGCCGTTGCAGGACTGTACTGCGACTACCTTTCTCAGCAAGAGCAGACCGTCACCAATATGATGGGAGCTATTCTGAGACAATTAGCAGGTAGAGGGGGCATCCCGGAATATCTGCGCGAGGCGTTCCATAAAGGGAAAATGGAGTTTGGAGGGAGAGGGCCGAGACTCCCGGATCTGATGGGGATGCTAGGGACCGCTATTGCCTCACTACCACGAGTTTTCATCTGCATTGACGCACTTGACGAATGCTTGCCGAAGCATCTGACGGATCTTCTTAAGTCGCTGAAGGATATCGTTCGGGAGTCCCCTAGGACGCGAATCTTCCTCACAGGCAGGCCTCATATTAAGGAAGATGTTAAGAGATGTTTTACTAAGGCGGTTGTGTTACCCGTTAGTCCTAACACAGATGACATCAGGAGTTATCTGGAGATGAGGTTGGACGGGGACCCCGATCCAGAGGCGATGAATGATGATTTGCGGGCGGATATCATTCGAGTTATCCTGGAAAAGATATCTGATATGTAGGAGCCTTTATCATTCCCACCTACCATTGATCAATACTCACCCACGATCGTGTGTAGATTCCTTCTTGTTTCGCTAAACGTTGACGCTATTTTGGGGGAGGTGACAATCCGTCAGAGAAGGAAGAAACTTGAAGAGATGGCGAAGGGCAATGGATTGAGTGATGCCTACGTGGCAACTTTAACCCGACTGAAGGCGCAGAAGGGAAACAAATCAATACTCGGAATGAAGGTCCTGATGTGGGTGTCTCATTCGGAACGGCCATTACGGGCTGATGAGCTCTGTCATGCCTTAGGGGTGGAGTTGGGATCTACGGATCTGGATGCCGAAGGCATTCCTGCATTACGGACGCTCCTCGCATCTTGTCTAGGTCTTGTCGCGGTCGAGGCGCCTTCGTCCACTGTCAGACTAGTCCACTTTACTCTCCAAGAGCATCTCTCAAGCGATCCAACCCTATTCCACAGCCCCCACTCATCAATTGCGGAGGTTTGCTTGACATACAGTCCCTCGTCAAAAGTGTTCGTGAAATGCTTACTAAGCAACCTCGCAAAAAAAAAAAAAAATTCCGGACTTAAAAAATTTATTGCAATCACCAGTCACCACTACTGTAAATAAATAATTAAAATGTAAATTTATGCTACATTATTAGACTTTCCATTTTGTGGTCTAATATTTTTTAATTTTTTTCTGTTTCTTTCCCAATTTCCTGTAGCCACACCCAGCTGTTTCATACAAACTTCAACAAACCCAAAATTTCTTCTCTAGAATCTGACCTGTTTTGCTAAATTTCTTGCTGTACCAGAGCAATTTCTCAGATTTTAGCTGCACAGGCTAGTGAGGTGCAACTTTATATGAATCAAAATGTTTTATCCAATATACTTTTTACATAAAGATTTATCCATTATTACTATCATTTACAGCATATTCTTTTAAGAGTTAGCCATAATTTGACAGTAGACCAATGTTCTAGATAACAATGGGGTAAGCTAAATATTATATAAGAACTTGTGAATGTGTCATATTTGCATATTGATATTGATTGCAATGTATTTTTTTTGATATCAAGTATTCAACTTGAATACAAATATTGAGACCACTTTTACAATAACTAATACAACCATAGATGTTTGCTAATGATACAGCTTTGACATATTGCATTTCTACTTATAGTGAGTTAAATATATGGGATATTTGGGAAATGTTTGTGTAAGGGTGTTAATTTTTGACTACACTTGATATGAGACTGGATATCTGATGAAATATTTGATCAACTACTGTAAATTATGACAAAAGCAGAATAAAAATTAACAAATACTAGACCTTACAGAGGAAGGTGTAATGATGTAGCATAAATTTACTGTCTAATTATTTATATAATTACAGTAGAGTAGTGGTAACTAGTTGTTGCAATAAATTTTTCAAGTCCGCTTTTTTTCTTCGCGAGGTTGCTTAGTAAGCATTTCACGAACACTTCTGACGAGGGACTGTACTGTACCTCAATTTTGAATGTGTCCGGGGTCTCTCGCCAGGACTTCGATCGGTTCCCACGGCAATGCCACTTCTAAAATATGCTTCCTTTCACTGGGGGGAGCATACAAGAAGGGGGGGAATGACGGAAAATGTGGAAGCGCTTGCACTGAGACTTCTGAGTAGATTTGATGAGCATATATCTGCTCAATTATTGTTATTGCATTCTAATAGCTATTGGAGCACAGGCCCTTATTTCGGCGGAATTGCACCTATCGGGTTCACAGGGCTCCACGGAGCAGCGTTGCTTGGGATTGTGGGGATAGTTGCTGCTATATTGAAGATGAAGGAATGGGGCGTTAATGCAACAGATTGCATGGGGAGTACAGCTCTTGCATGGGCAGCGAGAAAAGGGAATGAGGAGGTAGTAAAGGTGCTGCTGGATCGAGAGGATGTCAAACCTGACCGGACAGACACCAATTTTGGCCGGACGCCACTCTCGTGGGCCGCTGGGAACGGGCATTCGGGTGTAGTAAAGATGCTTTTGAAACGAGGGGATGTCAATCCCGACCAACCAGATATCTATGGCCAGACGCCACTCTCATGGGCCGCTGGAAGAGGACATGAGGGGGTAGTAACTATACTTTTGGAGCGTAGGGACGTCAATCCCAACCAGGCAAGCACCTATGGTCCGACGCCACTCTTGCGGGCCGCTGAGAACAGGCATGAAGGGGTAGTAAAGATGCTTTTGGAACGAGGGGATGTCAATCCCAACCAGGCAGATACCTTAAATGGCCGGACACCACTCTTGTGGGCCGCTAAGTGTGGGAGTGAGGGGGTAGTAAAGATGCTTTTGGAGCGAGGGGATGTCAATCCCGACCATGCAGACACCAAATATGGCCGGACGCCACTCTCGTGGGCCTCTGAGAACGGGCATTCGGGGATGGTAAAGATGCTTTTGGAGCGAGGGGATGTCAATCCCAACCAGGCAGACACCGAATATGGCCGGACGCCACTCTCGTGGGCCGCTGAGAACGGGCATTCGGGGGTAGTAAAGATGCTTTTACAACGGAAAGATGTCCGCACCGCCACGCCAGATAATTTGAACCAAACACCACTTTCCAGGGCTCTCTCTAGTGGACATCATCGGATCGTAAGGATGCTACGTGAACGGGACGGTGTCAATTTTGACACAGTAGATCGCGCTGGTTAGGCATGGGGGCGAGTGTGGTAGGTATGCCGTTCGGGGGTGGTACCCTTATCATCGATGTTACAAACATGTGACCAACGTTCATTCCTATTGGCAGGCCCCAATGAACGGGTGCCAGTATCGGATCTCAGAGGCTCATTCCAAGTCCGCCCATAGCGACCTCCCCTCAACCGAGCAGCCATGCTACCTCAACCCCCTCCTACGCGGCCCTAAGCCCCTAGCGCCTTCTCGGGAAAGTTGACACCCTCTCTAGCAACATTCGATCGATTCCCTCACTTGGGGTCGACCAATAGGCCAGTATTTTACCATTGGCTCTTTCGCTTGTCTTTTGGCTTTCTCCCTTTACATTCTTCCTTATTCTTTGCCTGAAATATTCCCACTCCATAAATAATTGTCGAGTAAATGTTAATAGACTTTTATGGGGGGGGGGGTTTTCCTGTTTCGGCTCGACATTGCTATGCATCTGTTTTTGTTCACCCCCTCCCTCCCCGGAGTCCCGGTTAGATAGATTTGGTCCATATCATCTCCTTTCCCGTTGTTCTTCATTCCTATTATTTGTCAATACTATAGTTGGCTCATCTCTTTCTGGGTGGTGGTGTATGATACAGCCTATTGCAGGTAACGGGTAGGAATAGATATGATATTATGATACTAGGCTTTAAGACGCTAGTCTTCTATACTCGCAAACCGTCAGTTTAATCTCCTCCCACTAATTTCTTTCCTCTCAATACCGCCAAGTGATCGCCGTCGGTTCCTTTCTGCAGACCATCTATCACACTACTATAGTAAACTAATGCTAGTTCCGCTATATCCCATCACCGGAAGGTGTCCAAATCCGCGACATGAAACCCTAACCTTTGCTCTCCGAACATGCTCGTTTTGAATACGGTACTAGCGAATGGCCATACTTGTATCAGCGAGGGGGCGAGGACCGATCCGCTGTGGTTCAATTTATTGTGCAGCATGTATTCGTGCAGTAGCTTAGCTACCCCAAATCTGCCCCATCGACAAGACTATCAGAGTAAGACGCAGATCGCTACCGTACTTGTCGTATCATTCTCATTCAAATACGCTTGCTGAGATGTCTCACATTTTCACGTACACTCCTGAGCACTCTGACTCTACGAGTAGACTATGATCTTGGCGACAAAATTCATCGGCGCCCCCTGGGTCCCACTTTACACCAAAAATGGTCATTTCCACTTTACAAAGTCTCTGCGTTGTCGCTTGGCGAAAACAAAAATGATTCAAAATTTGCTAGAACATTTAGAGCAATCTAGATGTTATCATTCATAAGCGGCGAGCTCTGTCAGTTAATGTCCATGGCGTGATATGAGAAATATTAATAGTGGGTAGAAGGATATGGATACTCGTAATTTGATATGAGTTTCCAGTACCTGGTACCCAAGGTGCATATATCGTAACAGCATCCTCAGCTCTTAGCCCTCATGGCGGTGCGGGAAAATTGTCGTAATTTCCACCCGGAAAGTCTGGGTAGTTGCCCGCAGTGCGGAATTTATTTCGTCAACTCTCCTTTGCCTTTACACGGGCTGAGCGTTTTTGGGATCAGCGATTTACTGTGTGAGGTTGTGGGGGTGCCGACAAATTTTGTCACCAAGATCGTAACCTACGTTTTTGCGGAGAAATGACTATCATAGTTCTTCAACGGGGGCGTACAGGTACAGTAAAGAATGGACTAAGCGATAAGGATTGGGCCAGCACATACCGGTAGTCTACCCGGGCAACACCAGCCAGAGCCTTATGTCGTCAGGGCACCAGCAGGTCACCGGTAATTCCAACACGCTCAACAATATCGTCAACACCGTCGGGGGCACAGCCGCCGAGGGGCGTCAAATTATAGAGTGGCTGCCACCGCTTAGGCCACAGCAACGGCACCAAGGTGTGCAAACCGACCTACCCGATGGCGTGGGGATACTGCCGAAACGGAACGCCATCAAGTCCGACAAAGCAGATAATTGGGGCCGGACACCGCTCTCGTGGGCCGCCGAGGGCGGCCATGAGTAGGTGGTGAGGATGCTACTAATAGAGCAGAGCGACGCCAATCCTGATCAGGAGGGCCGAACACCGCTCTTGCGGGCCGCTAAGAATGGGCATCAGGGCAGTGTTCCCAAGCGTCCAGTCCGTCCGTCTTTCGCCTAGGACGGGACGGACGCCAAGTTTGAGACCTTTGCCCGGGACGGACGGCCGGGCCCTATAGGTGTCTTAGTTTATGTTTCGTTTTCAAATTTCATTAGCATTAGGTTAGTGTTATTAAGAAGTGAACCATTTTTATTCTAATGTAGAGAAGCTCAGGTTCTACTATCATGTATCAAATTTCGCTGGAAGGTAAGGTAGAATGTTTAGAGTGTACAAGATCAGAGTGAATGAGACCAAGGGACGAGGACTCTGCTTTATCCCTAGAATTTCTCAAAATAGTTAACCTTCGTCTCTCAAGTCTGTATTTATTAACCCAGGCAGAGGTGTGGAGCGACCACGCAGCCTATAGGCAATGGATTAGGCGATAGGGGTGACGACAGGGCCGAGGCGGTAGTGATTCGCGTATGCGGGAAGCAGTCGGGGCATGCAAGGGACGCCCGTCCTTACTCAGGACGGTAGGTACCTACGGGTGACGGCGGGTACCTACAGGTGACGCCCGTCATTACTCATGACGGCCGATCCCTACCGAAAGTTACCATTTCCAAAAAGACTGCGGGGCCCGGCCGTCAACCTACGGTCCCGCGGTGTTTACAAAAGACGGACGCCGTGCCCGGCCGTCCTTACCCACCCTGCCCGGGACGGACGGGACTATAGGACGCCAGGGCCCTAGCGTCCGGACGGGACGGTTGGGAACACTGCATCAGGGGGCCGTAGGGATACTGCTAGCACGGAACAACGTTGGCCCTGACGGAGCTGATCAGGAGGGCCAAACACCGCTCTCGTGGGCCGCCAAGAATGGGCATGAGGGGGTCGCGGGGATATTGCTGGAACAGAACGACGTTAATCCCGACATTCCCAAAATTCCTCATACTCGTATCTGCGAGCCAAGGGTTGCCACATCCCTGGGATAGCCCCCGCGGGCCCATAAAAAATGTAGTATTTCCAGCTGCTGGTTACATAGGGGCATGAAGTCTCTGCGGGCACGATTGCCCATCGCTAGAATAGGCATTCATTTCGACAACCTGTTTAAATATCACAGGTTAAAACATTACATGTTATAGCCATACTAAACCCTAACTGTGGTCCCCGCTCTCTAAAAGAGCACGTACGCCGCCACCATGTGGAGATGAACAAACATCATGGACCTCGATAGCAACCTTTTTTTTTCAACCCTGACACGGAACGAGTCTGTCACGCGTTATATGTTGCCCGGCGTCCTCACCACTGCCAATAAAATTATACTGTACAATAGAGCCCCTCATGTATAGTAGCTCCACCGCGGTTCAACTTTCTCCATATCATGCGGATTTGTTGGCCGGGAAGGAAAATGTCTAATCCCTTGGAAGAGCCGTTGGCGCAACTATGCCCGACATGATCACTCTCGCGAGATGCCAGTACCTCGCCCCACCCGAGCTCTCTTCCTCTTTTAGGGCCGAGTTGAGCATATCAAAACTCATAGTACTAGAATGAGCTCCGATAAATAAGCGTCGCCTATCCGATACCAGCCGTCGAAAGTGAATCGGATCACAATCGTCATCTCATATCATCTAGTTATTCGCCCGGACTTGGATGAGCATCTCTTTCACTAGACAACCAAAATCGCGTATCATAATGGATGTACTTGAGTACTAGACTATATACTCGTACACTACTCGAGTATGACGCTCGCTTGTCTTTTGCCAAGAATACCTCCTCGAGCCGAATATTTAGTGAGGACTACAGACAAAATATCGACAACCGGGGGTACCATACTCGAGTAACCATGCCAAGGTTCCCACCGCTCCGAATGACGCCGAATGACCTTCGAAGTAGGTGGCACTCCTATGGGGTGCCCAAAGGCTCACAGTAGTCACAGCTCAGCAATAGATTTAACATAATATTATATGAACAGAAAAGTATTGATTGAAAGCTTCAAAATATTGGAAATCCACGGGCTCGCCGGAGCTAGAGCTATACCGCACCACGATAACGGAGCGAAACAGTGAGGACTAGATGCGCTGTAAATACACTGCTCAACTGAGGGCGGGAAAGGTCACCAAATCGCCCCGAAACTCTCTCTATTCATCGACGTTCTAACTATCGCTCCACAACTCTGCTAACCCACAACTCTGCTAATCCACAACTCTGCTAGTCCACGACTCTAAACTAACAGGGAAAGACAGAAGTATAAATAAACGACAAACGATCACCAATCCTATCCTTCCTGTTATCACTTTCGCACCAAAGTCTCTACCATCTTCCACACCTATCCCCCGTCTCTTCCGTGCGCTCCTGATGCTAACAAAAGAAAGACAAACAACAGACCCCCCAAAGATCTCCCAATATCCTTCCTTCCGCACTCAGACTCCCATTGCCTTCCGAGCTCCAATTTCCTTCCGCATTCCCGTGCTAACAAAAGAAATACAGGAACAAAGACTCCCGACAGTCTAGAACTTCCTTGAAGTTCCTATCCATCTCCGCCGGAAGCGCTTTTCCAAAGCGCATAGCAAGATCCGCCACAACAAAGCAAGTGGCTGGAGGGGAACGAACAGACAGGAACGGGCAAATGGCCGGCTCCGGGAACATACATCGAATAAGCGGACAGGCAGGCGAAGGGGCGACAAAAGTACCGATGGCGGGTGGACGGACGGGTAGTGGTGCCGGTGGACGGGTAGTGGAGTAGACGGGCGGGTAGTGGTGTAGATGGCCGGATATGCCGGCCAACGGATATGCCGGCGGGTAAGAGAACAGTGAGCATGCCGAGCAGCATCCACTATTTCCAACACAAAAAACCCACAATTCATATCCACCTCCTTCGCCACCATACCTTGATGTTTTTATCAACTCGCTCTACTCAAGCATCTTTGCCAAGAATACCTCAGGAAGCCAAATATTTAGTGAGGACTGCAGACAAAATATCGACGGCCGGAGGTTCTCCCCGACAAAGACGAGCGAGTACAAGTAGCCGAGTAATTCTCCAGTGGAAAATAACTGGAACACCCTCGCTACTACTCGAGTGCGAATGGGGAAACCAAATCTTTGTTGAGACACACGAGTCGACTGCTGGTGCCTCGTAATTTAAATACTCGTACAGTACCACCAAGCACGGCGAATCACTCACTAGCAGAGCGTAGTATATTGATCAAGCACGTGCCACAAACCAAGCCTCACCGCCGCACTCCAGCGCCCAACATAAGAACTCACCCACCCGGCTAGGCTACGATTAACCGCTCTGCGATTATTTTTCGCGGGTCAAGTTACTAACTTTACTAAAACACCCGTCTATTCGCAAGTGTGTTCGGACAAGTTTGCAAACAAGCAATATTTTCCACCCAAGATCTAATGCAAATCTAACCTTTTCCTTCACTCCCAAGATCCAAAGCTGATCCGCTAGCAAAATCCGTGGTGTGAGCCGGGGGGGCTCTTCGGGAGCTTTGTCGACAGCTAGTCTACGAGGCTGTCTTCAAAATTCGCTGATACCCCCCCCCCCACACACCCTACACCAAAAATGGGTATTTTCGCCTTGCAAAATCTCAGCTTTGTCAATCTGTAAAATAAAATTTGCTAGACTCTTTGGATCCATCTGGATACCACCATCTGCAAGTGACGATCTCTGTTGGCTGATGGCCATGGTGCAATACAAGAAATAACAATTGCGGACAAAAGATACTTCTAATTTTTTATATGCTCCCCCCAATGAGAGGTACATTGCAACTGCATCCAATATGGCCACGCAGCTCTCAGTCCTGATGGTGGTGCGGAAAAATCGACATAATTTCTAAGGTAATTTCCTACACAATGGAACTGATTTCCTAAATTCTCGATTGCTTTTGGGTAAGTTAAGCATGTTTAAAATCAGCCATTTTTGGTGTAAATTGGGGGGGGGGCTGTCAGCGAATTTTGAAGATAGCCTTGTACTAGTACTTGTAGACTGCAACACCGGCCAGTTCTGTAGTCGGTTCTGAGAGCCAGTTAGCCAAGATCTCAATTTGAAATCACAGTCAATCATTACCAATTAAGGAAGGATACTTTCCAGATCTCATTACGAGTACTTCCACAAGACTTCTTGGAGGAATTACAGTGCAGAATTGACTAAGCGATAAGGATTGGGCCAGCGCATAATTTACCGGTACCCCGTGCAACACCAGACAGAACCTTATGTCACCATCCCCTCCCCACCTCAAGTCCTAGCGATTCCCTCAAGATCAAAGAAAAATCTGGCTCCCACTCTACGCGAGCTTTACCTCTTTCAAAAAGGAATTTAGATAATAGACTATAGCGAAGATGTCGCCAGGGCACCAGCAAGTCACCGGTAATTCCAACACGTTCGGCAATATGGTCAATCCCGTCGCAGACACAGCCCCCGAGGGGTCTCAAATTACGGCGTGGCTACCACCGCTTGAATCGCAGCAACGGGACCAAGGTGTGCGAACTGACCGACCCGATGGCGTGGGGATACTGCAGAAACGGAACGCCATCAACGCCGACAAAGCAGATAAGTGGGGCCAGACACCGCTCGCTTGGGCCGCTCTCGGTGGCCATGAGGAGGTGGTGAGGATGCTACTGGAACGGAGTGACGTCAATTCCGACAGAGAAGATCGTAGGGGCCAAACACCACTCTCCCAGGCCGCCAAGAATGGGCGTGAGGGGACCGTGAGAATACTGCTGGAACGGAACGACGTTAATCCGGACCACGCGGATCAGCAAGGCCGAACACCGCTCTTGCGAGCCGCTGAGTATAAGCGTCAGGAGATCGTGAGGATACTATTGGAACGGAGCGACGTCAATCCTAACAGAGCTGATCATAGGAGACGAACATCGCTCTTGCGAGCTGCCAAGAGTGGGCGTGAGGGGGTAGTGAGGATACTGCTGGAGCGGAACGACATCAATCCCAACAAACCAGGTGTGCGGGGCCGATCACCGCTCTCATGGGCTGCTGGGAATGGGCATGAGGGGGTCGTGAGGATACTGCTGGAACGGAACGACGTCGACCCCAACGAAGCAGATTGGCGGGCCCGATCACCGTTCTCATGGGCTGCTGGGAATGGGCATGAGGGGGTCGTGAGGATAATGCTGGAACGGAACAACGTCAACCCCAACAAAGAAGATAGGGGGAACCAATCACCGCTCTCGTGGGCTGCTAGGGGTGGGCATGTGGGGGTCGTGAGGATACTGCTAGAACGGAACGACGTTAATCCCAACACTATTAGCACTGGATATCGCCAAAACCTGCTCTTGCGGGCTATCAAGAACGGGCATGAGGGGACCCTGAGGACACTGCTGGAACGGAGCGACGTCAACCCCAACAAAGTGGACTGTGAGGACCGAACACCGCTCTTGTGTGCTGTCCAATATGGGAATGAGTGGGCCGTGAGGATACTACTGGAACGGAACGACGTCAACCCCAACATAGTGGATAACCGGAACCGATCGCCATTATGGTACGCCGCCGAGAGCGGGCATGAGGGGATCGTGGGGATATTGCTGGCACGGAACGATGTCGACACGAAATGGATTAGCAGAACCGATCACCGCTCTGGTTCGCTGCCAGTTGTGGGCATGAGGGAGTCGTAAGGATGCTACTAGAACGGAACGCCAATCCTAACAAACCGGATAAGGATGGCCAAACTCCCCTCTTGCAGGCCGCCAAGAATGGGCATGGGGGCGTTGTGCGGACACTGCTGGAACGGAACAACGTCAACCCTAACAAAGGGAATAAGGGGAACCAATCACCACTATGGTGGGCTACCGAGAATGGGCATGAGGGGATCGTGGGAATGTTGCTCGAACAGAACGATGTTAATCCCGACACTCTCCACACCACATATGGTCGAACACCCCTCTCGTGGGCTGCTAGCCGGGGGTATGACGGGATCGTTAGGAAGCTACTGGCACGGAATGATGTTAATCCCAACGCCGTTGACCCCACATTTGGCCAAACGCCGCTCTCGTGGGCCGCCCAGAGTGGGCATGAGGGGGCCGTGAGGATACTGCTGGAACGGAACGACCTTAACCCCAACAAAGCGGATAAGTGGGGCCGAACACCGCTCTCGCGCGCCGCCGAGAATGGGCTTGAGGGGGTGGTGAGGATACTGCTTGAACGGAACGACCTTAATCCCGACAAAGCGGATAAGCGTGGCCGAACACCGCTCACGTGGGCTGCTCTCCGAGGGCGTGAAGGGGTTGTGAGGATACTACAGGAGCAGGCGGATTTGATTCCTAGATAGGCAGATACGCAGCAAGCCCACAATTAACATAGCTCTTCCTCGCTGAGCTCTCCGTGCCATCCGAACCCTTTTCCAAAGGGGCCCGCAGACCCCGATACCCACGGACAAAACCTGATACCCCTCCTTCACCCCCCCCGCCCCGCAGACGTGCCCTCCCAGCAGGGGAACAAACTTGACCAAACACAATCCTAAGCCCGTCTCAGGCAATCCTTTATATGCGGGTTACAAAGTTACGGCTAGTGTCAATCCTTCGGGCCATTCGCTTTAGTATCACCTAATCTCATTTGTGCTTTCAAATCGCCCTACCCTCTTTCGCGCTTTTTTTGATGCCGTATTATTATTCGGCTCTTTTACACCCAATTTTATATATATCCGTAGTCGATTAGCGCTTTTCTATACCACCTCTATATATATACACCTCTTTGGTCTTCCTTTTTTTTATCATGCCAATTGAGCTAAGCTATTCCGTGTCTGTCATTTTATTTTACTTTGTATTTACTTGTATCACTTCATGGCTTAGAAAGCAACCGTGCCGGATTTTAAGAGGGGTCGATAGCGGCTTCGCATTTATATAAGATATCAACCCACACACTATACATATGAGAGCGGACGGACCACATGGGCCGGCCGAGGCAATAGCCCATAGCGCGTGATCCGTGGGGCTTGGCCTATTTTTCCTTCTTTCCTACGACCCGTCCCCACCGCTCACCCGTTTATGATACTTCTCCCTGAGGCAAGCCCTTTCCCTATCAACACCAAGATATGAAAGCTTTTCCCCTCACTACCGACGAGAACCAGCAGGCACAGTGCTGTACTCGAGCACGTTCAAAGAAGACTTTATTCCCGTCCTGTCTCGAAATCGCAATGAAATGCCATATTTTCTAACTCTGTACTGCCCGGCTAGCCCTCTCATGCCTCCCTCTCACTTCAGCCACTTCTCATCCTGACGCACGTTGTATCCCCGTGAACCCCAACCAACGCACCACTCCCTCCACTGCACCACCCCCCTCGCGGCTCCGCAAGCCTCCATTACTAGGCTCAACCCCAACAGAGCACCCACTCCATCAATTACCCATGACACCCCCGGCAGAGATACCAGTATGATACTGCAGAGTACGTATGGAGCTTCGCGCGTCCTATGATATCCAAAACTCGACATTTACGAATACATTGCTGCCGACCCGGTATTCGCGCTGGACCATCTATCTCCGCGCAACCGGATGTATTATTGCGTGATAGAGCCGGTATTAGAACGAACGCGGTGCCGGGATGTGCTTTCTACTGGGGTTTGGGCTCTTGCTGGGAAGGATGGTCCGGTCCATTAGGATATGATACCACTACCCTTGCGTTGGTTGCGTCGTTTGAAGGTCTATGGCGTCCCGCGCTATAGGACCAGCGGGGGGTTTTCTGCGCACTTATCATACACCTCCTGAATTCCGAGTGCCCGCATCGTGCCCTGACGCATATCCTACCCTACGCCATGCTCCGGGACCAAAGAGCGAGTGAGCGCTTATGATCCCATTCTAAATTCCTACTTCTCATTTCTTCCCGATAGAATTAGCTAGCTATATTCGTATTCTGCTTGGGTGGACTGTGCAACACTGGAAACTTCCCAAACCCCTGCACGATACCCCCCACGACAATTTCTCTCCCAACTTACACAATATCATACACGGCAATCCCACGACAGGTTACACTTCCATCACTCCTAACCTTGACCAAAATTCAAACACCACCCTAAGCTGTGTCCCCCGAATTCCTCATAATATGATACTCGTATCTGCGAGCAAAGGGTTGCCACATCCCTGGGATAGCCCCCGCGAGCCCATAAAAAATGTGGTATGATATTTCCAGCTGCTGGTTACATAGGGGCATGAAGTCTCTGCGGGCACGATTGCCCATCGCTAGAATAGGCATTCATTTCGACAACCTGTCTAAATATCGCAAGTTAAAACATTACATGTTATGGCTATACTAAACCCCTAACTGTGGTCCCTGCTTTCTAAAAGAGCACGTACACCGCCACCACGTAGAGATGAACAAACATCATGGACCTCGATAGCAACCTTTTTTTTTCAACCCTGACACGGAACGAGTCTGTCACGCGTTATATGTTGCCCGGCGTCCTCACCACTGCCAATAAAATTATACTGTACAATAGAGCCCCTCATGTATAGTAGCTCCACCGCGGTTCAACTTCCTCCATATCTCGCCAATTTGTTGGCCGGGAAGGAAAATGTCCAATTCCCTGGAAGAGCCGTTGGCACAACTATGCCCGGCGTGACCACCCCCGCGAGATGACAGTGTATCGTACCTCGCCCCACCCGAGCTCTCTTCTTCCTCTTTTAGGGCCGAGCTGAGCACAGCAAAACCCATAGTATTGTAATGAGCTCCGATAAATAAGCGTCGGCTACCCGATACCAGCGGTCCAAAGCGAATCGGATCACAAGGTTATCTTGTACCATCTAATTATTCGCCCGGACGTGGATGAGCATCCTTCTCGAGTGTACTCGCTTGTCTTTTGCCAAGAACACCTCCTTGAGCCGAATATATGGTGAGGACTACAGACAAAATATCGATCGCCGGGGGTATCATACTCGAGCAACCGTGCCAAGTTTCCCACCGCTCCGAATGACGTTGAGTGACCTTCGAAGCAGGTGGCACTCCTATGGAGTACCTAACGGCTCAACGAAATAGTAACACCTTAACAATAGATTTAATATACATGATGAGAAAAGTATTGATTGAAAGATTCAAAAACCCCACAATTGATGATACCCCACCCCTTTGCCACCATACCTTGACGTTTTTATCAACTACCGGTGCTCTGATCAAGCGTCTTTGCCAAGAATACCTCCACAAGCCAAATATTTATTGAAGACTGCAGACAAAGTAAAATATCGACGGCCGAAGGTATTCTCGACAAAGACGAGCGAGTACTGTACAAGTAGCCGAGTAATTCTCCAGTTGGGGGATAACTGGACTACCCTCGCTACTACTGTACTCGAGTACAAATGGGGAAACCACATCTTGGTTGAGACACAGGGTCGACTGCTGGTGCCTCGTATATACAGCTAGTCGTACTGCCAAGCACGGCAAATCACTCACTAGCAGAGTGTAGTATGTTTATCAAGCGCGAGCCACAAACTAAGCCTCGTCGCCGCACTCCGGCGCCTATCATAGGACTCCCCCCACCGGCTAGGCTACCGTAAACTGCTCGAGTGCCTTGTTGACTTCGGGGAAATGGTGCTTGCAAGTACAGTACCCAAAATCATTTCTCGCGGGTCAAGTTACCAACTTTACTAAAATGCCCGCCTATTCGCAAGTGTGTTCGAACAAGTTTTGCAAACGAGAAATATTTTCCACCCAAATATTTGATGCAAATCTAACCTTTTCCTTCGCCCCAAGATCCAAAGCTGATCCGCTAGCAAGATCCGTGGTGTGAGCCGTGGCTAATCCGGAGCTTTGTTGACACTAGTCTACGAGGCTGTCTTCAAAATTCGCTGATACCCCCCCCCCCACTACTCTACACCAAAAATGGACATTTTCGCCTTGCAAGATCTCAGCTTTGTCAATCTGTATAAAAAAAATTAAAATTTGCTAGAGTCTTTAGAGCCATCTAGATATCATCATTTGCGAGTGACGAGCTCTGTTGATTGATAGCCATAGTGCAATACAAGAGGTAACAATTGCGGACAAAAGATACTTCTAATTTTATATGAGCCTACCATATGAAAGGTACTGTACATTGAGACTGCACCCAATCTGGCCATGCAACTCTCAGCCCTCAGGGCGGTGCAGAAAAATTGACATAATTTCTATGCAGAGATTCTAGGTAATTTCCTACACAATGGAATCGATTTCCCAAATTCTCGATTGCTTTCCGATGAGTTGAGCATGTCTAAAATCAAGCCATGTTTGGCGTAAATTGGGGGGGGGGGACGCCAGCGAATTTTGAAGATAGCCTCGCACTTGTAGACTGCCACACCGCCCAGTTCCGTAGTCGCTTCTAAGAGACCAGCTATCATAGCCAAGATCTCAGTTTGAAATCACAGTCAATTATTACCAATTAAGGAAGGATACTTTCCAGATCTCATTACTTCCACAAGACTTCTTGGAGGAATTACAGTGCAGAATTGACTAAGCGATAAGGACAGGGCCAGCGCATAACCTACCGGCAACACCAGACAGAACCTTATGTCACCATCCCCTCCCCACCTCAAGTCCTAGCGATTCCCTCAAGATCAAAGAAAAATCTGGCTCCCACTCTACGCGAGCTTTACCTCTTTCAAAAAGGAATTTAGATAATAGACTATAGCGAAGATGTCGCCAGGGCACCAGCAAGTCACCGGTAATTCCAACACGTTCGGCAATGTGGTCAATCCCGTCGCAGACACAGCCCCCGAGGGGCCTCAAATTATGGAGTGGCTACCACCACTTGAATCACAGAAACGGCACCAAGGTGTGCGAACTGACCGACCCGATGGCGTGGGGATACTGCCGAAACGGAACGCCATCAACGCCGACAAAGCAGATATGTGGGACCAGACACCGCTCGCTTGGGCCGCTCTCAGTGGCCATAAGGAGGTGGTGAGGATGCTACTGGAACGGAGCGACGTCAATTCTGACAGAGCAGATCATGAGGGCCAAACACCGCTCTTGCGGGCCGCCAAGAATGGGTGTGAGGGGACCGTGAGAATACTGCTGGAACGGAATGACATCAATCCCAACAAAGCAGATGTGCGGGGCCGATCACCGCTCTTGTGGGCTGCTAGGGGTGGGCATGTGGGGGTCGTGAGGCTACTGCTAGAACGGAACGACGTTAATCCCAACGCTATCAGTACCGGATATCGCCAAAACCTGCTCTTGCGGGCTATCAAGAATGGGCATGAGGGGACCCTGAGGGCACTGCTAGAACGGAGCAACGTCAACCCCAACAAAGTGGACCGGGAGGGCCGAACACCGCTCTCCTGGGCTGTCCAATATGGGAATGAGTGGGCCGTGAGGATACTACTGGAACGGAACGACGTCAACCCCAACATAGTGGATAAGCGGAACCGATCGCCATTATGGTACGCCGCCGAGAGCGGGCATGAGGGGATCGTGGGGATATTGCTGGCACGGAACGATGTCGACACGAAATGGATTAGCAGAACCGATCACCGCTCTGGTTCGCTGCCAGTTGTGGGCATGAGGGAGTCGTAAGGATGCTACTAGAACGGAACGCCAATCCTAACAAACCGGATAAGGATGGCCAAACACCGCTCTTGCAGGCCGCCGAGGATGGGCGTGAGAGTACTGTGCGGACACTGCTGGAATGGAACAACGTCAATCCCAACAAAGGGAATAAGGGGAACCAATCACCACTATGGTGGGCTACCGAGAATGGGCATGAGGGGATCGCGGGAATATTGCTCGAACAGAACGATGTTAATCCCGACACTCTCCACACCACATATGGTCGAACACCCCTCTCGTGGGCTGCTAGCCGGGGGTATGAAGGGATCGTTAGAAAGCTACTGGCACGGAATGATGTTAATCCCAACGCCGTTGACCCTACCTTTGGCCAAACGCCGCTCTCTTGGGCCACCCAGAGCGGGCATGAGGGGGCCGTGAGGATACTGCTGGAACGGAGTGACCTTAATCCCAACAAAGCGGATAAGTGGGGCCGAACACCGCTCACGTGGGCTGCTCGAGAATACTACAGGGGCATGAGGGGGCCGTGAGGATACTGCTGGAACGGAGTGACCTTAATCCCAACAAAGCGGATAAGTGGGGCCGAACACCGCTCACGTGGGCTGCTCGAGGATACTACAGGAACAGGCGGATTTGATTCCTAGATAGGCAGATACGCAGCAAGCCCACAACTAACATAGCTCTTCCTCGCTGAGCTCTCCGTGCCATCCGAACCCTTTTCCAAAGGGGCCCGCAGACCCCGATACCCACGGACAAAACCTGATACTATACTCCTCCTTCACCCCCCCCCTCCGCCCCGTAGACGTGCCCTCCCAGCAGGGGAACAAACTTGACCAAACACAATCCTAAGCCCGTCTCAGGCAATCCATTATATGCGGGTTACAAAGTTACGGCTAGTGTCAATCCTTCAGGCCATTCGCTTTAGTATCACCTAATCCCATTTGTGCTTTCAAATCGCCCTACCCTCTTTCGCGTTTTTTTTGATGCCGTATTATTATTCGGTTCTTTTAAAACCAATCTCATATATACTCGTAGTCCATTTCTATACCTCTATATATATACACCTCTTTGGTCTTCCTTTTTTTTTATCATGCCCATTGCGTTAAGCTATTCCATGTCTGTCAATTATTTACTTTGTGTTTACTTGTATTATTTCATAGCTTAGACAGCAACCGTGCCGAATTTTAAGAGGGTCGATAGGGGCTTTCGCATTTATATATATCAACCCACACACTATACATACGAGAGCGGACGGACCACATGAACCAGCCGAGGCAAGAGCCCATAGCGCGTGATCCGTAGAGCTTGGCCTATTTTTCCTGCTTTCCTACCACCCGTCCCCACCACTCACCCGTTTATGATACTTCTTCCCGAAGCAAGCCCTTTCCCCATCAACACCAAGATATGACAGCTTTTCCCCTCACTACCGACGAGGACCAGCAGGCACAGTGCTGTACCCGAGCACGTTCAAAGAAGACTTTATTCCCGTCCTGTTTTCGAAATCGCAATGAAACGCCATATTTTCTAACTCTGTACTGCCCTGCTAGCCCTCCCATGCCTCCCTCTCACTTCAGCCACTTCTCATGCTAACGCACGTTGTATCCCCGTGAACACCAACCAACACACCACTCCCTCCACCGCACCACCCACAATCCTCCATTACCAGGCTCAACCCCAGCAGAGCACCAACTCCAACAATTACTCATGACACCCCCGACAGGGATGCCAGTACTGTAGTGTACGTATGGAGATTCGCGTGTCCTATCGTATCCAAAACTCGACATTTACAAATACATTGCTGCCGACCCGGTGTTCGCGCGGGACTATCTATCTCCGCGTAACTGGATGTATTACTGCATGATAGAGCTGGTGTTAGTACGAACGCGGTGCCGGGATGTGCTTCCTACTGGGGTTTGGGCTCCTGCTGGGAAGGATGGTCCGGTCCATTAGGATACCACTACCCATTGCGTCGGTTGTGTCGCACATACACCTCCTGAATTCCGAGTGCCCGCGTCGTGCCGTGGTGCATATCCTACGCCATATCATTCCCCGGGACCAGTGAGCGAGTGAGCACTTATGATCCAGCTCTGAATTCCTGCTTCTCATTTCTTCCCAATAGAATTGGCCCTGGAGACCGGTCGTATTCGTATTCTTCTTTGGTGGACTGTGCAGCTGTTCTCCCTGATAAGCTATTTTTCTTTTCAAATACACACGCTTATGGATGACTTCCGATGGGTTAATATATCATACGGAAGGAAGGGAGGGATGAACTATGATACTCATCTTCCCATTCATTAATACCGCCCACCACCCCGTCGACTAAACCAACCTAAACAAGGCCAAACAAGGCAAAGCCACGCACACTGGAAACTTCCCAAACCCCCGCACGATACCCCCCACGACAATTTCTCTCCCAACTTACACAATATCATACACGGCAATCCCACCACAGGTTACACTTCCATCACTTCTAACTTTAACCAAAATTCAAACCCCCTCTAAGCCGTGCCTCGCGAATCTCTCATATCATACTCGTGCTTCCGAGTCAAGGATTGCCATCTCCCATGGGTAGTCCCCGTGGACCCACAAAAAGTGTAGTATGATACTATGATACCCTGTCTAGTTACTATAGAAACCTGGAGGAAGCACAAAAGAACGAAGTGGTGAGGGTGGAATCACGATAGATCAAAAGTGGTGATGAACAGGAAAGGAGGGAAAAACTCTGACTGACAACCCCATCTCCTAGCTAAGGACAGGGCTGGCGATATATCTCCCAAACTCCCAAAACTCAACGAACTCCAAGGAAACACACCAAGCTAATGAACCATGATCTCAAACAATCTAGAACCATCCTGATATCTCATGATCCACTATGATCCCTCAAGCCTCTGCCCCAAGCGTACTATTCTATGCCTAATAGCATAGAATGTGAAAGAAACAACAAAAGCCAAAAAACCCTATATCCTATGCCTAGAGGTATAGGATGTGAAAGAAACGATCTCATACCTCATGCCCGATAACCTCAGATCCGCCTAATCGCATACCCGAACCACGTCCACCAAACCCCATGCCCTATAGGTAATCCAACAGTTACCACCCCCTTTATGATATACCACTTCCCTACAGATACTACTATAGAGCTATACGGAATGGCTGCTGCAATACCCTTGTAAAAATATTTCCGTAGAAACATTCACCACGAGAGAATATCACCCAAGAAATAGGAACCGGAAACTAATATGTGAACTAAACTTCAATCGCAAGCGGGAAAATTGATTTCAATCTTTTCCCAAAATCTCTCTTAATTTCTATCTTCGATATATGTCGAGTACTCCACCTTCAACTTTCCTTTTTTTTTTAATTAGCTCCACCTTTATCTCTAGACCCACTTTGTCCCTTTTAGCATATGCTGATTCCAGTTGTTTGTTAACATCCACTTCCTCCGCATGAGTGTAACTACTGTACAGGAGCCGCTCCCCAGCCTCCTCAATGTTCGCCACGATCGTTGCTGCACGCTTAGCGCATAGGACATGCGGTTCATGGGCAACTCTCTGCCTATGGTCATACCATACTATACGCAACGCGGACAGCAAAGCAAGCAACCCAGGCTACGATTGCCGTTATCCCTTCTCTGTAATTTGACAAGAGGCCTCCTCCACCCCCTGAGCTGATGTTAGCAAAAGTCCTAGATTGAAGACCGAGTAGAGTAGCATTGAGGGCAAACCGGATGCAGTGGTAGGCATAGTGGAACCAGTTCACCCAAGCGTCCAGTCCGTCCGCCCTTGGGTGTGGACCGGACGGATGGCAGTGCATGAGTGGATGCCCGAGACGGAAAGTCATTTTGTCGTCCGTCCAGACCATTACCCGGGACAGACGGGCGGGCCCTGCAGGTTTCCCGAGGGGACAGGATGTGCCAGATTTCTACAGGTGACGGCGGATGACTGCCTGGCCCTGTAGGTGACGGCCGGGCCCTGTAGGTGACGGCCGGGCCCTGTAGGGTGCCCCGGACGGTTGGGAACACTGAGTGGGACCATCCAAAGAGTTTCTAGTGTTCATTGTTAGGAATAGTGGTGGATGGTAGCTTGTAGCTTATTCAAGTTGAGTTATGACATGGGTAATGAGAGGAGGCTTAAGATAGGAAGTTCTGGGAGTTGTATCATACTTATCTTGTACCACGTTACACTTCACGCAAACTCACTTGCATCTGTTGGAAATGGAAGTAGATGGAGGAGATAAAACCAGTGGTTGTCGCAGAGGTAATGATTGAAAGGGGGATTTTACGCAGTGGATGGAGATGGCTCTAAAGAGGATGAGGGAACCTTGTATTGTATGTGTAGACAATAGAGAGAAGAGACGCGAGGAGAGTTTTATATAGGAAGTAAGGAGTGGAGATGATTGACTTCAGAGAAAGAGAAAAGAGAGAAGGAAAACATGGAGGTGAAAACTTTTCACCGCTTACGCATCCTCATAATTATGAGAGTTACGCACACCACCGTAGTTTCAAGCTACGGGTATTTAACTGCCATTTTCAACAGCACCCCCAAACCAATCACCGAGTGAGCTCTCATGATTCCGTTCTGAATTCCTGCTTCTCATTCCCTCCCGATGGAATTGGTTTTCGGTACCTGTCATATTATGATAAACGACTCTGAGGATGATGTTCCCAGATTTGTAGGTTCAGATCATGCAGCCTCCGGGGGTTGTTGTGGGGCTATGAGGAAGGGAGCTTCTGGCTGCGCCCACTGCCATGATGTACCGTAGCCCAGATTCCAGGAAGCACTGGGCCTGTGTGGGCTGTGAGAACTCTGCGTGGCTGCGTGGGAGGTAGGTTTGTTCAAATTGCAGCTGGTTGATGTTGCACAAACGGGCTGGTTATTAAATTGTTTTTGGTGGTTTTCGGTTTTTCCTTTTTTTTTTTCAATTTTGTTTTGTTTAATTAAATTTTAATTTTTTTGGTATGTTGAGGTTCAGCGGTCCTGGCCATGACTTTCGGCTTCTGCTACTAGAGTGCGGTACGGGTTTGCGGGTTGGTACATGTTGGGCAAGAAGTATCGTACCGGTACGGTATTTGAAAACGAGTGTTCGCAAAGTATATGGCAGAAAGTCGGTGCATGTATGAGGGCACAGACAAAGTCATGGCTCTTATTTTCCAATACTCGTACCCCGTAAAATCTCGTGAAATCCACTATCTCGGCTCCGACAAAGCACTAGCTTGGGAAGGAATAGCGGCTACGAAATGCGGTATCGTGGGATCCGTCAAATCTCGTTAGTGGTGCGAAGCTGGCTTTATCTTCAGTGGCTCCGACACTTTTGTGTTGAAATATACCGGTACTGAGGTTCAGCTCATAAGTTTTGTATGTTCCACAAGCCTCGGGAGTTGCACCGTGGAACATATAAAACTTACTTGTACGAGCTGAACACCCGGAAGAAGCGGCTGAGGTGAACCTGGCAGGGTTAGTGAGGCTACGGTACTCAAGTCGCCGGATTGAAGTCGCATTTCCTTTGGGGGTATAATGCCGCTTGGCATGGTATTGGGGGCTATTGTAGGCAGAATTCGGATATGAGTGTCGTCTTACTGCTCCCGAACCTCAATAAAATTGTACGTTCACCTAACGATCTTTTTACTCTCCTTATTAATCGATCAGTACCTATCCAAACAGCTCCAAACACATATCAAATTGAAGATAAATGCCATCTCAACATAATAGCACTGACCACAAGATGCAGCAGGGCCATGCTGGAGTATTTTAGCGCAAAAGGTTCCACTTCTGATCTCGGTGGTGGTTTTAGTGCTTCGTCCATATGGGAGTCTTACATATAGGAAGATTTGACAGTAGGGAGTATGGGCATAAGCGATGACGGTTGCCCAAGACCCTCTTCATACATCCTGTTCATCTCACGTACCTATAGATATCTTCATTGTCCTTCATGAAACTTGTATCCGACACCCCAAATTCTGCTTACAAAACAACCCCCTTACCACGCTAAGATGCATCATGCCATCAAAGAAAACGCGACTTCAATCCGGCGACTTGAGTGCAAAGAAACAACTGACAAACATGGAATAGCGTAACCCAATAAACACTATAAACAAAGGGAAGATCAAATAGGTGTATATGCGGAAAGAAAGGGGTATAGAAAGCACCGCTGGACCACGGATGTGGACAAAATTGTTGAAACAAGGACCGAATAATACGACAGCAAAAAAACGCGAATGAGGGTAGGGTGATCTGAAAGCACCAAGGGGGCATGAGGCACTCCAAGGGAATGACCGGGAGGTTTGGCATCTGCCGTAACTTGCCAACCCACATATAAAGGATTGTCTGTGACGGGCTTGGGATTGTGTCCCGTCGAGCTTGTTCCCTTGCTAGGGGGATACGTCTAGGGAGAGGTGTTGGATTTCATTCTTGGATATTAAAAACAAGCGGTCTTTGGAAAAGAGTTCGGATGGCGCAGCCATTTCGGCGGGGAACTTGTCGATTGTACGGTTTCCGCATAGCTGGCTGTCTGGAAATCAAATTGCCCGCTTCCGCAGCAGTGCTGCGGTTCCCGCATGCTTGTTACTGGCAGCCCATTGGAGCGGCGTTCGGCCTCGCTTATCCGGTTTGTTGGGATTAACGTCGTTCCGCCCCAGTAGTACCCTCACAATCCCCTCATGCCCCCAACTAGCAGCCAACGAGAGCGGCGTTTTGCCATGTATGGTGTCAGCAGCGTTGGGATTAACGTCATTTCGTTCCAGCAGTTTTCTCACGACCCCCTCGTGCCCCCGACTAGCGGCCAGCGAAAGCGGGGTTCGGCCATCTTTGATGTCAACAAAGTCGGGATTAATGTCATGCCGCTCTAACAGTAAGCTCACGACACCCTCACGCCCCCGGCTAGCAGCCGACGAGAGCGGTGTTCGGCCATATTCGGTGTCAATAGTGTCGAGATTAACATTGTCCTGCTCCAGCAGTATCCTGACGACCCCCTCATGCCCCCAACTAGCAGCCAACGAGAGGGGTGTTTGGCCCAGCCTATTTGCTTCGTTGGGGTTGACGTCGCTCCGTTCCAGCAGCATCCTCGTGATATCCTCACGCCCATTCCTGGCCGCCCACAAGAGCGGTGTTCGGCCCTGCTTATCCACTTGGTTGGGGTTGATGTCTCTCCGTTGCAGCAGTATCCTCATGATACCCTTACGCCCATCCTTGACAGCCCATGAAAGTGGTGTGCTGCCATATCTGGTATCAACAGTGTTGGGGTTAACGTCACGCCGTCTCAGCAGCATCTTCATGATACCCTCACGCCCATTCCTAACAGCCCACAAGAGCGGTGTGTTGCCATATCTGGTGTCAACAGCGTTGGGGTTAACGCCGCTCCGTCCCAGCAGTATCCTCATGACCTCCTCATTCCCACATTGGACAGCCCACGAGAGCGGTGTTTGGCCCTCCCCGTCCGCTTCGTTGGGGTTGACGTCGGTCCGTTCCAGCAACGTCCTCAGGATCCCCTCATGTCCACTCTTCACGGCCCGCAGGAGCAGTTCTTGGCGATATCCCTTGCTAATATTGTTGGGATTTACGTCCTTCCGTTCCAGCAGTAGCATCGCCACCTCCTCATGCCCATTCTGAGCAGCCCACGCGAGCGGTGTCCGGCCCCAATTATCTGCTTTGTCGGGCTCAATTTTGTTCCGTTTCGGCAGTATTCCCACGCCATTGGGTCGGTCGGTTCGCACACCTTGGTGCCGTTGCTGTGGCTCAAGTGGTGGTAGCCGCCGCCCAATTCGACGCCCCGCAGCGGCTGTGTCTCCGACAAAGTTGGCAATATTATTGAACAGGTTGGAATTACCGGTGATATGCTGGTGCCCTGACGACATCTTCGCTATAGTCTATTATCTGAATTCCTTTTTTGAGAGAGGGGTAATGAGGGATTGCGTGCGATGAGAATCTGATTTTTCTCGGAGTTCGAGGGAATCGCTAGGATTTGAGGGGGGAAGCGGATGGTAGGGTATAAGGCTCTGGCGTTGCACAGTTATCATACTCTATGCGCTGGTCCAATCATTATCGCTTAGTCCGTCGTGTGCTGTGTCCCAGAAGTCTTAAGAAAATAATGAGATCTGGAAAGTGCCCTTCCTTAATTGGTAATAAATTACCCCGGTTTAAAACTGAGACCTTGACTGGCTTGTTTATTCGGAGCAGTGACAGAACGGAAAGCTCCCGATGCGGATTCCCCCGCAGATCATCTTCAGATCTTGAACGAAGAAAAAGGTTAACTTGCATCAACAAATGTTTGAGCAGGGAATACTGTTTACCTGCAATTCACCCGCTACCTGTGGTTTCCTGCGCTGTACTGTACTTGTATCGTAGCTTGCCGGGAGCGTACGATATCTCTTGTTTACAGGGAACGCTACGAATAGGCGGGCATTTGAGTAAAGTTGACAACCCGCAAAAATAACCCACGCCTAATGCGAAACATCTCCCTGGCACATGTAGGCACCATTGCCCCGAAGTTACCAAGGGAGTCCTGCCAAGTGGATAGGTCTTGTAGGGATCGAGTGCCACCGGTACTCTAGTACCACAAGGCTCAGTGTCGCACGTGTTTGATCACTAAACTCGACCCTCTTGGTGAGTGATTGCCAGATCCTCAGCCTTATTTAGTGGACACCGGTGCCTGACACCATGCCGTATGCAAAAGCCATTTCCTTTTACCCAACTCTCACTGACTCAAAAAACAATAAAAACGGAAATTTCCCTATTTCCATTTGCCTGATTTTGATTTTCAGGTAAAAACGGCTCACGCTGGACGTCCATTCAGCCTTGAGCTGCTCCCTATCCCGACGAATATCTGGATGACACAAGATAATGCTGTGATCCGATTCACTTTGGACTGCCGGTATCCTTAGATTACAGGTATCGGGTAAGCGATGCTTATTCACCAGAGCTCAGTACCGCGGATTTCGTTGCGCCTCGAAGTGTAAGAGAGATTTGGTATACTCATGTCCCCAAGCCAACGATTGGCACCTCATCTTTTATTTTGAACAGCACCGGAGGACCCATAAAAAGTACGGTGTTCGGATTGTTTGTAAGGCTGTGTCAATGGCGCGAGATACTGGTATCCTGTGGGCATGATCATATCACACATATGAAAGTGATTCCTACAAGGAATTGGACCTTTTCCTCTCTGATCGCCAAATTCTCGCCATGTGAAGAGAATTTGAACATTGTTAGAACTACATGAACGGCTCTATCGCACAATATAACTTGATTGGCAGTAGTGAGGAAGCCAGACAGCATGTAATGCTTGAGAGTCATTTAGCTTTAGTCTCAGGGCAGAAAAACGTTGCTATTGAGATTCGAGATGGTTATTGCTCTCTACATCGTGCAGTGTATCTACGCCTTTGGATGCCCGCTCCAACACTACAATTTTATGGGCCCACGGCGGTTGTCCCAAAAGAGGAGCTAATGCTTGGCCTGGAGGAGCGGATATGCGGAGTTTAGGGAGTCCTGCTTGGGGCGAAACTCGAATGTTAGTTGCTGTAGGAGTGGTAGAGGGGTAATGGAGGGGTAGCGTGTCGTGGGATTGGCCGTGTGCTGTGTATCATATCATAACTAAGGAGAGAGATTGTCCGGGGGCATCATGCGGGGGATTTTGGTAATTTACTGTGCGCATGGTTTGCTCAGCCTTGCCTTGTTGGGCGAAGCCTGATCATATAGTTTGCCTCCACTCCCCTCACCCCTCTTCAGATTTTGATTCTCAGTCGAGTTTGGCAGGGCAGGATTACTGTAATTACTAGTAGAAGGTATGATAGTCAAAAAAAAATAGCAAACCCACTGTCACATGATCTTTGAATTTAGCCAGAATCGTTGGAATAGCAGAGCTACACTAAGTACAATCATTAATGAAAATGGGTTTCTGCAATTTCGATCTAAAGCACATAGAGCCAATAAAAGGAGTCCTTATGATAATCATGAAAACAAGATAACTTAGCTGCCATCCCGGCCGATACCCCAAACAAGAGCGGAGAAAATGAATGGCAAAACAGCCGATTAGCACCTTAAACCGAGCATTTCTATGACCAAAAATTGCATTTTATAAGGTTTAGAAATTCTATCTGTCAAACAACCTACAACCGAAGGCTACAGCTTGAGGCGGTAAACTATGTTTTGTGAGAAAACTCATTCGTAGTACATTCCGCAAGATTTTGGCTCACAAAAATTGACAGACAAAAGACCATATGATAAGTTAAGACCGTCTTTCTTCCTAGAAAACATGTGGTTCTATGCGTTTTTCTCACCCTTTCATGACCTTTTGCGGGGTTCCTAGTTTAGGTCAGTTTACTGTACGGGGTACCGCCGGGGGTAGTGAGCGGTAGTAGTGGATGGGAGGATGTGCAGTTCCTTCTTCTTTCCTTCCGCATGTTAACCCATCCCAAGTCGTTCTCAAGAGTGCACACTCGAAATAGGGAAAAACCCCAGTTAATGCGGGATGGCAGCTGAGCAGCGCGTACAAACCCAACACCGATACCAGCCCTCGAAAACCAATTCCGTCGGGAAGAAACGAGACAGGAATTGGGAACTGGATCATGAGTGCTCACTCGTTAATTTGTCCCGAGCCCCATAAGTTAACACAACGCAGGATACGTGCCATAGCACGTCAAAGGCAGGAGGAATTCAGGAGATGTAAGTGCGCGGGATACACCCACAAGTCCTATAGCGCTGGATCACACAGACCCTTAAACGATGCGGCCAACGCGGGGGGCAGGAATATCCTAGTCGACACCTGTATTGGGCAATCCCCAACAAGTATGATACCCCAACGCACGAATCCAAGCAACGCAACCCCGCCAACGCACTTAGCCCCATACAAAGCACAGCTCGGCGCCGCATTTATACCAATACCAGCCCTATGATACGGTAATACATTCGAGCATCATAATTATCTTACACTGTTGATAGCGGTTGTCCGAGGTGTTAGCAGAGGAGCTAGTGGGGGATATGATGAGGGAGAAAAAAATGAGTAGAGGGTATGATTAGCATGTATATCATTCAATATTCTCCTATTCTATCTCACTCTCCTCACCAATTGCTCCTAATTATGCGATTAACCCACTTCTTCTGATGAAGGAGTTTCTAGACTAGTGAGCGGAACCGGTACCCTTGCATTCTCTCAGCAGCAGTTGAGGTTGTAGGTGATGTATTAAAGATAGAACAGGTGGATATTTAGGATGTTGGAAAAACAAAATATAATGAGTGGGCGGAGATGGGAATTGCTGTTGGGTTGGAAAAATAGCTACATTTTCCATTTTACTCATTATACCATAATTTTATAAATATCTCTTATTAATACATAAGTAGTACTTATACATTAACAATAATACATACTGATTAAAGTGATTTCCTACCTTATCTATGATATTCTGCATCCCCAATTCCATATAAATACCAAACTTGTTTATATAAAACAAGACAAGACTCTATACTCACTACATCAATTTCTCCAGATCCTAAATGTATCTTGAATAGAGTTGTGTAGTGGAGAGGATGCAGCGGGAGAAACTCTGGCCATCCCCACACACTGTTCACATATTTCATTCAATTATTTAGAGCGGTGGATTGATATGTTATCCATTACTAGAACTCGATCCTCTCCTGAGTGCAGATTCGCTAGTAGTATACCTCTTGCACATTCAGAACTTTGTTTCCTCGTGAGGCCCCCATTATCATACAAACCTCGTCCAAAGTCACCGAAAAATGGGACCCCCCCTCTCCAATCTAAAACATCCCTTTGTGAGAGGCAAGGACAAATGGCTCAACACTTCTATGGAACGGCATAATATAATACCTGGAGCTCCGCTCTACGGTGCTACTTCCATCTACCGCACAACCTCGCACTCACGATGTACCCAGTCTCCTCTCCTCCCCCCTTCCGCACAGCCGGGAAAAAGGAAAGAAAAAAAATAAAAAGCCACAAATACCGGAATTATGATACTTATTCCCTGATAACTCCACGACACGGCAATCATAGTAAATCACTCGCCTGATACCACCAGTTGGGTCCGAAGAGAGGAAAAAATCTTGATTCTCAACTTCACACAGACAGTGTTCACACGCGCGCGCGCGAAGTGCAAAGTGGGAGGGGGGGGGGGGAACCCAAACCAAAGCCGTATCATAAGTCGGCACCACTTCTAAACCTTCGAAAGATGGGTTAGTGAATCGAGCCAAGCCAGTGCCCTACGGTGGATAGCCAACAGAATCAAACATTTCCAACACACCCTTCCAGCGATGAGTTCTACACGCCAAACCACGCCAGCACCAACTGATCAAATAAGATTCACGGGTTTTTTTGTTCCCAGGACGGAACATAGGATGCCAACAGACAGCCTAGCCCCATCATTCGCGGATTACTCGGAGAGCTCGGCCGAGGCCTAGGGAGATCGTGGAGGGAACGGGACAAGTAATTTCTCGGGATCGACGATTCGGCGTTTGGTCGGCATCGTTACTTGCTAAAAAGGAGAAAAACCTTTTGCTATATTATGAAAAAGTAAAATACGGACTATTTTTTATTAATACTGCAGACAAGAGTAGAGAATATATAATAATATGGTGGAGCAATCTTTCACTTTCTTAAGTCAAGCATTACTGTGTCTGGAACTGCATATTATAAGATTTAAAGATTCTAGCTCATGCTGTCAAACTGCTTACTAGCAGATACTACAATTGCAGGGTTGATAAACAACGATATGTGTTGCAAGGGAGCCCATCTATGATGTGTTTTTGTAAGGGTTTAACCCACGGAAGTTGAGGTATCATAGTAAACGAGATCTTATGATAATAATATTATTATTGTAAAAACCACTTTCCTCTCAAAGATACATATGCTTCTGTCCATTACCCTCCCCTATTTACGATGTTCTGCATTATTCCTATTGATCTTTTAGTTTATTCTCACAAGTGGGAACTCAATTTGGAGCTATACCGGGAATGGCTAATTCCCATCTCTCGGTCACCGGGTTCTTAGTGTGGGGTTACTTTCTTTTCTAGAAGAGGAGGGGAACATGTGCTCATGGAACGTCACTCGGGGCCAATAGTGTACTGTGCTCAGGTATGGACTGGTAGATGGAGTAGGGGGGTTGGCGGGTTTAGATGGATATTATATTGGCTGGGAATGTGTGCGTGTGTATATCTAGCCACGACATAGCTAATATAAGTTAGTATCCTACTCCATGAAGTTGGACACGCACTTGGGCTACCACAACTAGAAAATTCTCCGTCGGGTGAGCGCGGGATCAGACATGGTATTTTCGGATATATTTTCTAGAAATTATTTCAACACTTGTAAAGGGGAATCCGTTCCGATAACATGGCCGTCTGCCTTTCCTGCCCCATGACGACTGGGAACCCATCCGAGGCGTGGGCGGAGGAGTAGCATCCGCGTAATAACTGATGTCAAAAGTCTTCTTTCCGAGTTGGAGGAATGCCTAATTGTTTACCCAGCCTTACTCAAGTGCTCCCATCTCCTGTTGGCCTCCCAGCAGGTTAGGGAGGGCGCCCGGGTCGGTACGAAGGAATTCCAGAATCGTTACTGAAACAGGAACACTCCGGGGGGGGGGCAGATCGGATAGGGCCACCGTGTAATAGCAGGTAGGAATCCCTGGACTGAGGGTCTTGGCTCTGCTTTCAAAAGTCTGGCAGGTAGCAACAACGAAGAAGGACCCTGGTTTGTGTTGCGCTGCGAGCATTTCTCGATCAGCATCACGCACACACTCGGCAAACTTGTATACCGGTAGAACGTGCGTGCCGTGTCTCGGTCTCCAGTCATTTCCAATAAATCTCTGAGGGTTTGCTGAAGAAAGTAAGGGGTTAAACAAATCTCATGCTGCAAAAACGCAAACTAAGGAAGCTTGGAAAAATCTAGGAGGGGTTCTTACGATTTCCAGAACGGTCAGCGATACTCTCGAGATCCTTGGCCGGCGAGTCGTCCTTATAGGTATATCTTGGGGTGAAGTCACACTGATGCTTAAGCCTTTTGCAGTGCTATCCAAGGTCAGAGATTGGTTTCCTAGTTCGTTAACGAGTAAAAGGGTAAATTGGAGGAATTACCCCGCATACAGGATGAATTTCATCGCATTTAACTTTCCGGATCTATATAATTGGGGTTAGTTGGATCTATTTTAATCCTCGAGAAAGGGCTTTTGTCATACCCGGCATGTCCTATACAACAAAACACAGTTTGTCAGAATCCCAAACAGAAAGGATTAGGAAGGAACGTACCAACAGCCTTTCCTCGACCTAGCAGGGACTATAAATTGTCTGGGTGCGTAGACCATCCCATGCTGGCCCGCTAAAACGACATGTCCGGGTCCAAGATGCGGGTGAGCTCTAGGAGGAAGCGTTTGATTGATCCGAGGTTCAGGGGAAATTGTGAGCTCTGGAGTGGCATTCGGAGTTGATGAGAGGGGTTTGGTGGGGGGCACGGGCGTTCCTGAAGAAGCTGTAAATGTCCGGCCACTGTGATACGGCCCAGAAGTGATAAATTGAGAGGATGGTAAGTCGGTGGAATGGAGGACAGGAGGGGGGGTTTGGGGAAAATCTTTCTTTCCCTTTGCAGATGGTATACTTTGCTGCGGATCATATTCTTCAAGACCAGGGCCATAAATTCCCGATCCTTGGATCATTTCTGCAGAAAAGTCCGGAAAATACTCGCCCCCCGCTACCTGAGGAATTTCAGGCAGCTGGTGAAAGTCATTTGAGTTCAATGGACCGCCAAGTTGTGGCCAAATATTACCATACTCTGACAGGTCCAGACTTGGGTTTGGGTTATTGAACTCCTCTTCGGGGATCTCGGGCCACCATGAATTATGGTCAAAACTCAAGATATCATCCAGAGGTTGGGAAGGCACAACACCTGTATTTGGCGTGGCATTTGTATATGCAGTACTCCTGGGGTATGAACTAGGTGCAGAGTTCGGGACATGGTATCTGGGACGGGTAGGGGGTATCGGAGGTCCCCCCCGCACCTCAACATTGCTGCTTGATGCATAGGAGCTCAGAGCTTGACCGGAATCGGGAAACCTTTGCTTCGGAAGCTGTCTGTAATGAAACTGGAAGCTTAGTAAACGCAGCAAACAACACGTAAGATGTGGCGAGGACGGGGGGCGGGGAACATTGTCAGCGGTTGTAGTAAAGCCACAGTGGGGAAACCTCATGATGACGGAGGGAGAGAATACCGAGAGCTCGTTGGATTATTCATGATTAAGCGATCTGGTGAGAGGATCTTACTCCACTCGTCCTCAGGAACGCAGCTGAGGCAGCGCCACGACAGATGCCCCATAGACAAAAATGAGTTCGAAACGAGGTAAAAAGGACCCTCTCTGAAGGTCGGGCCAAATTTTGTTCAAGTCTACTCGAGTAGGGTTGTTTGTAACAGAGCGAAATAGGGAAATGGGGGAGAGGGACGGTGGGTTATGTATCATTAGCGAGTGGAGGTAGTGAGTAGTACGTTTACTTATGGATTGTAGGTATCATACGTATGGGTTACCACCACATGGAAATGCTGTCGATGTAATCATTACTTTTCGAAAAGGGCCCCCTCCCCCCCCCCCATATACCCGAGTATTTATATTATAGTTTAAAACTCTAGGGAAATTTGAATTAAATGCCTGATGCGGGCGAAGAAGTCCCAATCTGGACAAACTGGACAACCTAGCCACTCGAGACCTCCCGACGTGAACAAAATTCCCACCCAGAAGAGGATCGAGAGAAGCGGAATCGTATCATATGATAGATTACCTTACTCGAGTATTCTCTAGATGCCCAACCTATTTATAGCACCGAGAGACGTGACTGTCCCCAGATCAGGGGAACACATCCCCCCCCCTCTAGAAAAAAAAGAAGGAAAAAAAAGGAACCACCACAGCACTGACACTCAATCGTGAAGGGAAATATTCAATCTACAGTTCGTAGATGCCCCAGCCCCGAACATGGTGGATGCTAAGGTTATCGGAGATCGGGGCACTCTCTATCCCCCGCACTTGTTTCTCCGATTGCCCGAGGTAAGGGAAGGAGGATGAGTTTTGTCAGACTCCCCCTGAGGGCCGGGCCGCGGAAGGGTAGATCTTGCCACGTAAACAAACAAAAAAGCAAGCAGGGTCCATCAACAATAGCCAAGCCTCCTGTTGACAGCTAGATCACAAAGTCTCACTCGAAACCAAGGGCTGGCACTCGACTCGGAAAGGGGCGATAGGCAGGTCACGCCAAAATCGGTGTTTTCAAGACCACCAGTATTATAACTTGTATGCTTTTCCCATGGGAAAACGGCCACCCTGAGCAGGAACCCCAAATTTTATGATATGACACGCCCCGCGACACTTCTCCAATACCCTTTCGCCCGGATCGGCCACCCTGTGGCCCCTAGCTCTGGACAGCTCACTACCAACGGCTCAAAATCGGTCAGTATCAGCATATTCCCTTTCCTACTCACTCTCCGACAACCCCCTACCGCTTATCTGCTACCGTGTCCAAGTTCCACAGACATCTCGCCCCCCTCGAAGCAAGAAAGTGCCCCCAAGTTCTCTACGTCGTGGACAAATACCACCCCCGTAAGATGGCCACACTACACACCAGCACCCAAAGCCCGCCCCTTTCAGGGTCCCACCAGCGCAACAAGGAATTCTGGACCGAATACCCTTGATAGAAGAGCAACGAAAAAGTGTAGATCTCCCGCACTCGCTTGCCGCACGTGCTGGTGCCGTGCATCGTAAGGAGCCTCAGGGTACTGTACCGGCATATATCATATCTTGATCGCGTGCGATGGGACTTTCGTGGGATGAAAGCTAGGATCGTGCATCAGGAGTTCCTCGGGCTTGCTTGGGATTCATGTAAGGCCAATCGATACCAACCCCGATTTTAGAATTCTTGCGATGCGACGCATTGCTGGTGGTGGCTTGAAGGTGGCGTGTGTTAGAATATACTCCGAGCTGTTTGTGTCTGCTAGACCTCGTTTATTCCATACTGGAATCAGTATGTCCGTCCGCTGGGTCCCGCTGACATTTTTTTTCTACCACCCCCTTTTACTGTGAGCGAGTGTACGTAGTGCATCGTGGGCGCTAGTATGCAATGGAAATGAAACACATCATAATATCAGACAAGAATACGATACCATAGATTTTTCTGGGCAAGATGCCGCGTGGGTTTTCATTGTGGACGGTCCTGGAGTAGGGTATGAGTATGAGAAGTTGAAAGAGGGGTGAGGGGATTACGATGCAATGATGCTCGCTTTCATGGTAGGGTGGGGTAATTTTGCTATCATTTTAGAGGGAGGGGGACTGTGAGTTTTTGAATGACTATGAGCAGTTTTCCCTCCCAACTTTTTTTTCTTTCTTTTTTTCACGCGCAGCGGAGAGTGTTTACGGTGTGACAGGGAAATATTTTTGGCATCTCTTGATAACCTTCAGAGCTCTATGTTTGGGGTGGTGGAGCTGGGTGTGCGGCTCCGTGGTCTTATCGAAGATGCTGTGGCAAGTTTATCATTCCGCTGAGTGAAATCTACCAGCTGCGGCGAAGAGATAGATATTGTGGGAGCCAAACGAACAACAGAGGAAAGACCTACATGATGCAGTTTTATTTAAGCAGAGGGTAAGTTATAGAGTTTACTACTACGATTTCAGTTGTACTAGCGCGAACTCCATAAATATAAAGAGTACAGGATAACAGATGGCAAGAATTCCAGTAATAACGGAAATATATATTAACCCTTCAAGCTAAAAGTTCATATATCATATGGTTACCATATCAGTCACCCCTCCCGCACAAACCGCTCAAAGTCAGTTCCCAACGCTTGGCGAACCATTGGTGAGTGTTCATCAGCCAACGCCAGTTGGAGATCCACGCGCACATCATCCCATAAGCTTCCGTGCCCCTGTAGCTTGAGCATCTGCATGGTGGCTTCCGCAGCCTTGATACGAACGTTCTCATTGCTTCGATCAGTGAGACACTGGTTGACCTGAAACCAGGCTTTGCCGAGAACATCATTCCAGTCCTGCTCTCCGAGTGCTGTAGTGGACAGACGACGGAGAACAGTTGCTATACCCCCAATCCCGCGTATTTTGAGATCGTAGTTGGCGCCCGCGAGCTTGGCCTGTACAAATTCAAAGGTCTTCAAGGCATCGGCACGGGTTTTTGCTCCTGCGGTGGACGGTTAATAAGCAGTTAAATAGGGCGAGAATGGGGGGAAACCTTTAGAATTGGAGTCTGGTCTGAAAGCCTGGCAAAGCGTAACCAGACCATTTGCTAAAGTTCTTTCCTCTCTGCGCCGATGGGTGTCAGTCGGTCACCTAGATGAGCACACGAGCAGATAAACCTACATAGTTTTCAGAGAGCGCCCGTCGGCGGCGACGTCAACATCCATTTTATCTTCAGACTCGTCTTTAACCGAGTCCACAACAATGTCGTATACCTCCTCAAAAAGATTCAAAGCCGCAAACCCGTTGGCAAAGTCACCTAGACTCTTTATTGCAATGCTTCTATAAGCAGCATTTTTACGCCTTGCTTCCCTCAACACAATCTACTCACATGTAGTTGGTTAGTGGAGCAATGGGAGGGAACATCGGTCTCGCGCATACCGTTGATAGTTCTTGCAATTTGGCTCGGTCATTTTCAAAATATTGAACAGCATTCGCGGCGAGAGAAACAAGAGCATCAAGAACAGCTTCTTTTCCATCCCAACTCTTTCCCGATGTTGCCGATACCAATACAGGCCACAACAAGTCAACTTGATCGGTTGTAACATCCTTACCAATTGATTTGCATGTATCGGCCAAGCTTAATGCTGCTGTTTGTTTGAGCGCCCATCGCGGAGAGGAAAGGTGAGTCTGTGCTAGTGAAATGATCTCCCCAAGATAAAGTTTGATCGCGCCTGTCCCACCAGTATTTTCTGTCCAGGCCTTCGTGAAGACTTCAGCGATGGGTGTGTGTGGGTCATGCTTCCCGACGAAAATGAAGGGCAATATGTCCACGGCCAGAGAATTAAAACGATCCGTGGCGCTAATATGGTTAGAAATAAGAATAATGAGGGGCAATTGGATACGCACTTTTTGCACAAGGAGTAAACCATTTCACTAGCTAGTGCCCTGGGTTTTTCGTCCTCACCCTCAAAATATAGCTTTCTAGAATATCCTACAAAGCGCAATATTTTTTCGTCACTAGCTAATCGGCAGAGATAGCCAGCAGCACTAGCATAGCTTGCCATCACTGTCTCATTGCGATCGTGCATCGAAGTCTGCATAGTTTTGAGGAGCTCATCTGCGAAAGGTTTGGCGATGGACCCATGCCGGACCACTAGAGTCACGATAATGCGGCTGCATCCTACCTGATAATTATCTGTTAGTAAGCGACGTAGCACGGCTATGACATGAAGGCAATGTACTTTAGATGGCAAGCCCAATGATTTCCTTATGGTTTTCTGGAACCTGGGCACAAAGACCTTCATAGTGTCTCTGTCCAATAGATCCAAGGATCGCTCAATGGCATCCATCATTGGCGATACCCGAACCTGGGCTAGCCTTATACGGTCAATCTACATCGTGTATTAGCTAAGCTCCCCATCGCAGAGAGTAAGAGCGCACATCGTCACCAGTGGTATTGTACTTATCTGCGTTCAAATGCAAGTAATTTACCACTTCCGGCTCAAGGGAACTCAAGAGCTGCACGAATTTGTCCACAAGGTCGGGAATGTACGGAAGGAGTACCGGCCCTCCTACTTTTACGAGCTGAAGGAGAGTTCCTAGTTTTGGTAAATAATATCGTTAGTTCATTCAATTTATTAGGAATACGCCACCAAGGCTGCCATCATGGTAGGTCGCTCGACCCTTCGAGAAGGGAAAGTATCCAAAAGACAGGTTCAATGCTTACGTAATGCAAATAGCTGCACCTCCTTGGCCTCCGCTTCCAGCCCCCTTCCGCCCATCAAGAATGGCATAACGCCCTCTAAAATAGCCTCTGCCTCTTTTCGGCTACCCCCTGAGGCCACATCGACATTGTGAACCATCGCTTGTGTCAGCCCCCTGCAGAGTTTCATCGCAGCGATCCGAACACTCTCCTTAACATCATCAAGGACCCGGAAGGATGTACTCCAGATTTTCTCCAAGTATGGTTTATATTCGTCAATTTTCTTTCCTTGCACAAGCTCTCCAAGAGCATTGCAGCTCGCCTCTCTGGTCCTCCACTCTCGCCCTACAGCGCATTTAAGCAGGTCTTCAATTATATTGTCGAACTGTGCTTCCAGGACATTTCTCTCATCACTCCCGACCAGAGCCTTCCAGATGTCTTCCATACTGCGAGCGACATTGGGGTTAGGGTCGAAGCGGTACCGATAAAGTTTTGGGTATAATTTAGGGTTGTGCTTCAAGACGTCAGAAGAGGAAAGAATGCTCCCTAGTCCGAAACGGCCGAAGGCTGCCCGTGAAGACCATAGAGAATTATGGCGAGCAAGTGACATAAATTTGTAAACCAAGCTCGGATCACCCACTTCTGAAGCGAGGGACATAATCTACATCGAATGTGTTAGTCAAGACTACAGGCTTGCATAAAAGAACCTAATGTATAAGAAAACTAACATCTTTGTAGGTGGAGATACTTCCATCCCCAGTCGGCAAGGCTCCTGGTTCGAATAGCTCCGTTTCTGCCGATACATTTCCGGCCAAGGTGCGAGTTTTCTCACCCGTGAAGGATGAAACGAGGTTCCGGACAAGATCATCTTTAGTTTCCTTTTCGCCCTTTTCGTAAACCATTGTCAATCCTCTCGCCGCGGTCTCCTGGACAAGCTCTATTTCAGCCGCCAAAACCACTCGTTAGTGATATCTAGGATTCTTAGAAAAATGACACAAGCATACCGTCTCTGTCTACCAAATATCCCCTAAACCCTTTTTGCATTTCCCCAAGTTTGGACTTCACCTGTTGCTCCTCTCCACAGAATTCCAACAAGCACAGCATCCAGACACATACAGCCTTCCTCAAACTAGGCTTTGTATCAGACATCTTGCCCAGTACTGTTTCCAGAACTTCTCCTAGCCTCCACTTAGCCAATTCCTCAGCAGGCTTTGCATTTTCATATCCTGCAACGTCAACCTTTCCACGAACAGATTTACTCTGCCACCCCCCGGCAAGGCAAGCAATGGCTTCACCGGTAGCAAAATTAATCTCAACCTGTCTGTTCTCGTGGAACGCGAAAAGAGCTTGCAGAAGCTTGTCAACAATAGGTTTATCGGACGAAGGAAACACGATCGCTAAGTGGCCAATCGCAAGAACCGCTTTTTCTTTCCCCTTTTTGCCGAGCTCAGTCAGGCGATCCAGGATCCCTGAGTAGGTCTTTCGAAAGTAGTCCCCGTGAACAACTGCAAAGATGGAGATTTCCGAGAAAGCTTGGACGGCGGCATCAAGAATAGTTTGATCTCTTGCTTCTAGAAGTGCATTGACAATAACACCTACAGCCTTGTGTACTAACTCCTTCGGCAAGGAGCCGAGACGCCCGCGAAGCTTTAGTCTCGACAGGAGAAATCCCAATGTTAGTATTCCGCCATGAACCTTCCCACTTTCTGCTCCGAAGGCCTTGTCCAAGCCGTGGGCATAGGTGACCATCTCCTCCGTCATAGACAGTAATATATTCTCTCCTAGGGCCTCGTGACTCCCAACAATACCCAGGGCTCTAGAAGCCACCACCCTGTCTTCGCTCTTTGTTCCTGTTAAGACAGCCTTTTTTAATGATTCAAGCTTCTGCACCGAGTTTTCCCATGACTTTTCGGGAACAACACCCACGAGATCCACCCAGACGTCTCTAATACCATCCAAGCCCGAACCATCCCAAACCATACCAAGCCACGCCACTTCCATAAACCTATTGAGTATACAACTATTTTCCTCTCCTAATTTACTAAAGTAAATCTGGACCTTGTGTCTTACACCCTCGTCGCGCTCAACAGCTGCATCCAACTTTCTCTCCCAGTCTTCGTCCACGACTACCTCTTCATTGCCGAGTGCTTCCATAAGTCCTACTCTCCGACAAAAAGAGACAGCTGTTGCGAAGACCTCCGGGGGCATCAAACCTGCGACAATGCTCTCTTGGGCAGTCCAGGTAGTAGCGCTCTGTGCCGAGTGAGGGAATAAGTGATTAATAAGATCCGAGAAACTTGGAAAGGTATATTTATTCGGCTTCTTAGCCTCGGGAGTATCGATTTCCATGGAATTTTCATCCGTCGCTACCGGATAACTTTCCTCTGGATTAATAAGACGATAATAATAGGGATGTAGACCTAACGGAGCACGGTTAGCATTCTTGGCGGATGGGAATTTCTAAGCGGGGGATAAGACGTGAAATTATCTCTCATTCCCCTTATATATATACCTTTCTTAGCCTCCTCCACAACCTCGTCTCTCTCCCCCTTCTTTCCGAGAGCCAGTAAATTCACCCACCGCCCTTCAACATTCCCGAACTCCAAGATGCGATTAGCGTATCTGACCGCCGAAAATCTTGTACTTCTTCCTTTACCCGCAATCATTTGTTCTATTATCAGTTCCTCTAAGCTCTCCTCCATTTCTCTATCAAGTGGTTGCTTCGCTATAGTGGGTAATAATGTGGCTAGCGCCCCCTCAACACTAACAGCCACACTTCCGGCGGGCTCATCTCTCAACCTCCCAAACAAAAATTTTAAAATTCTCCAATCCTTCTCTACCACAATTCCAGGGGCCCTCTTTACCAATAACCCGAGGCTTTCATACGCATAACCCCTCAGGTCGTCTCCGCCAGCCCCTCCCCCGTCTTCTGGGCTAGTAGACAGTAGCCAGTACCTAATCTTCTCCACAACATCAACCGCAACGGCTGCCATAACCTTTCCCCCACCCATCCTCGATGCCCAGTTTACAAAGGTGAAGGCAGCTTGTCTAAGCCGAGAGTAGTCTGTTTCGAGGCCACTTTCCACAATCTTAACAATTTGATTCCCCCATTGCTCTCCAATAGCTTCCGTCGATTTCGCCAATAGCCCGACAATGCGGGCTTGGAGTACAACCTTTACCGGTGGTATGGCATTGCCCGGGTTACCAAAGTAAAGTTGGAATAGTTCCTGGACTACTCCCCCGTCATCCAAGGACACTGACGGCAGTGAACGCTTGAAGACATCTTCTGCAGGTTCTGCAACTGCCGAATTCGTATCAGAAGCTCCGACGAGACTAGGGAAAAACCTCTCCTGATCCGTAAATGCACCCGAAGCGAGAAACCTAAGCACAGCCTTTTTTACATCCGTCAAGACTGCAAACGGGCTGAAGGTCTCTTTCTTTCCACCTAGGGTCAGGAAGTCAAACTCTCCCGCCGAAATCCCTGGGCAACTCAACTGCCCCGATGTGTTGCTACTCGTGAAAACTGATAGATTGAGTAGCATTAATCGCTTGAACCACCCCGCCACCCAAACAGCATCTTCGCCGCCACTGCCCTCGTGGAACCCCATTTTAGTTCTCAGAGCAAGATCATCTTGGGTTCCTCTATTCGGGGGCTCAAAATGGACCAGTACTTTCAACAAGATATTGAATAGCGAGCGTTGATGAATAACATTATCGTGTTTTGATATATCTTTTAGCAAGGGTGGAAGTAGTTCTAACCGCTCCGAGACAGGTAATCGCTCGATACCAGTCTGGACATACATCAAATCGAAGTTACGTACGAGCGAGTAACGCCCGCCGATCTCGGGGTCTTTAAATTGTTTGAGAAGAGCGGCGACGGGCAAGATTATTGAAACCGGCATAATCCGGGTATTAACATGCTGACATATCGATATCACCTTTGAAGTTATCATCAGCATCATCTTATGCAACCAGCCCTGAGGGAAGCGAATCCAACCTTATTCCGAACTGAGGCGTGCGGGCTCGCAAGCTTCAGTATCAAAGGTGGCAAATAAAGATTCAGTAGACGTTGAAGCTTTTCATCGGTATCAGCTAGCGCAATCTTGAGCTCGACGTTGTTAACCAGTCTCAGTTCTTTATCTCCGTCCACATCTAAGGAAGCCATTTGCGAAGCAGCGTCAAAGAGATAAATATGAAAGAGGAGAGAAGGGTTAAAGGGGGATGAGAGAGATGGGAGAGATGAAATAGCCAAAAAATAGACCTTTTCCTACCGAACAGAAGAGAATCTTACAGAAAGCTGAGGTTCCGGAACTCACTCGGGCATGCATAACTCCGGAAAGGAGCCGACGTGATTATGTAAGCGCATGGGCTAATCAGGTGAGGAAATTAAGGGATTACTAATTTCAACACATCCAATTACAGTACTAGGGCAGGTTACCCTGGTAATACAAGAGCCCACTGCGGTCCCGGAGTCAAAGAGAGCTCAGACGAGTATTAGTATTAGTACTCTCCAATGGATTTTGGCCCCTTACGTGATAATATTATGGTAACGCGTTGTCCATCCACCTGCAAGGCACGTGATTTTTTTGGCTGGAGGCTGAAACTTACAGAAGCCCCACCTTAACTTACCAAGCCTTTTGAGAGCAAACTACTCGTACTGCTACCATACTCGTAGGTCTTTCTCCACAAACAAAAATAAAAACATCAATGAAGAGAACTATATTTTGTGAAATCTCAATATCAGAGATTTTCCGCTAGACAAACCGGGTTGTGGTGGGCTCCGAATTTATTTATTTTGTCTTAGATATCGTACAGTGAAACAAAGTGAAGGGCTTAAGTTCCGTCAGATCTCACGGGAAATTACCCGAATTATCTGATTGAGATAAGTTAGAGTACTTTTATGTTCCCGGAACTGCTAATATTTCTACAGTACCCCCCCATAAACTGACAGGCGCTAAGATCATACCGGGATTACTTTCCTGCTAGAGGGTTTATATAGCATTTAGAATTTGCGGTTCCCATTATAAATCAGAGGAGGAAGAAAGAAAACTTCTCTTTTTAATTATTTTTTCCTTTTCTTCTCTCTGCTACCCAAGTGATAGATAGTTCGGCACGAACTCAAGATGAGTTGAATAGAATGCCTTGGCTCCCGCTAATTGAACAGGGGTTGACTGGTTATTGGGATATTAGCAACTGTGTGCACTAGCTCATACCACGGACTTTGCTCGCAGGATCTTACGAGAACTGGAGCGAAGAAAAAGATTAGCTTGCATTAAACTTCTAGGTAGAAAATATAGTTTTCATACCTGCATTTCACCTGCTGCCCGTGGTTTCCGGTGCTGCAGGCTATGATAATATTATAATTATTATCTGTTGTTTACAACAGGACTCTTCTGTTTTGCGCTTTTCAATTCTATTATAGGGCCCCTAGTGGCTTCCGCCCATACACCATACCCAAGCCCACATTTTTCCATCCTGGGTGTTCCCATTGCGATTATTCCTTTGTGCACAAAGAGTCCGTGATCAATGTTGATAATTTTCTGCTGCTAGGATGGACCTGCTCCCATATCATGTATTCAATGCCTAATACTGTAGCATGATTATTTTCGACCTCAGGGAGAAGAATCCATCAACCTCCAGCTGGCTACTAGCAGAATAAGTATCTGCTCCCACGGTAGCACTACGCGGCAAAAACCCAGCTGGCATTGGGAGCTTTCTCGATGCTACCGAAACCTCCAAAGAAATTGGAATGATGTTGATCCCAACATAGTTGACACCGAATATGACCGAACGCCACTCTCGTGGGCTGCCGGAAACGGGCGCGAGGGAGTCGTGAGCATACTGCTGGAACGGAACGACGTCAGCCCCAACAAAGTGGATACGTGGGACTGATCACCGCTCTCACGGGCTGCCGAATATGGGCGCGATGGGGTTGTGAAGCTACTACTGGAACGGAACGACGTTAACCCCGACAAAGAGGATGAGGAGGGCTAATCACCGCTCTTGTGGGCTGCGATAAATTGACATGAGGGAATCGCGAAGATATTGATGGAACGAAACGACATTGATCCCAACAAAGTGGATAAGCAGGGACGAACACCGCTCTTGTAGGCCACAAGATATGGACATGAGGGGGGGTTGAGGATACTGCACGAACGGGAGGATTTGATTCCCGGATAGGCAAACAGGCAGCGATCCTACACTTAACCTATGGTAGGCTCTTCTTCGCCGGGCCGTCTGTGCAATCCAAACCCCTTTCCAAAGGGTCCCTCAGGGTTCGCTGCCCTAGAATAAAACCCGATACATCTTCCCCCTCCTAGATGTATCATACCCTTCCAACAGGGGAGTAAACTTAAGGGAACAAAATCCCAAGCATGCCACAGACAATCCTTTACATGCCGGTTGGCGAGGTCCCATGGATGCCAAACCTTCGAATTATTTACTTTGTATTTATTTGTACTATTGCATGACCCGGACTGCGGCTGTAAGGTCTTGTATGGGGGTAGGTAGAGGTTTTGTATATATAGACATAACAAGAGAAAAATAGTAAACATGATGGTAAAACAGTAAACCTATTATGATTATAATAATATTATTATATATAACAGGTAAGTAAGAACCTCCCCCCCCCCCTCCCCCTAATAAAAAAAGGTAAAAAATAATTATTGGTGGGATGGAGAAATTGGTGGGCTGGTGGGTGGGACCATACTAACACAAGCAGGAGAAAGATCCGTAAGGACAAACAAAATTGTGGGGCATCTGGGGGATAAAAAGCTCAGGGAATGAAAAGGTCCATCTCTGACCTGTTCCCTAAAGAGCAGTGACCACTGAGAAAAAGGACAAGTATCTGATGAGCATTTTCTTTTTTCTTTTTTCATTAATTACTTTTTTGTATTTTTTTAAAAAAATTTTTTTTTTTTTTAAAAAACCAAATGTCTTTTTTCCTTTGTATTTACTTCTCTCTTGCAGCAATTTATAGTGATTGTATAGCAATAGCAATCTCAATTGCAGAAGCTAATGTATTACCGGTAACTTGGTTGGAGGTTGAAGCTCACCAAAAGAAGCTCCTATCTTACGTGCCTACGCAACCAAGCCGCCTAACAGACATTGGGGTAAACTCCAGGACAAATTACCGGTAGGTCTTTTTCCACACCAAATACGAATAAAAAGAATCGAGCTTCAAGGCATCTTAATAACCGTTGAACTGCCGGCAACGGCCATTCACGTGAGATGGTCAAACATCCACTGTCACGGTATAGGTTTTTAATGGTGTTGGATGAACTAACACCAAAACCCAAGCACACTCACCGACAAGTCCAAACCCCATCCGGTAAAGTCACATGAATGGCAGCTGCTGACAGTTCAGGGTAAGCACGAGAACTGTAGTTTGTGAGATCTCAAGGTCAGATATTCCGCGGAAAAACCTGCTCGCGGTAAGCTCCGGGTTTGTTCCCTTTGCATTGCTTCGAGCTGAGGCAGTGAGACAAAGTGAAGGGCCTGTATGGAATTATCTGATCAAGGTAGAGCACTTTTATAATCCCGGAACCACTGAAGCTTTAGTCCCCTCATGAACTCGCAGGCGCAATGACCGTACAGTACTCGTACCGGGATCGCTCTCCCGCTAGATGGCTTTATAGCATTTATGATTTGCAGTTCTCATTATAAATCAGGGGAGGAAGAAAGCGAACTCCTCTCTGCCACCCAGTGACAGATAGTTTGACAAGAATTCATGATAAGTAGAATAGAATGTCTTGGCTCCCGCTAATTGAACAGGGGTTGGCTGGTTCTTGGCAGATCAACTGAGCAACTACGCTAGCTAGCTTTTTTCCACGTAATCCTGCCGTGGGAACAAGTGCCTATCCCGCTGGCAGCCGGCTGGTGGTGGGTGGATTCTTCTCCCTGGTGTTGAGGATAATCATACCATAGTATTAAACATTGAATACATGATATAGGAGCAGGTAAAACCCAGGAGCAGGAAATTATAAACATTGATCACTGGCGACTAGCAAGATAGTTTCTTTGATTACAAAGGAATACCGGCAATCGCAATTGGAACATCAGGGATGGGAAAAGGCAGGCTTAGCTATGATGTATGGATGAAATCCGCCAGGTGCCCAGACTTGAGAAGCGTATGATAGGAGGGTCCCTTTGCAAACAACAGATGTCATACCCTACAGCGCTGCAAACCACAGGCAACAGGCGCAATGCAGGTAAATAGTATTTTCCACCAGATATTTGATGCAAGTTACCCTTTTTCTTCGCTCTAAGATCCAAAGCCGATCTACGAGCAAGGTCCGTGGTGTGAGCTGGTGCACATGGGGAGCTTTCTTGACACTACCAGTATCGCAACCTCCAAGTCCCGTCGCTGCTTCGAAGCAACTAGTCAGTCAAGATCTCAGCTTGAAACCTTGGTGATTTATTGCCAATTGAGGAAGAATACTTCCCAGATCTCGTTCTTTTCCTATGTAAGACATCTTGGATGCAGCACATGAGCGACTAACTTAGTCGCTATATGTGCAGCACCAGAGCCTTATCTTACCACCCCCTCCCTTAAGTTCCAGCGATCGCCTTGAACTCTGGGAGAAATTAGACACGATCCCTCTTTACTTCTCTCAAAAAAAGGAGTTTGGATAATAGACTATAGCGAAGATGTCATCAGGGCACCAGCAAGTCACCGGTAATATCAACTCATTCAACAATATTGTCAACTTCATCGCAGACACAGACGCCGAGGGGCGTCAAATTATGCAGTGGCTATCGCCACTCGAACCACAGAAACGGCACCAAGGTGTGCGAAGTGACCGACTCGATAGCGTGGGAAAGTGGGTACTAGAAACCAACAAGTTCAGAAAATGGAGCGATACAGAATGTGATTACGTTGAGCCAGTCTTGTTCTGTTACGGGAATCCGGGGGTGGGGAAAACGTTTCTCAAGTAGGAGGGCCTCCCGCGCGGAGAAAGTCGATGTGGATGTCACCGACGATCAGAAAATAATAGCTCCCTGGTGATTGACAACCTGTGCGATGAGGCTGGGGCAAAAGGCACTGCTGTCGCGGGACTCTACTGCGATTACCGTGTCCAGCAGGAACAGTCCACCACAAGCATGCTAGGGGCCATCCTCAAACAACTTTTTAGTAGAGGGGGAATCTCGGGACATATACGGGAGGCTTTTCAGAAAGACAAAAAGGAGTTTGGTGGCCGAGGTCTCCGACTTCCCGATCTGGTGGGAATTCTGAAGGAGACAGTTGCGTCGCTTCCGCTGGTGTTTGTATGCATTGATGCTTTAGACGAATCCACTCCGAAGCACCGGCGGGAGCTCCTCGAGTCACTACGAGAAGTTGTTCAGGTGTCACCAAACATGCGAATATTTCTCACCGGGAGGGCCCCTACCGACGGCGAAATTGTAAGATGTTTTAGCAAGGTGGTTAAGATACCTGTTTGCCCTACCCAGGATGACATTAAGAGTTATCTGGAGATGAGGCTGGACGGTGACACCGATCCCAATGCAATGGACGATGAATTGCGGGCGGATATCATGAGAGTGATTCCAGAGAAGAACTCGGAAATGTAAGCGAGAATATCAAGCGCATTCCAAATACAAGCCAGAGCTATTATTCACTAAGGGTGGTTTCCAGCTTCCTTCTCGCCTCTCTAAATATTGATGCGATCCTTGGCGAGGTCACTCTCCATCAGAGAAGAAAAAAGCTTGATGAGATGACCAAAGGAGAAGGTCTGGGCGACGCTTACGCCGCAACTTTATCGCGAATTAAAGCACAACAAGGAAGCAGATCAAATCTTGGTGTGAGGGTTCTAATGTGGGTATCACATTCGGAGCGGGCACTACATATCGACGAGTTATGCCATGCCCTGGGAGTAGAGGAAGGATCTGTCGACTTGAATGTTCAGAATATTCCTACAATAGAAACGCTGTTAGCATGCTCTCTAGGGCTCGTCACTGTCGAAAAGCCCTCATCTACTGTCCGCCTCGTTCACTACTCTCTGCAAGAGTACCTCTCCCATGACCCCAACTTGTTCCTTAAACCCCACTCGATAATTGCCGAGGTCTGTTTGACCTACCTCAACTCTTCGCAAGTCAAGGGCCTTTCACCTACTCTTCCTTCGGTTCCACCGGCTTTCCCTTTTGCAGAATATGCTTCTTGCCACTGGGGTACACACGCCAGACGAGAGACTACCGAAAGTGTGAAAACTCTTGCCTTGAAGCTGCTTGATGGATACGATAAGCACATCTCTTCGAAGATTCTATTATCGCATGGGATGTATAAATGGGACCAGCCTTTGGATCAGGAAGGCACTCCCAGCGGATTTACGGGGTTTCATGGGGCCGCATATCTGGGATGCGTGGAGATAATAACTGCTTTATTAGAGATGGGTGAATTGGATGTGCAGGCAACTGATCTCAAGGGCAACACAGCAATTGGCTGGGCCGCTAAAAGAGGACATGAGGGGGTGGTGAGGATACTGGCCAATCGGGATGATGTTGATCCCAACACAGTGGACACCGAATATGGTGGAACGCCACTCTTGTGGGCTGCCGGAAATGGGCATGATGAGGTCGTAAGGACACTTCTAGAGCGGAACGACATCAACCCGATCGAAGCTGGCATCAAATATGGCCGGACTTTTCTCTCATGGGCTAGCAGAAATGGGCATGGTGGGGTTGTGAGGATGTTTCTGGGACGGAACCACGTCAACCCCAACAAAGCGGATAAGTGGGGCCTATCACCGCTCTCATGGGCTGCCAGATTTGGGCATGAGGGAGTCTTGAGGATACCACTGGAACGGAACGACGTCAACCCCAACAAGGCGGATAAAGGGGGCCAATCACCGCTCTCATGGGCTGCTAGATTTGGGCGTGAGGGAGTCATGAGGATATTGCTGGAACGGAACGACATCGATCCCAATAAAGCTGATAAGTGGGGCCAATCACCGCTCTCATGGGCTGCCAGACTTGGGCATGAGGGAGTCTTGAGGATACTACTGGAACGGAACGACGTCAACCCCAACAAAGCGGATAAAATGGGCCAATCACCGCTCTCATGGGCTGCCAAATCTGGGCGTGAGAGGGTCGTGAGGGCATTGCTGGAACGGAACGACATCGATCCCAAGAAAGTGGATAAGCTAGGGCGAACACCGCTTTCATGGGCTGCCATATATGGGTCTGAGGAAGTCATGAGGATACTGCTGGAACGAAACGACATCAACCCCGACGAAGTGGATAAGTGGGGCCGAATATGGGCAGGAGGTAGTCGTAAAGATACTACTGGAACGGAACGACATCGATCCCGAAAAAGTGGATAAGCAGGAACGAACACCATTCTCATTGGCCACCGGTAATAGGCATGAGGGTGTTGTGAAGATACTGCATGAACGGGCGTATTTGAATACCAGATAGGCAAATACGCAGGGCCCTACACTTAACCTATGATAGCTCTTCTCGGCCGAGCCGTCTGTGCCATCCGAACCTTTTCCCAAGGGGCCCGCGGTTTCGATACCCTAGAATAAAACCCGATACTTCTTCCCTCTCCTCAATGTACCATGCCCTTCCAGCAGGGGAGCAAACTTAGCGGAACAAAATCCTAAGCATTCGATAGACAATCCTTTATATGCCGGTCGGCGAGATCCCACGGATGTCAAACCCCCTAGTCATTTACTTAGAATACCTAGTAGTCTCGCTGCTTTCTGATGGTAGTATAATCCTGGCAGTAGAAGTGTGAGTACGAATTGGCGTACGAATGGGCAGCGTGTATGCGAGAGGTGCGCATGTGGACAAGTAGCGTTTGAACTGTTGGGCATGTGTGTGGGGAGGGGCTTTAGGTTACCCTTCTGTACTGTACCCCCAAATAACATTCTGTTCTCATTTCGTCTCGAAATCGCAGTAGAACGCCGTATCTAGATCTGTATAACCTGGCCAGCCCTTCCAGGCCTCCCGTTTTAGCCTCGGCGCAGGGTGTCCTCTCCGACGCCAGGTGTGATAATGCTGTATCTTCTCAAACCCTTGTCAACACATCGCCCCCACTTAATCCCCGCGGGTCCACAAGTCTCCCCAAGGTGTCGAGCCCAAAACTGCAGCACGAAACCCATCAACCACTCCAGGCCACCCCCGACAGCGGCCACAAGAGAGTATTTAAGGAACACCACAAGCCCCACCATACCCAAAACTCGACATTCACAAAAAATGGCTTACCGATCCGGTATTCGCACGGGACTATGATAACTCCCGTACTCTGACTTCGTACCTATCAGCGAGTGAGCACTCGTGATGCTGTTTCGAATCCCTGCTTTTTCACTTCTTCCAGACGGAATTGGTTTCTGGAGGCTGGTGGTATGTGTTGTCACAGTTTTGGGCCCCTTGTGCAACTGTGGCCCCGGACCAACCAGTTCTCTCTCAAATGTACACGCCCAAGGCTGACTTCCGACTAACATAGGGAGGAAAGGAAGGATGAACTGCACATCTTCCCATCCACTACTACCACCAACACCCCGCCAACTAACCTAAACTAACCTAAACAAAACAAAGCAAATAAAACAGGGCCATTCACACAGTAGATTACCCAAACCCCCGCATGATACCTCCCGGACAATTTCTCTCCCAATTATACATACACAGTTCACAGAAATATCACGACTCGCTACCCCTCTATCACTCCTGATGCTAACTAACATTCAAACCTCACCCCAAACCGGACTCCCTGAATTCCACATACCCCTGCCCCCGGGCCAATATCTCCACCCCTTCTGGAATAGCCCCCGTGGATTTATAAAAAGTAAAGTGTCGAATCTGCCATCCAAATGCGCACACCCATCTCCACCATGTAGAGAGCACTAAATATCACGGACCTCGATAGCAACACTTTTCGACCGGCACCCCGCGTCGCTGGCTCAGTCTTTCGATTTCAAATAACTCGAACACAATACCCTTTTTGGGTCCGCGGGCGCCATTCCAAAAGAAGTGCCAATTTTTGGATCGGAGACAGGAGTAGGTACTTGGTCAGGTCGCCAAGTTGATACACGAGCTCCGCTGTGCACAACTTGGCCCCGAAGCGAAAGAGCCCGGATGAGTATTAAATTTTTTATTAGCTGGTGCTTCGCTACACCCGATACAATTCTAAAGGACCAGGCCCATGTTATTACCGGGGTACTGCCCATGCCTGCTGTGGGGCTCTCAGGCAGCTCCATGGCCCTTGCTCGCATTTTGTATTGTACAAGTAAATTATGATATGATAGCATGTTGTCCATCCGCCCTCAAGGCACGTGATAACTTGGCTGGAGGTTGGAGCTCACTGACAGAAGCCCCCACCTCAGTCTACGTGCCTACGTAATCAACTAGCCTCACCGACCTCGAGGTAAACTCCAGGGCGAAATTTAGTCTCTCTCCGCACCAAACACAGGTAAAAACATCGCGCTTCAAAATCATCTTACACCGTTATAAGAGAATGCAGTTTGTAAGACCACAATATCAGAGATACCCCCCCGAACCTGCTTGCGGTGAGCTCCATATTTATCTCTTTTGCATTACTCGTAGATGCAGTGAGACAAAGTGAGGGGGGCCTATTTGAGCTCCATGCGAAAAATCCCGAACCTACCCGATCGGGATAGAGGACTTTATGTTCCCGGAATTAGCGATGCTTCTATCCCCCCCACAAACCCGCGGTCACCAAGATCGTACCGGGATTGCTTTCTCGCTAGAGGATTTTCCATAGCATTCAGAATTCGCAGTTCCCATTACAAATCAATAGAGGAAGAAAGAGAGCCCCTCTCCGCTATCCAGTGACAGACAGTTTGGCAAGCGCTCATGGTGAGCGGAACAGAATGCCTGAGGTCTCGTTAATCGAGCAGAGGTTTACCGGTTCTTGGAACATTGGCAACTGCGCTAGCTATGTTTTTTCCACATAATCATACCCCGGGAACAAGTACTTACTTATTCTACCGGCAGCCGGGTGGAGATGTGAGGATTCTTCTCCCCGAGGTCGAAGATAATCGTAATGGTATTAAATATCGAATGCGCTATACAGGAGCAGGCGCGGCCTAGGTGCAGGGGATTGTAAATACTCATTACTGGCTACTAACAAGACAATCACCTTTTTGTGAGAAGGAGTAATCGCAACACCAGGAAGGGAAAAAATGTAGGCTTGGCTATGAGCAAGGCGGGATCTTGAACAGTACTGTAGGTCACGGATTACGGATGTATGTCGTATGATAGGCAGTGTTCGCAAGCGGCCAGTCCGGCCCGGCTTGAGCATAACCGGGCCGGCCTGGGCTTTTCCGAGACCCGATCTGGCCGGACTGTCGGCCATAGTCCGGCTTCCCGGTCTCATCTGGCCTGGCCTGGCCGGACTGCAGATATCTGCAGGCTTCCGGCGATCCGATGCCACTGCTATGATTCTGGGGATTTTTCGGGGTATTTGAATAAATTGGTATCAATTGAGCGGCAAACGAGCATATGCGTCGACAGCCTCTGTGCCCACATGTGATATTTCTATCTTCACCGCCATTACATATATCATAGTAGTTGAATGACCGCTTTGTGCACCACCTAGTGTAGATCCCCATGCACTACACACTCACATTCTTGTCTAAATAGTTGTATCCAACTTGAAAATCGCAATCGAGAAGAGGAGAAATGGTTTTCCATGCGGAATCATGATGGTAAAGTGTACTACGGAAAGGATAAAGTGAAGGTGTGTCTATAACGAAAATGGTTAGGAATTTTACGGTTGTACCGATACTGATATGGCAGGAAAAATGTAATACGAGATCATAGCCGAATAATATTTGCTCACGTGTGATATACGCACACTTTAGGGATATATCGAGTGATAGGAAATCTCTCAGCATTCGCACTACTCTCAGAGCTTGGAATGTGGGAATATTCCTTTTTTGATTTCAATTCGCATATCCCGGAGCTACGACTGCAGATATCTTCAGATATTGCATGGATATTAGCGAATATCTATATATAACTCCTGGCATCTTCAGATATCTGTAGGCATCTTCAGGTATCTGTAGGCATCTTCAGGTATCCATAGGCATCTTCAGATATCTGCAGGCATCTTCAGATATCCGCAGATACTAGCGTGCATCTGAAGATAGCTGCCATACACTAACAAAGTATTTACTAATCCGATGGCAGATGCCGAAAGCCTGGCGGTGCCGCCAGGTATCTATGAAGCCCGCAGGCTTTCAAAAGGCCTGGCCTGGCCGGACTGTATATCTGCCGGCTATCTGAGGGCCTGCCTGGCCGCCTGCGAACACTGATTGCGATGGTATGGATTAAAGCCGCAAGGCCATTACTCGAGTGCATTCGATTCTCAAGTCGGGTATCACAAATGAATAGCACACAATGATACCACGAGCGCCGCATAATATCTAGGGGAATACAAAGGGATACTAAAAAGATATTCCCCCTCCTCTTTATGCCTTTGGGACCTAGAGTATGATATTTAAGTATAGCTGGTGGCAGAATCTACAGTCCCTGATCACAAGTGTTAGTGAAAATCAGTGAAGTCTTAGTAAGCATATTGACAAGAATACAACAAGTACCGTCTGATATGATAGCAGGGAGCGCACCCTCCCGTTTATCTGTTGGACGGAAATGTTTCTTGGCTGCTCACCGCATATTTTTCTTGTGGCAACGACCCACAACCCTAACCCTCTTAGCATATCAAACATATCCAACGCCTCTATGTTTGACTACCGGTTAGCTCTACATATCAAACACCACATGCGACGATATCTGCGACGATATCTGCGACGATACCTGCGACGACTCCTTATGCAGGTCCTACCCCTATCATATGGGATAACCGAATACCCTCGGCCGAATTGTGTTATCCTCGGCCGAAGTAGCAAGATAGGCGGAAATAAAGGTGAACGTGATGGAAAACACGGCACACGCTGGAAGTGTGTGGAAGTGGATCAGCATGATCCAAGGAAGGATAAAAGGCAGCTTGTTTTCCCTTTGTTAAGTAGTTTTCGTTCACTATCTGAATCAATTGTCTCTCTTTCCTCCTTTACGAGTATTTGGGTCTTTATAGTCTTTCCCGTATTTTTATTCCCTATTGTTATCGCGAGAATATTTCTCTGTTTAGGATACTTGAATTCTATCTCTCTATCTTTGCCTAGTTATTCTATTTGAATCCAAAAAAGTCAACCACATTCAAGTCCGGAATCGCTGCCGTATACCTTGTTGTCGAAAAGGTTATGAGCCCGGCTTGACGATCCGGACGAACCACATCATTATATCTGTTTATTCCTACCACCCCTACGAGATGTCGACATCAGCAGAATTCAAACTTCTGGCCGGTACGGGCATTCGACCATTGTCTCGTGGAACGGAATATCGGGAATGGCGACTTGCCGTTATCGACATACTCGCTGAGAAGGGCTACTGGGACCTGGTATCGACCGAAGGTTCTACGAGTGATACCACAGACACCAAAGTAATAGCAAATCGTGCGAAGGCCAGGGGCCTATTGGGACGGCTGTTGGACAGCAATCACCGCGAGTTATATGCAACGGAGCGGAATCCCCATCAACTTTGGAATAAGTTAGAGAGCCGATATGCTGGAAAAGACCAGGCGAGGATCTGGTATTTGCGTGGTGAACTGTCCCAAGTGCGATATAATGATGAACCTATGGTTGACTACATTGCAAAGTTAGAGAAGATTTTCAACCAGTTGAGTGGAGCCGGAGAGCAGCAAAGCATGAAAGACAAGGTCTATAATCTGCTTTCGAACCTTCCACTCCAATACCATCCTTTCCGAACCGCGATATCGAATAGCCCTACATTCGAAGATATCTCCTATGATGATGTATGCGATAGGCTTATTTTGGAACATCAACAGCTCATCGGAGATATGGGAAAACCTCTAGGAGGTTCTGCATCCAGTAGTGGTGCGTTCTTTTCTGCTAGGAATGGGCAAGGCAGAGTGAGCAAAGGACGCGGACGTGGAGCAGGAAGCTTTGGAAGCTTTAGGAGATCCGATGGAGGATCATCAGTGCCTGTGATGGATCAGGCATTCGCCACCGGTGGTCAGAGACGGTGGGCGAAAGGGATAGACAAAGATACTTGTCTATACTGTAAGGAACGGGGCCATTGGGCAAAGGATTGCCCGCGTAAGGTACAGGGAGGACGAGGTACCGCGAATATGGCAAAGAGACATCGGGTTGGTGCTTGGATGGCATCAACAAATCAGGAGGCCATCAGACATGAATGGATCCTGGATTCGGGAGCGACACATCACATGAGCTCACAGCGAGATCTTTTCCACGATTGGAATACCCATACGGCTAGTATCAGTATCGCGAATGGAGGATCCATGACGGCGACGGGTATTGGAGAGATCATGATTACTGTTTGGAACAGTAAGGGAGAGCGGACACCGATCCGCCTACAGAACGTACTGTTTGTTCCGGGACTAGGTCCGAACAACTTGGTTTCAGTACGATGCATCCAGGACGCAGGAGCGACAGTGATTTTCGGCGGTCGAAAGAAGGACCAGGTCGAAATCCGGATGGATGCGAAGGAGATTGCTATTGCCAAACTCCAGAAGAATTCCTACCTCCTCCAAGCCGAACATCGGAGGAGCACGGTAGAGGAAGAAGACATTGCCGCAAATCGAGTATCACACAATCGAAGGTCAGGGACTTTGATAGAGTGGCATAATCGTCTTGGACATCTAGGTTTTGATGATGTCAAAGACTTAGTGCGGAAACATACAGACATAGAGATCATTGGCTCTCTGCAAAACCCAACATGTGTGCACTGTCTGATCGGAAAGCAAACAAGAAAACCCAACTCGAACCCAGCAGCACATCGTGCGAAGAAGCCTCTCGAGTTAATCCACAGTGATGTTGCCGGACCAATGGCGACGGCTTCGCTTGGTGGTTCGAAGTATTTTGTTTTGTTTATTGATGACTTTTCTCGATACACAAGGGTGTATACTATTAAGAAAAAGTCAGAAGTGATTGATAGGTTTCAGGAGTTCAGAGCCCAGGCAGAAAATTACCTGAACTGCAGAATACAGAGATTCCGAAGCGATGGCGGTGGTGAATTTACCAGCAAGGAATTCACCAAGGTACTCCTGACTGCAGGAATCGTACGAGAGAAGACCGCACCCTATACTCCGGAACAGAACGGTGTCAGCGAACGAGCAAATCGGACGATCATCGGAAGAGCAAAAGCGATGCTATCATCTGCTGGATTAGGTGATGAGATGTGGGGAGAAGCGGTAAACACAGTAGTATACCTGAAGAATCGGAGCCCCACCAGCGCCTTAGAAAAAGGAATGACACCATTAGAAGCCTTTAGTGGGGAAGTACCCAAGCTAACTTCCCTAATCCCGTTTGGCACAAAAGGGTACAAGCATGTACCAAAAGAGCTAAGAACTAAGTGGGAGCCGAACAGTATTTTCTGCACCTTCCTCGGCTATGAGGGAACGAATCAATTCAGAGTATTGATTGACAGAAAGGTTCACGTCACCCGGGACCTTGATTTGGTTAAAATGGTTCCTAGCGATACTGATCAGCAGTTGCCTAATACGCTAGCGGAGATCCACATTCCAGTAACCACACTTGAAGAGGTTAGCGAGGAGATTTTGACACCACCTACTAAGGAACCAGTATCCACCGCAACAATACTAAAACCGCATGAGGCTGAAAGCGAGCCATCGGTCCCCGAAACCCCACGAAGACACAATACGCCAGGAGAGTTTCCTAGCGATATACCAGAGGACGAGAGTATACAGCTCCGAGTCCAACATCCAGGTCCGATACCTCAGGAAGAGGTATATGCAGGACGACCACGACGTTCCAATGCTGGAAAGTTTACCTCGACAAGATTTCGGGATGAGCCCTACTCAAGGATAGCTACAGCTACCCACTTATCGGAATACCATGCATACGCGGCCACCAGCAATAGCGAACCCACAACTTATGATGAGGCTATTAGTGGGATAGATAGAGAAAAATGGAAGGAGGCTATAGATGAAGAACTAACGTCATTGGAAGAAAACAATACATGGATGATAACGCAACTCCCGAGTGGGAGAAGTACAGTAAAATGCAAGTGAGTATTTAGGGAAAAGAAAGGAGCGCAAGGAGAAACGATTAGATACAAAGCAAGACTTGTTGCGAAAGGATTTACCCAACAGTATGGTATCGACTACCTGGAGACGTATGCCCCAGTAGTTAAACTCAGTTCACTCCGAATCCTTTTCGCAATCGCCACTTTCAACAACTATGAAATACACCAAGGAGACATCAAAACCGCATACCTCCTAGGCCATCTCGATGAAGAGATTTTTATGGATATCCCGGAGGGAATAAAAATCGACGACCCGCAACGATATTCGGGAAAGCCAGTTTGTCGACTCTTTCGTGGCTTATACGGACTAAAGCAATCTGGACGAATTTGGAACCAGACCTGGGATCAGTACCTTATCGACAAATGTAACTTCAAAAGATCAGCAGAGGATTACGCCATATATTACCGTCTTGGATCAAGCAACAATCCTATATGGACTCTGATCTGGGTTGACGACATTCTTTGGATCGGTCACCAGAACGATATCATCGAGGCCAAGCAGGAACTTGGAAGGCAATTTCCACTAAAAGATTTAGGATTAGCGCACTTCTTTCTAGGAATGAAGATTGTAAGAAAACCAGAAGAAGGGAAGATCATACTAATCCAAGACCAGTATATCGAGATGATACTCAAACGATTCGAGTTTCAAAACAGCTATGCCGTCTCGACTCCAATCGAACCTGGATCACAACTGATCAGTCGAAGCGAAACGGAGCTGTTAGAAGACGAAACTCTTTACCGGAGTATCCTAGGAAGCATAATGTACCTTATGCTATGCACCCGCCCCGATCTCGCATTTGCCGTTGGACGGCTCAGCAAGTTCAGTTCGAATCCCAACGCCGCGCATATGAGCGCAGCAAAACGCCTCCTACGATACGTTAGCAAAACTCGCAATCATGGACTTCACTTTGGTCCATTCACAAGTGGCAGTAGACCAACTGCCTTAGTTTTTAGTGACGCTGATTGGGCAGGAGATAAGGAAAACAGAAGAAGTACAGGTGCTTACCTGTGTACTATCACCGACGATCGACCAAACGCAGACCAAACAGCGATTTCGTGGTCCAGCAAGCAACAGTCCACCGTTGCTCTTTCGTCAACAGAGGCGGAATACATGGCACTGACCCAGGCATGTAAGGAAGCCATTTGGGTATGCCGATTCCTCGCCGAAATTTCAGACATTAGTGGAGTGAGCCAGACGCAATCGCCAATCACAATTTTTGCCGACAATCAGGGCTGTATAGCATTAGCCAAGAACCCTGAGTTTCACAATCGTACGAAGCATATTAGTATTCAACAACACTTCATAAGAGAAAAGGTAGAAGAGGAAGTGGTAAAGTTGGAGTACTTACCGACCGGCGACATGGTAGCAGATCAGTTGACTAAAGTACTACCTCGGGAGAAGGTAGAAAGATTCCGGAAGCAGATGGGAATCGAAAAAGCATGAGAAGAAGCAAAAACGATAGAAGGACAATAAGAAAAAGGGTTGGGCAAAACTGCGGGGCAGTGGGAGAAAAAGTTTTTCCTGTTCGCAACATTTTCTTAGTATCATCGTTTCCTAATTTTTAAATGTTTCGTTTCTCACCTCACATTGCAGTTTTTTAGTTTTCTGTTTCCGAGAGATTGGTGGAGTGGAAGGTGATGCGTGTTCGCAGAGTGGGAGTGTTGGACGGAAATGTTTCTTGGCTGCTCACCGCATATTTTCCTTGTGGCAACGACCCACAACCCTAACCCTCTTGGCATATCAAACATATCCGACGCCTCTATGTTTGACTACCGGTTAGTCCTACACATCAAACACCACATGCGACGATATCTGCGACGATACCTGCGACGATACCTGCGACGACTCCTTATGCAGGTCCTATCCCTATCATATGGGATAACCTAATACCCTCGGCCGAATTGTGTTATCCTCGGCCGAAGTAGCAAGATAGGCGGAAATAAAGGTGAACGTGATGGAAAACACGGCACACACTGGAAGTGTGTGGAAGTGGATCAGCATGATCCAAGGAAGGATAAAAGGCAGCTTGTTTTCCCTTTGTTAAGTAGTTTTCGTTCACTATCCGAATCAATTGTCTCTCTTTCCTCCTTTACGAGTATTTGGGTCTTTACAGTCTTTCCCGTATTTTTATTCCCTATTGTTATCGCGAGAATATTTCTCTGTTTAGGATACTTGAATTCTATCTCTCTATCTTTGCCTAGTTATTCTATTTGAATCCAAAAAAGTCAACCACATTCAAGTCCGGAATCGCTGTCGTATACCTTGTTGTTTAAAATTATCCACCATCGCGAGCCCAAAACAGCTATATAAAAAACTACCTGAAGAGAGAGCTTCCCTCCTACGAGGAGCAATTCCCCCCAGAATTTTTCGAGAAATTGTGGTCTTTCCACTACAAGCAGAGTTTGTATCACAGGAGCAAAGGGATGGTACTGCACCGTACACGAAATATTACTGTACTTTTTTTTCTTAATGCCTCAACAGAAGACTTTCAGGCTTTCTAGATCCTTTTAGAGGCTTTGGTTTTTTTTTTATTATTATTCTGATGATATCATACTTACCTAGTTGGTGGCCTCCAGCCACCTCTTTCTCCATGCTCTTCGTTATCTTCGAAAGTTGCGACAGTAATCACTCGAGGCGCCGACTCAAAATCCCTTCGCCGGACCTCCCCGGGTCCAGATATCAACCTCATTTTCAGAAGTAAAAGAAAAGAGGGAGAGAGCGGGAGCAAAGGGCAGCCGCTATGTGTGGGTTCCTCTTACATTTTATTTTTTTACTTGCTTGCTCTGATAAACTCCCGTTATATATTCTACTCCTGCTCACAGGAGTCATGCTCTGGCCTTATGGAATTCTCTTACCAGAGTTGCTGATACCCTAGGTGGGGAAATGGCTCATAGGATCGTTTCAGGGTTATAGAGGTCAATGTCTTACTCTGGTGGTCTTGTGAACATGGAAGATTTGGCGATGGCTATTGTACCTGCTGCACGGTAGACCAAACCACACTAGACCCGTCCTCACCCCCTTACTCATGCAAGCATAGCCAATTACTAGTGTCAGAAGGGGGCATATTCAGAAAGCTAAGGTTATGCTTTCGTTTTATGGGTTTGGGCGCCATACCGGTGATAGGATATAGCGGAACCAGCAGCAGTGTCGTAGTATGATAGATGGTCTGTGAAAGAAATAGATGGCTACAGCTTGGCGGTATTGAGAGAAATTAGTGGGAGAAGATAAGGCTTGCAAATATATAAGATGAGAGCGCCTTAAAGATCAGTGTCTATTCCTACCCATTGCCTGTAATGGGCCATACCATACACCACTACCGCTCAGAAAAGATAAAACAAATACAGTCCCTCGTCAAAAGTGTTCGTGAAATGCTTACTAAGCAACCTCGCAAAAAAAAAAAAAAATTCCGGACTTAAAAAATTTATTGCAATCACCAGTCACCACTACTGTAAATAAATAATTAAAATGTAAATTTATGCTACATTATTAGACTTTCCATAGTGTGGTCTAATATTTTTTGATTTTTTTCTGTTTCTTTCCCAATTTCCTGTAGCCACACCCAGCTGTTTCATACAAACTTCAACAAACCCAAAATTTCTTCTCTAGAATCTGACCTGTTTTGCTAAATTTCTTGCTGTACCAGAGTGATTTCTCAGATTTTAGCTGCACAGGCTAGTGAGGTGCAACTTTATATGAATCAAAATGTTTTATCCAATATACTTTTTACATAAAGATTTATCCATTATTACTATCATTTACAGCATATTCTTTTAAGAGTTAGCCATAATTTGACAGTAGACCAATGTTCTAGATAACAATGGGGTAAGCTAAATATTATATAAGAACTTGTGAATGTGTCATATTTGCATATTGATATTGATTGCAATGTATTTTTTTTGATATCAAGTATTCAACTTGAATACAAATATTGAGACCACTTTTACAATAACTAATACAACCATAGATGTTTGCTAATGATACAGCTTTGACATATTGCATTTCTACTTATAGTGAGTTAAATATATGGGATATTTGGGAAATGTTTGTGTAAGGGTGTTAATTTTTGACTACACTTGATATGAGACTGGATATCTGATGAAATATTTGATCAACTACTGTAAATTATGACAAAAGCAGAATAAAAATTAACAAATACTAGACCTTACAGAGGAAGGTGTAATGATGTAGCATAAATTTACTGTCTAATTATTTATATAATTACAGTAGAGTAGTGGTAACTAGTTGTTGCAATAAATTTTTCAAGTCCGCTTTTTTACTTCGCGAGGTTGCTTAGTAAGCATTTCACGAACACTTCTGACGAGGGACTGTATGAACGAATAAAAGTAAAGAATAGCAAGAACGGAGATGATATGAACTAAGTCTGACCGGAGCTTCAAGAAAGGAAAATGTGAAGAAAAGAAAAAGAACAAAAGTAGAGGGACAGCATATGGTGAGCCGAAGCAGGAAAAAAAACACCCTCCATCAAATCTATTAACATTACTCAGGAGTTATTTATGGAGCAGGAAAATTTCAGGTATCGCCACGAAGAAGGAAGAATGTAAACGAGAGTCAAAAGACAAACGAAGGAGGCGATGGTAAAATATCGGCCTACCGATCGACCGCGACTAAGAGGATCGATCGAGTATTGCTAGAGCGGGAGCCAGCTTTCCCGAGAATATGCCAGAAGCTTAGGAAGAGTTTAGGGCAGCGCTGGCTGCTCGGTTGAGGGGAGGTCGCTATCGCGGACTTAGAATGAGTCTTTGAGGCCCGATTACTAGTTCCCGCTTATTGAGGGTCTGCCAATAGGGGTGCATGTTAGCCACATGTGTTTGTGGTGTTGATGTTAAGGCTACCACTTCCGAATGGCATACCTACCGCACTTGCCCCCATGCCTAGCGGGCGCTAGGAGAGGCATGCCTAACCAACGCGATCTGCTGTGTCAGAATCGACATCGTCCCGTTCACGTAGCATCCTAACGACTTGATGATGTCCACTAGAGAGAGCCCTGGGCAGTGGTGTTTGGTTCAAACTGTCTGGCGTGGCGGTGCGGACATATTTCCGTCGTAAAAGCGTCTTTACTACCCCCTCATGCCCGTACCCAGCGGCCCTCGAGAGTGGCGTCTGGCCAAAGGCGTCTGGGTGGTCGGGATTGGCATCCCCTCGTTCCAAAAGCATCTTTACTACCCCCTCATGCCCGTTCCCAGCGGCCCTCAAGAGTGGCGTCTGGCAAAAGGCGTCTGGGTGGTCGGGATTGACATCCCCTCGTTCTAAAAGCATCTTTACTACCCCCTCATGTCCTTTTTCAGCGGCCCATGAGAGTGGCGTCCGGCCATATTCGGTGTCCGCCCGGTCGGGATTGACATCCCCCCGTTCCAACAGCATATTTACTACCCCTTCGTGTCCTTCTCCAGCGGCCCTCGAGAGTGGCACCTGGCCAGAGGTGTCCGGCTGGTCGGGATTGACATCCCCTCGTTCCAAAAGTATCTTTACTACCCCCTCATGCCCGTTCCCAGCGGCCCACGAGAGAGGTGTCTGGCCATATCTGGTGTCTACTTGGTTGGGATCGACATCCCTTCCCAAAAGCATCTTTACTACCCCCTCATGTCCTTTTTCCGCGGCCCACGAGAGTGGCGTCTGGCCAAAGGCGTCTGACAGGTCGGGATTGACATCCCCTCGTTCCAAAAGCATCTTTACTACCCACTCATGTCCTTCTCCAGCGGCCCTCGAGAGTGGCGTCTGGCCAGAGGTGTCTGGCCGGTCGGGGTTGACATCCCCCTGTTCCAAAAGCATCTTTACTATCCCTTCATGCCCGTTCCAAGCGGCCCTCGAGAGAGGTGTCCGGCCATATCCGGTGTCTACTTGGTCGGGATCGACATCCCCTCGTTCCAAAAGCACCTTTACTACCCCTCCATGTCCTTTTCTAGCGGCCCTCGAGAGTGGCGCCTGGCCAGAGATGTCCGGCTGGTCGGGATTGACATCCCCTCGCTCCAAAAGCACCTTTACTACCCCCTCATACCCGTACCCAGCGGCCCACGAGAGTGGCGTCCGGTCATATTTGGTATCTGTCTGGTCGGGATCGACATCCCCTCGTTCCAAAAGCACCTTTACTACCCCTTCATGTCCTTTTCTAGCGGCCCTCGAGAGTGGCGCCTGGCCAGAGATGTCCGGCTGGTCGGGATTAACATCCCCTCGTTCCAACAACATATTTACTACCCCTTCGTGTCCTTCTCCAGCGGCCCACGAGAGAGGTGTCCGGCCATATCTGGTGTCTACTTGGTCGGGATCGACATCCCCTCGTTCCAAAAGCATCTTTACTACCCCCTCATGCCCGCTCCCAGCGACCCGCCAGAGTGGCGTCTCGCCAGAGGTGTCTGGGCGGTCGGGATTGACATCCCCTCGCTCCAAAAGCATCTTTACTACCCCCTCATGCCCGCTCCCAGCGGCCCACGAGAGAGGTGTCCGGCCAAAGAAGGTGTCTGCTTGGTCGGGATCGACATCTTCCCGTTCCAAAAGCATCTTTACCACCTCTCCATGCCCCCTCCCTGCTGCCCATGTGAGAGCTGTGCTCCCCGTGCAATCGGTTGCATTAACATCCCATTCCTTCATCTTCAATATAGCGGCAACTATCCCCACGACCCCGAGAAATGCTACTCCGTGGAGCCCTGTGAACCCGAGTGGCCCTCTAACTTCTTCAAAATAAGGGCCCGCGCCACTATCTCTATTGTGATGCGATAACATTAATTGAGCAGATATATGCTCATCAAATCTACTCAGAAGTCTCAGTCCAAGCGCTTTCACATTTTCCGTCACCCCCCTTCTGGCGTGGTCCCCCCAGTAACAGGAAGCATATTCTAGAAGTGGCGTTGTCGTGGGAGCCGACCGAAGCGTTGGCGAGAGACTCCGGACACATTCAAAACCGAGGTATGTCAAGCAAACCTCCGCAATTGATGAGTGGGGGTTGTGGAATAGGGTTGGATCGCTTGAGAGATGCTCTTGCAGAGTAAAGTGGACCAGTCGGATAGTGGACGAAGACGCCTCGACCGTGACAAGACCCAGACAAGATGCGAGGAGCGTCCGTAATGCAGGAACGTTTTCGACATCCAGATCCGTAGATCCCACCTCCACCCCCAAGGCATGACAGAGCTCCCCGGCCCGTAACGGCCGTTCGGAATGAGACACCCACATCAGGACCTTCATTCCGAGTATTGACTTATTTCCCTTCTGGGCCTTCAGTCGGGCTAGGGTTGCCGTGTAGGCATCACTCAATCCATTGCCCTTTGTCATTTCTTCAAGTTTCTTCCTTCTTTGACGGATTGTCACCTCCCCCAAAATAGCGTCAACGTTTAGCGAAACAAGAAGGAATCTGCACACGCAATCGTTGGGTGAGTATTGATCAATGATAGAAGGGGAATGATAGATGCTCCTACATATCAGATATTTTTTCCAGGATAGCTCCAATAATATCCGCCCGCAGATTATCATTCATCGCCTCTGGATCGGCGTCCCCATCCAACCTCATCTGCAGATAGTTCCTAATGTCATCTGTGTTAGGACTGATGGGTATCACAACCGCCCCGGTGAAATATCTCTGAACATCTTCCTTGACATGAGGCCTGCCGGTGAGGAATATTCGCGTCCTAGGGAACTCCCGAACAATAACTCTCAGCGACTTAAGAAGCTCCGGCAGATGCTTCGGTAAGCATTCGTCAAGCGCATCAATGCAGATGAAAACTTGGGGTAGCGAAGCAATAGTAATCCCCAAGAATTTCATCAGGTCCGGAAGTAGCAGCCCTCTGCCACCGATCTCCTTTTCCCCCTTATGAAATGCCTCCCGCAGATAATTCGGGATATCCCTTGTGCCTACCAGATGCTTCAAGATAGCTCCCATCATATTGGCGATTGTTTGCTCTTGTTGAGCAAGGAAGTCGCAGTACAAGGCAGCAACGACGACATCCTCCTCCTCCCCCGCCTGATCGCACAGGCTATCAATCACCAGGGAACTAGTATTTCCGATCCTCAGCCACCCCCGCCTCCTTTGGAACAACCCCACCACTTACCTGAGATACGTCTTGCCAACTCCCGGATTCCCGCCGCAAAACAAGATAGCCTCATCAGCTCCACCCTCACCACCCCTCCACTTCCGAAACTCGCTTGTTTCCAATAGCCAATCCCCCACACCATCGAACCGCTCGCTGCGCACACCCTGATGTCTGCTACTTGGCTCTAGTGGAGAGAGCCAGTGCATAATCCGCGCATCCTCATCCGACTTATAGACTGTTCTGTTGAAATTACTTGTTATGTTGAAACTACCCGTTATGTTGCCGCAGTTGGCATTGCTATCGCCAAACCTGAAATGTGTAGTCTGGGCCATGGTATTCCGTCAAAAGTGTAACTTGAATGTAGAGATGGTAAAATACTTTATAGGGGTACCGGGCGGGGGAGTTGATAAAATTCTGCGAGCACAGCTGAAGAAAGCGGGGAGATGAGGCTTGTTGTGTGACACTTGGCGCCCAATCATTTGGGAGGGTGCATGATTAATGCGAGAACACTACTGCTGAGTAACTGTAGGTTATTATTGTGATGTGTTTCAGGAATCTCCGAGTTTTCTATTGCAAATCTCATAGAGGGGGGTTAGGAAGGAGGTTATTGATATTTCGTGATGAATATGGGACTGCGTTGAGTGGGGCTGTATGGTACAGTACTGTACTGTACATCTGTGTTCCAGGACAACAGTCTCCCACGATTCGCCCCCGTCAGTACATGTTCTGTAAGTTTACCGATGTCGTCGATGCTCGAATTTTCCTCCTAACATCTTGCGGATCTTGCATCTCCAATTTCACAGCTGTATTACTGTTGCAGGTGAACCGTCGGAGCCTAAATAGAGACGGCTTCTAGACTGTATGCCGGGCTAGGCGGTGTGATATGGTATGGTAGACTGACGGGGTGGCAAAGTAGGCGTGAAAAACGAGAAGGATTTAGATACAAGTTAGCTCCCATGATCTAAGACCTTGCGATTGCGCTATAGAGGCCCGGGCAGTGGCGAGAATGGTGGGATTTCCGGCTCGAGAGTTTCCAAAGATCGGCCTGCGGAGAGGAGAGTTGCAAACTTATTAGAACAGTAAGGCGAAAAAAATTAAGATTGAATAACAAAAAATAGTGATCAAGGGAAACAATGCTAGCTAATTTTACAACGTTACTGATCGATCAGAAGATCTTAGAGTTGAAGATAGTAAGTCGAGGTCAGTCGAGGTGTTTCTAGGACTGCTATTGGTGGTGGTCCCTCTCTAACCCTGGAGCTTATTGTGATTTATCTGAAAGGTGCCCCAGGCCCGTCATTTCTTTGTTGTCGCAGGAGTAGTCAAGGCAATGGGTGCATACATGGGAGAAAAGATATTTAAATGTATATCTACGGAAGGATCAGGATGATCCTGCTATGTTTTATATATGCTCCTGTCTTAACTATTGGTTTAGAGAGTGCCGAACAAGGGAAAAAGGTTTACCATCACACCTTTCCTATAGTAAAGATATTCTGTGATACCGATTCCCATTCGATTCCACTCACTGTACTGTACTGCTGTGCCACCGGCATTTGTCAAGTGGCCCAAGAGAGGAGTTGGAGGACCTGGAAGAAGGATGTCATAGTGATAGGTGCGCACACGTCCTGCACATGGAACTTTTTTATTTTGTCCAAAGCCATCCAATATCTCGAGCAACTAGGCCAATGTTCCAGAGGCAGAATGAAACTCTCAAACTCTCTTCTCTGTGGCAGTCACGTCTCTCCCAGATGCTCCCACCATTCCCCCTCCTTCGCTGCATACTTTTCCAGATCCATCACCCATCGCTGAGAGGAAGGAGGAACGAAATGTAGGTTAATTGACTTAGGCACTGGTACCATTGCTAGAGGGGTCAGGAAAAAATCAGGAGCTATTGCGTGCTTGAGGATTCACATGGAATGAAGAGACACTCTCTCCTAACCCGATTAGTCCAAAAAAGCCACCATCAAGCATCTTTCAACAAAATTTAAAGAGCGTCTAGATCTAGTCAATTCCTTGTCTTAACAAAGTACCACACACGAGAATATTTCTCCAAGGACTCATGACCAATCCAGCTGAAAACGAGCAGAAAACAGCACTAATAACACAGGACAAATCGAGTTCAAGAAAGATGGCAACATAAAAAAGTGATGTTTGACCACTCTAGATCTAATGTGCCCAGCACATACGGTGTAGGAACATCGCCGCGATACATTTGCCCCCGAAAATTACTCAAGTCGTGGCATACTCCTAGCTAGGCTTGGGGACAGATTCACAGCCGTCTGAGCCAACTTTCAAATTCCTGCCGGGACACGCGAGTAGAATATCCGGGGATAAGTGTTTCTTCTGCTTCGCCATATAAGGATCCAAGCTCAAAATCTCAGCGAGTGTCCGGGGACGAACCAAGCAGTTACGACACCTAGCCAAGTATTCTCCCCGGCAGAAAATCCGAGAGTCCCTACCTACGTATGATATTCCAAGGATCACCCGACAGATCGGCGAACTTATGATGCTCCATGAGCATTCATCCACACTATTTTGCATTACAAACTTCCAACATCTTGGCTATGGAGCTTTCTAACTTACTATCCATGCTCTTATTCTATACAGCTAATATCTTTAAAGCTTAATTACACCACCAAACCTCAAGAAGAAAAAATCCGCTCGCAAACAATCCCGAGTGATAATACATGACCACACCACAGAAACCCAATGTCCACCTCTCTAAATCCACCAACAGTCTCCTGGCACACATAGAGTACCGGTATACATAACTTCGTCAGAGCTCCAGGCGCTTGTACTGATGATAGCCGGGCGGTATACGACATCACTCGACTTACAACCTTTCCCCCCTCGAAGTGGATGAAAAGATCCATTAGTAGGCAACAAAAAAAAGAAGGCAATGCCACTCCACACCCAGCACACACTCGAAGTGTCATACCCCCACCTCCTTAACAGACACCAAAACTACCAGCGCGCCGGCCACATACATGGAATCCGACAAGATCGATACCAAACGGCGGACCACTCTCAAAAGTACTCGTTGCGTTTACTACTTGACCCTGTTCCTGTTCACCTGTCTGGGATGGGGCGTGTCGCCATTTGGGTTGCGTGTGGGCACGTGTGGCTGCTAGTTTGTTAGATGTGATAGGTTTTTTTTTGGCAGATTGGATACTTGTACCGAAGTAGAATGGGAAGGCGAGGGGGAAGGAAAATTCTCTGGCGGGTGGGAGAAGTGGTGAGGACAGGCGCGGTTATTACGATAATATTATGATATATATCTTAGCATGGGTGATCACTCCGACAGTAGTAGCAAATGGGGGGAGTGCCGATATCGGCGGCCAGCTGCGGCCGGTATGGGATATGCTCTACTAGTAGGCCGGTTTAACCCAACCCAGCATAGGTAGGATCACATACGAGTATTCGACCCACCGTACCTTCCCTCCCCTTCATGGCCTATCGGGAGTAGCTTAAACCCAAGAATGCTTTTACAGCACGCTACCGCACGCAGGGAGGAAGAGCAGCGAACGCCAGATCAGTACAGCTAGACTAATTTATGATGTTTGACGGGTGGAAGCGACTTCCACCCCTGGGGTGATGCTATTCCCGTTGTGGGATTCGGAAGGTGGTGGTATCCAGATTGCGCACCTGTTTGCTATGGTTTTTATGGCCTTTCGAAAAATTAAAAAATTAAAAAAAAGTCAAGACCCTTCGCGATCGCCGGTTTCTGTATTCACATGCTAAGGTATCACGGAGGGTAATATAGCTTTCGGAAGGAAGGCCAGGGGGGAGGTTGTGGGCGGCGTTTGGGGTTGAGTGCAGATGCGGTATTATCAAACATGCGAACGGGATCGTGGTGAGGAGCGTGGTCATTCGCAGTCAGCTTGCGCTGCCTATTCGTGACCAAGTCACCAGCATTCTGGATGGAATTTTTATATCTGGAGGGGCTCCTGGGCCCGGTGCGAAAAGGAAATGAAGACCAAGTATCGAGGTTGAGAGCGAGCCCTAGGCATTAGTTATTCCGTTTCATTTTTCCCCTGGCTTCTTTCCCTTCCTGTACGATAGTTATGTTCTTATAGCCGAATCAGGGAATAGATTTTTTTTTCTGCACAAAACCCTCCGTATCCTATTTGTTGTGACTATTCCACACAGTCTGAAATATCACACCTCTCAAGTTGGGGTGACCTCTTCCACTAACTTATTGGGGGGTCTTTGGTTCCTGTGGGAGACAGGTGGTGATTTGTGAAAAACCCTTTGCCGAGAGCCCGCCAAAGAGCTCCTGACCACAAAGAGGTCCGACAGCATCGGTATCGTGGAGATTCTTTTTTTTTTGCTGTTACCATTAAGGGGTGATGACCCGGCTTTGAAAAAAGAGGTGATGGTATTGTATCTATCATACAGTGGCCAAAGGCTTCAGTGAAGTATCGTAGGTAATCATAAGAACCCATTTTCAGGAAGCAGGTACCGTATCATACAGTACTGTACCGGTGCTGTAGAAGGTTACCCGGATCGATGGAACCAAAGTTTGATTCTGACCCTTGAGGTTTCTTTCGGAAAGAGCCGAGAAGACCTAACCCTTAATCTCCCGCACTAAAGTCCCTCTCATGAGGACGATGAAAAAGTTTACTTGCACAGCACGTGAAGAGTAGTGGACATTTCCGTCGACCGGTCCCTCTCCCACAGCCAGCCAACCAAGGGAAGCAAACACCTCAACTCCTACCTCCATCCATCTACCCCCTTTCCCACTCATTAGGATGGGCCTCGCAGCCCCCCGAAAGTACTTCCGCCTTTCTTATCCCTCAATCCACCTCACAATCGCTAACCAACGGACAGCAAAGTTAAAATATCTGCCGACCCTCGAAACACTCACTGGGCCAACAACACCTCCAACTTTGGTCATCGGATACTCACATCCCATGGCTGGACCCCCGGTTCTACCCTTGGCGATTCTTCCTCTTCTTACCATGCCAGTGGACACATCACCGAGGCGTCAAACACTGGTGTGAAGATTGTCCTCAAGGGGGATAATCTAGGTATTGGGTGTAAAAGTGGTATCAAAGATGACGAGTGCACGGGTTTGGACTTGTTCCAGGATTTGCTCGGTCGGTTGAATGGGAGGGAGGAGGAGGTTGAGAAGAGGGTTCAACAGAGGAAGGTGGAGTTTGCGAGCGGAAGATACGGGATGAAGTTCGTGCAGGGGGAGACGCACATCAGCAGTGATGTTGATAAGCTACTTGAGGATATCAGGAAGATGGATGAGGAGAAGAGGAGAGCTGCGAAAGAGAAGGAGGAGGAGAGAAAGAGAAAGAAGCGCGAGAGGAAGGCAGCTAAAGCTTCCAAGGTGGAGCAGGAAGATCAAGCAGGGGAGAGCTCTGCATCACCACCCGCCGAAGAGCTGGCCAATAAGGATAAGAAAAAAAAGGAGAGAAGGCTTAAAAAGTCTGAATCTTATACATCAGCCCCCCCCTCTACTACCTCCTGCTCTTCGGACTTGGAATCCAGGTCTAAGAAGCGAAAGCGCACAGACGATTCTAAAAAATCCAAAAAGAGAAAAAGGGACAAAAAAGATAGGGGGAGCAAAAGGAAACGATCCAAAGTATCCGCCGACATAGAAACACCTGCTTCGACATCTGGCACTATAACTCCTACAGCTCTGACCGGAAGACAGGCAATTCGGCATAGATACATCGCGGCCAAGAGAAGTGCAGTAATGGATACGAAAGCTCTGAATGAGGTTTGTTTTGAAAGCTTCTGTTTGCCCGTTTATTAGGTTGTGTGCGCGTGATGCTCATGTTTGATTGTGGCAGATATTCATGATAAAAGCATGATTCATGATTTTTTTATTATTATATCATACCTTACGGGTAGATGGGCATAGTGGGTGTGATAATTGAGGCGAATTTGTATATAAAATAAAGGCGCTATCATATTTATTTGATTCCTGTAATGTGCCCTAGTTGCCTACCGACTCTGGGACTGTAAAAGTGCAGAAGTGATATTTTTTGAGCGTCCCGTGCTACTCGAGTGTGATACTTGTATCATTTTTCCCATTCATGGCTATGTACAGTACTAGTACAGCATCATACAGTGCGTGTACACAACTCAACCACCGATGCAGCTCCATATCATGACTAAATATCCAGTTTAGCATCTATAGTTGCCTTTCATAGGGGCATCTACTATATAAATTTTGAGGACTCAAACAATATTTTAAGGCCCCCTTTGCATGCCCCGCACAATACGACCAAATGTGAGGTCCCCAACCAAAGGCAGCATTGATTCCTTGAACACGATACGATAATCACTTGTACTCGTAGATTGCCACTCGTAGATTGCCACCACTCTTGTCATCGTTGGTCAGGATTCCGAACTTCGTTTTAGACCACAACGAGAGCGGATGGTCTAGAGCATCACACCGGTAGGTACGGTAAGTTAGGCGTCAGGATTTATGGGCAAAAAGTCAGAGGTTCCCAAATTCTTAGGTTCTCACCTTTGCACCCGTGGATAAGTTTTTTTTCTTCTTTCTTCTTCTTTACCTGATTAATTACCGGTAGTACGGTCGCTATTCATGACTCGGTATGCGGTATTTGTTTTTTTACTTGTTTGTTTTTCTTTGTTTTTTCTTTGTTTTTGTTTTTTTCTGAAGCTCAGGTTTTCTCCTTGTCCGATGATGCCGACGGGCACTGTACCGATTCTGTGACCCTATCTGGGCATTACCAGAATGTTGGATATCTGTTTTATCGTGAATATGAGTTCTACCGGTACCGTATTGTACTCGAGTAGATGCAGCTGCACACTTAGTCATGCTAGTGCATGCGCAGGGAACGGAATAATACGGTATGATAGCATGGGCGGGAAGTGAAGCGAGATGTAACATAATGCAAGTGGAGAGACCTCGGGGGGGAGGGGATTTGGTATGAAGTGCGATCAGCGGGCTCATCAGGAGGACGATGGAGAAGGTGCTGCAGACCGTGAAATACGGACTCGCCTGTGAAAAATGCTTCGTGCAAATGCAGCATGATAACATACAGTAATACTTGTAATAATAATTACTGCCTTATGAAGGCGTGTTAGAGCCGCCAGGTCGGGAGCTTAAAGTTGGAATACGTAAGAATACTAGTCTTGGCGTGACGACCACAGAATTGCCTACCCCCCAACAAATCCTGTGTTCCTAAGCTTCCCGCAATCGCCCATCTCGCCTTCTCCCCCCTACAGCTCACTCTCAAGCAGCCCTCATTGTAATTTTTAAAATCCATCCATCTATACGGGCCTCTCGGCCTTCCACATCTATCATTTATCTCCACCCTCACCTCACTCTGGCTACAAACAAGCCACTAAATCCACCGCATCTCCTGGATCCGAGTTCAAACAAAAGAAAGCAGGTGTTGCCCCTCACTGCTGAACCCCACATTGTCGTTTGATTCTCGCCACCATCGTGCGTCCTTCTATCGTCTTCTCCACCTTTGCCAGTCCCTGTCCGAGCTGCTGATTCTTCTTCTCTCTCTTTGCGACAGGATAACTCTCGGCTCACCTCTTTCGCAATCAGATTCCTCGGTAGCCACGTACAAACGCATTCACGATGGACGAATTAATTTCCCAGTTTACAACTATCACCGGCGCCACCGTCCGCAAGGCTGAGACTTACCTCAAGGTTTCTGATGGAGATCTTGAGCAAGCGATACAGTTATACTTCGACACTGGCGGAGCTGATATGGAGTCCGGACCTTCTACGCAAACTGCTCCCCCACCGCCGCCGCCCCCGCCTGCGTTACCTTCAAGGCACAGCCTAATTGATGATCCTATCCAGATCGACGATGATGAGATAGACGATGACGACGATGACGATGACGATTTGAGAGAAGCATTGCGAGCAAGTGAACCCACTAGGTCCACCGCTACTCCTGGAAGTGGGTCCGGGTCTGGTGTTAATTCAGCGTATGACGAGGATGAGGCTATCGCTAGGAGGTTGCAGGAGGAGCTTTACGGAGAGGCTGGGGGTGCTAGTAGTGGTGGCGAAAATGGCGTTAGAGCCCCGATTGCAAGAACTAGAGATACCCTTATTGGTGGAGATGACTATGGATACCCTGAAGGCATAGCTGAGCGAAGGAGGCTGAGAGGTGGTAGATCCTTCTTATAATGATCTTAGGTTTTGCGGAGACGTACTGATTCCGTGAACCATAGCTGCAACTAGTCGCTTTGGGGCATTTGGTCGGCGGAGTGCCGCAAACGTTTGGGCCCCCGAAAGTACAGATAGTAGTGAGTCACTTTTGGAGGCTGTTGGAGGGGTTTCTGAATCCTCGTCCAAGCCCAGTAAACTGGCAGAGATCTTCCGACCTCCATTCGAGATTATGACCAATTTATCTTTTCAGGACGCGAGGGATGAAGCAAGGGAGGTGGAGAAGTGGATTCTTGTCAACATTCAAGATAATTCTATCTTTTCCTGCCAACTTTTGAACCGAGACATCTGGAAAGCCCCTGAGGTGAAGGCTACAGTCAAAGAGAACTTCGTTTTCCTGCAGATGGATCGTGCGGGGAGGGATGGGAAAGATTATCTCAGACTATACATGGCCAACGCGGTCGATGACACTGCGCTTTTCTCATCGGGAACCAAAGCCGAGGATGTATTTCCACACATTGCGATCATTGACCCCCGAACCGGGGAGCAGGTGAAGGTCTGGACTGATGTGCCGAAAAATCCCCTAGAGTTTCTCATGGTCCTGCACGAATTTCTGGATCGCTACTCCCTCAAAGTCGATGCTAAGAACCCCGTTCAACGGAAGACCAAGCCTAAAGCTAGCGTTGCCCACATGACAGAGGACGAAATGATGCAGCTAGCGATGCAAAACTCGCTCGGTGGTACCAGCACTCCCCTGGGCGCAACTTCCGACCCCGATGATCTCACTAAGACTGGTGGGGCATCCTCCGATGTTGGTGACCTGATGGAGTTCGAAGACGTACAGGAGAACCAAGCCGACACGTCTGAAAAACAGGAATCTGTGTTTTGGAGAATTCGCGGGGACAAACATCATGCGGAGCCATTGAGTGGCCCGGATGTCACGCGCATACAGTTTAAGATGTCGGATGGCACACGTGTAGTCCGCAGGTTCTTGTTGAAAGATCGCGTGGAGCGGTTGTTCGAGTACGTGAAAGCAGACCTACTTCCCGAGCACCAAGAGAAGAGGAAATCCGGCCCCGACGATAAAGAGGACTTGCTGGTGGGGAAAGAGTTTGAACTTGTTTCTTTGGGCAAAAAACTCATTGATCATCTTGAAGAGACCATTGATGAGGCTGGTTTGAAGATGGGGACCGTTATGGTGGAGGTTCTCGACTGATTGATTATTGATCGGGGACCGGGATGGAGGGGGGGGTTCAATAGACTTTCCTTTATTTCTTGCCTTTTCTTTATTTTAGTGGAAATTCATCTTTTTTTTTACTTTCTCTCCTATTTCTCTTCTCACCCTTCTGTGGAACTTGCTCTCTTAGCTTTTATTGGGGAGTTTTGTTGGGCGAAAAAGGGCGGGCTGGTTGACGGATATCTTACAAGGATGCGCGATGCGTGAGCAGGTGGACGGAACAAGAACGAGTGTGGGTGTACTGTATCTAATTAGCACGGACGATCATGTTGCATTCATAAACGTTCATTATCCTCCCTTATGCCGGTGGGGCAAGAGGTGACAATGTGACGCGCTTACTTGTAATGACGGGACTATCTACTTGGACCGCTAGAAATGGATCCCCCCCTACCACACTTGTTTGGACGCTTCGGGTAGCCTAATTCTTGTAGAGTGTTAGCCTAGTTGTCTTTGCATGAAGTGATAGTGATAGTGGCATCGGTATTGCGATTGATTCCGATCTATAAGAGCTGTGACCGTAATATAAGTATGCCGGACTAGTCTAGGTAAATACCGTGAGCGAGTATATACTGCACCCCGTGAGATGAGAATTGTTGGGCTTGATGCCCATGGCTATCGAATCCCGTGGTTTCTCGTAGCTATAGACTCCTACACCATAGGATGTCTGGGAACAGGGGCGCTGTCCCAACACCTTGCGGTCCCCCGCTAACACCTGCCAACACCCACCAAGTTAAGTCATAATCCGCTAGCTTAGGGATAGGGACGTGGATATGATAAAAGCAAGCATACTCGAGCGCAGATGGAAAGCTGAAAACGAGTGAGTCATTATGTATCACCAAACTTCCTTCCCTTTCCTCCTTCCACTGGTTTGATAATGATATTATTATTATGATAATATTATTATTATCATACATCAAGACGCCCCAACCTGAAATAATGAGGGTTGTAATCAATTCCTTAAACGGGGTTACGAATATTGTATTATCATACGCCCATCAGTTGCCCCCCATTACGCACGAACCTGGGGGTTTTTCCTTTTTTGTCGTTAGAATATAGTACTTAACTTTGTACCATAAATTCTCTCCTCCCCCGTTAAGGGTGCACGTATATCCGGCGTTGTACGATAGAAAGTGGCGGGGGCTTTCCGGTCTCTTTTTTTTTCCCTTCTTTTCTTTTCCTAGCTTGCAAACGGGACTCTCGAGTTATCGGTTGATCCCTGGCGCGATTGGAAGGTCAATTCCCATCATGAGGAGTTTTGTTACTATTATTATTATTATTGGAAGAGGGGGGTGGGGGGTGGTATTATATCATAGATATCTGACTCTGGATCTTAGGGAGGCGGGGGGTAGAGTAAGAAAAAAGGAAATAATTGATGTCGTTCCTACTCTGGGTTTGTTATTATGGTGCATTGGCTACTACATTTTTTGAATGCTTTATACGAGTACTCGGACAATCCACCCTAGTATCACAATATTATCATACTAATAGGATTGAACTAGTTCTGTGGGTGGTAGCTACCCATTCGATAGACTATCGATCACCTTACAAAGTATCATAACCGTGTTGATCTCAACAAAAGTTCATGCGCGAGTAATTGCTATTGAGCCAGCAACACTTGTATATTCATTTCTCAAAAGTAAATTGGATCCTTCCTCATGCTACCGCGAGGCCCCTCCCTCCTTCCTATATCTCTCAAGGAGATAGCAATTGCCAGTAAAAAAGCATTTCTAAAACGTATTAAGAGATTTACGGATACGGCTGTATAAGTTATGTTCTCCTTAGCTGACGTTGTGTTTCCCCCCGACGTCGGCACGGGGCTATCGGACATTCCTTCCCACACCCACACGCCACAGAAATAGATACTATTGGATGGCGCTGAACTTGAGCACAGTAACATCTTCCAGGAGGTAAGGTAACATTTCATCCTGTATCAGGATATCTTAGCGAGTGATTGCTTTTTGTGCTGGAGTTCTTGAGCAAAAGGTCCCATGAATACGCTGGATGCTGTTTCCTTTCCATCAGCTCTCAATATGGCGTAAGGTAAGAATCGTGCGCTGTCAATGATCTGTGACACTCCTTTTCTGGGGGAATGAATAGTACGGTACTCCTCAGAGTGGCTCTCATATCTACTGTATTTTTGAATGGGAAAAACGGAGTTGCCAATATTCCCCGAATGGAGCTATGATAGGAGCTTGTGCAAATGAGTGATGCTATGGGTAACCGTCCCAGACCCGCGACTAAGGACAAAAAAAGCCTCTCTTTGTTGACCCCCCTCACGCCACACTTCTAACAATGCCATATGGGACGTTACTTGGTGGATTAGACAAATCAGGCTGTTTTTTTGTTTGTTTGTTTTCCTTTGGACACATAGACCCTTGCCACTATGCTCTGGACAAGATGCTTATATATCTCGTCGCGGGAATGGAGTCTTGCGGTCTGAGATACTCGACCGCCAGTGATATCCCGGAGTGTATATCAATAGGACTTGTCCACTGGGTAATATTCAAAGCGTTCAGGCATGTAGAAAATGATATAGCGGTCTATAGCCACCTCCAAACACCTGTACTATAACCCAACCCGCGCCAGCCAACCGCAATCGATCAAGGATCGAAAGCGCATTCATGGTAAAAAAATAAAAACCAAAGCACGAAGCCGCCACACCTCAGGACAGAAGGCTTGACGGATAGCCCGGGAGGGGTACAGTATGTGTAATATATATCCTCCTTAAAGGTTATAAATTCTAGAACACAACCGCCAAAAATGGAACGAACGAACAAAGTCCTCACCGGTGCTCGGGCGATAACAGGAGCTCGGTGATATGGTGCAATGCTGACCCAGGGAGCAAACGAACGACCCAGCGTCGCCGTGGGCGGGGCGCGGTCATCAGATATGAACCCGGTGAGAGGGAGTACAAGTACAGTACAGTGGAACGGGAAAGGGCAACAAACCAGTCCGAATATCGCACCGGATGGTACCGAGGAAACAAAACCGCCTCCCATATCGCACGCAATGACACGGGATGCGAAAACCAGCAACTCGATACCCCGCACGCCTCACGCCCCTAGGCAAGTAAATGCTTAACATCCGCTTCGGGGCGGGGGTTGGGATGCAGATATAATTGCCAGGGGGGCTTTTACAGACCCACAACCACTGGGCAAAATCGACAGTACGACTCGCGCTGTGGTTCTAGGTTCCGCTCACTTGTAGGAATTACAAACAGACCTCCCTTTACTGTGCTCGAGTAGAGACCAGAACGGTTAGGGGCGATGCTGGACGTTTGGAATTTCCCTCCTTGGCAAGTGATCCCATTTTTCGGCACCCGGTTGGGTGATAGTGCCGCGCTAGGAGGGAAATATGCAACGGACCTCTAACCTACCGTGATGGCTAGATTCTACGATACCCAGAGACGCCCGGACGGATAATTGGGAAAAGAACAGTTAAGTTCCGCTTTGGTAGGTGTACTTCTCTCGCACTGGCGCCGGTTCGGTAATACCTGCTGTTATACGGTCTTGCTCGAGGGGTTGTGTTTCGCGGGTCAAAATATTATTCTTCGACTTGAAGGAATTGTAAAGTGTTATTCTTCCCGATGTCGAGATATAAATAAAACAGCGAGTTCCAAATCTCGATCGGCACAATGGTAATATGACGTCTGAGCTCTCAAGTATTTGAACGGTACGCTCACAGTATCACTGCGTCATCAAAGTTCCAGATTTCATCCTTCTCTTCAACTGCTCTCTCCCTCGACCACTACCACCAAACAGCCACTCTATACAATCCCCTCCCCCCCCCCCCAATCTCAAAAACAGTGACCCCATCACTGCCCGTACAGTACCCGTACATCCTCCTCCTCCCCTCTCCCTCCCAAACCCACCCCAGAGGACCCCACGCCCAAATCTGTCCCGGCGCAGCAAACACCACGATACCCCCCTCACACATGCGGCAAGTCGAATAGACAGTTCGCTAGAAGCGATGTACTGCCAGCGTTATCAGAGGAGGGGTTGTTTATTCCGCAATAATATCCAAAGGGTAGAATAGCTTCCTTTTGGAGTAAATTTCTGATTCCCCACAATTAATAACAGCCAGTGTAATGTTTTCACATGCGTAGGTTTGGCCGGTAGTTTTTCACCGCTGTGCTGTACTGCGCGCAGAGGTAGCACTCACTCATGAAGCCTTAAAAAGTGGACCAATCCCCAAACACTCTGTATTATCTACGATATCGCTGGCATCGAATTAGTTCCGAATATAGATTATGAGGCAGGGCACATCAACACCTCGGCGAAATCTGCCGATAATGCGGACCTTCCGGTTACCCCGGTGGTCAATTGGCATGAGAACAGTTACCCATTCGTCTGCGTGTTGACGCTCGGCGACACATCCGAGATGAAGGGAGGGGAAACCGTTCCTCAGACTGGCACCGGTGAGGCCATGAAGGCTCGGGGCCCATAGACCGTATGCTCAAATCCCTCCCCTTGCGTCGTTTAATTGTTGCCGAGATGTTGGTAACATTGCAATGAGCAGGGATCAGTCGTAGCGCTTCAGGGAACGCACTCGAGTACATAGCTCACATAGCTCTCTCGTCAACAAATTGCCGAGAAAGAACCACAATAGTTACCCCGAGGACTCCGTTCTTGCCACTATCGGACCTATTTCGGACCTCAGGGAATTGCATAATCAATTGGCGGAATACTGGGTTGAAGTCGCCGGGGAACGATGTCGCCGCCCCGCGAAGAAAGAGAGAGGTCGAGAGTGGGTTGGCAGAGACTTTGACGTCAAAGGAGTCAAAGTCGAGACCGAATAATCCAAGAGCTTTCTTGAGAGAACAAGCGACGAACTAGCCGGGAAAGAAGATTGTCTCCGTGACAGGAAATTCGGTAAAAAGCAAGTTGACACAACCGAGGAAAATCTGAGTAGGAATAGGAACAGGGCGAGATTGATGTAATTGCTTTGTATTTGGTTAGGGGCGTTGGTGGAATTTGGAATCCATTTTTCGGAGTACCGGTACTTCGTTTTGTTATACGGTATCCCCCCAATGTTGTTGTTGCATCCCCCATTCTTAAGTTGTCTGTGCTTAATTTCCCCATCTGTATCCAGCTTGTATCACGTATGACATCTAGCCCCACCACGAAAAATGCGGGTCTGTCTGCAATATCATCCGCTGATATGCGATTCTACTCGAGCGAACCCGAGAAAAGACGAACCGTGCCACGTTGGGATAAGCATACCTGTGGTGAATGTATGTGTCATAACCGAATACGGTGCGACTGCGGGATTAGCCTTGACTGGTTCGGCAAATGTTGATGGTGGTACAGGAAATAATGCAGCCCTGAAGTGCGGGGAATGAATGGCCGAGTGATATGCTGTGAATATAGGTAGCTGCATGAACTGGAGTTAGGGTGTAGCCGTTTTTGGAAGTTGCTCAAGTATGATAAGCCTCCAAAATGTCCGAGTAAAGTTATTCCATCGGGGTTTTATAGCCTTAGTGTATGATAGTTAGTATCATGAGAAATCGATCGAGGAGCAGTAAAGTGATTGACAACAACCCCAACGCTAACAACTCCCCAGGCATATGGTAGGTCTCGCCCGTCCATAGCAGCACACGCCAGAGATCCTCAAGAGGGGTATCGATGGATGTCCGGGGATTCTCCAATTAAGGCAGTCCCCTGACCCTTCATCATCGTAAATCACTCGGTTTCCACAGACCGCCAGAAAACCAAGGGCAAGCACACCTGGGGGTATGATACGGTAGCAGGGGGGCGCCGGGGGTGGTGAAGGTAGCAGGGCTCCGGGCCCGTAACTAAACTCTTCTGCTCAGGTGAAAAATCCTCCGCCAAAGAAAGGGGTTGGCAAGAATGTCCTTTATCTCTTTAGGAGCCGCCGCGCGGAGGAACTGATTAGTGAAAGGTTATTGCAACCAGATGAGCGGTCGATCACTCCCGAAGCAATAGTGGCCACTCTGGACAAATGAGATGCAACACTCTACTCGAGTAGTTATTGCGCAACTCGATGCCCGCTCGCAAATAGGGGGACGAAAGAAATAGAAGATAACATGGCGAATTGCTAGAGGTTGGAGAGGTGCTCGGGTAGCACAGAGCTCACCCATGGTTCCACCGGTGTGATACTTTATCAGCCGCAGGTGATACCAGTGTGGAAAGCGGGGGTGGTAGTGAGACAGCAGTGACATCCATGCCTCCGCACACTTAGAATATCATACTGCAGATAACAGGGGTCTCACGCTCCAAAGCTCCTTTGGAGGATAGAAGTTACTGTGTTCATTTGTACTTGTACGAGTAGAGGCCATTTTCACCCAGCCCGAAGAGTTCTCGAGCTAAACCGCTCTCAACCTGAAAGCAATTAACGCTCCTGGTTGACGATAACAAAGATGGGAGGGTGTCTAGGTTTTGCGGGCCCTGCACGGCATTGGAAATTTTCAAGAAAGTGTGTTTGGCATCGCGGGGTATTCAAATGGCGGAAAGAACGCCGTAAGATACCCTTCGGTCGGGGGTAACACAAATAAGGTGGGGGAGCTGATATTATCTAATCTATCACGAACTATTATCTAAAGGACCCTCTAGACTGTGGAGTACTATAGCCTCCGAGGGTCGCAGCATCGCCAAATTCACATGCGCCCCGTAGCCCATTGATTGCAGCGGTGGAGCTTAGTCCCTTGCCTTAAGTTAGTGTCGAGGCGGGGAGTTATCCCATCGCAGTCTCGATATCATAAATACCGGTACCGTACCACACCTCGCCCAACTCCTTGATCTTCCTTCCAAGCACTCACACGAAAAATCTCCAGTTCATACCTTTTGCGTACATATCACATCTGTGACCGCAGCATTACTGTATTCCGCAATTCAGTTCATAATAAAATACAGTAATGCCAGTCTATACTGCAGAGTATAATATCGTACCCCCCCGTACCTCACATCAAGGCTGATCCATATTCCTGGACTGGCGGTATCCCACATGGGCACCACAGGGGCTAGAACTCGTGATTGCCGAAGCGTCCTCTTGAGCCGATTCCGGTTCGTAGGTTAGTGAGAAAGGGTGATTTGGAAGGCCAAGGGGAAAATGCAAACGAAAGAAGAGAGTTGCCCGAAAGCCAGTTGATGGTTTGAATCCCATATCCCGGGGGCATTATCCCTTAGTAAGTCGTGTGCTGCATCCAAAAGGTCTTTTTCAGGAAAACTACAAGGCCTGGAGTGTGTCCTTCCTTGGTTGGTGATGGGTCGATGGAGTTTCAAACTGGAGCCCTACCCAGAAGACCTCTTGGGCGCAGCGAAGGACCATGGGACAATGGATGACCCCCTGCACATGCTTAGGGAAAATCTCCAAAAATTCAGCTACTGGAAAGGGTTGTGTTCATCTGTCCTTACCCAAAGCTGGTGGAGTATGGTGATTAAGCATTTTAAAGATTTCTTATTCCAATGGTATATCTGTGGTGTTTCGCAGGTAGTAAGTGCGGCAGGCTCAGAAGAATGCACTCCTTGGAGCATGGCCCCCTATAAATTTGGTTTTCAGGGCCGGCCATTATTGAGGCGGTTGTTATAAGTAGAAATTTATGAAATGGAAGGGCGCAGGGACTTTTTGGCTTGTCCAGTAGAGTACCGGTACCCTTTCCGTGTGTCCATACCGAGTAACATCCACTTCCCCCCTTTTCCTCCACGCCGGCCCCCTAACGGCCTAACATCTCCAGTAATACAGATACGGTACCTGATTGGAGGCGGGGAAGGAAAAAATATTTTGATCACGGCTCCAATATAAGTATCATACTCGAGTATTTTGTAAGGATTTGCTCCTTTTCAACATAATTGGTGTACGAGTAAGGCTGGAAAGGGGTTATGGATGAATGACAGAAGACCAGGAATTGGCGCGTTGAAGACAGATTAGACGGCCTCTTCCCGGGTGGAGCTAGGCAATTACAGGCACCCAACTCTGTGATTTAACCTGTACGAGTACAGTAATAATTTACAGTAATAATTTACAGTAATACTTTCGGTTTACCGGTACGGTACGGTATTCGTTGGGGAAGCCAAAGGTGGACAGAAAGAAAGGGGGTTGGTCTCTCGTTTCATCGCCAAGACTTTGTTTCATTTCGTCCGTTCTTTGAAGCAGCCACTTTCGCTAACTTGAGCACGCTTGCATCGGGACATGTGGGGGAGGCGAAGAGTGCCGTATCTTTGTGGCGAAGGGCTGGGGGATGTGCCCTACCGCCGGTACGAGTATCATATCATACTACATATACCGGTAGTGTACGAGCTTGATATGATACAGAGGGAAGTCGGAATTGTAATTATGATACCGGTACTGGAGGTGTGCGGGGGAAATCAAGCATTTCAATTACTACCTTCCCTGAGCAAACATCTCCCGGTTCTACTGCATAACCGATATCGATAAACTCATCCACCACCGACTCGTCAAGGGTTAGATTAGGATGTTATCAGATCGAAGGTGGAATGACTAATCAAGGCTTCGAGATCGGAGCCTCCCCACAAAAAAAAAAGCGTAGGCATCTCCTTCGCTACCCTACTGGCCCCAATCTTCACCACCACAGGCAGCAGAAAGCAGAAGTTCTGCTGATAGTTGCAATCCAACCATATCCCATTCCACCCCACCCCACCACTTCGAAACCGCCTCCAGAACTAAGCTTGCCTTCACCAACACTCGTGTGTACCAGTGACTTTCCAGTGACTGGTGGGTCCATTAATATTTGGGCTCCTTTTGTTCGGCTGTGGGCTCCTCCCCCTCCTTTGTTTTTCCATTTGTTTTATCCCCCCCCCCAGGCATTCATTTCTCATCGTTCCATTCACTTCCCTTCCTATTATCTACAAATTCCCCTGCCCTACGCTCTCTATCCGCTTGTTCCTTTGTTGCGCCTACTTCGTTTCTTGGCTGTACGGCAACCAACCACGTACCGAACTGTACGACACAACCCTCTCTCCTCCTCGCTGGTCAGCTAGCTGTTCGCCAGCTCTGAGCTGTTTCCTCGTTCTCCTGGCCCACCCTATTAGAGCGGTGAGGTGGACTTTTTCGCCAGGGGTGAAGGGGGGGGAATAAATATATTCTTTCAAAAGGTGTTCGGGAGTGGGATGCACCGCACGTATTCCCCCCCCAATCTGCAGTTTCAGGACGCCACCTCGACCAGCTTTCCTCTCGTGCTCACCGTTGTCACTTTTTTTTGTGTTTCCATCTCTCTATCTTCCCTCATCATTTATATTCATCCGTCACACACTCTATTTTTGGCCTTCTCTCTACTGAGTTTGAACTTTGACCGTCTAATTACCGACTTCCGATACTAACTACGGCACCAGTTACAGTCAGTGAATGGACCCGCAGACTCTCAGGACAAATCGTTTGGGGTCCGGAGGAAAGCAGAGTCTCTTTTCACAAACGAGGAGCGTCTCGGAAAGCAGTCTTTGGTCGGAGAGCCGCGCCACCGGGCTTGCTGACTCGATACAGAAAGGTGGAGGGATGGGAGTTGCGGGGGGTTTGCACGGCGGGGCTGCCAAAGGTGGACGGAGGGATTTGACGATCGAAACAAATCCGAAAAAGGACTTCAAAGACGATGTATGTCCGATTACGACCCCCGCCTACTACGAAATTTACCGACTCCCGCTAAGATAGAGATATGGAAGATGCTGACTTGGCGGACTTCGGTTTATAGATCATCGATGACCTTAACAAAGACCTCCAGAAGCTACAGAAATGTGTCACGTGCGTTATCTGTCATGATATGTTGTTTGAACCTTTCTCTCTACAATGCGGGCATGTATTTTGCTACACGGTATGTAACACTCATACCCTCTACACCCTTGGAGCCCTCTGTTAGGCTAACGGTGTTTTTGCAAAACCTAGTGTATGGTGGACTGGTTAGGCCTGTATAAAAAGAGAACCTGTCCGGAATGCCGAGCGGTTGTCAAAACCCAGCCAGCACCAGCTTATTTGGTAAATCTTCGATCCGGGAGTCTTTCGGCGGGGACGATAGCTGACTGCATTGGGATTGGATCAGATTCGAGACATGATCGAGACTTTCGTCCATAGAGCTGAATTGACGTCTCCCCATGGCACCGGCTCAGAACTACGGAAACAACAGCGGGAAGCCCTGGCAGCTATAGAAAAGGATAGAGCTGCGGAGGGTAAGGAGGATGGTGGCTTATTCAAAGGCATGTTCAAGAAAAAGAAGTTCCACGGGCGTCGGGGCTTTAGGGACCCTGCGGACGGAATCACAAGGTGCCCGGACTGTAACTGGGAAGTAGAGGATGGCCTCTGCACTGGTTGTGGCATGGAGGTTCTTGAACCGAGAGGTGGTTTTTCAGATTCAGACGAGGATGAGTCCGACGTGTCTGATGATTCTGACGATTCGGATTCGGATTCGACCGGCCCTGATCTGAACAATCACTTTGACCGCGATCCGGAACAAGAGCTCGACGATGAAGAGGATGAGGATGATGATGAAGAAGAAGAAGACGAGGATGATGATGAAGAGGAAGACGAGGATGATGAAGAGGCCGATGAGTGGCAAGACGAGGAGGATATCCCTGGGTACAATGTGGACTCTCCAGGAATGAATGCTAGATATTCTGGCCCGCATGGTATAAATCAGCCACGGGCACTTTTCCACCGGATTCACCCATCGGGATCCGGCAGAAATATTCCCACTTCCCAAAACGCTAGCCAAGAGTTTGGCATGGCTAACGGGTTCAGCGTATTCCCCTCAAGCGAAGCCGAAGAGGGTGGCAGGAGTGATGACACTGAAGGTAGTTTAGCGGATTTTGTGGAACACGACACACCCCAAAACACTCGTCGATCACAGCGGGGAAACACAAGGAATGGCAATAATAGCGCTATTCAACAAATTACCATCAATTCATCTCCCATCCTTATCTCATCTACCCCAGCCACTTCCTCCAATGTGCCACCTAGGCGTCGCGGAAGAAGGGTTGTCTTGGAAGACGAGGATGAGAATGATTCATCACTTTCCGGTGCTTCTCCCGGCCACACAGGGTCAAGGAATATCAACGACTTTCCAACATGGCCGGAGGTTGATGTTGAGCAGTTTGGATATTCGCCGTTAGGGGAAGTGACGACCGCCAGCGAGAACGATGATGATGCCCTCTCAAGCCCGCCAAGTCGTAGACTCCGGCGTGGTGGGCCACCTAGTAGCGGCGGGGGTGGCAGCGTTCCCAGTGTTCCGGAGGAAGACGAAGAATCGGGCTCTGGTAGATTTGGTGATGACGACGATAGCGAAGACGAAGATGGTGATATCGTCATGACTGGCACTCGGGGCCGTGCAAGGAGGGGTGCCAATGGTACCAATGGGCAAAGAAGAACTCAGAATAGGGGTGGGAATCGCGCTCGGCCCGTTGAAGTCCAAGATTCAGATAGCGACTTGGACGTCCAGCCAAGGCCAGCGAGGCGTAATGGGAGGAGCAACACTTCATCCAGCAACCGTCAGACACATGGTCGGGGTGCCGCTGGGAATACCAGGTCGACCAACTCCCGCGGCAGGTTTAATCCTAACTTGCAGAATATATTTTCTGCTCACCATCAACAGAGAGAACAGACGCAGTATGATGCCTTGGCAAGATACAGTGTTAGCCCGGCAAGAAGCATTACACCTGTTCAACGACAGCACACAGGTGAATCTCGGAGAGCCTCAACTCCACTCAGAAGCGTGGAGCAGGGCAATCCACCCATGTCACCTTTGATTCGTTTGTCGAACGACCCTCCAACCCCGACATTTGTCCCGGGCCACCCTATGCCATTATTACCTCTGCGTTCCCCTATGCAGAGCCCTGTTCAGAATCCCCGTCAGGGTCGTGCCGGCGGACTTGGGCCTCCGGCGGAACACCAAATTATTAACAATAGCCGTCCTATCCTGAGTAATCCACCTTCGGATATGCAGCAAGCACCAAGGACGGGCACCATAACGATTGCCTCCCCTGGGCTGAGGGTTAGGGGTAGGAACTCAAGACAGCAATTGCGGGGGACTTCGAGCAGGGTTGGCCTTCGCGGTGGGAGTATTATACCCACTCAATCCTCGACTTCTAGTAACCTTGTCGCCCGCCGTCAAAACACTGTTAGTATAGAACGAGATGCAATATTCGCCAGAGGGGCAGCAGCTATCAGAAGGCAACAAGCCCCGAGAGATGCTGCGGGGACACAATTGGGACGCAGAAATAGCCGGATCTCGTTGAACTCAAATACCATCCAATCGCATAACCAGACTCAAAATCAGCCTACTGCGGCAGAAGCATCCAGAGTAACAACCAGAAGCGGGCAGCAAGTGGGCTCAGCGTCAGGACGGATCGGAGTTCCTATAGCTAACGGACCGGTTTCACAATCGAGCGGGGGGCCTCTATGGGCTCTTAGTGGTGAAGACAGATGTTGAGTGTGGGTGGAGTGGTAATTTTTATTTTCACTGATTGTCTACGGTATTTCCTTTATGCATTGGGTGGTCTTGGGAAGAAGGGGCCTGGGTTTACAAGTCGTTTTCATCATCATTACCTAAAAATCCCTTTCGTCCATTTCTCTTTTTCCTGTCTCATACAATCCCCCACCTACTTAGCTTACTACGCCCATACCTATTTTTTCCCTTTTTTCTCACCATCCGTCGTCCGGTACCTGGTACCTATAAAATGGCTTCTATTACTCCCAGCGTGAACGCAAAAATGAAGGTGAAAATTTGTGAGAGAGGGTGGGGTGTTAGGATAGGAAGCATGTCTTTTTCTCTTTTATTCTCTCTTTTAGCTTTTCTTTGATGGGTGTCGTGGCTCCTGTTTCCTCTAACTCTCCCACGATGCTTCATGCGTTATGTAGGTACGATATTATGTGTGATGATTTGTTTGATAAGGAACCTTCTCACTTTTGCGTACGATAATAATGTTGTGAAATGATGCCTTTGCTAACCGCGATCATAAATGGTCACTCGAGACTTGCTTCTGCTATCGTAGCTTTTTATCTTATCAAGACTGCCGCTTGTCATCTACTGACTGGAGTCTATATTATCAAAATACCGTGCATCTATCCGCGCAGGAAAAGGATGATAATGGACGAAAATATAGAAATTTTACAACCACAAACAGAAACAATACAATCCCTCACCTATCTACCCATCCGTCCACCTACTCATCCTCCTCATCCGCAATCCCGGCAGCCCTCCTCTCCACCCTCATCAACTCCCTCTTGCGCAGAGCAATCCTCTGCTGCGCGCCGCGCTTCTCCTCACGCAGCTGCGTGTACACCCAAAACAGCCACATAATCTCGACGAACCCCCAACTAAACACGAGGCTATTTTTGACAGGATGTGTTGTGACCGTCCCCCGCGGGCCACGGTAGAGCCATGTGTACCCCGTCAGGAGGAAGAAGAACGCGAGGCGTACGGGTGCCTGAGCGTCCCAGTATCCACGCGAGACTTCCTCTGCGCTGGAAACGGCGACGAGGTCGCTTATCGAGTGGAGGATGAAGACCAGTCCTAGGAGGGAGGTTGCAAGGGGGTTTAGGTGGAAGGTGGACTTTGGGTGTGGCTGTGAGATGAGATTAGCGGTGAGGCATTGGGGGGGGGGGATTGGGTGTGAGGAGGGGTTACCAGGCCTAAGGATTCACCCATTATAAAGATAAAGTTTTGTTCCGCTATTATGCGGGGGTTTGTTATTAACAGGTAGCCTATTGTTAAGTGTGCGGCTATGTACATTCGGATGAGGGTGTATGCGCTTAGGATGGCCATGGTCGTTGTTTATGGCTATCGCAGTGGGGCTTTGTGTTGGGGTGGTGGTTTGGCTTGTAGAGTACAGTACCGGTAGGGTACGGTGGGGTGGAGCCGTCCGTGAGGAGGAGGGAGAGGGGGCGTAATACAGTAATTGTGGTATGGATAGGTAACAGGCAAGTTTTCGGGAGATGGCTGGCGGTTAGAATAGCATTCCCCTTCAGGTCACGTCACTGTTGATGATTTCCTGCAAGGATGTGATTTTTCGTGACTTCGAGTAAATGAAATTGTTGAGCCTCATTTTCATAAAGAGGTTACCCGGCTTATGCTACTCTACAATGGGGGACCCTGAGTTGTGCCCGCAAATTAATCTTTTGGCTGTGACTGGATTACCTTTTTATGCCACCTGTTCTGTTCCGCTCCGTTCCTGATTGAGCCCTACAGAACAGCTCGCACACACGTTCACGTCCCATCGTATACCCCCCTCCCCAGATATTCTATCTTGAGATAGGATAAGACGAATTGATTTTATTTTCTCAACGGAACACGAAAGAAAGGAAGATGACTACCCCGGCCGAACGCAAGAACCAACAAGTCTGGGATTCAATTGAGGCGGGAGCACTCAAGCAGGCATTACAACTATGCAATCGACGTTTGAAGAAGGGGGAGAAAGGGGATTACTTACTGGTGAGATAGTTTATCACACCCCAATCCTCTAGCTTCTGATTTCGTCAATTGATTGGTCGTCTCGTAGACCTTGAAAGCTCACACCCTAACCCTCCTATCTACTCCCGCCAACACCTCCGAAGCCCTACAGCTCGCACAACAACTCTCCTCGAAAACCCCTGCGATCGACTCGATCGACTGCCTCCGCTTGCTGACTCGCGTATGGAACGGGCTTGGCGCCGCGCACACAAGTGAGATCTCGCAACTCTGGGAACGCGCGGTAAAGTCCCGGTCGAAGGACGAAGCTCTCGCGCGCGAATGGCTCTGGGGCACGGTTCGCAGCCTTGACTGGCGCGGCGCGCAGAAGGCTGCGATGAGCTTGCAGAAGAGCTTTCCGGGTAGGCGTGAGTACTGGTTTTGGGCCGCGGTCACATGTTTGCTGTTGCGCAACTCGCTGCCGGAGACGGCGCCAGACAGGAAGCTCTTTGGCATGCTGGCGTACAAAATGATGGCCAAGAGTCGGGATGACACCCCGCTTGATACTACTGTCATCCCTCCTAGGGCTATACAGACTTCGCAGGAGGTTACCCTTATGCTCGAGCTGTTGTCATATGTTGCGCCCCTCACGGCGAATGAGGAGGCTCTCGAGTTGCTGGATTCTAAGAACTTGGGTGTGGATTCGAAAATTGGTGCTGGAGATTGGTGGGGGCTTGCGAGGAAGCGGTTGGAGGCGCTAGAGGAGAGTAAGAATTGGAAGATGCTTTGGGAAGTGTGTAGGGAGTTGGTGAAGGATAAAAAGAAGAAGGAGGATGAGGCAGCGCTTACGGAGAATGGGGAGAAGACTAATGGGGAGGAGGACGCAATTGTGAAGAAGGATGATGCTGCCCCAGCTGATGAGGTCGCTACGAAGGGCCGCGGCGATGATTGGCTGATTTGGGAGTGCTTTGTTAAGGCTGTTGGAGAGCTGTGGAACGGTGGAGAGAAGGAGCCGGGGAAGGCTGCGTTGGAGATCATTCTTGCCCACTGCAATGCTTCTGCCGCCGCGAGAAATCCCAATCTGGCACTGGTAAAGTTTTCGTCAGTATTCCATGACGAACATGGCGGGCCTGAGGGCACACCAACTCTGCTGGAAGCTTGCAAGGAGTACTTCGCCAAGACTGGTACCAAGAGCGCCTGTTTCGAGGATCTAAAAGTGTATCTGGAGATGCTTGAGGAAACTGAGACCGAGGAGTTTTTAAAGTTTGTTGCGGAGCGTATCTCTGAGATGAGTGAGGAGACAGAGGTATATCTGAGAACAGTGTTTGGGCAATATTTCGAGATGCTAACCCCGTCCGACAGAAAGGGCGGATTGAGCAGGTCGCTGCGGCAATCAATCATTACAAATTTATCTATCTCCTAAATATGTCGTCGATAGCACCTCCGTTGACTGAAGAGGTTATTTCAAAACTGAACGAGTTCATTACCTCTGCGCTAAAGATCTACACATCTAGTCTCTCCCTTGGACACAATTTACTTCCAACGGACACTCAGTATGGCGATGACGCAGCGTTATTATCGGTAATGGGTCTGGTCCGGCTTTCTACATTGTCGGACCCACCATCACCAGTTCCTCTCTACCAGTCGACAATCATCCTTAATACTCTTCTGCAAAAGTCCAAGCACAACTATCAAGCTCTTCTGTTACTCGTACGGATATACCTCCTCCTCGGTGCAGTCCCGCTGGCCATGGAGATTTATCCACGTTTGAACATCAAGCAGATTCAAAACGACACATTAGCTCATTTCCTCCTAACTCGAATCAGTGCGCTACATCCATCGTCCAACAAGACAGAGCCATTGCTGAAGGAGGCCCTCAAGATCTACGAGACCAGTCGGGTCCAAACCCCTGGCATGTTAGTACTAGCCTACGAGCGCGGTAGTTATGCACAAATGATGGGGTTTGTAGAGTTCGCAGATAGGGTCTCAGGAAGCGTGTGCCGGGGAATGTGGGAGATTGAGAAGCGAAGATTAGCACGACTACGTCCATCACTTGCCGCGCAGCAGAAGAACGGAGAATTGATGCGCGATGACGACGAGAACATCTGGGACAATCGCGACTTTAGCGTCGTTATTTCGTGCGAGCGGTCCACGCATCCCCCCTTCGAAGAGACTTTTCGCGTAGGCGCTACTCCGGGCGAGAATTGGGCAAAGGGTTTCTCGGCGGTGGAAAGGCTCGTCGAGTTCTTCCTTGACCTAAACCAGGTCGGCAATTCAATCCCAGAGCACGTCCTATCAGTCCTATCCCGCATTCTCGCAGATAAAACGGCAATGACAGAATTCACACCAGTGGAAGTAGAGTACCTCTCTATTATGCAATTAGTTGCGACTGCGGTCATTACTACTGAGCAAGACTCCCTTAAATCCACACTATCGAAAATCCTCTCCTCCCTGCCCAAGCCTCCCCCGGCAACTAGCATAACCCCGCACGCGTGGACCTACCTCCACGCTGCGAACACGATCCTAGACCTCGTTGCAATCCTCCAAACACACTTCGTACCACACGTCAAGCAGAAGAAACTCACGAACGAGCTCTCCGCTGCCCTCGTCGAGTTGAAGAAAGCCATTGTCGTGAATGCGGCCGCTCTAGCAAAGGAGGTTGGAGAGGAGGAGGGCAGCGATAGAGAGCAGGAGCTGGTCGATGGTGTGCTTGCACTTGAGGGCGTGGGGAAGAAGTTGAGATTGTGGGGGGTTGAGGGCGGGGTTGAGGCGGTTAGAGCTGTTAGGAAGAGTTTGGCGGCTGCTATTGCGGGGGTCGGGAAGGGGAAGTGAGTGAGTAGATGTTGCAGGGCTGGGTTGCTTTTCGTCGGGATAGATTGGGCTGTGATGGATGGGGAGAAAAAGGTTTTAGTGATATGGATTATTTTTCATATTTTTCATGAAGGTGGGAGAGACAAGCGGAATGTAAAGGGATGCGCAAGCCATGCGCGGCTCAGGGCGTGCGCATCCTATTTTCTGTATAATGGGCAAGAGGGGCATATTCATATCCGCGATACCCGCCCCCATGCTTTCCTTTCTTTACCAAAAAAACGAACGAACGTACCCTGAGCGCTACAAATTCGCCTTGAATATAGCCATCGTTCACTATAGTACTCTACTGTACTATAGTGGACATGCTGGATTTACCTTACCCATCGCATTTCTGGTAAATACCGGTTCATGTTAGTCGGAGTGAATCTAGAGATTGTCCGTTGAGTGACCCGGCATATTATAACATAGCACATTATAGTCTAGTACCCGTACAGTATAACGACGAACCCATTAACAACTAGTCTAATATACCCCCCCTCCGCGGCCCCTCGAGCACTGACCGGCGCGCCCCAATAAGCACCAATCCGGCCACCAAATTGCATCGGGGTCGTCCGAGCCATATCTAGTCCACCACCGTAGGGGTTCCATGGTATCTCTGGTTCCCGCTCTACTGTACCATTACTCGTAGACATCGGGCTCGCTTGAGCACGGCTATTCGCCAATGGGAGAGGGGCGAGTCGGCATCACATCATAGCCAGCATTAACGAGTGATATTCTATGATAGAGTGCTTGTTATTGGTTTCGGTGGTGGTTTTGAATGAATGGTGAGTTTTGGGGGTTCGAGTTTTTTTCTTGCCCCCCCCCCCCCAAGCGTTCCGGAACGTAGGGGAGAGCGGCGGAGGAGGTCGGGTGCTCGGTATAGGACGGAAAGAACACCGGACCTTGGTTGGAGGGGGCGGGCTGCAGCGGTGGCGGTTTTGTTCGTGGTTCCATGGCGGTTGTTGTCATACCCATGGTAGACTACGAACTGTACGGAGTACTCGAGTATGATACGATACCGGTCAGGCACGTTGGCGCACCGCCACACAACGTCCAAACGTCCCCGGTGTTGGGCCACTCCATCGTCTCTCTGAAGAGATGGCTGGTGAATCAGAGGAGTATTCTCTCTACTAAGTCAGGCTACCTGTAACCAGTCGTTTCGTGTCACTGTGTTTTGGCTCACCGTGGCATACTTGCAACTGCACGGTACTGTACTCGAGTACGTTGTTGATACTGTACGAGTACGGCATTTGGTCCAGCCCGATGAATTCGGGGGGAGGGGGGGGGGTTCGGCACCAATGGGGTCCCAGATGTGACATAGAGGATTTCATATCTTACCGGTACAGTGCAAGTACGAGTATAACTAATACATGCACCATTGTCTCGTAGATAACGAACATCGCCAGGCAGATTATTATAACATGACCTTTTATTGGTCCGTGAAGGCTCTTTGAGACAATTTTGTGTTACTGTAGAAGCCAGCCGCTCACAGCAGCGGATTCTGATGAGGTTGTACGATAGCATGACTCGTGATGGTTTGAAATGTTCACTGGAGAAGACATGTCCCACGCCGCCAAGTACCCTAACACCTAACCCTGGCAGCGGGGTAGAGACTGTTGATGCTGGAAGGGTGCACGAAGGTGGGAACTTGCCCGAACGGGGGGGTTCGCTGGGGAGCGGGAGTCTTGACTTCTCCTGAGAGATTGTGGGGAATGTTCATATTACTCTCCTTTGTTATGTGTTGGAATGTTAGGGGGGCGAAGAGGCGCCTGCGGCAAGTACGGTAGGGGACGCTTCTGCGATGTCTTATGTTGTGATATAATTACTGTTGACCTTCCCTGACGTGTTTTTACTTATGGCGGACGAGGAGCGGGGCTATCATACAGGCAGCCACGGTAATTGTTAATCTATCAATCGAATGGATCGTTACTTTTGTTCATATTTGGCCACTGCGCACGATTCAAAGCACCAATAGCGAATGCAGGCTTCAATGGATTTTTATTTACCCTAGCATGGCCGACATAGTATAGTATGATATATGGCTAGCATCCGAAACCTGCCAACCTGCAGTTCCAGAAGGATAAATACAGTACCAACGGGATAGAACCCTCGCACCGTCAACCACAGTAGAAAACCAAACCGGAACAAACCCAGCATCGTTCTATGTCAATCCAATTTCTTATTATCTCCAATTCTCCACACAAACTCCAAAGCAAATTGAGCGGCCTATTACTTATAACAATCTTCCCCAGACATTGTACGCAAATCCTTCCACAGTGTCATCCTATCCGCATACTTGTATCCGCAAAAACGGATCTCCTCTCGGGTTTCTAACTAAAAACCCTCTATAGATCGTTCGGCACACGCGGATTCAGCAACGACGTGGCTGCTGATAGGCAACTTTTGCCTAGAGTTGATCTCCACAAATCACCATCCATAGATTTAGCCCAGGGTGTCTAGCCCTTCGACTCTATGCGTGTGAGGTCCAGCTAGCAAGCCCCTCGCTCGCTCACCGGTTATTGTATGATACACTAATCTCACGTTGTTTGCACCTTAAGCAGCCCTCACCTCACTATATCTGGAACCCTGGGGTGCCCCTCCCCGGGGGAGGTCTGGGATCACAAGCCATAACCGTCACCGACAACGTGAGAACCGATTGTAGAGGTGAAGTATCATAGATATACGGTACCGTACGCGATGGTCTTGAGCCTCTTCCGTCCCCTCGAGCCCAGGATCACTGCATGCCGTTTGCCCAGCCGAAGTCGGGGACCGGGGCTGCGCTTTCGTCAACTTTATGTCTTGAGGGAAAGACAATTGACATATCATACTAATCCTGGCAACGACTCACCCGACTGGTGGATCTACTCGAGTACGGTAAGTCAAGTCTCACGCTACTGAGGGCACCTAGCACCACGCGGGTCTGTGGTTGGCGAGACCACACAAAGCCTGCACTGTCTTGCCACCTTCATGACGCTAGGCAATCAATCTGTTTGCAAACACCGGTACTCGTACAATACTACCGGTAGAAGAACAGGGCCCTTCGGGTGACTACCCAAATCTCTTAAAGAGACCTGTGGGTGCCCTGTCTTGTGTATGGCCAATCACAGCTTTCGAAGGGGGGGACCTGGGAACCCAGCACACAGGGGTCGAGTTGGTGGCATCGCCCTTCGGAAATACTGCCCTAATCACAGCATTGTTAAGGGGGCAGGGGAGAGAGCGGTAGTCGCCCCCCAGAGCAGCGATCGATCATATGGTAGGTCGAAGCCCTCGGGTGTCGAATGGAAAGGGAGGGAGAGGGCCGAGGTGAGGAGGAAGAGGAGGGACGCATGGTCTCGGAGGGTAAAGGTACGAAGACGCCATGCCCCCCACTCAACAAAGCACGAAAGACTACCAGGCTTTGCCTTGGATATCTCCCTTTCGGCGCTCTATAACGAGTAAAGAAAGCACACGGTCAACGACTCAAAAGCGAAAAATCTTTGAGAAAAGTAAAGACGCGCAAAGAGAAATTCTTTTGATGTAGTGGTGGTAATCAGTAATAGCCCAAAAAATTATCTCGCATGGGTGTTGGTGTGGGAATACGGTAGGTGAGTAAAGCGGGGTTGGAAGATATCCGGTATCTACCGATCAGGCGAAAAATGACCGGAAGCAGCAGCTGATGTAATAATTATGGCATGAATCATAAAAGGTGCGGGGTTAGCTGAGCCTTTGGCTTTCACACCCGCGGTTTTGCACTCCCAGATGAGGGGTGGCCTCCAGGCCCCCCAACACTTCTGTTTCTTCTCTTCTTTCTTGCCCAGTCGGAAACCATCTTTACAAGCATCAAAGAATGTAGCCAACCCCCCGGCCGACAAAAGGCAACCTCTCCCAATTCACGATTCAATCGAGAAGACGGGCAGTTGGTTGTCAAGCGCTCCCCCTGGGGACCATTCCTCATCACATTGAGGTCGGGCTCGTGAGCCTGTCGATGGAACGTGCACCTGGGCTACCGAATATTCAAAGCATAAGGACTGGTGAGAGAAAAAAACATCAGGCCTCCGGCCACTCGGGGGCCCAGGTTACGGCAGATCTGTCACCACTTCACCCTTCGGAACCCATTTGAAAATCAAAACGAACGCAATAGTTTGCTATTTCTTTTTTGGGGGCGACAGCGAGCAACAAACGCAACATTCACTCTTTGGGCCACTACACCAACGTTTTGGGCGGGGAAGCAGACTCTACGGATGTGTTGAGAGAGCGTTTAAGGCTAAAGGCAAGAGGTTTACGGAGGAGGTGGATATGTTGTGGAAACTTTTTGGTTAAGGCGGTGGCAAGTGCGGCGGGGTAATTTGTGTGGTAGATGCCGCCTTAGATGAGTGCGAAGAAGAGACTCTAGCTCCGCTCATTCGTCACGTAACCCGTCTCCCTGGATCACAAACTTCGGATACACCTTTGAAATTGCTGGTTGCAAGTCGCCTATACCACAAAATCAAGAAGGGAATTGGCTCACTCGCGACGAAGATCCGACTGAAATGGGTGGAAGAGACTAACGCTGTTACTGCTGATGCTGCTCGTGTCATGGATGAGGGCATTAAAGACCTAGAGTCATGGCGGGGGGGGGCTGGGGTATTTTCGGAATCTCCCAGGGTCTTCCACCGAACATTCCTTTGGCTTTCTCTTATTCTCAGAATTTCAAAGATAGAGAGGATGACTTGCCGGAGGAGTTTGTTAACATCGCATCCACTGTGCCACTCGATTTAGCGGTGTTACACACCAAGACTCTTGATCAGAGCATATACCCGGCAAGCCCGATGAATCCTGAGCACAGCGGCAGCAGTTACAGGGACTCTTACACTTCGGGAGATGGACGTTGCATTAGGGTTGGGGGGACCTCAGGTCTGCCTGGTAGATTGGAAAAGATAGTAAAAAAATTCTGCGGGATTTTCGTGCGGGTTATTGGCTCGGAGATCTACCTCGTTCACCAAACCGCAAGAGAGCTCCTGATTAAGGGATCCTCGCCCGGCCAGGGAAACCGGTAGTACACATTGTGTCCCAAGGATTCTAACTTTATAATGGCCGGGTTTGTATCTCAAATCTTTCGCTAGACGGGTTTAACAGGACCTAACAGCGATGGATGCTTACATTAATATTTCGTGGAAGGCGGATGATGGTTATCACTAAAAATATGCCTTTCTTGATTGCTCGGCTAGGCACCGGCCAGACCACTTTCGAGATTCGCAGGGTCAACGGATGGAGTCACTCGAGTTTACACGACTGATTTGTGAAGTTGGATCTGAACGTTTCCTGACATGGTTTCAGGTGTACTGGTTCAACACCTTGGAGTGGTTTACATTCCTCAGCGATTTGACACATTTGACGGTCGCATTGCTGTCCGGGTAGGGAGCGATGGTCGATCGGCTATTGGAGGAGGGAGGAGATGTCAATGCTCGATCCGAACTATATGGCACCCCATCAAGCATAACAACTATCCAGGGAGACGAGAGTATGATTGGGATTGCTGCTGCAGAGGAACGTCAAAGTCTATATCTATGGGAAGGAGTATAACATCTTGCATGTGAAGAGGCCTCTCGGTTTGAAGTGGCTGGTGCATGACTGGCAATGAATTGTCCTTGGTTTACAGACGGTATGTGAATTCACAGTCCGGTCACCAGATGGAGCGAGAGCTAATGCGAAACCTGTTTTTCCTTACAGAAGGCATGCCTGACACTTGGGAGCTATAGATCGTAAGTGAACTGCATTGGAGATAACACGCAACCCTCATGACTGACTCTGGATCGACCCATGGGTATAGAGTGTAAGTTAGTATTTCCAATACTAGTAGATACGAGGATAGGGTTTCCTGACTTGCGGGGAGATACAAGTGGTAGGAGACTCGTCAAACGGCTCGGACGACAGAGATAGCAGCTGGTTGCGGAGCCACAGGATGCCATAGCCTGCACATAACTGGGCCAGCCACAGTCCTGGGACGAGGCAATCTCTAACCGCCAGCTCGCTCGGTGTTGTAACTGCTAGTCAATTATCTAGTCACGGACCCGTGATTGATCCTACTCACTTGCCTCCTACGATCCTGAGCCAGCGAGAACCCAGCAATTGCCTCGTCCCTGAACCGTGGTTGATCCTGTTCACTTACCTCCTTCAACATTCGGTGAGCCAGATGTCAGCAATTGTCTCGTCGCAGAACTGTGACCGATCCTGTTCACCCACCTGGGGCGAGACGATTGCTAACTTCTAGCCCACTGAGTGCTGCAGGAGGTGGGTGAACAGGATCAACCGCGATTCTGAGATGAGACAGTTGCTAACCCCTGGCTCGCTGAATGCTGTGGCAGGTTAACAGTTGTCCCGTTACAGAGCCGTGGCTGGTCCTATTCACTTACCTCCTACAATCCTCCGCCAGTGAGAAGTCAGCAATTGCCTCGTCCTAGAGCCGTGGTTGATCCTGATCACTTACCTCCTACAACACTCAGCGAGCCAGACGTCAGCAATTGCCTCGTCGCGGAACCGTGACCGATCCTGTTCACTTACCGGGGCGAGACAATTGCTAACCTCTAGCTCGCCGAGTGCTGTAGGAGGTAAGTGAGCAGGACCAACCACGGCTCTAGGGCGAGGTGATTGCTAACCTCTAGCTTGCTGAGTGCTGTAGGAGGTAAGTGGACAAGATCAACCACGATTTTGGGACGAAACAATTGCTAATCTTTGGCTCGCTAAATTTTGTGGTGGGTAAGTGAGCAGAATCGACCATGGGCCTGGGATGGGATGGCTGCTGGTACCCGGCTTCTTGCCTCCTTCAGGTTGTGAGCTGGCCTACACGTTCTCCGTTGTCTGTTCCTACTTTACTGATATATCCCGTTGTTATAGGTATGTAACCGGCAGCTGTTAAGACCCTCGTTAATGCTGGCGATTCCGGGCTACACGCCTGTTTTCCTCAACAGGAGGTAAGCATTTCGAATCTCCATGTATCTACCCCTTTAGAGCGCTAATAAATTACTACTTGCTCGCCTCAGTTTGTATGCAAACCTCTGTCTCCTACTCTACTCTCTTCTACTCACGTAGAGCGTGCCTCGCAACCATTTAGTCAAAATAGGAGGTGAGCATTATGATTTTATTGCTGTTAACCCTGCCCGCACAGGATAGCTATTAACACTTCTCGTAGCCCGTGAGTTTTTCTAGCTTGCTATCCCCACCCCCATTGCAGATTGTTATTGACTCCATTATAGTTTCTCAACCCGGACGCACCAAACCTGCGCACCTTGCCCACCCAGGGCATGACCTCCTTGTGGCCAAGAGATATTGTGGAGACTGGTGAGTATTGTTCCTCGGGGGGTTTTTTTAACGGATACTCAAATAACTTACTGTGTAATAGGTTGAACGCCTCTAGTGGATTACTTGTTGGACGCCCTCGTTCCTTCGGTACCTTTACCGCCTCCTCGTGGACACGCTCCTCACTTCCATACCCTATTCTTCTCTCGGCCATCGGGGCTCGCTTCGGTGGGGGGCATGATATCTGTATCGGGATGAAGAATTTGTAGGGGTCGACCGTAGGTTGTTTAGGTTGTTACAGTATGCGCAGTCTGGTGGCTCGACACGGGGGGGTACGCCGTGTATTTCATTGAGGAAGGATTAGGGCGGAAACGAAACATGCTGAGAATAGATTCCGTAGGGAAATCTATATAATATTGTCGTAATATTGTCCTCGAGGGGCCAAAAACAAGTTATGATATGTCTAGATCGTCTACTCATGCCCACAACCCAATGCCCCGCTTTCTTTCTTGCTTCCTGGGCCCCCACCCCACCGCGTGCCAAAAGGGCAACAGCGCTGGAAGGGAAATGTTACATACAAAACACCTGGGTGAGCGAAAACACTACAGTGAGGAAAAGCCGAGGCGCAAGGTCTCGAACGAGGTCTTGCTATAGCAGCTACGATAGAATGTACACGAGATGAGGCCTGCCTAATAACGCTAAGCGATATCTAGCCCCCGTGGCGGGGAAGGAGCCGCAGCCGGATTTAGCTACGCGCAAACCCGAAAACCATCTCTTGCATAGGTGGCCGGGTATGGTGGGGTAGGTGAATATTAATATGTCCGGAGCGGGATTTGGAAGATAAATACTGTATCTGCCCATCAGGCGAAATGTTACTGGTAGCTTAGCAACCACTAATTTCACACAAATGACCAAGTTCGGGGGGGGGAGGTTGGCTGGGCTGCTGCGTTTCGCGCTGGCGATTTCTCTCTCTAGGGAGAGGGGAGTCACCAAGCTCCTCGCTACCCTTCAGAAGACCCACAGCGAGTGATATATCGTGACTAGTGAACTCTCAGGTGCGCTGCAGTAGTTTTGTTAGTCGTACCAGCGTCGCTGGGCCGACGCACAGTAAGTGCTATAGTAGCATTGCGTCCCAGATGCGAGCCGATGTTGACCTGCCTCAGCCTCGGTACATCTGGAAAGTGCCACCCGGGCAACTCGTAGCAGACTAACCATGATGCCGAACCGGCATAACACAGGGGGCATCATGGCAGTCGGCAGGCCCGTCCTAGCCAGGACCGCGCATGGGGGGGGGTGAAAAGTCGGCTCAGCATCTCGCTCGAACCAGCTCAATTTAGGTAAGTTTCTGCCCGTACCTCCATGCTGTCATCGAATAAGGGGTTTTTTTCTTGATTAATCTCGTGGGAACAGGCTGTGGCTCCCATGGTAATAACAATTATTCCTATTCCGGGTCGTAGATCGATCACTATACTAGAACAAAATTAGTCATGATGGATTATACACGGGCATGCTAGTGTCCATCACTGGATTTCTGACTTGCGGGGAGATACAAGAAGTATGAAATTTGGAAAATATCTCCACATCTCTGATATAGTGAAAGATACGAAAGGAAGCCTCCTGCGAGGTCTGCATATCTCCGGGAGCCAGGGTCCAACCGGCCGAAGGTTCAAGATCAGCTACGAAACGGGAAAACCAGTTCCAACTCCTTCGGAGCCTCGGGGGGCCTGTGTCGGCCCATTACGTACTATACCGCTCCCGAAGAAATCAGGAGCAGCTTTGCAATGGAGAGGTCCCCCGTACTAAGGCTGCCACGACCTCTAGGAAACTTGCTCGAGAATTCGGAGCGGTGGGCGCTGGGCCCTTATGGTCATCAACTGTAGCCAGCCATTTCACCATTCTCGTCTCCTTCCCCTGCATCACAGAATCGGCAACTTCGTTTTGTTACTGCCTCTGTAGTACCAGATTGTAATATGTGCTATTCAACATTTGTTGAGCACACTTAAGCAGTTGGTAAGGACGTAGAGCACCTCCGGCGAACGGATAGGTTCTCAGCACCAGAGTATCCAAAACATCCCCCAATGACGAAGGATATGATTTTCGGGATGGCGGACGATCAGTCCGGATGGTATATCATTGCACAGAGAACGTAGATGTTGGGAGTCCAATTCCCGTCCTGGTTGTGGATGTATGATAGCAGGCATTGAAAAACAAAAACAAGTATCATAAACCCTGACGAACCACTTTTTTGCCATCCCACTACTCTGGTTTCCCTACATCCCCCAAGTACTTTCCCGCAGCTAGGGTTGTTTTGTCCCTCGCTCTGCGGCGATTTGATCACAAAAGCGACCCCCGATTTAGGATCGGACTTTTACGAATTTTGAGAACGAAGATATACGCCCATCGGACAACCACGAGGAGGGGTATGTACTATACGCTGCTAGGCTTCAAGTTATCGACACTAGGTTGACGCAGATACCTAGCAATGCCCAACTAAAGACTCCAAGAGTCGTGGTTTTGCCTGACATGTGCTGTCTCGCTGTAGCGCTTTACCCACCGTCGTGCTTTTGCTCATCCAGGTGCATTACACGTATGATATATCTTCCTTTCTTGCCATGATACCTCTCCAATGTTACCGCGCTTCCTCGCAGGCAGTTGGGGTCCGGTACTAGCGAGCGAGCGAGAGAGCATAACGTTAGGTCATGTGCACTGCCCAGCGACCTCGCTCCTCGGTCTAGGGGGGGGGGGGGGTTCTTCTTTGCAGGACAGTGCACAATGCCCTTGAGATCCTAGGGGAGCTGGCCTTGCGAGTGCAGGCCAATAACCGGTTGCCCCAGGCCAGTTCAAGGTGAGACTGACTTAGTGCTTTTAGGTCCGGCTTTTCCACCCCCCGCATGCTTTACGGGCGCCTAGCGGCGTCGGGAGCCTCCTCGACATCTACCATGCAGAAAGTATATATACTTTTTCAACGAGAAGTAGGTATTTGCGAACATCCTTGAATGCCCATAGATAGGCTTAAAGCATCGAAGGTAATGTAGATGCTGGGCGATTACCTACGACTCGATATATACCCTAAAATGCGAATTAATCGCTAGTATATCTATAACTACTTATTATACTTGACTACCAAGATATCTATTCTACCGGTTTAGTCTTATTACAAGCCTCCAATCCCTCACACTTCCCTTTACCCCCCCAACATACTCACAGCGTGATTATCCAACCACGATTCACCCCGATGATTCAACACTGTAAGGAGATTCGCGCGAAGTTCTGCGCACAGTGGCCCTTCAACCCCCGACCATGGATAAATTGTGGTGAGGGTAACACGCCATGCCAGTATAGTTGAGTAGGTGCGGGCGGGCGGGGATGGGGCAGAAGGGATAATGGGGTGCGGCCGTGGCTAGATCTTTTATATTGTGGCTTTCTTTCTTTCTTCTTGCTCGTGTGGAATTCTTCAAGTTGCGTAAAAGTCTTTGTAGAACGGTCAACGGGTGGCAGCCATGTGGATACTATAGCTATTTCAGGCAAGAAGTACTCGAGTATTCGAGAACAGGGGATTCTCGTCATGGGTTGCAAGGAGGATGAAATACTGATGCGAGTACAGTGCTAGCACAGTAGTACATTGTGACGGGGGAAAGCGCGGGTAGTGGCTGCTGGGAGAGAGAATGCTGGGATTTACAGCGATATATCCGAACATTTGGGACTATCTTACTCACTCACCGCTAACCCCATAAGCCCATAATATACGGCACAGTACAACCCCTAAAACGGGAACACCGAGTGAAGCATCACGACTCATCCGTTTCAAAAAAAAAAAAAAACCGCCAGCCAGCCAGCCAGTCCGCGCAACAAAAAGCCTAAACAAGCCTAATATAGAAGCATACCACACATAAGAAGCAAGACCGCCACCCCCACAAAATCAATACAAATACAACCTCCCCCCCTCAACCGCTTGTCCAACCTGCACTCCGACCTCACCGCAGAACCTCTCGACCGCGGGCCCCAGCCTGGCCCGCCCCACAGAGTGGTTCCCCCTACCGACAATCACCCACAGACCCCCATCCCTTATACGCTCTATGCACCCGCGCAGCACGTCGATCGCCTCTTCCACGTACAGGCCGTGCAGGTCGACTGTGTCGTCCGGGAGGTCGGCGTTGTTGACGCAGAAGATGAAATCCTTGGCCTGCTTGTTGTAGGCCTTCATGTTCTCGCCGTGCTGCTTGCCCTGCTGCGACAGGGCGTGGGCGAGGGCCCGGTCGCCCGAGGTGTAGGCTTGGTGCGAGGCTGTGAAGCTGATGTGCCGGGCTTGCGCTTCCGATGAGGCTACTTTGGGTTGAGGGTTAGTTTGGTAGGGGGGGGGGGGGGGGGAGGGTTTTACGGGCTCGGAGGCGGTCGTAAGTTTCCATGTATGCATAGTCATCTTCAGAGTCGGAGTAGTCGGTGTCTGACATTGTGGGGAATTTTTTTCTTCTTTCCTTTCGGGAGGTTGTGAATTGAATTGGGATAGTGGATTGTTGTGTGTAGAGATGCTAGATATCCAAGGCTAAAGAGTAGGGAACGTAAGGTACGCACTCCGGAATTATATAGATACTCGAGCGGGGTATAGCTATCCGCATGATCTCTTATCCCCACAACCCCAACCCCCCGCGTCTAGTTACAGTCCGGCCAGTAATCAACGCCCACGCAAACGCGATACCAACGAATATCAAGTATTTAGCCTACAACCGAATGAATATCCAAGTCTCTGACCGGACACCCCTGCCGTGCCACAGTCGAAAATAGACTCCAAAAATTGACTATGAGGGTGGGACCGAACAGAGCTTACAAGAAATCATTGGGTCACCTAGCGAGCGGGGGCAGACATAGCAATGCAGGAAACCATCTATCGAGACCAGTAAGAGCCAACGACGTATCAACGATAGGCTTCTTCAGTTTGAAGTGACACACACCTATGAGTGTGAGTATCATATCATGCGGGTAGCCGCTCTAGTCGATATGACGGGGAACGGAAATGCCAGTACCGCCCTATCAATGATTCGATAGTTCTCAAGCTTCCGTCGAGCGGAGCGCGAAGCCCCCGATCCCACAAACCAGCAATACTCGGCTGCGACGCCCCCCTCAGGTGTTAAGCCATCTCGGGCGGGCTCTGGGCGGAAGCCCACTTCCTGCACTTTCCGCGCTGCCTCCAGACAGAATTAGGCCGCCAGCTGATGTCTCAGATATAGTTTTCGCTCATCCGGCGGTGAGGCGCATGAAGTAACCAAGTATGATACTCCCCCTGGCACCCCAGCCTCCTGAATGTGAAGCCACTCAGAATCCCCCATTACCTAAGAATTGCCTTGGGTAGCCCCACTCCACATGGGGTGCTGGTCCCGGGTAACGAGTGAGACCTCATGACGCTGATAAAAAGCAAGCACACACTCCCGAAGCACCAAAGCCATCTACCCTCCCCCCAAGATGACCGCACCCACCGCCCCGGAAGCCGAACAAACGCACCCGGGCACGTGAAACAAACCCCAACAAGGTGAATTTCTTTTTTATTCCAAACCCGAACCTCACGCAAAAGTAGCTACAACCTAAGAGAGTCAGGCTAGAAAAGCGACATCCTAGTTTTCCTCCTCTTCTCCTCCTTCATATCATCAATCTGTCCACCAAGTCACCAGAATTAGTACTCCGCGCACGCAATCCCCCGCTTCCATAGGCAAACATACCCATTTCTTCTTACAATCCCTATACGCCCTACCATAGCCAATCAGCCACCGCGCGCCATTCCAGAAGATAGAGACCCACTGAAAATAATCGGAGCACATCGTTCTATCCCCTGCGTTCCTGTTCAGACACCTGATCGAGCGATTCGCAGCTTCCTGACAGGGGTCGAAGTACTGACTTGACGACTTCCTAATTGTCCGTGGGGGATTAGCCATACACTCTTGAGGACGAATGGAGGGGAGGAAGGGTATGTGGTACTGTACGCTTTGAATTTAGCTTTCGTTTCCGGATGCAAGGGGTCCTCCATGTCGCGGTCGTTATTGGAGGGGGCGGGAGGGGCGGGAGAGGTAGCGGGCATTGTTTGTTCAGGTCTGCTAGGTTCGGTCCGGGTCCGCTTTGCCTCGGTGGTGGTAGTGGCGGTACGGTATGATAGGCCACGGGATGTGAGGGTGTGGAAGTGCAGAGTATGTCTCAGTAGGGTAAGTTTAAAGGGTGTTTGCTCTAATGCGGGAGTCTCCGGTGGTATCATACGATCGCACGAGTAGATACTGGCATGATAGTCTAGCGAGAAAGGCTCTGCGGCGGAATTTTTCTTCAAGCCTCACAGCCACATGTGGCTAACACCCAACTAGGATACTCACGGAACAAACCCCAATCCCTCTCGAAGAAAGCAGATAACTTGAAATCAAATCAAACTACCGGTATGATAATATTATGGTATGATATCATAATAATTATGATAAAAAAATAGGGAGTGTTCGATGTCCAGATGTGGACCACCGGCCAGTCGGTGCCTGAAGGGCATCATAGTCTGTCACGAGAGAGAAGGTGTACAATATAAGTTAACCAGCTCAACCAACCCTCCCCCCCGTACGCCACCCTACCACATGTCCCAAATGGACTATATCCTAGGTCATCTACGACTGGCATATCGCATCACGTTAAACCGCCCCACTTCTCCCACCTTCACAGGAATAAGATATCTATATATCATACCCAGACCCGGCATCACACAGCCACATTCAAACACCCACCCCGACAGCTCCCCACGATCTCACTTCCCCAGGTACTCGTAGCACGCAAGAAGCGCCCAAAAATAGGGACCGATAGAATATACCGCACGGTGAAAAATCCGTGAAAAATTTCACAACGTCGCTTTCGGGTACTCACCCGCCAACAGCACAGCCACTGCCCAGTTAACGTCCCTGGAGCTACTGCACACTTCGTAAATATAGTGCAGTGCCGAGATCGCGTGCTTGATACATGGTGGTATGGAGGGATTGTCCGTCCACGGCACGAGTATCATACTATATGCGCTGTTTGGAACGGGCAGTGTAGTACTTGTGCACCATCATTCATGTCAGATGGTGCCATGACGGATGCGATAAGGGCAATAACTGCTGGCTTTGCGGGGCGTTGGGGAGTGTGTAGGGTGGGGTATTGTGGTGAGTGCTGCAAGGGGGGGGGGTGAAGCAAGAAAGGAAGGTGAGGGTTGTACAAGTGATACATAGCATATCATACATAGCATAAGGAGGTTAGACTATCACTGCGACGTAGTGTGATAGCAAACCCCATCCACTCATGGACTGCTATGCTGTGGCTATCATATGCACTGCTCGCCTCGGCGCAAAAGATTTCAAATGAGCGAGTAAGCAAAATTATCATCGCCACCCCGCGACATCTCCACTTCCTCACCTACCTACCTCCTCCTTGCGTGTCCGCCTTCCACCGGACTACTCGAAGCACAGACGAGAAAGAAAGATTGGCAGGTACAGCGCGATACAGATGCCAGAGCAAGACACCGAGGACCTGGATATAACTAACTCTTCAAGAGAAGGCAGAATATACCACAAGCCATAAAACTAGCAGACTTGTGTGGTAACCCGATTTACCAATGGTTCCCCCAAATAATTGAGCTCCCATGCTCGTTGCGCACTAGTAATAAATTACTACCCCCCTCCCCCCCGGCGGGGAAGGACTTGTGCCACCTGCTAGGACAAATGGGGTGTCAAATATTGGCCGGGAAGCACGAGCACTACAGGAATGCACTCTCCTTCTCCCACCAACTTCCTAAAGGGTTTCTGTGTTGGTATAATATTACTGGTAGGAATTGTGGATTGAAATTTTTTTTTTTTTTTTTTTTTTGGATGCTGCCAAGAGATAAGTAGATAACTCTCACCTCGCCGAGGATAGAGGAAGGTGCTATACCATATTATGTACTGTAGATGGACCGCCTGGGCACCTCGGAAAGATGCTAACTAATGTGTTCCAGATGAGGCTCATTCAGGATGACCTGAATGAGCGGTGATCAGCGCATTTGCCAGAATACAGTCCACGCAAGTGAGCCATTGGGAAGTTTCCTATTTGGGACTAACCGTCCCGATAAGCGGGGTGTCCGAGCGGCCTGGAGGTTGTCTGTCTATCGGGTTTATCGAGCACCGTGAGAATGTCCATTTCGTGTTTGCTCACTTGGCTTACCCAGCGGCACGCCTTGCACTGCGCGCATAACATGCCTAACCGCCCAAGTGAAGCACGATTTAACAGCTACAGGTATATACTGTAGCGCGTAACACCAGACAACCAATAAAAAGCACTTCCGCAGGTTCCAGTTAAATCCTCTCTCCATGAAAAGCACAAAACCCCTCCAGAGAGGGCTTCCAATTATTCAGTAAGTTACGGTAGTTGCTCGTTGGCACCTCGCAAGAATAGATCACATGGAGTGTCCAGGTTCAGCCATGTAACAGGACTTCCTACAATTGATGCTAGACAGTGGGGGAAAGTAGGAAACAGGAAGGTCGTCTTCGCTAAGTTTTAGCCTAAGGAATCCATCTACGATGCCTCGATTAATTAAACGGCAAGGCGGGGAGCGCCGATGACCTATATATCATACCGGTACAAAGACTCGAGTGCCTATCTGTGAGCTTGGAAAAGGGAAAGAAAACCGTACTTGTACGAGTACTGGTACCCTAAGTCGTACAGTGCTAAACAGGGATGAATGGACGATCAAGTAAGCAAGTGGCTTAGCCCCCACACCAACATGCGCCATCTGGGGTAAACTTAAAATTATGATACTACCGTTACAGTCTTCACCGGCGGGGCATGGAGAAACTTGGCGGGTGGCGAACAGGGTAAAGTATGATAACAAAAGGATTTCCCTTGTAAATCATCCCTGTTCGCCATCCGCGCAGTTTTGCCATGGCCCCAGTGAAGATGCACCCGAGTAGGTTTCATAGATGACCAGCAGACCGACCAGGAGGGCGATGTTGGTTATTACTACTCACAACCTGACAAGGAGAATTTTCAGCTGGGTGGGTGCTAGAAAGGGGAATTGAGCGCCTTGTGATAGGTTGGTGATACCCTTTTCTATGCGAGAGCACGCACTCAAAAAAAGGAAATAGGGTAAAGAAAGAAAAGCTTCGTTTACTCGTAGTGGCGTCCCGGTGAGATCTTGTTTGAACCTTGCCTCACGATTTGCGCGGTTTGAAAAAAAAAAGAAACATCCGCCGATCATGATGGGAGGGAAGAAATCTACGATTCTGGGAAGGTACCCGAAGACGTCAGGTTCCGAAGAGGGGATGGGAAAAGCAAAATCTGAGACAATGATAGGCCTGCGAAAAAGTTGTACTTTCAACTTGACATTGCTTGCTGTAGTACCGGTACTTGTACTGGTACTCGAGTAAAGACGCGGAAAGATAGGAGTGGTGGCGAGTCGCCCAAGTAGATTAAAGTGAACTTCTCTAGTTCTTTTGTTCTGGGCCCTGGAGCACTCATATTGTACTGTAGTAGAATTTCCTCCTTTGGCTTAGGGGAGACACAGCAAAAAAACTACATGTCATTGAGTCCTCAGCTAAGACAAGTAAAAAGAAAAATGCGATAGACCTTACTAGGAGTGGCAACTCCAACGTCCCAGCTTGAAGTCAGATTATTCCAGCTTCCACGGGCATTCTTGACAGCAGTATTGTAGCTACCTCGACTAGGGTAGGAGACGTGAGCTACTGTGTCGTTCTCTGGGTGAAATAATTTGGCTAGGTGCCAGTTCGGAGTACCGTTCTGCAGTACCAAGATCCAGTATCGTGGCCCACAATAGTTAGGGAGGGGGTGTAGGTATCATAACGTGGTCCCAGGTGCTTGCTCCCCTTCCTTCCATGCTTCACTCGTGATATACGATGAGTTTCCGTACCGTAGTCGACGAACACCAAGAAAGGATGGCGAGTTTCCATTAATCCCCACCTCCGCACGCAAATTACCGTAAAAATGTACAAACTACTCGAGCACTCGAATACTCCATCAGCCCGCTACGCCAGTTTCCCCAACCCTCGGCGGTTCTCCGTGCACCAAGGCCGAGGCACAAACAAACAAAGAGGTTCTGCCCCACCGCCTCCCCATGACAGTATCGGTACCTTACCGACAGTAATTCTGGAGGGTGCTGGGGAAGTTCGGGCCCGCACGCAGGAGCTCGCACGACAACCCAGAGAGTTTCCCGCACTCATTTGCGGGTAAGGTCAGGGTGAGTTTCATCCAGACGCACTCCGCCGTATGAAAAGTACTTGTATTATACTTGTACTGTGCTCTACTTGAGTAGAAGCAAGTACTCGTATCATACATTGACAGGGAAGCGATGGAAGCCTGGGGTCTGGGGTTTTTCGTTCACCGCGCTGCAGCTGCCGGGGGTGTGAGCCGTTTCCTGGGCTGATCAGCAGCGCTTTTTGCAAGATTGGTGAGTTTTCCGGGTAGTTGACGGGTCTGTGGATGGATAGAGTAAATGCTCCGGAAGGGATCTGAGTTCCCAACCCGATCTGATGGGCTGTAAGAGTACTAGGTGGAGGGTGGATTTCTGGAATTAACTCATTAATTTTATAATTATAATAATATTATTATCAAGATTTAATTTCATTCTATTATGGCGGACACGCTCCGCGGGGTGGGAGTAGAAAGGGTTTTGTTTGGGGATAACGACTCCTCCTGTTGCCGTTGTTTCTGGGGCGGTCTCCGGTGTTCGACAGGAGGGAAGAGAGGAAATGTGTTTGGGAGTTAAATGTCTTCACGTTTGGGGACTAGCGCGGCCCCACTAACACATGCTGGATAAACCCTTCTCCTCATTGGTGATCCGTACTCGTACGCCTAGGATGACAGGTATTTCTTGTCACGACTTCCTAAAACGGGAACCACCGGCACAGTAGTGGAACGACCAAACGGGAGGGAAAAGGTTCCTCCCTTCAATGTACTGTACCATTTCAGCGGCACAACGTGAATGCGGTGCAGTTCATACTCCAGTCTGCGATGCAGTTTGCATGTATGGCAGGGGCAGAGGGAGAGCATACTCGAGTGCTGTGTAGGTGTAGGCGAATTGATAGACCAAAACACTTATGGATTAGTACAAGTACAGGTAGTGTGGAAATGGGAAAAACCTTTGAGGCTAGATGTGACGGTGAAATAGTCTAATAATACCACGTTAACGTAAACATACCTATCACTATTACATCTAGCATTCCGATCTGCTGCAGCTACTGAGTTCAATTGGGAAAACGTAGAAATCGTCTGCTATTCTGAGGCCTTCCAGATTAAGCACGTCCAGGGTCAAGGAGCCCTTCGTCTGATCATCTGTGAAACCCCGGCCATGCGATCAAAGATTTACGGCCCCAGTGAGTGGAAGGTTGGTTCAATGACCAGCATGCGAGCCAATATCATACCAGCGCATGGCAACAGAGCCTGCCCGGGAAACGGATGCAGTACCGCTATTTGCAAAACCGCTTCTTTTGCCGCTAGGTGGTTTTGACAGTTTTTGTCGTTTTAGCAGTCTCGGTGCAGGCTAAACCCAACCAACACAGTAAAAACGGTGAAGCGTGAGTGTCCTTATTACCCCCCCCCCTTGTAGCACTCTACCAGTACTACTACGAAAACCGTTCGGGTATGTGCAGATAAACCAGTGGGTATCTGTATTCTGCCTTGCTTGATGCCTTTCCCCTCTGGACCCTCCTGATAGCGATCAAATAAAACTTTAATCGCGAGGATTCGGAGTAACTCCGTCCTACAGTGCTACAAACGTGAGGGTAATCTTTTCTTGTCTTTTTTTTTTTTTTTCTTTTTTTTTTTTAGGGCATTGCATCTACGACACGCATCCAATAGGTAGGATGGGGGGTCAATGGTGATGCGACACTACTCCCTCAAGTCCTGTATAGTACTCGCAGAATGCAGGTCTTCAGATGCACCTCAGTCGGTTGACCACTTGTCCAAGTTTCACAAACTCTGAGGGCGAACTCTCGGTCCACTTCATCGAGAAATTTTCTGACCCTTTGGAAAAGTAAGGGTCTCAAGAGCTTTTCAAAGATCGGCCGTGTAACGAGGAAGAGAGGGGGGAACAGAGGGGGAAAGAGAGAGTGCGTGCAGACGATAACACTAGACCGGGAAAGGAAGCACGGAGTGAGCAACAGAGGCGTTACTCGCTCGATAGATTATCCCGTAGAGATCCTTACAGTACGAGTACGCTGCTCAGAAGTTATCATACAGTACTGTATCATGGTAAGGAGCTTGGCCTGCCTAGAAATTTTGTATGGTGGACCTGGCCATTAGTAAAGTACGAGTATTTGGACGCTCCATACCAAGACAGGTATCTATCAAACCAATGTGTCCAGATACTTTGTGAATGACCAAGTAGCTTGCTCCTGCTACTGCTGCCACTGTGGCCTGGGTCCGCACTCCCCCCATCCACCCATCTCTGGAACGTAGTTTGCTCCACCCAAAGTCATCTCGCCCTCCCTTCCCTGCTTTACCTACTCTACTCGTACCGGTCATATTTAAACCCTCCTCCCCCACGAGTGCCGGGCTTCGCTTTCCTCCCGCCCCCCCCCTCCAACCCTTCTCTCCCACCACTTTACCTTCCTCACCATTTCTCCCTCCTGATTCCTTCTGTTTACTCCTCTCCCCCCTGCTCACGTAGCGGGACAGAAGCGATCCGATAGGAAGGAAGAAGCATCAAACATCAAACACCAAACATCGAGTTGGGTCACAAGCTAATAATTGCCCGTCATGTCTGAGAAGGAGACAGTTCCCGCATACTCTCCCAACACCGAAGCCGGGGAGATTGCGACAGCTTCACCACCATCAAGAGGGTTTATTGGAGATCTTATTGATGGATTCAAGCCCCATCCTGTCCACGCGTCCAGGAAGAAGGCGGCGGCTGCTGATGCCGGTCACTTTGATATTGAGCAGGCCGCATTGAATGTTGCCGAGTCCCCTCTTTCGAGGAAGCTGAAGGGAAGGCATTTGCAGATGATTGCTATTGGTGGTTCCATTGGCACTGGCCTTTTTGTCGGATCCGGTAGCGCTCTGAGCACTGGTGGTCCCGCATCACTACTTATCGCTTTCGCCCTCATTGGCGCCATGTTGTTCTGTGTCGTTCACGCTCTTGGTGAAATGGCCGTCTTGTTCCCGATTGCTGGCTCTTTCTCTGCCTACTCTACTAGATTTCTAGATCCAGCTTGGGGTTTCGCCATGGGATGGAAGTAAGAAATATCCCTGCTCCCTCCTGTTTTCTAATCAATTATTGGATGATTTTCTAACTATTTCTGGAAATTTAGTTACGCGATGCAATGGCTTATCGTTTTACCGCTCGAAATTGTGGCTGCTACGATCACTATCGAATACTGGAATTCACCCGTCAATAAGGCTGTTTGGGTCACTATTTTCTGGATCTTGATTGTCGCCATCAATATGTTTGGGGTCAAGGGTTATGGTGAAGCAGAATTCGTTTTCTCGCTCATCAAGATTATCGCCGTCATCGGTTTCATGTAAGACATTTTAACTCCGAAAGCCGCCCACGTGCGAACGGCGTACTAATTGACCACAGCATCCTCGGCATTGTGATTAATTGTGGAGGTGCTCCTAAGGGTGGATACATCGGGGGCGCGTACTGGAAAGATCCCGGAGCCTTCAACCACGGGTTCAAGGGCCTCTGCAGCGTATTTGTTACGGCGGCCTTCGCTTTTGCTGGAACCGAATTGGTCGGTCTTGCCGCTGCCGAAACTGCCAATCCCCGCAAGTCCCTCCCCACCGCCGTCAAGCAGGTTTTCTGGCGTATCACCCTCTTCTACATCGTCTCCCTTACCCTCATTGGATTGCTCGTTAAGCACACCGATACTCGCCTCCTCAGTGGAAGCTCGAGCGCTGATGCAAAGGCCTCTCCTTTCGTCATTGCCATTAACGATGCAGGAATTAAAGTCCTCCCCTCAATCATGAACGTTGTCATCATGATTGCCGTCCTTTCCGTCGGTAACTCTTCTGTCTACGGTTCCTCGCGTACTCTTGCTGCTTTGGCCGAACAAGGCCAAGCCCCCCGTATCTTCGCCTTCATTGATCGCCGCGGTCGTCCCATGGTCGGTATTGCGCTTTCCGCAGCGCTCGGCCTCCTTGGTTACCTCGCCGCCTCGGATAAACAGGGCGAGGCATTCACATGGATGCTGGCCATTTCCGGATTGTCCTCCATCTTCACCTGGGGATCCATCTGCCTCGCACATATTCGTTTCCGTCAAGGATGGAAGAAGCAGGGTCACACACTCGACGAGCTGGCATACACCTCACAACCCGGATATATTGGATCGTGGCTCGGATTCCTCCTCAACTGTCTCGTCCTTGTCGCTCAATTCTGGGTCGCCGTCTGGCCCATTGGTAAAGAGCCCAGCGCTCGTGGCTTTTTTTCAGTTTACCTCGCTGTTCCTATCGTCCTTTCCTTCTACGTCCCCTACAAGTTTTACTTTAAGACTCCATTCATCCGCTCGATGAGCATGGACCTTGTCTCTGGACGTAGAGAACTCGACCTCGAGCGGATCCTTGCAGAGGAACGCGCGGAGAGAGCCTCCTGGCCCGCGTGGAAGAGATAGTAGGTTTTCCCTCTAACCACATTCCTCATCTCCCTTATTAGGACACGAATAAGCTAACAATACGTCATAGTTACAAACTCTTTTGTTAAGATAGACTAGCGTTGCTTTTGTGTTTGCGCTTGCTTTTTTGCTTTCCCCCCCTTCATAGTTAATTCCTATTTTCTTTTTATCACCCTTCATACCTGTTTGCCGGTTGGAAGGTTTTTTTTTTTTTTTTTTTTTCCTTTCTCCAGATGTTGCTATGCTGTGCTATGTTGGATAACTATATCCGGGTTTTGCCTTCTCATCTTAGAATTGAATGAAGGGAAAATGAGAAGGGACGATGTAACGAGAGAATGAGCGGAAAAAGGGGATCCACCAAGTCAACTCCTATGACTGCGTGTGTTTTGTGGATAAGTTAAGATGGGAGTGGAGTGAAACGACTAGTCTATCTAATCAATGTACGATATTTACACCATGCCATTTCACTATCCCGGTGATGAAGCAATCTAAGATCCCGCGATCACCCCCACGCAATCGGGAGGGGGGGGCAGACTTGATAGGAAAGTTAACAGAAAGCGGTAAGTTCACCCCGCCCGCTCGCGTGCTCACTGTGCTTCGCAGTTATGCGGGGTAAATTAGTCTATCCCGCACTCTGATACGACTAGCAGATACCGGTAGATAAGCTTTGGAAGGATGTCAACCACAGGCGGGCAGATTATCGCTCTCTCCTCGCCTTGTTTGTCCCGTCTGATCCTATCGTCGCATGGCGTAGGCGTGATGTCACGTAGGTGTGGGGCTTATCGTACTCGCACATACTGGTACTGTAGTCGTAGTCGTACTGATGTACTCGAGGACCGACACTGTTAGTGCTATTATGGAAGCACGAGGTTTTGGAAATCCGCGGGGTGAGCCTGGAGGATACCGTACGGCATCTATCATATCATACGGTAGTCGGCACTGTGGTCAGAAGGACTTGCCGTGATCGGAGCATGGAGACCCGTTGGGCCTAAGCTACCACTGTTTGGCCTGTGAAAGTTGGTACCGGTATTGCGCCGTCCCGGTAATTGTGTGAGAATACGGATGGAGTGCTTGAGTGGGGAAGGAGTAAGTTTGAGTGCTTCGATAGCTATACAACTGGTGTCGGGATTTGCCTTGTGGCGATAGTTGGCCGCATCATCGGTAGAGGAGGGGTTTCGTCCTAATTCTTTAGAGCGAAGAGGTGATAGTCCGGGTATAGTACCCCAAACTCTATCCAGTCACTGTCACAAAGTGAAAAACTAAAAAAAAACCCTCTCGATAACAAGTACAGAACCCTTCAGATGAAAGAGAGAAAAAAACACCCAAATCATTAGCAAGGAGCAAGCAATGCCTAGCACTCACACAGTTCATCCCATGCCTCCAAGCCAGAAGCGCTGCTGGGGGGCGGGGGCATCTTAACGTCCGGGATGCAAATCTGGGATTTCCAGATCTCATGTAAATGCGCTGGTACCCAGTATACCCGACCGGATTACTCTTCAAAGGACCCCCGCCGCTACAGCCTTATCCCGCTTCTGCCACCATTCCCGGGAGCGCAATGCCCGGTTCGGTGCGAATGGACTGTTTATATACATACCATTCACATACATCACCGGTTTGTTGGGATTGGTAGCGCCCGGGTTCATATGGATCCGGTCAGTTTTGTCATACGTTACTGTACATATGTGGGGGCTGCACCGTAGGCGGACCCTGCCTACAAGTTGCCGCTCACCGAGTAGTCCGCAAGAGACGGTCAGTATTCCTTTCGCATGGGATTATTATGGGCTCGTTGGGTGGGTGGGTGAGTGGGTATTCCATGCCCGGGCGGTATCCAAAGTGCCATGCAGACGATATGATGGCAAGATCGAATGCATGAGTGAGCTGTGTCGAGTTAGGTGAGGGGTTCGAGAATTTTCATGGATGGTCACTCGGGTGGTCGGCTATGATATATGTATGATACAGGGCTGCTGTGGAGGTTGGGTTGGATTTCTCTCGTTGTGACTATCGGTGTGTGTGAGGTGGGGGAGGTTGCGGCTGCAGATATCCCCCCACCCCCCTCCAACTTCGACCCTTGCTCTGCCTTACTTTTCATTATTGATGCTCTCGCAGGGGCTCAAGTTATGGGGTGAATATCTGCCAGCTTTGGAAAGCAAGTCCCTCCATCCTTCCTACCTCAGAGCGTGTAATAAGCGAGACAGCGCTGCCCGAATAGACATCACAGAACATCCAGACCCCTGTATAATACAAGTATGGTACAAATTTAGATTCCGCAAGATATGTTGGATTTTTTTTTTTTTTCTGGTTAGATATATCATAGATAGGAGCATAACTGATTCGATCTCAAAAACCAATCACGCCAATCCCCCCCTTGCAAAAAAAATAATTTCCCACAAACCTTCCGCATCATGTTTCTCACCGCTACTATTATACACCGAAACCTCCGAGATCCCCAGAGAATTATGACATATACAAAAGCCATCAACTCCTTCCTCCTCCTCATTCTCATTATATTGTCAATCGCGCCAAGTTGGTTCTCCAACCTGGTGGGAAAGAGAGTTATTTCCCGGATGATCGGTAGCAGATTAGAGAGATAGAGAATGCGGGGGAATTTATCATTTCCCTCGCCATATTTAGACATCTTCTCCCTGCTCTTCTGGTTTTCAGACCTCCTTCCTCTAAAGACAATAAATGCAGCGGTCGTTGGGGTAGTGAATAGGTTTCTGCGTATGGGTGAATGAGTCGATGTGGATATCTGGGAGGATGGATGGCATAAATATCTTTTCTTCTATAAGATGAATGGTTGGCGAGACCTGCTGCAGTGTTATGGTACTTTTCCGGTACGCTAGGGCCTGTTGCACAAGGTATCTATCATGACCTTCGAACAAATTCCCGGAGTCGGATTAGCCTTGTTGGAGAGTTCCTGGGAAGTGGAGGGTCTGGTGTATACTTCGATACGAGGAGGATCGGGTAGTTAATATCTGGGAATAGGCGCTTCAATTGGGGTTGAAAAATTGGGCGTGGTGAGGTATGATAGATCTTCTGGTATGGTACAATATCCCATGAGACTGTACGCTTCGACCGTCGCATAGGCTGGAAAAGATAGTCTGGCCTCGAAGGTTAGAAGAAAAAGAGATTTCTCCGTGCCCGCTCTGGGTGCCATAGTAACTTTGAGCTTTTTTATCAACTCAATGGCAACATGATAAATACCACCTCATGATGAATACTATTTCGGTAGGGCGAGGTTGAGGTAGGGTTGCCAACTCAATAGTATGATACACCTTCCAACAGAATGTTTTTGGTTTCATACCAATGGCCAAAATTTGTGCCATTCGTACAGCAATGGGCTCAATGGTAATTTGTGGGGGGGTGGGGGTTGTTTGTGCTCTTCTTCGTGAGTATGTGAGATGTCTCCCCCCCCACCTCCCCAGATGTTTTCTCTTCTCTCACCAACACTTCCATCTCGCACATCGACCCCACAAGTACCTCCTTCCCGCCAAGTGTGAGCCTCAAAAATCAGGCAACCAGACATATCTCTACACATCAACACTTCTAGTTACCCCAAAGTATACCTCATCCTCTCTAACCTGCTGATACAAGACTAACTCCCAAGATCCAGTAATGAGTGAAAACGCCCAACTCCGCGCCCGCATCCGTGAGCTCGAGTACATAGTCGAGGAAAGCCGCGAGGACGCAAAACGCACTCATCAGTTCTCCGTCCAGCAGAAACAGTACTATCGGAGCCTCATTGACTACCAGGACCACAGGCTCAGGGCGCAAGAAGCGCAGATCAAGAGTCAGGAAGCTAAAATCCAGAACATGATGGAAAATCATGCTAGTCATTGTGAGGACATGAGTAGGCAGATGAGATTCTTGGAGGGGATCGCATATGGGGGGGATGAGACCCCTGAAGTTGAAAAAGAGGGAGATTACCGTTGGGAGTATTCAGCTGAGGATGCTCACGAAGCAGAATCCAAACTTGCCCCCAGAGAGGAATTCCAAAGGGGGCCTCCAGCTACCAGAAATCTCACCAGCAATCTTGACCAGGAGGGGTATCATGGACCTGCACCTGCAGACCTGCCGGTTTCTCCTGTCGTTCCATCAAGGGCTCCACTCAGTCCCCGGGATACATATATGCATGACATCGAATTACTCCGGCAGATAGGTATTAATTTGTTTCCCGAGTGTCCTGCTGAGATCTCCCCTCAAGAGCCGCAAGCAACTACACACCAACTTAACGGCTGGCGCAACAATCAGGAACAATTCTCCCAGGATCTCCCTGAGATGAGGGGCGCTCCTGGACCTGTAGCACCCCTGCCCCCATCCAAAGGTCCCGGACGCAGTACAGGAGAATCTACCCAAGGATATAAAGGAAGCGTTCGTGGGACAATCCATAGAGGCCATCGTTCGACCCACTCCACTGAAGTCCGTGGAAGCGGGGGAAGAATTTCCGGGAGTTTCGAGAAGCCAAAGTCTCACAGGATAAGAGGCAGTTGTGAGATTCATAGAAAGGAGAAACTGAATACTCGTCCCTATTAGAGTGGAGTATAGCTGGAAAACTGGAGATATGATAGATCTGAGAGAGAGGAGGTGAACTGGGCCTGAGTAGATAGACGAGCTAGTTTGTATTAGTGGTAAAGCTGACAGGAAACAACTGAAATGTAGTTGATTGAAATGTAGTTGATTGGTCCTTTCCAGGATAAATGTATCGTAGGAGACTTTTGGGTTAATCAGAAGTCGTAGCTTTATCTCCAATCAATCAAACCAAGTGTTCCCCTGGCCATTCAATGGTTGATATCTCCTCTAGGGTGACTTCCTGCACACTTATCAACTCATATCAAAATGCAGAAAGCACATATTAAGTTTAGCTCCCCAAATGTAGATGTAGTCCCACTGCCCCCCCTAATACCCTCAAGCTTACCACCGTGATTCTGTTGTGAGGGCAAAAGCGGTGTTAGTAGGGAGAACTGAGCTCCCTATAGGAGCCTTTGTAGTCTTCGTGCGGTAGCGCAGAATAGAACCGGCTTTAAACAAACACCGAAGCAAAAAAACAGTACCAAAATGTAAACTTGCTTGAAACCATCACGGCCAAAAAAAAAAACTAGGTTAACTCGTAAGCTATCCCACACCATGCAAATAGTGGACCTCAAGACCAACTTTTATGATACCTTCGTCCAACCTACTACAAGTTGTGTCAAAGAGACGTATACTTCGTGACATGAAATCTATGATACAGTCCCCCACGCATAAATGTTTTTAAGGGCCGCGTTTTCCAACCCACCAAGAAGAAGAGTAAACGAGTGATGTCTAACACCCACACGAGAACACCCTTTCCAGTACCGTATCTGCCAAGACCCAGAGAACAGCAGCTTGTGGAAGGGGATTGAGTGAGAGCATATGAGTTGGCATACCGTATTTTAGCTGAATAAGCGCCTTTCCCCCCTCCACCAATCAAGTCGTGGTTACCCGGCAAACATGCATAGAAACCAAATTCTCTGGATCTATGACTTCATTGTCAACAACCCCACCATGCTTCAACAACGAATACTTCGAACCCCCTCATTAATATACCACACTAGGCCGGGCCTCATCCGCCGAATACATACTCCGCCGTTACGATGCGCCGCACGGATACCTCTTTCGATGTCTCCCCGATTGCCAATTGACCGAAGGATTCAGACGAGAGAGTTTCACATGAATGTCCGGAAGTTAAAAGATCATCATTTCGACACGCTAAAGTTTGTACAGCGGTTACAGGAAGAAGGGTTCTCGGAGGAACAGAGTGTTGCGTTGATGAGAGCTATGAGCGATGTTATTGAAGAAAGGTTTGTCACCCCTGTACATGTAGAAACATAACTGATCCACAACTAACCTGATCCCTAGCATACAAAATTTGACGAGAACTCTGGTGCTAAAGGAAGATCAAGAAAAGATAACATATAATCGTATCATACTTTCCGCCGCCATTTACTCAACACTACACTGGCTAATGTCCTACTAGAAAAGGTTGATTTCTCGAAACTTCGCAGCGAGCTTACGAACGTGCATGCCTCGGAACTGAAGCCACTCCGCACAGACCAGGAACGCTTAACCTCTGAAATCTCCCGTCTAAACGCTCGACTTCGCGAGGAAATACAACGTGCCCAAAGCAGCGTTAGGCTTGACTTGAACCTTGAGAAGGGGAGAATCAGAGAGGAGAGCTCGGTGCATGAGCTAAAGATCAAAGAGACGGACACTAGGATTGAGAAGGAGGTCGGAGACCTTCGGGGAGTCCTAGAAGGGGTCAAATTCTCAACATTACAATGGCTAATTGGCGTTTGCACCGTGAGTTGGGCTTCACGACACCAAGAAAAGGGGTGTTAGGGACTAACGGTATCTTAGGGAACTGCGGCATTGCTGTTGGGTGTTTGGAGGTTGCTTGCGTAATACTGGTGATGCGAAACTGTGGGGCAATTGTGTTTGCTCGTTTGACTGTAAAAACGCTTGTCGTGCACATCTCCAGCCCGGATTTGTATAATCAACTGCCAATAGAGCTTGTCCCACTCCTTTCACCAGTTTTTCGAGCGATGTTCTCGGTCGTGCATAGTGCCTTCCCCAGGGAAACCATACACCTACCACCTCTACTAATTTCCAAACATGACCAAAAGTCTGCGCCAAAGACCTAAAGACCCAGCAATCGCTTAATCAAATCCCGGTTGTACCTTTGGCTCCATGCACCCCGCGGAAACACCCCTTCTTCACTAGTCGATTTCTAAGCATTGTTCACACCTTACTCGTACCATGAGTCAGTACGAGCACTCTAGAGGTTGGCTACTACCGTGGTCTGTCAGAGTAAGGGCACCCCGTACGATACAGCAGCCCTTCTCTGCCAATAAGGAGGTTTTGCTAAGAGTGTCGTAGGTCGGACAGTTTTATCACACAGCATCACCACTAACCTTGCCCAAAACACAATAGTACCTGGTGGCAGAGCATTTGACAGTCTTAAGAACTGTTCTTAAACATGACAGTCCAGTCGTCCTCAGCGATACGGTGGAAAAACAAGCTCAACTCTAAATAAGCTCTTGTACAATTCAAGCCTTACACTAAAAACGGGGATATCGCCGACACACAATGTAATTCTTGGAAAAAATTTGTGAGTCAGTGATTCTCCGGCATTGACTCCTCGATGCATCGCGGGTAAAACTAAGGAATTCAAGAATCTGACATCACATTCTGTTCGGCAATCGACAATCGACAATCTACCGTTACTGTATGTCTGGTTGGCGAGTCTCCGGGGTTGAACATGTTTGGTGATATTGAACCGGCGTTCGTCCCTAGAGTGTGATAAGTTGGCTAAGCTTTTCTGGAGTTGTTTATTTTGTTTATTTACACCACGATTGGTTATATGGGCTCTCGTCCCATTTGGTACCGGCTTCTTGAGAGAAGAGCATCGCATGGATAATTTATATCTCCGCGCAGTCCGCGATACATTAGTCTAACCATAAAATTTAATAAAAGAATAAAAAGCCACCCATCACAACTTACGATAATAACCCCAGTAACCCAGTGTTTGTTGTTGTTTTTCCATTCCCGACCCTGCTTCAATAGCCCCCCCCTCCACACCACCCCACACAGAGTTACCCGCTCCACCACTTACCCAGCCAACCAACTGAAACATCTGTAGCCTCCCCGTTTTGGAAGGGGAACTTTATTTTGTTGACCGAGCGAAAGAAAGAACGAGTGAACCCCTCCTTCCTTCCCCCTGCGACCATTGCCTACATCCCACTCTCCTCCCGCTAGAAAGCGCACTCCGCCTTTCTCTTCCTGTCTTCTCCTCCACCTCACCACTACCACGAGAATTGTCGGAAAAAAGGGCAATTTGAAGGGGGTAATGGCCAGCAGTCGCTATTCTACCAAGAGCTATCGGGGAGGTGTCGGTGGTGATGAAGGGTACGTGGCCACTAACGAGCTGGTGGACCCGGAGACGCTGTATACCAAGCAGAACCAGATTGGTAAAATTTCTCTCTTCCTTACTCTTACACCCACCGTTTTGTTTGACTGACAGGTGTCCTGGTGTTGTTTTAGGGGGGGGTAGTTTTGGCAAGGTTTACAAGGGGTAAGCCTAGGTCCCTACTCACAACGAACGAAACGAAGGGAGGGACAAGCAGAGAGGCAAGCGGAGAAGAGAAGAGGCTCACGCGGAACTTGTGTGCACAGGGTCGATAAACGCAGCGGCCAATCGGTAGCCATTAAGGTCATCGACGTTGAGAATGCCGAAGATGAGGTCGACGATATTATTCAGGAGATCAACATCCTCTCAGAACTGCACTCCCCGTATGTCACGAAATATTATGGGTCGTATCTTAAAGGCTCGGATCTGTGGATCATCATGGAGTACTGTTCCGGCGGCAGTTGTGGAGATCTGATGAAACCAGGGGTCATAGCGGAGGATTATATTACGATCATCATCAGAGAGTTGCTAATGGGGTTGGAATACCTTCACAGCGACAACAAGCTACATCGGGATATTAAAGGTGGGCTCTTACCTTTTCTTAGCTTGTTTGTCTTAGCGAATGTGTAGTCTTAGGTTGTCTAACCCCTTTCGTTTCGTCTAGCTGCGAATGTTTTATTAGGTTCCAACGGACAGGTCAAACTCGCGGATTTCGGTGTCTCCGGACAGCTTACAGCTACCATGACTAAGAAGAATACTTTTGTCGGAACACCTTTTTGGATGGCTCCGGAGGTTATCAAGCAGTCGGGATACGATCAGAAAGCGGACATCTGGTCTTTAGGGATTACAGCTATAGAATTGGCCCTAGGGGAACCCCCTTACTCGGATATCCATCCAATGAAAGTTCTGTTCTTAATTCCAAAAAACCCACCGCCAGTTCTCGAAGGCAACTTTTCCGACAAGTTCAAAGAGTTTGTCTCCCTGTGTTTACAGCGAGACCCGCGGGATCGCCCAACGGCAAAAGATCTACTGAGACATCCCTTCGTCAGGAGGGCAAAGAAGACGACCTACTTGACCGAATTGATTGAGCGTCACGAACGTTGGGTTATTGAGAACGGAAATAAGGATAAAAACATGGATGATGACGCAAGTTCAAGGATGGATAGTACCATGGATAGCAGGTCTACGGACGATTCGGATGCGGAGAGCGATCTCTGGGACTTTGGGACTGTCAGGGCTGTCGGAGGTAGCCGCAATCCCGGTCTGAGTAGCTTATCTCCGGCCGCCGCCAATATGCGGTATGTTGCACAGAGCGTTGATCAAGATTACGGCGAACAAGCCAGGTCCAAGGTTGGGCGACGCCCGGTTTCCCCTCCAATGACAGGCCCTCCCGTTCCCCCTCGGTTGCCCGGGAACCCCTCCCCCACCAGGGACGTGCCGCCGGCTGCCCCACCTCACGGGCACGGAGGAAATAAAGATTCTGGGTACGCTTCTTTGGGGACGGTACGGGGTTTGAGCCGTCCGGCGTCTTACCAGTCGCTTCCACCCACCACGGCGAGCCAGGACTCCCCACCTCCCTATAAATTCCAACAACAAAATTTACAATCACAGCCGATATCGCCTCCTCGTAGACCAAACTTTACGCCAGCCCAGACACCTCGTCAGAGAGAGATGAGCGTGGATGAGACTGATAGAAGTATCCAGGCAGAGCTTGCTCAAGACATGGGTTGGATGAAACTAGCTCGTAACCAAGGTCCTGTTAATGGAATCGTCAGCGTTCCAGCATCTATTCCGATGTCAAAAGGTATTACTGGCGAAGGTAGGATAGAAGCTGAATTGAATTCGGGAGTGTCGACTCCTACCAACGCATATAGAGATCCCAGACAAGTGTTTCCGCCTCTTCACCCTCCTCTTCACCCACCGCAGATGGCAAGGCAAAGCTCCAACGATATCGCTCAGGAGCAGATGAGAAGGCAGATGCAGCATCAGCAAATGCAACCTCATAAGATGCCCGCGATTGGCCCTCCACCGGGATTACATCACCCCCGGCTCCAGCAACCACCTCAGCCACCCTCTCACCACCATATCAACAATGGCATTAATCACCATCAACTCCCTCAACTCCCACCTCCTCAGCAACACCAACTGCACCAACAACATGGTCCTCGTCAGATGACGCCTAATCATAAGGAGGCAACACCTGAGCCCCCAGAGCTTACTGCGCTTGACGGTGTTATCCTTCCTGCATTAGAAGCAGCCCTCCAACGCCGAACCTACCACCTACAGTCGGCCATTCGTAAAGCTCAACAGTCATCCTCTGCAAGTGCTCGCCAAACGGCTCAAGAGAAGCAACAGGCTCACGACAGACTCAAAAGGCTAGTTATCAAAGCTGCCGGAATATTTAGAGAAATCGAAGAATGGGACAGTACAGCTCCAGTTGGAATGGGTGGAGAAGTAAACGGTTTTCTTGAAGGTTTTCTAGAAGAGGTCTTGGTCCGCGTGGAAGCGGAAGAAGATGATGGCAACAATAACGTAGTCAGAGAGGGCGAAAACAGAAGGTGGTAGTTCAGTATCATAGCCTTTTTCCCTTCCTTATCTGCTTCTTAACTTTAATTAGGGGACCTGGGTTGTAAACATGACTCGTGGTTTTTTTCTTATCTTCTCTTTTGTAAAGTTAATGTCCTCTCTTCCTCCTACTTTTATTTGGGTGCTTGCTGAAGGCGAGTAATGTGTTTCTTTCTCCCTTTTTCTTGTCTTTTTATGATTCCCCAATTGCGAATTTGTGATTGCGATCCCTGGGACCTACACACTAGAGAAAGTGATGTCGTCGGGTAGGCCCAAGGAGAGAAAGCGCAGCCAGTATGATATGACAACAAGATGAATGAATTGGATGGATATGGATGAACTGGATAGGGGGGAAGATTGGTCGTGGCGTTAGGCTCATTATGTTTTAGTTGATTGGCATTAGGTGGAAAGAATGGATGTGGGGGTGTGGATGAAGGGAACTGATGGTTAGAGGATAATGAAACTGGTTTGCATGATTATACCACACTTTTTTTTTTCCATGGATGCGTGCGCTTTTCTTGGGATATGTATGAAGACATCATACCGCTACTTTCTCCCTTCCCCTTTCTCTCCCTCATTATCAGGCATCCCCACTCCGAACCTATCAATCGACCCGATATCAACACCAGCCACCCAACCACAAAAAAAACATTCAAGATGTCAAAACCTCAAGACCCCGACTCCCAAGCGGAAGACATAACCTCCCTAACCAGCCTCTTGGAAACAATGGCTCAAGCAGTCCCTATCCCCACCCCCGTCCCCCCTCCTCCCGCACCACCAGTCTAACCCACCCTCAGACCAAAGATCGCAAAACCCGCCGACGCGCCAAAATCCAGGCCTCGTACGCGGCCGCGCTAGCCGAGATCCGTGCCGAAGCGCAGGAAGTGTTTAAGGAGAAGAGGAGGCAGCAGAAGGCGCGACAGAGAAAGGCCCTGCAGAGGCTTCGCGAGCTGGTGAGGAGGAAGGGGGCGCTGGAGGGGGAGATTGAAAAGGTTCTTGGAGGCGTCGTTTCCGGTGTTTGCGAGGTGCTCGGGAGCGTTGGGGCTTGCTCGGAGGGGGAGGGGGAGGAAGGTGTTGAATGAGAAGGATGTCTTTCCTTCTTTCTCTCTCAAGTGCTATCATAACGTTATCACAGACAATAAAAATAAGAATGTAAATTTGTGTGTGTGTGGCCAGACTTGCAAGTTACGGTATCATACATTACCGTAAGGAATTTACCGCATCGAGTGAGTTTACGTGATGTGCGTACTTCCCCCCCCATCCTTTGTGGACGATCTATCCATACATATAGCCAGAACTCAAGGGACGGTTCTCCCCCTCGCACCTTTTTTTTCCCTCCCTCTTCTTATGATATTTATTTATTTATTTATTTATTTATTTACATTTGTATCATAGCCAGTATGGAGTTCCCTCTTTTCCCGCAAAAAAGGAAGTTGTGTCGTCGTCGACTCCATGATATTTTTTCTACTGATGAGGTCTTGCAGGATAAAAAAAAAAAAAAAAAAAAAAAACCCCCCCACACCGAGTATGACGCGACATGTGTCCGACTGTCATACCTAAAGGGAAGAAATGGAGAAAGAAAGAGTGTGTGAATCAAGGTCTCCAAGTTACGTTTTTTTCTTGCTCTACTCCCCCGGACAGCTGCCCCACTCGTGCTCCGCCCGACTAGCACGGGAAAAACTCTTCGTAAGATACGGACAAATATCCGTTGCGAGTGAGATGTTATGCATGACAAGGCAATACCTTACCTACCTACCTACCGTGCAATAGCCAAGGAAAAAAACTCCAAGGCGTCGGGGCTATCATACCAGCCGTCCCACATTCATGATGGTGAGCTCTGGTGGTTGGTGGGGAGGTTGGGGTTCTGATATCTGGATTGGTTGGAAGGAGTGCAACGGTAATGCCCGCACCAAGGTGGCCAGTTAACGAGCATAACGATGCAAGAACCGCCAATGCCGTTTAAATGGCAGTGCTATCCTCGGGATCGTGTACTGCACGGGTACTGTACGACTACCAGTACGCCCTCAGCCGGCATATCATGAAGGAGTAGCCTTCACCTTACCAAGGGAATAACGCATGTCTGTACAAGCGCAAAAAAACTCCAATTTAAAATCCTCATAAATTCTTAACGTATACAATCCCTACCAACCAATTTTACCACCCCTCCGCGAACCAATCAACTATCATCTCGTCATCCCCGCATACCCCCCCGCTGAAATATATCAAAAAGGAGAGTATTAAAATACAAGTACATAATATTCAAAAGAACGTCACCGCACCTTACACCCACGTCAACCCGAACGCACGTACCCATCCCACAACATCTCGAGAGGAGTAGCAGAATCTGTGGCTGTTTTTCGTCTTTTGAGTTTCGTACAATATAGATAGAGACCCCGCCAAATAGAGTGCGAGCGTTATGAAAGGGAGGAAGAAATTGAACAAAAATTTGGGGCTCGGAATGTGGAGAGGGGTATGAGATTTCCCCGGATAATCCAGAAAGGAAGTAAAGAGATAAAACGAGACAGGAGAAAAAAGAAAAGAAAAGGTTGAACCAAATGTATAGACGTCAAGAAATCGAAAGAACTAGGAAAAGAGAAGGTACTGAAGAAAAAAGCTGACAAAAGAGAACCTACAACTCCACCCCAGTTCCACTGAAGGAGCTGTCTTCCGCTATGATAAATTCCAAACACGCGTAACAAAGGGAAAAAATGAACTCTTTTTTTATATCATATTTCATTTACTTCCCCTTGATCCAGGTGGTGGTGCCTGGAAGCTCACAGACCGCGGCGTCGGTGGAACCGCACCGATTGCCAATGCTGGACTTTGTAGCGGAGGTTCGACGCCCAGTTCTTGCGGGCCCTGTGAACTACCCGGAGGGGTAACGGTAACGCTGGGATTGATTCCCCTCGCGTCATCCCCTCCAGCCACCTCCGGTGCCTTATGTGGAACCGTGGCGTAATGCCCCGGAGGGGGCCTCATGAGCACTGGAACCGCCCGGCCTTCCTCCAGCTCCTGGGGTGAGGTGGCGGATGTCAATTTGTTGTATGCGGTGTTTGCATTCGTCTCCGGGTCGTTTGTCGCGGCGGCGGCCTCCTCGGCTTGTTGTTCGCGGAGCTTGGCGAGCCATAAATCGCTGCGTGCCTTGTCGCGGATATCCATGGATTTACGGAGGCGGCGCTTGGAGGTTAGTCTGTAAAAGGCGAATGCATAGACGGCGATCGAGACGCATTCAACCGAGATTTCGATGATAGCACAAACGAGGACCCAATCCTAGTTCCTTGTTAGTCTCTTTGGAGGGGCGCGAGGAGGTAGGGGGATGATGGGGTATCACCTGTTGACGACAAACAAGACGATAGTTAACTTCCTCCTCGAAAAGTTTCCGTCTATTATTGTCCTTGCAAGCCCATCCCCACAAATCCTTCCCCTCGGAGCTGTTGCGACTACCCTGCATGATGCCCGCTGCTATAGCCCAAATTACGATCGTGAAGATGAATGTTCCAACGGCAAAGACAGTCCAGTAGACAGCAACTTTCTCGGCCCGATTGTGCCCGCCCCGCCAGTAAGAATACATGATATAGAGCGAGATTACCAGGGACACGCAAGCGATACACAGGACAGTTATTTGTGGCCATTGAGGGGTGTTGACAGCCCAAGGTGGAAGATTATTACGAGGAGGGAGAGCTTTGGTTGCATTGAAGATTGCGAAAGTTGAAGCGATAAGGGCGAGAACGACGAGACTACAAGCACAATTGATACCCCGGAGGAAAATCTTAGCCAGACGGACTTTCAGCTTGACAGCCTATAAAAATTTATTAGCATCCAGATCGTCAAATATCACACGTCAACAAAAACCCACGATCACCAAGTGATATCCCGTGACTCAGAACAAAATAAAAATAAAGGGAGGGGGGTAACCAACCAAATCCTTCTTGTCGAATTTCCGAACCTTCTCGTCATACTTGGAAACCTCCGCCTCCTCCTTAAACGTTGGAGTCTTCAAAGCGGGCGTCAAGGGCGTCATCGGCACAGCGTATCCACCATCCGCCATCACCATTCTTGGAGTCCGAGGCGTTGGCCCGGGAACCGCGCCAATCTCCCCGTTCACCACACCCGTCGTGGAGTAAGCACTCACTGGGGCATAAACCGTCTGCGAAGTGTTCGGGTGCTCCGAGTACTCCTGAACCGTCGGAGGCGGAAGAACCGCCACAGGGAGGGGCGGCGGAGGATACTCCTGTGCAGTTCCAACCACGGCGTCCTGAAGTTGCTGTTCACGCGTAGATGCCATTATGGGAGCTTGTGAGTCCGCAGGGGAACTTGGAGATACGGGAGAGATGTGGTCCATGTCGGACGCTGGATCGGTATTCACGGTATTCACTCTTGGTTGAGAACCGGGCCTATAAAAGTCCTCTGGCTCTGATGATGATTGCTGGGTCTGCTGGTGTTGTTCCCTGTGTTGGGAGATGCCATTCCCATCTACGGGTGAGTAGGGCGGGGGCTGGTTTTGGCTGACGGGTGAGGAAGACATGGTTTTCCTTGTTTTTTGTTTTTTTTTGGCAGCTTAGGGCGGCGGAGCAGCGGAGTGTCACCGGACGTGGCGAAAAAATTACTAATGATAAGCGTAAAAACGGTGGCGTTTTAGAGGTGCCTCTGTTCTAGGGGTTCGCTTCTGTCGACAGGGGAAATTATTAGAGAAGGGTTAGTTTGTAATTGCGAGACGCTACGAGCACAGCTCTAGTAAGAAAGTCTCGTCCGTGAAAAGGGAATATTAAAAAGAATGTACGCCTGGCCACGAAAATAGAGCAGTTGGGGGAAGAACGAAGGTGGAGCGGAGGGAAGAAGAGAGAAAGGGAGGAAAGGAGGAGATGAAGGGGAGGAGGAGGAGGAGGAGGATAAGTATAGAACAAAGCGTGAAGGGCAAGGTGGAAAGGGAGAGGAAGGGAAGAAGAGATGCAAGTGGGCGGAAACGGTGATCAAATATGTTGGTAGGATTGGAGGGATAGGGATGAAGGGGGGGGGGGGTGTAGGAGGCGGGAGAACCAACCGACCAGCCAACAGCCAGAGGGGGTGGACGAAGAAATGGGTAAAATCTAGAAAACGGGGGGATTCAGGAACATAAACTGGAACTCACATAGTTGATGCTGCCGGGGCACGCACGCACATCAGAAAAGCCAAAGCTGGCGTCTTTTCCTTATTATTTTATTATTATTTTTCTTCCCAATTAAAAGACGACAAAGCGACGAACGATGGATGAATCTCGGACACGCAGGGCCGAACGCAAGAAAAAGGCGGAAAGAGACAGATATTTAATAATATCAACCCTCGACCAATTAAAAGGGCCGGGGTGCACTTGTAGGGATGTGAAGGATGGATGAGAGGGGGGAAGCGAAGTTGAAAGGAAAGGGAAAGAGGTGAAGGAAGGGTTGATGGATGCGATGGTTGTTCTTTGCTTGTACGAGTACAGTACTCGTACCCCGAGCAACTAAGCAGATGAGTGTATGTGGGGGGAGGGGCCTCACAAGTACGAGTACGCACAGTACGAGTAAAACGAAAGAAGGGAAGAAACCAAGTTTTCTGGCTGGCTCTTGGACTATGCCCTCCCACCTTCTAACCAAGTTCTCTCCCGATCCCGTTACAAGTGTACGGTACCGGTACGGTATCCTCTCCAATCAACCAACCAACCAACACCCCCAGGTGAGAATACTGTACAAGAACAGGACATACTAGTACCGGTACTCTCGTCGAGTGCAATGCAAGTGAAGAAACAAAAGCAAATTGGATGAAGGGAGGAGGGGAGGGGAAATCCCTGTCGTCCAATGGCCGTGCGAGAAGGATGATTCGCAGCTGGTGGCTCTTCCAATCAGGGACAAGGATCTCTGAAGCGCCGGCAGCGGCTGCAAACAGAAGCGAGTTAGAGGGCCAGTCAATCCCTCCGTCAGAGGTCAAGTTAATTCACGCCTCGCACCAATCAATTAAACCCCAGTTCACCATGGCCGCTAAACTAAGCAAAACTGTATTCGAGTCCTGGTACCCACCCACTCAATCCGGAGGCGAAAAAATTGTAATCCTCGCACCAACAAGCCCCCCCGACCAATCAACCCCCCAGAATCCTCCCATGGTGTAACAACCCCCCAATCAAAAAGGGTAAATACCGAATCACCCTTCGCCCGGATGCAGTAATCCCTTCGGACTCGTGTGTGAGTTGCCAGCAAAAGTGCCGTGGCTGTTGGAGCTCACACGACCTTTCCCTCCCCGTCGCTGGTCGGTAAGTCAGCCAAACAAGAACTGCACAGTATGCACTACCGGTAGAGTACCGTACGAGCACAGTTACCAGAGCCCTCACAAAGACGAAACACCGCCACACTCTTAAGGCTTCCACGAAAGGCGCTTTCTTCCCTCTTTCAAAATGAACAAAGACGAAAGACGACCCACGATGACCACAACGACTTACTACCTACTTAGACCCTCCCCTCCCCTCCTCCCCTCCCTTTCCTCACCACCCCAGAAAACTCAAGGTTTCCATCCATCCATCCTCTGATCATCCCTTCCCGCAAGGTACACACTACACACCACGAATCCAGCACTCCGCGGTCCCTCATGTGCGATAGGCAGAACCGCCAAGAACCCCGACCTATTCCAGGCAACGCAACAGCGAAGATCCCAAAATAGTTCCGTGGCGTACTTGTAACACAGCCAACCACAAATAACAACCCAGGGAAACAACACTAAATAACGCACATCGGGCAATTCTATAATTAGGCCTTTTTTTTTAACAACAATGCCAGAATTGGGGGCAATTTACTTGCAGACCTTTTTCCCGGAAACAGGGTGTTTTTGCTCCCTTTTTTCCCTTTGCCGGCTGCATCGTGCAGGGTGGAACGCGTGGTGGTTCCTCTTTTATCACCTGCTTGGGTATTCATGGAATGTACTCGTACAGTACCCGAGAAATTGTAGATGGGTAAAAAAAGGATTTGCCATCATATTGCATATAAATTTATTATATTAATCCCTTCTGCTTGGATCCGGGTTGGTATGCGATGGACTAGCCAGCACTTTTTTCTCTCTCTCTTTCCTTTTTGAAGACGCTTGGACAATGCGAGCGACTGAGTAATCATATCCATTTAGTCCACCTATCGTGGGGTAACGTGTAATACCGGTATCATGTTTGCCTCTGCTTATCGCGCCCCAGATACCGTTGTCCACCGATCTGTCTGGTGGATAAGTGGGTGAGCGAGTACCGATACCGGTAGAAGGTGGGTTCGAGAAGGTTCATGTGAAGGAGGAAGGCCTGACATCAGCATCTTGTAGCTCCAGAAGCACAGACATCACCACACCACCACACTGGTAATCATATACTTGTATTATCATATCGTAGAATACCGGCACTGCCGGTAGTACTCGAGTATTATTATTATTATGATGGAAAAAAAAAAGACTCTCTAGAGCCACGTGTACTCGAGTATAACGAGAATGCTATCCGTATCGTAAATTTAATCGTCTCAAAGCTCGCACCACATTCGTGTGAATGGCAAGATACCTGTACTGTGCTTCGAGGGCACCAGCTAGAGCAGCGGTATCAACGTACGGCTGAAGAAAAGGTGCTGTGTTGCTTACCGGTAGCAACCACACTGGTCCGGGTTACGGTAGACTAGCGAGCTGCCCCAGTTCACTTCAGCTCCTGGCAACCTGGCCAGTGGCCTCATTGGAAACTGGCGCCTGGCCTTCCATCTGCACTAACTTTGCTGCAACTCACCACCTCCTGCGGAAGAACACGTCTCTCTACCGGTAGACTACAATTGTGCCCGGTGGCTCCCCCATTTTCATCATTTTCATCATCATCGGCAATCACTCGAGTGCGCCCAGTGCCACTTTCTAGCTCAACCAACTGCCCGTACCGGCACGCTATGGCCCGCGCCGCAGGCCAACCCTAACCCGTAAGCGGAAACAAAGCAAAAAAAGTTTCCCCCACCATTGAAAGTGCAGAGCAAAGACCACCGACCCTTTCTCAGTGTAACTCCCCCCCATTTGTTGCGCTTGATACCAGAACGAGGATCAAAGAAATAATATTATAATAATAATTATGTTAGTTATTATAGTAAAATAAATCTGAGCCTACCGGTACGAAATACCCATATACCCACCCCTCCGCGCTTTGGCCTACCCATTGCGTGCGGCGGGGCTGCCGTTGCGGAGCGATTTCGCAATTTTGTGCTAGGTACGGGTACAGTACTGTATCGGCTAGCCTCGGCGCTAGGAGTTAAAAGCCAAACCATGGTACCGAGGCAGATACCCGGTTTGAAGTGAATGACGGAGAGAAACATGTTAACTGTAGAGTCCCGTACGAGCATTTTTACCAATCTCAAGACTCGAAAACCCTTCATCGAACCATGCTGTGGAGATCCGTAGACCTCCCACTTGAGTTACTGGTATCATGCGGGCGTGTCTCCACTGTGGTGCTCGGCGCTCGAGTGTTTGTGCGATATCAACACGGGGCGCGTAAATAAGCAAGCATCCCGCATCCCATGATCTGCGACCATCCTCCCGCGCGCGCCGGGTTCGACCTCGGTCAAGTGCAGGAAGTGGGAGCCGCCCTCAAACTCAAATCCTTTACTCTGTATCTGCGGTACCGTGCCGTAATGCCCCCTTCCCTCTCCCCCCCCCCCCGTACTGGGGGAACAAGATCGAGGTACTCCGGTACGCGCCGACCACGTGCGTTTCATCACCTATGGTACTGTGCTCACCCGTATGTACGCACATGTACCCCAACGCATAGGGTAAACCTCCAAAAGTGGTTATCATGCACCTATCTATACCCGCACAGTAAGCAAGAGCGGGAAGGCAAGCGAATTTTAGTTGTATACAGGGTAAGGGAAGTAAGCCTGAGACGTCGTTGACACAATTAATGCCACAGCATGGGAAAGCACATGGTACTGATGGTACCGGTGTTGTGGCGGATGCTGGAACGGACGCATTGGTAATTGTTTTGAAAGGTGTGTTATGATACCGAATGGGACTTGTTGCGGTTTGTGGCGCTGCAGATAGCATCGTTTTTCCTATTTGTGTCGTGTTGGATTAGTATTTAGATGGCAGGCCTGGAACCCCAAAGCTTATGTAGGCAGGTTTCTCGGCGACCGCGATGTGAGCTGGCATTGGAATAGTGACCTTTGTCAGATCTGATCCACAGAATCTGGGGTTCGATTCGGTCGGGCAATGGGCTCATCTCACGATGGGTGCAACAGCATGCTTTGTAACTTTTTGTTTGAAATGCCTGAGCAGGAAACCGAGTGAGATGTAACGGACCAAAGCCACGCTAGGGAACGGAGTATGGTTCTAAACCAGATCAACGGACAAAGGTTTGAGAGGAGAGGTGTGTTGGATAAGGTGCGGTGTGATGGTAGTGAGATGTCAGAAGCGGGGGTGACGACCCCAGGAATCCAATGTTTGCGGGGGGGGTTTGTCGGGGGGTGGGAACAATGTGGTGGGAATAGTAATTGGGGTAGGGGAAGAAAAGTGCAAGAAGTAACTTCAGCAGATATGAAAACGGGCAGGAGGGGAGGGATAGATGGGAGTCATGGTGGGACAAAATAGATTGACTGTTTTATTTAAAGGTAAGAAATGATGATCATCTCCCTTGCGGTATTTTTCTGGGAGGAGCCTTCAAAGAACATAAGAAACCTGTTCCACCATGACAACCGGCACAGCAGAGTGACTAGGCAATAGCCCCCCTTCGTGTAGCCCATTATGTCAACAAGGCGAAACCGTTGTTCCCGTGATCTCAGTCATGGTATGTAGCAAGAGCTGGACATGCTGACACAGTCTATCTTCATCTTCAATCACTCGCGTTTTGCTCCGAACCACATGACTGTAAGGTGAAGGTTGGTTCGCGGATAGGGGACGGGGGGGCTGTGTAGCTAAAAAGAGAAGGAGTATGATATCATAGCTGCGGGGGATAATAGGGCGCAGGGTCCGGACTTGTGACGTAGAGTTGGATTGGGCAGCGTGGCTTACTGGAGTTGGTGATGGGTATTCCAAGTCTTGAGCGTAAACCCCGGATGAAGCAAAGGGGGGGTAAAAATATAACTTTCGGAACATGGCGGAAGAGAGGGCCAACTACGGGGGGGGACGAGAGAAAGGAAGTTGAGGGGATAAGGAGGGAACGGGAAGACCGGATGTGATACGACTGAGACCAAGTTGATATGAGTGATAGTTATGATGGATTCGATGCTAGGTGAGGGGGTGTGACTACTGGGCTATACACAACCAAAAATCATAATATTATTATCATACTAAAAATGAAGCTCGGGGGGGGGGGGGACGCGAAACAGGTAGAAGCGTTTTCTCTTTGTGCAAGTGGATATCCCTCTCCCTCAATCGGAATATTATGGGTTACCAAACCCGGCCTCAGCTCTATGCCGGTTCCACCCAGGCAACATGTGACGACTTACATCCACTATCACGACGCACGAAGAAGCCGGGCGTAGTTCCCGGGGGGGCACTTATCCAGGTTCGCTTCCCACCCGAGGGGATAACAGCCCGGCAAGTGAATGGCTGTGGAAGTGATTGTATTCCCCTCTGCCTAGGTTGACTATCTTTTCACTGATAAACAACGAGCCCCCACCACCTTCAACCGGAGCAAGTCTTCCGCTAAACACTAGGTTTTCGGGGCACAACCCTCTCCCCTTCATAGACAAACGGCCCTCCTGTAATATTTCTCCATCTATGATAACAGTTTCTTGCCGCTGGGATGGGAAAGCATGGATGTCTCTTGACACAACCATTCGGGCTACCGGTGCAGGGTCCGCTTACAGGCCCAGAACGACCAGCCGACTAGCTCCCGGAGCGAACTTGCGCGGTCTCCGTCATACTATAACTCATGTGTTAGTACTGGCACGTGCTCGCCTACCTTCCCTCATGTTGTAAATCCTCTTTTTGCTTTTACAAAACTCCCACCTCGAGTGACATTTAGTGATTGTTTGCGTAACTCTCATGTCTGTAGGCCTACCTCCGGGAATCCTCCCCTTTTCTCTTCTTTTCTGAATTATCATCTTTATTCAACACGATCAACTCCAATCCCAATCCTACATCTGCTCGTTTAGTCTCTACTCCTGTGATTCCGTTCAACACCTCACCTGTCGACCCCCCCCGCTAGAACTCGGATGTTCCTCCTAATCGGGGCCGATATCATTGTGAAAGACTTCTGACTATTCCCGCGTGCACCTTGTCATGTATATCCGGGGTTGGCAAAAGCCCCGCACGTAACAATTTGCCATGAATCCGGGATTTCTGCTTGAGCATGATGGCCAAGTAAGATTTACTAAGTCAGTTTTGATCCCTCCCTCGCACCCCTTATATCGAGTGATTTACCATGATTATTGTATTGTTTATCATTTATGCTGTCGTCATCGTGTGATGACTCTGTCCCGTTCTAGATTTATTTATTACGCCCGATTACTCGAGAACGATGTTTTTCCAACCTGTACTTCAGGAGCTGAATGCTTCTGAGTGGCCTCTTAATGAGTTGGTATCCCTTTGCCCGTTTGCACTACTGCTCCTCCTTCAAATCTTTCACTAAAATCACATGTCATCACTCGAGCATTCGACATTTGCATGGGGCAATTGTTCGATCCAATCAATCGCTTAGACTATCTATCCTACTACTATATTCGAGTAGCGGGTTTGGCAGGCTTTTGGGAGCTACAGTACCGTGCAGGTGCGAGGATATTGCCACGGCGGCAACGGAATCATGGTTAATCTGTACTCGTGGTGTCGAAGCGTCTTTAAAAAGAACTGCTATCATACCGGTATTGCATGCCACCCATCTCCAACAAAAAGGGCCAATTTTTGGTGGTATGCAATAGTAGTCTTTTCTAAAAACGCTTCGATATTTTACGGGCACACTGTTGGCTCATAGGCGTGGGATATCCCCGCGCCCAGCATACGGACCGCTTTGGGGAATCCGATTCATAGTGTCTTCCGAGTGGTTGATTGAGAGGAAGCGATCCCTCACCGCCACACGATGTGGAAAGTTCTGTCGCACACGTATCATAACAGACCGAATCCCCCTCAAAAAAAAAAAACCTTACAACTAGCCAGCCAATAGTTGGTTTAAGTGTTTCCGGTTTCCCCCCCAGTAAGTCGCGCCTGATTCCATCTTTTCAGATTCCTGCTACCCCACCGCGGGCAGCCAGCTCCATATGATACCTTTCTCCCTGTCATCTCATAACCGTACATTCCTCGCGGTACAAAATATCGCTCGACCCGTGATGCCAGACTTGTTTGCACACTCCATCACTCGTAACACCAGTTGACAAGTTTCCCGATGCGGGTCCCTGAACACATCGTTCGTAAGACAGGTGAAAGGGCTTGTCCTTGCCGAGTTCGCCGTATCACTGCAGGAATGATATCACTCATGCTCACGCAAACCTTGCTGCGGTGGATTACCAGTTTTCCGTTTCCGGAAGTAACAAGGGGAGAATTTTTGGAGATCTAATAGACACTGTGCTCAGGGCAAGTTTATGCGAGGTACACTCTCTACTCGAGCATCTGCTCACCGTACGGTACTGACCGAGCCATAATTCCGCTGGCATTATTGGGCACAGTTCGAGAGATATAACGCATATAGCCCGCACACCCGGTACAAGGTATCTTTTTGATAAGGAGGTAGTTGGAACCGAGGGCCATACCTACACCCCCCGTTATCCCAATTAAAGGGGAATTACCGTGCATATGATACTTGCACGGGTACAAGGCCTAGACCGTCATGGGCTCTTAATAGTGGGGGAGTAGGCTGTTTTTTTGTTTTTTTCCCCCAGTTTTGTTTTTTTCTGTTTTCTCTAGCCTGTTTTGGGACGTGGGCATGATCTGTGGGCGATTGAAATAGGTGCTTGCACCTCATGCGTTTGACATGGAAGGGTTTCCTCATCCACGCCATTGTTGATCGTATCTGGGGCATAAACTCGCACAGTATTGAATCCGGCAGTTTCGATAACGCTCTTCTTTACGCGGTACTCGGCGGCTTTCTTCGCTTTTAAATTCTAATCAGTGTTTCCAGCGACCGCCTTTGAATTGTAGGGTTATGATAGGATGTAAGGGCATCTGTGCTGATATCGAACTTGACTGCCACCGTAACGTCGGCAATCTGGGAGAGGTTATGGAAGCGCAATTGCTCCAGGTGTTATCGGGGAGAAGAGGCGATGTTATATAGGTGAAAATTTAATAATTTTAATTTCTTTAGTGGGTTGTCCCTCATATACTTGAATTTATTTCACCCTACCCACTCCGCCAGAAACTGTGGGAGAAAAATGAGCTCATGCCAATACCCAGCCATAACTTTAATCGCAAGCACTACCCCGCCAGTGCCGTATCGCGGTTATCCCGCGAGCTCTGCGAATGAGCCCGGGATTGTGGTAGCTTAGCGGCGGTAGCTCGCGGGGCATTTGGATATAGGCAGAGTCGAGGAACCTCTACGAAAGGAATAATATGTGCGAGCGAGATCGTACATACAATGGGGTCCTAGAGGAAATCAAGTGACCTATCGAAGACCAACTCTACGCATGTATGCAAATGAGATATTCACTGTTCGCAAAGCAGAGATATGCAAGCTGGAGAATGGCGCGAACGTGGATATCATTAGCACGAAGAAAAGCTCGCAGGAGGAACAGAGGTATGCGCCTTTCGTGAATCGGTCCATTATTTACCCAACTAAAGTGTAGCTCCCTCAGGACAAACTAATGGCCATCAACCGGACAACAAATGATGACAAAGGACAGGAGTAGCAGCAATGCCAATGCGGGATTAATATGAATTAGCAAGAATGGTGGAGAGCGAAGAAATTGACCAAATTGGCAAACCAAGTAATTATACATGATGGACCCGGATATTTCTGCCAGAAATGCTGAATGCCAGGGGATATTATCTTCATTGGAGAAATACCTCTATTCAAGTCTGTGAATGAGAGGTCAATATTCAACTTCGTGTTGTGTCCTACCACATCTAAGAACGAATTCCACCGACAAGAGTAAGGGAGTAAAATAAAGAAAGGAAAATGGTGAGCACTTCTCGCAGCTACCTAGATATGGTGAGGAGTCAACGAACAAGATGCACAACAAACAGACTAAACAAAACCAACACCTGCCTTCTATGTTATCTATGCATCTTATCCCCGGATCTCAAATATCACTCGACCCAGACTCATTGCGCCCTGCTGCCCTCTTAGGAATGCCTTGTCGTAGTTGGGCATGAGAGAATTTAGTGCGAGCGAGTTCATTAAAATTCACCTCCGAACTTGGCATTGCCGTAATACCCTCAGCCGTAGTACGTGCTGCATCGTCATCAGCTAGATGGCGCTGTGCCCTGGATGAGGATGCACCACCGCTGTCCGAGTGCTTTCTCTCATGTGGATGTGAGAGACTCATTCGAGTAAGGTATTCCTTGAAAACCTTTTGTGCCATCTTGTCCCCCAGGGGCTCCTCCGCTTCCTCCACCTCTTCCAAGGACTCGCCCCTGGGCATCCCCCAAGGCCAGTACCATTTACCATGTGAGCCTCTGGTATAAAACTGTGCTCCGCTCTGCTCATTAAAGGCTTCTATCCAGGTGCGGCAGGCGCTGCAGCTGAGCTTAGAGATCCCAATGTAGCCAAATGGGCGGATGTTGTCCCGCTCATCATAATGTTTAACTTGGAGGTACTGAATAAGTGCACATTCGCAATGTGCCGGGCATGTGTAGTTTTGGAATCGAAGCCTTTGGGAAAGCATTACCGCATGGGCCCACTGTGAGGGGTGGTGTCCACCAAATGCAATGCTGGCCGGAAGCGGGGAGAATGAGCAAAACTAATTAGAGATTCAACGTGGCGTGGCAGGGAAGTCGGTTTTTCAAGAGCATGTCGAAGCAGGAAGGGGGTTCCGAGAGGATCATCTGGTGTAAAGGCAAAGTTAGGTTGGAGGCTAGAATAGAAAATTTAAAGAGGAACAGAAAGAGCATACCAAGTATCTCAAGAGCTAAGGTCTCACAGTCGAGTTCATCATCAACATCAAGTAAAAGCTTTGCTTGCTCGTTGGCCAGCATGCTTTGCCAATATACTGTTTCCCATTCCGCAGGTGTGAGTGTGTTCTCAGGATTCCCGTCAAGCCTGCCAACTAACTCAACTGCCAATAACAATGCAACCGTAGCACAATACAGGTCCTGTTCAAGTCCCTCTAGATTGTCGACCATGCGGTGTTGAAAGCAAATCACCTATGAAATCAGTAAGTGGTACCAACCACTTCTCTATTCGCCTCATTTGCTTCTCCAGTGAGTATTGGTATATGTTGCAAAATATCTCCATCTTTAAAGAGTTGCCCACTTTCGGGGGAATATGTGGTGACTTCGCCTTGGTGTCCTCAGATTCCGTGGTCCTCTGCTTTGCATACTCATCTGATAGGTTTTGTAACTTTCCCAATATATTGGTAAGATGTTCAACTAGGTTATCTTCAACCCCGTTGTTCTCAGCAAGTACTAGGCGAATTTTTTGGTTCTGAGTATCCAATTGCAGGGCTACTGCGAAGGCTTGGGATTTCTCTTGAGAAACACATATATGTGCAAGAGTGTCCAGGATGGGAAAGGTGTGAACTTTTACGTGATAGTTATCGACAATGTCGTATTGGGGTGTGTAAAGTGAAGAGTTGGAGCGGTGCAGAGAGTGGTCCCTCCCACCCGGGAATATGCAGCTCATTAGGGCAACCAAGTGATGCGAGTCGATTGTTCGCCATAGTCTTTAAATCCGCTGACTAAGGGTAAAAGTAGATATCAGGGACTAGATATTCAAAATATTAGTACTGTATTAAAGCAGGAGAGCTCTTTAATCATACCACCAATAATAGTAATCCAGAGTAGTGTCGGAGCTCTTGGAATCCACTTTCTCTGAAAGACCTATAATATCCTGATTTCGGTCAATAATCTGATAGAATATTTCAAAAGCTTGTTGTATAATAGGGGAAGAGGAAAGGCTTATGGACAAATTGATAGCAATGGTTTAGAGGGTTTGAAGATTGCAGGGGTAAGGAGAGAGAAGGCTTTAGATGGACAAAAATGTAGTTCAATACTATTTACTGAACAAGGGCGAGAAAGATAGAGAATAGAGAAAGAACGAGGTGGTCGGGGGTAGTGTTAATGCTGTGAGAGAAGGAAGAGTGAATAGTTGCAGGTTGGCAAGGAGGCAAACAAGTAAATACCCCTCGCCAACCTATAATACATGCTATCGTAAGACATCCCTCTCATGTAACTACGTAACATATACCTCAACACTAACTCGGCGATCTCTTGATATTCTACTATACTGTAAAACTTTTATTCACCACGAAGGAAAGAGGTAACGCAACCGTGATACTTAGCATAGGGGTGAAGTATTGTAATAGGCAGGGAGGGGGCTTGATGTTGGTATAAAGTACTTGAAGTAGGATGGAAGATACCGATTTAAGTAAGTTTCACCAACATTGAACCACCTACTTGTCCTAATACGTAGCGGGAGGTAGTTTTAGGTGGCACTTTGGTACACTGCAGCCAAAGCAACATTTCAACAGAAAAAAATGTGTTTGTGGTGCAGAACCTCTTAAACTGAATCCTTTACCAAGATATCCTATCACCTCAAGTTGTAATATTTTGTAAATAGACCATTTGCATCAATAACAGCTTGACACCTTGCTGGCATATTTTCAATAAGTGTTTGAATGTCTTCCAGTTTGACATTATGCTAAGCTGCTTTCATTCTGTTAGGCGGAGACAACCGGTAAAGACTTAGGGTTGTCTAGGCCAATCGAGATTCGTTTGTATAGACGGAGATTTGTCTAGGAAGGCTCGGAAGCAACTCGTTTCGTTTATGACTACTAAGAGTGCCAGAAAGTAAAATAGAATCGTAAAAACAATATTATATTGTTAAGGTCTCTTCTCCGTTGCTTGATGATGTCTTAAGCTTGGGAGGCACTTCGATATTTATATTCCGCGTCTGAGTGTTCGCGGACTACATCTATCTAACATACAAAATATGTACCTCTTTGATTTTAACTCGCAACGTCGAGTTCTCCCCAAAGGTGCGAACACCGGAAGACCCTGAAAACCATCACACCATCTTCGGTAATTACTATTTCCTGCCCGGGAGACATACTTGTCACCAGTAGTAATTATCCGATCCTCAGAGTCTGTAGACCCGTAGCCGAGTTCTCAAGTCGAACTCTGTTGGCTCCAATAGTTCTTTTCGTCATCAAGAGGATCAGTCTTGATACGAGACTGCATCTGTAGATATGCCGGAGTCGATGACTTCTAGTTGTGATAACTCAACAACTAACCGATAGGACTCATTCCGATGACTCTCTTCTCGTAGAGGAGAGGTCATTCTATTGAATAGTCTCATAATTCCTCGGTCGGCAACTCCTGATTGTTCTATGTAGAGGGGGTGGACCTTCGTGTTGTGTTGGTTGTAAATCCCGCAACTGCGGTACACCTCTTATCATAGTTGCAACACTCCTCGAAGCTCGTTGGCTTCTTTGGTAGTGTTTCCAGGAGCTCTAGACTCTTTCTAATCGTCGAAGGGTGGATGTGAATGCATTGGTTCGTTATTCCGAACCTCCTAACATTCATATTCTGACCTTGTGCGAAAACGTCCCGTTACTTACGGCCCATGCCAAAGATGTCTCATCTTTGAAGCCTAGTAACTCCCTGAGTAGTTGACGGATTGACTTCGTTCCACTTCTCAGGTCTTGCCAGAGGTCCCCTCTTATATATCCTGCGAACAGCTTTCGGTCGGACGGACGGAAGCGACGTATACGGTGTTATTCTGACACCTTTAATTCTGGGACCATATAGTCACAGGACGCAACTAAGGTTGATGTGTATGATGACGCGCGGGCCCCGTAAGGGGGCCAGAGGGGGGTGTTGGAGACTAAGATTCTCGGATTCGGGTAAAGTTACCCTACCTAAGGTACCCCTAGGCTATCGGAATCGGGTACTCCTAACATTTCACTATACTTCATAATTGATCATAGGCTATAAGTTCAGGAAAGTTATCCTATAAATAATCTCTTATCATATGCTAGTGTCAAACTTATTTGATTAGGTTTAAATCTGGTGAGAATGCTGACTATCAAATAATTTGAATACCTCTTTTTCATAACCCGGTAGTTGTGTTCCCAGTTGTATATTTAGGTATACTGTGACTATCTTGGATTAGTTTTAAATTAATTCTATTCTGTCAACATAATTCAGGTTTTAAATAATCATAAATAACTAGCACAATATGTGCACAGTAAGTTTCTGAATTAATCATTCCCAAATTCTCCTTCCAAAATACATTAGGACCTTGCATACTTCTATAGAAGTATTTCCAAAATATTCATTCACCCTTTCTTGGATGTTTTTCTACTATATAAGTAGGTTCTCACTCTTCTCTCATTCTTCCTATAACCTAAGTTCTTATGTTCCTTCCACTAACCCAGGTCTTATCTATTGTCACGATTCTAATCTGACATAGTAAGTTTCTTTTGTTATGAAATTGATTTATGAGTTTCTTTTGTTATAAGTTTGATTTATGTAGTTTGATTTATGTTATGATTTACTTTCACGCACATGACCTATTCAGAGGCATGTGACCGTAGAGGAGGCTATGCAATGAGGTTGACTGCAAGGCAGACTCGTTGGGTTTTTATTGTTATGTTTCACGCATGAGACTTATTTAGAAGTCATGGGGCTGCATAAGGAGGCTATGCAATGAGGCTGTGCACAAGGCAGACTCGTTAGGTTTATGTTATGTTTTATGTTATGTTTCACTCACATGATCTATTCAGAGGTCATGGGGCTATGAGAGGAGGCTGCGCAAGGCAGACTAGCAAGGCAGACTGCCTATGGATTGATTTGTAAGCGGGTTGGGGGAAGGACTATATAAGGAGACCCCTGGGGCGAGTTAGTTAGTTCTTCACGCAACCATCTAAGTTATTTTCCTACTTATTGTTTAAGAAACAATTTACTTTATTCTATCTACCTCACGATAGTTACACGAACTTAGTAGAAGAGGAAAGCCTCTACGACTACTAAGTGTAACAAGAGAAAAGATAATAGTGTGAACGCACACTATAAGAAAACTACGAAGAAAAGTAATAGTGTTAATGCACACTATAAGTATTAAGATATAGTATCAGAGATACTATAAGAGAAGTATCGTTGCCTGTCGCGTGTACTAATATAGGAACAGGGCTCCTTAACATCTATCCAGAGAGTAGAGTACTACCACTGCTCCATAGTCTAGTCTATATTGAAATAGTACTTGTGAGCCTGTTGGGGTCTTCAAGTTATTCCTCAGTTTCACTCTGAAATTGAAGGCTTTTTCATAGTAAGGCACTGATGAAATCCTTCCTTAATTAAAGCTAATTGGAAGGCCTTTGTTCCTAGACCCAAACCTAACTCTTCAGCAAGTTGCTGAAATGAAAACCTTTAATTACAGGCTGACATGCAAACATAGACAACAAGGTCTTTAATTTGGGCCTACATGAGTACAAAAGGATGACCTGGCTACTTCGTAGACATAGTCAGAAAAGTATACACATATTGAATCTGACATACTGTAGACCCGGTTCTTTCTCAGATTTGGACATACTTCTATCCCACTGAGTGTAAAGGCTGACAATGTCATCACTGATCTCATGTCAGGTCAGAAGCCATTGACTGTTGTATGATTTAAAGTGACTAACAGCCTTATTGATTGAGAACCACTACTACAGTGGGAATTTATGAAAATCTTTTACTCCAATAATAATATCCAATTATCCAAGCTGCTGTACCAATTCATTCACCTCACTCCTACTAGCTTAACATTCCCCGCTAGTAGTGGAATATACAATACTTATGGGCTGCACCTCCGTATGTTTCTCCCTACAATATTTCTCTGTTACACAAGGTTTACACAGAGGGTGCAAACCTGTATATAGCAGGAACAGAGGAGGGAGGCCTACTCCGACATGGACAATCTGTTCAACTTGCCGCGTACCATTCAGGCCACAGCGCACTGCGCGAGGGACAAGTAAAGACGCATACCCCCTTGCAAGGGCGAGAGAGAGAACGCAATAGCTTCGATGTTTGTCCTCGCGACTCCACCTCGAATACACGATAGCCCACGGCAACCTTAGTCGCCCACCAGTTCAAGGACAGGGTAGACTACCACAGATAGTTCATGTTTGGCCGCGTTTCTCCGGCTCTGGCCAAAACAATCGAGAGGAATTTCACCCCGGGCTGTTGTTATCCTTTTACCACCGGTATACTATATATAGGGAATTTTGAAGTTAGGGTACAATTGGATAGATAGGAGGGGGGAGCTGAACGAGGGATTCGATTCCCTGATTTGTCGGAGAAATGTTTTCTGCCTTGTGATTTGATTTCGACGGTTCAATCGTTGTTCGCTTGGGAAGGGAAGAAGAAAAGAAAGAAAAGAAAAAATGTCATGTCATGTCATACAGTTACGGGCGGCCTGTTCACCCCCTACCCCTCTTGGGAGGATGAGATCTCGAGGTGCATTCGGTGTTTGTGGAAAAGGTATGTAAGCCCTAAGTTAGTGATCTGAATGAATGGAGTAGAAAGCGTTGTTGTACTTGTAATGATATGCGTGTGCGTAACCTACGGGTTATCAGTATCGAGGAGAGGGAGGGAAACAGGTAACTGTGCGGTACTGTACTTGTACTGTACCGTAATGGATTTTGTCACACTATAATGTTATTACCGGTATGATATCGTTGTTGTTGTTGGGGGGATATTTGACACACGATAAGAGACCTAGGTTGGTTTTTGTCGGTATGAATAATACAAGATTGCGCGAAAAGTTGATCACCCCTTTTATTTTTGTTCCCCTGATGAACGCACGCGGGGAAGGGAAGGGGAGAAGGGAAGGGAAGGGGAGGGAAGGGAAGATCGCCTACCGTAACTCTCCGGTGATTACCGGTAACTCAACTTTTCGTGCTGTATGATAATAATATGATGATACTGGTAGGTTTTTTGAAGACGGAAAATGATAATAATACGGTAATAATAATATTATTATCATAATAACAATAATAATACTTGGATAATATTGCAAACTACTTGTATTCTCGCAGAGAGGGGACGGCCAGCTGGGACGCCTGACAAACTACGCTTCAAATGTTTTTTTCTCGGGGATCACATTTCCTCATTTCTTCTTTCTTCACCACAACCAGGTTTCTCGCCCGACCGACTAATCCCTGCCATCAATACCCCGCATCGGTCTAGAACGCTTCGGTAACACAAGGAAAAAGGAAAAATGTATGATAGCGCAGTCATTTTGGGAGTCCAGAAGATAACCGAAGCCAGGGTCGAAAAAGAAAAAACAAAAAGCTGAGGTGGTGGGTTCAGGTCGGCGGGGCTTTACGGAGTTTGATGACGACGTACAGCATGATACTGTTGTCGTACTCGTACAGTACGAGTACCGTACTTTATCGTGGGTAACTTGTGTGATTTTTTGAATTTGATAACTGATGCGCACAGCATGAACTGGGGCCGCCGTATCGTAATCGTCCAGCGAATTCACCACATTTAGATGGATAATGGGTCGGATTTCAAGTCGCCAGTTTTCGAGATATGATACCGGTATCACACCGGTAGTACGAGCACAGTACCTAAGCGTCTGAGTCAATAACAAGAAACATAGGAGCGCGTGAGCCCGAATAAAAAACGATTGGAGACTTTTTTCTCTTTTCCCTCTCCCTCTCATTTTTTTTTTTTTTTCTTTCTTCCTTTTCCTCCCCTCCTCACTCCCTCTCCTCGTCTCCCCCCCAAGGCAACGCGTGAAAAAAAGGTCATACAAAAAAACTCGCAGGGTAAGAACAATAATACGAGCAGGCCGTACGTAGGATCAGAAGCGGACTGGGCGACCACACCACACCACACCCAACACCTCGGTAGGATATTAGCCAGAACAGCAGAGTTGAACTTCCCCCATCCGCGCGAGAGGCGGGTGCGCCATGACGCCATCATGCGCCGGCACGGTCTAGATGCGGTCCATTTGGTTGAATTAGGATGGACCGGTTGCGTACACGTGCGCCTTGGTTGGTATTGTAAAAGGGGTTACATGTAATGTACAGTAGTACATGTACTGTACGAGTAGTCTAGAGTAGATTATGACTTGGATACGGGGAGGGAAGGGAATGATGAGATTTTTTGTCGTGCCAACTTTCTACCGCTATCGGTACTTGCGAGGCAGAAAGGGTATCGTATGGGGGTGATGATGGGTGGATGAATGAATCAATGAATCAATGAATGAATGAATGAATGGATGGATGGATGAAGGATTTCGCTGTCGAATGCAGTACCGGTACTAGTAGTACGGTACCGTACTATGGCTACCGGTGTAAGCTAGTCGCTGGATCGTTGCTGGTCAGGCTGGAGTGGGGGGGAGGGGTAACGGTGGTGGTGGTGGTGGTGGTGTGGGGTGGTGGAGTACCGTAGGCCTCCCCATTATCGTAGTCGAGAAGCATACAATCGCAGGAATGAGAGCGTAGGGATGGACGTAAGGGTGGGCAGATTCAAGAAGGAAAAGGTAAACCCCTCATTAAAGTACCGCTACCTTTTTCTCTCCTCCTCTCTCTCACTCTCGCTCTCTCTATGAATAAGTTTCCCCATAGGTTAACCCATCCTAGGATTTCAATCATCATGGCTTCTTCCCCAACCGCCGGACGGATAAAGGCCTTAAATAATAAATCCACCAACCTTCTATCGTCGCATAAGGCGGTGGAAGAGGAAAATATATCATAACAAGGAATGGGGGGGAAAGGGGAAAACAGTAATTAAAACTCGAAAAGGTGGATGGATGGACGCGGATCGCCTGCAGAACGGTCCAGACCACGGGGAACCGACAGGCAAGGGTGGGTCCGTTGTTTCACGGAGCCACGACTCATGGATTTTACGAGCATCTTGCCGTGCTCGTACCGTACATTTGCTTGTGGCAAGTTAGTCAGTATCGCACTCGTACAGTACCGGTAGGTTACGGTGCCGTACGTGAGAGCAATCGTCAAGGGGGACAAAGAAAAGGGAGAAAAGAAAATGTGCCGGGGCGCGGGGCGGCGGTCGAGGGTTGGTCCTGGATAGGCTGCTCGCCGGGTGATATGAGACGGGACAGGCGTCCACTTTTCCTTCCTGCGCATTGCAATTGTGTGATATGCGGCTGCCTATCAATGCTATCGTACCAAAACCGGTGCGGTACGGTACTTGAACTGCTCAGTTGGGTGATGGACGGGTGCAATATGTTGGTTCTGTATACGCTTATTGTAGCATGCTCCAACGGGGCAGCTGGGTGAAAAGCGGTCACAAGAGGGGAGGTTCCAACAGGTGAGGTACGAGTACTGTACCGCTACCGTAGACTATCAATCATATCCAAGGATATGGGGAAGAGTGGACAAGTTTTTAATATCACAAATTCCCACCAATCACCGTAACCTACTGTACTCCAATGCCGTGACGGGTCCTATAGGGAACCACCGTCTGCCGTCACGAATAAAGATTCCGTACCGTAGCGATACGAGATATCTGTTCTTCTACCCCCGGTACTGTAGTAGAAATGGCCTAACATCCCCCAAACGGTTGGCCAGATTACAGTGGCCTTTCCTACCTATTGTTTTAAATTTTCGTAATATGATAAAGTCTCCGTCTTTTGTGCTCCGTAAAGTGTGTGAGATCCGGGAGCAGGCTAAGGGGTACCAGTACTATGCTCGTACTGTACTCTGTAGAGTGATTTGTCCGAAAGGCATTTCCCAACTCCCAGACCGCAAGAGAACTTGCCAGTTTCACAAGTATCCGGTGGACACCTTGGCGCCAAGCATCTGTGCTTTTGTGGGCTTTGGCATTAAGGTGTCCGCATACCGGTTCTGGATTTGCGAGCGGGGATTATACAAGCACTGGGCCATTACCGTACCGGTGCTAGAGTAGAGCGAGCGAAAGCAGGTCGCCATCTTGCGTGCCCAGAATGCTTCTCGGGCTGGGGTGATTCGGTTCGACAAAGTTCAATTTAACCAATACCGGTACCACTGTACCATATACGGTAATTCAGTACGGTTTCTCGCAAGTGCTGAAGGTGCACGGGGTCGCCAGAGCAAGCGAGAAGCCAGGGAGATCCACACAGGAGAGGAAGAGAAGAAGGAAGGCCCCTTTTTGCTTCCTCTGTCTCTGGTCGCTTTAGGCGCCACTGCTTGGATAGTCAGTCTACTACCGTAGTCCAGCAGCAGCGTGGGTCGCGCGCCTCAGGGGTTCAATCCGACCGAGGCAAGCATAGAGGGGCACCCGTGGGCAACTCCGGGGAAGTCCCAGCCTTGTCCTGCCTATCATACCCTACCGCCCGCGAGCGAGTGGAAGCTTCGAGCAAGCAAGCAAGCAAGCAGTCTTCACTTTTCCCTTCTCCTTCCTAAATTTATATGCCATACACCGTTTGAGTTGGTTGGCTCCTTCATATGATTTTCCTTCAATCTGCGCTGACTTATCGTTTGTCCATCCAACCAGAGAGATTCAAGGGGGGAAAAAAAAAAGGCATCCGAGCAATATCGGTAATTCTCGGTTGACGGCAGCGCGATTGGGCGAAGCTTCAACGCTTTCTTTTTTTTTCTTTTTTTTTCTTTTTCCTCCTCCCTTCTCCCCCTTCCCTTCCACAGTGCTCATACCGGTACCGGTAAATTACTCTACCACGCTCGAGCACTACTGTGTCATACCTTTGGGTGGGGTAAGGTACCGTAGCACTGAATAGGTCTAGACAGACGCCTACACCCAACGCACTCACCCACCTACTGATCTTTGTCGGACCACTCAATCATCGTCGCAACACCCCTACTACCGGCATCCTGACTTACCCCCCCTACCCCCTGACGTTTCTACTTTGTAAGAATTATTGAATTGTGCCTGGGTTGAACAGCTCCCCTTCTCCATCCCTACACACCACCCCCTACCGTTTGCTTTGCGTGCCTCCGCTGTGGTCGTCGTTCACATCTCACTCCAATCTAGAATCATACCCACCCCGCGTCAAAAACGGCCATCCTACGGCATCCACGGAATTGTCAATCATTTTACCTCGTTGCTTTCAAGGCAATTTAGGACCTTACGGTAGATCGGCGAAAGGAAGGGAGGAGGGAAGGAGGAAAGAGACACAGGAACCCTGGGAATCTACAAAAGGGAAGGAAGGAAGGAAGGTGCTGGAGGAAAAGAGAAGGAGGGAAGTTACCGGTATTACATACAATAACTAACTTTGTGGGCTGTGGTGCTAGGAGGTTGGAAGGGAAAGTCAGGGAGGGAAAGGGAAGTGGAAGAGAAAGGCACAAGAGAAGGGTGGGAAGGAAAGAAGGGTTCAAGTCTCAGGGCAATATTGAATTGGGAGCCTTTGTTTTGCGGGCGAAGAAAGAAAAAAACATATCGGGCACAAGAAGAAAAATTACCTAAAAGCGACGAAGAGAAGCGGACGTCGATCAGGGTCCACTGCGGTGCTACTGACTTGTGCTGGAAAGTATAGAGGGAAGAGACAAATCTTATACGTTGCGGTCGTACCGTCGATAGTGAAGGAAGAAGAATAAGGGGTGGAATTTTTCTCTCTTTTCAACGGGGGAAAGGAAAAAAAAGGAAGGGAAAGGGGACAAGAAAAAAAGTGAAAATTTCGGCTCTCGGGTTAACTTAGAGCACCAGGAGAGAAAGAAGAGATGTCATGCATCCGTGCTTGACCAGACAGCTCGTCTATCGATTAATCATACTTGCAGCTTTCGTATTTCGCTTGATACTTTCTACTACTAGTTGCTGCGGCTTCTTCGTGAGTCTCGCTCGCCGCCATCAACACCATACCGGTGCCTGTAGCTCTGCTCCATCTAGAGCAGAAACAGCAGCAACAGCGGACGACCTCAATATCTCCAGTAACCGCTCGGGGCGAGGAGGAGTTGTTTCGAGGCCCCCGTTAATACTACGCATTTGCTGTTGGTCCGGAAGGGCCGGTACCCTCTGCTATTCTGGTTGGTCCCCTTGAGGAAGCTCCTTTTCGAGCGAGGACTTGTCCTTTGGTTTTCATTGTATGTTTGTTTTTCATGCCCCGTCGTTCTTTGTAGATTTGGGCTACTTTTTTTCCCGAATTGTTTGAGTCCAGGTTTTCGTCTGACTGTTCTATTTTTTTCTTTCTTCTTCTGTTTTTTCTTTTTCTCTCTCCGTCGATTTGCCTACCCAGCTGCCTACTACCCCCTCTTCTTCCTTGGCTTGTTTCCTTTTTTTTATACCCTTTTTTCTGAGCTTCGTTCTGATCGTTATCGAACTTCTAGGTCTTCAAAGGACGGAGGAGAAAGTAGAAGAAAAAATAAGAGGAAGGAGAGTGTAGTTAACAGTCGAGTGTTGACCGCCTTACCTTCCGTCAATCGTTTTTCGTCATTGAACGTGCATCGTTTCCCGAGTCGACATTTAATATAGACATATACACGCAAGAGTGGAAGGGAAGACAAAAAAAGAAGGAGAATATTCACCCTCCACGTATTTGTCTGTTTTTAAAATTTATACCTTGTGGATTAATCCCTTCCCTTAACTTATACCCCCCTACTTGATCTGTCACATTTGGACTAGGCAACGCTCTCTCTCCAGTCACTGTACATCAGCTATTATCCATAACTTAACCATCTTGCGTGCATACAACCTGGTTTGTCACGACCAACCGTTGTCATTAACATTCGTATTCCCCCCCTCGGGGCCAAGAGGTTATATTATTCGGATATTGGCGGTGACTGATTGTCACACCCACACTGGATGACTGCCATGGAGTCTGAAAAGAGCCTTAAATCCTATGAGGCCATCGACATGAGTGATCCTTTCGATCGTTCATCTTTTTGTATCGGGACTACAGAAATGGAGGGCGTCATACAACTCGGGGACCCACGCTTTCGAGCCACTCTAAAGTCGGCCTTCGTCGAGGCTGACAGCAAGGGATTGGAGGGGACTTTCAATCTCAAGCAGAAGCTCCGGAGTGCTACCACTTTCGACTTCTGGCAGATATTGATGGAGGGCATGACCGAAATTATGGGAGCTCAGTATGCGTTCGTGGCGAAGAGGGTGCTGGAGGACGACGAGTACACGGCTGTGGAGATGCCCGAATTCGGCGAGAGGGGTTCGTGTCTTATGGGGTTGGCTTTCTATTTTACCGACCACAAGGGATCTTCGGGGTCATATCGGGATTTCAAGTACAAAGTTTACGGATGTCCTTGTCAGTGGATGAAGCATGACAAGGTGTTATTGATTCCTGAAGGGCTGAAAGCGCTTACGCCCGATAATCCGAATGCTGAAGCATTTCCAATTCTTCCCGAGGGCTATCTTGCCGTGCCATTGTTTCATAAGGGGAAATGCTTTGCTCATATGGGGGTTATGTGGACAGAGGAGGGCTTGAAGGAGAGGCCACCCATTAGTTGGGCCATGTTGGAGATGTTTTTACATACTTTGGAGGACCAGGTTACTGCCCGGATACTGGAAGGAGAAGGGTTTGGACCTAAGATGGAGAGCGAGGTTATTCCTAATGAGGCCGTTGCTTCACGGCAGTCATTAAAGCCATATGCTCGAAGCTTATCGCACGAATTGCGGACACCTATGCAGGGCGTTGTTGGGATGTTGGATGTTATGTATGCTTCGGTGTTAGAGGCTACGGAATGGGAGGCAGGCGATATGGGGCAGATCCGGAACATGGTAGAGTCTCTTAGGGAGAGCATAGAGGTTGCTCAAGGTACTTTTTTGCTTCGGTTGTTCATTTCGTTGGTGGGGTTTGCGTGGACAATGTTGATTTCCGTGTCTAGACAGTTCAAAACGGGCTGTTGACGCCGCCGATAACATGGTTCACGCTTACGACCTCGACATGGAGGTTCCCTCGACACCAAAGATGGCTAGCCAGGTGCTTCTAGATTTACCCGACGAGTCGGATTCCACCTTGACGCCAATGCAGGACAACGACTTTGACCTGTCAACGCCAAGAGTGATGCCACGACAGTCGAGCAAACGGCGGCGAGAATCTTGGTCACCGGAGGACATGATGCCGCACAAGGTGCGGCACCGCAGCCAGGGCCTAGACCACGATGGGGATGGCGACGAGATACTTGGCCCGCCATTATTATTGTCACGGTCGAGGAGTCTCTCACCACCCAGCTACACTGGGTCCCCTGCACCCCTGCTGATGCCCGATGACATACAACGGCGGGGTAGCTCGGGCCACAGCTTGCTGTCAGCTGCTTCCCCATCACCGTCTGGTGCTTGCCTGTTCTTTGACGCGGCCGGGAAAATACAGCTAAATTCTCGCCCCTTAAAGATTCGGGAGTTGCTGCGTCAGATTCTCCACGACACGCTGAGGTCTGGTGGGCGACCTGATTCCACACGGTCTTCGGAGACGCCGGAGGGGGAGAGGATTATTGTTTCGACCATAGGCCCTGGGGAGATGAATAGTACTGTTGAGATTGAGTTGAGGGTGGATGAGAGTGTTCCGGAAACGCTTGTTGGTATGTTCCCACAGGCTGGATTGTTGGAGATGTTGCTGATTGGTGGTTGTAGTTGACGGGAATGCCCTGACGAAACTACTGTCGAGTGTGTTCCACAATGCTGTGAAGTTTACCGGGAATGGAAGCATTTCTGTCGCCGTGGAGGTTCTGAACCCCGTTTCTCCCCAGGTGCTGTTTTCCATTACAGATACTGGAGAAGGTATTCCAGAGGAATTCTTACCACGCCTGTTTAAAGCGTTTTCTCGGGAAGACGCTTCAATGACAAGGCAACGGGATGGCCTAGGATTAGGGTTATTGGTAGCGAAGGGTATCGCCCGTAAGATGGGCGGAGACCTGTGGTGCGAGCGAACGTCAATAGACGGGCCTGACAAGGGCTCAGAATTCCATGTCAGACTGCCGTTAACCCCTGCAGACGGCTCAAGCACGCCAGGAACACCGGTGGTGAACCCGAATACTCCAGCACTAACCCCACCATTATCCTTGCTACCCAACCCGTTGCCAAGCTGGTCATTAGACACCTCTCGCCGAAGCCCGTTCACTGACCCCTCCCCGTTGCGTGAGGAACGCTTCCCTTCACCACCTCCAGCACCACCCCAGCCATTACTACCCCCGGCCTCTAGGTTCCCCATTCCATTGTCCTTGACCCCGCAGCCCCCATCAGACCCACAACCAATCGACTCAGTACCCCCCCCGACGGCGGTGACCGCGACAACTGCAACAGCAATTGCAGCAACAACCGCAACACCAACCGCAACACCAACCACAACACCAACCGAAACAACTACAACAGGCCACCGCCGCCGCCCTCCCCTCAAACTACCCTACGACAAAACCCTCGCAACGAAAATACCTCTCTCGATCCTCGTCGCCGAGGACAACAAGATTAACCGAAAACTGCTAACGAGCATGCTTCGGAAGCTCGGATACACCGACATCTCGGAAGCCTGCGACGGGCAGGAGGCCGTAGAGATTATGTCGAGTCCGCGGCATCCTCCGATAGATGTTGTACTTATGGACTTGTGGATGCCGCGGATGGATGGGTACGAGGCCACAAAACGGATCTTGGAGTCACGAAGGAGAGGAGCAAAGGGAGGGAATGGGGGGGTGGGGGTTACGGTGTTGGCCGTGTCGGCTGATGCGACGCAGGCAGCTATGGTCAAGACTTCGAGCGTCGGCATGAAGGGGTTCATGTCGAAGCCCTACAAGATTGTCGATTTGGAGAGGTTGATTGTGGAATTTTGTGGAGTTGTGGTGGGTGGGGAAGAGTAATCTCTAATTGAATGGTTTTGACTGACGCCTTATGACGGGGTGTTTTCTGTTTTCGGGGGGGTTTTCTCTCTCTGGCCTTGGCTTTGTTGGTAAAGATTTTTCTTATCCGTTTTTCATAGCGGAGCTGGTTGTCTGCTTGCTTGCTTGTCTGGTGGTTGGTTGGTGGTATAGACGCGTACAGTACAACCTTTGCTTTCCCATTTCTTCGAGTCATCAAACTAACGTCCTAACGATGCGTTTTGCATTCTTATTCTTTATTTTTTCACGCTTCCATTTCCTTCCATTCCCTCTCTCTCTCCAATATTCTCCTTTTATATTTCTATCTCGCTATATAACCTGGGGGCGTTGTGGTCTGTCTTTTTTCTTTTTCTTCTTCTTCCTCTTCCCTTTCTTCCGAAGGGGGGGGTCTTTCTCCTTTTTGTTTACCCTCCCTCCGATTGAATCTGAGGTTGGAGAAAATGTGGGGGGTGCAAGTGAGCGAGTATTTATTTATGTAACTATGTACATCGGAATCGCCACTCGGCTATCTGGCTGGCTATCTGGGAGGGAGAGGAGGGGGTGTATATATATGTGTAATGCCGTACAGGTTTATCGTATAATGCATGAATTGTGATTGCAAATCGGGGGAATAATTTACGCAGGTATCCTGTAGGAGCGGATGGTTATAGTGAAACGCGGGGATGCGAGTGAGTACGTATGATTGTGTGTTGACACCTCGGGGGGGGGGGGGGGTGAGAGGTAAGGAACCAAGGAGAAACCCGCGGGCAACTACCCGCGCTAAGACTTCTTTCCCCGCAGAGATGGCCATACGCACCGTGCCCCGCGCGGCTTCCAAATCTCACCGCGACGAGAGAGGGATCGGCAATCGATCTCGAGGCATATCATCTACAATACAAATCGTAAAAATTGGGCTCTCTCCCTCCGGACTTGAGCCCGATCACGGTATCCCTTCGTCCGTCCGTCCGCCCGTCCGGGGGGGGGGGGTAGGTTTCACGCAACTTTTCTTGAGCGATCGGCGCAGCTTACTAGCCAGTTTTGGCGCATTCATCGCTGTCAAGCTCAGGGTGGGACTTGAGTGCGATTTATGCCAGGAACTTAAATTTTTTTTTTTCGGGGGGGGGGGGGTTATTTATATTGTCCATCTTGTCAGAGGCCGTAGTAATAAAAAGCACACAGTATCGTATTTAGCCAAGTTTTTTCAGAGCTCCTTCCGCAGGGAGGGTCGATATCTATATAAAAATAAACGACAAGCCCCGGCGGGTATGACATCACGCAGAGCCGAAGATCACGATGGCTCACGAGTAAAGCCGCCGTCCGGCGGACAGAGAGCGAGAAGTGGCTATGGTAATCGGCGAGTACTCGTACCCTTCGACTAATGTCTCGGTTCGGATGGCGATGTGAGGTTTCTGGGACTCTATCACTTTCTCCCTCTCCCTCTCTGCCTCCGTCGTGAGCAGTTGTGGTGAAACTTATGCTGGAAGATTGTGCGATTACGCGCTTTGGTTTCGTACTGTATGATACCTGTTGGATTGTTTCTGGACTTCTGAAGATAGTGGGGAGAGGAGGGAAGTATGTGGTGAGTGGGGATGTTTTAGCTCTGTTGAATTCCGGCTTCTTGTCTAGATTTACTCTTCTCCGTATGTACGAGTGACGGGTTGTTATTGAATGTGGTTTTCGATATTATTTTTCGTCCATTTGGGTTGTTTATTGTGGCATTATAATTATTCGGTTGAGTATTGTGGTTGACATTGATTTCGGGATTTCTGATGACTAGATTTATTTATGGCGAGTCGGGATGTCATCACATCCGAGTCTGATTTGGTGTTCTAGAGTGCTGCTCTTATTATATTCGGGTATGGTGCTCGAACCGAACCGGGGTTAAAGGAATAATCACGTAGACCAAAAAAGGCTGTTTCTTGTGCCGGAGTGATTTAAGCGCTCGTACTTTGGTCGGAGCTCATATAGATTGATATGCCGCGGAACCTCACGGAACTTCAACTTGGTAGCGCGTGCTGGTGTCTACGGACTTCCTTGTCTCCCATCACCTTTCTTTCTGTACAGCCTAGAGGTTTGTGTCTATATCATACATTTCAAACTTCTCTTTAAACTTCTCTTATTGCAAGAAAGCAGCACAAAGGGGTGGGAGCGAAGGCATTGTGAATCACTGGTGCTCTGGCGTAGCCAAGGGGTATCGAGAACCAGCGGCAGATATCCGGGTTTAATTGACTTTCACATAGAGGGTATAAAGGAATAACTTATAAGTCTGGGGGGGTAACAGTAGCATGGAGAGGAGAAGCGGTGGTACGGTAAAAAAGGGAAGAGAATAGAAGATACAGTGAAAAAAAATGAGAAGAGAATGGAACAGAAACAAAGAGCCTTGAGGAGACGAGATGAATGGAGAAGGATCACAGCCAGTGTTATCAATCAAAGGGAAAGCGATGATTAGGAGAGTAGGAGAAGGAACGTAAGATTTTGAGATTTATCTATATAAGGATGCTTGTTTGCCCGCAGTTGAAGAGGGACGACAGAATAGAGATCGGGATATCATCTTCCGACCCGAGAACTTCTAGTGCGCGTAAAAGGGTCAACTAGCGATACTAGTAACGAGAAGGCAGAGTACTAATCTACCTAGATCCTCTCATCCCTAGAGTGGGTTCCCGGAGCGCCCCGATTTCGCTCCCATATTCAACCGCACTTTGCCTGATCTGGTTGTGTCGAGTATCGCGAATCTCTGGAGCAGGAGACTGACTAGGGAAGGAGCTCCGCGTGTGAGGGTTGTGTGGTGCCCGTCACCAGAGGAGGCCCGAGGATCCTGCGGAGACTTGTGGAGTGTATAGTGAGTGAGCTCATGGTGGTGCGCACGGAAGCAGGACATAAGGGAGAGAGGGGGGTGGAGGATAGACGTCTAACATTTTCTTATAAGCACCCGCTGCTCCCCGGCGCTTGTTCGTTCGGCGGGCAAGCGCTGCCAGAGTTTGTGTCTAGAGTGCTCATCCCTCCATACACAGCTTTTTTCCATTGTCGTCCTCGGCCGGGCCACCTCGCGGGGAATGAAATTCCTGGAGTTTACGTGTCACACCGTAGCGCAGTAGAACATATAGTAGGAATCGCAAGTGTTTTTTCTTAGAAAGAAAGCAGCTATCCATCATTCATATAATATCATACCTTCATTGTGCAGCCCGGCGACATCAGGTATCACTCGCGATTCCCTTTCGCTACCGCTCAGAAAGACTTCTCGCTATGAGATATGTGAAGAAGCCTCTCAACGTATCCACCGGGTGTCGGTTGGCGGACGCAATAGACATCCGGCCATGTGGGTGGGGGCGCCGCGAATGCCTTCGGGGACGTAATGTACTGTTATGGCAGACATCTCGTGACGGAGTATAGAAACGGGGAGGGAGGGCACCTCCGAAGCGGAAAGAGGAGACATGGGGGATGAAACTATACGGGATGGGAAACAACACACAAGTCTTGTCGGTAGATGGACTATAGAATTACCAAGCATGAACAGGAACAGGGTCCTCTCCCCAGCCCTTATCTCCACATATCCCGGCCCAATCCCACCGACTTATCGAACCGTCCAACCGCAACCGGCGACGTTCAGGGAGTGGCCGTCAATGAGTGCAATTGCGGAATCTAACGGGGCAACGGTCGCCGGGGAAGAACCTATCGTAATAGTTGTGATCGCCGACAGACAGCGAACCCCGCTCGCACCTCGCCATGAGCACCGTCTGGGGGAACTTGCGCCGTATATGTAAATTTTTTTTTGACTGGCCATCTTTCCATCCGGAAGAGGCAAGGGACGGCCCTGCTACGTGTGGACATTCCCGACGATCCTGGGGAACAGGTATTGTCTCGAGCAAACGACCGCTTTCCATCATTCGCCCACCGTCTGTCGGTGCGTGTCAATTCATGCCCGGGTTTGTGGAGCTCTCTTTGCTGAGTTTCAGACTCCACCTTTCATTCCCGTTCCTTCCCCTCCTTTACTACGCCTCCGAGCCTTCATATCCTGCCGCCTCTCTCCCTAACCCCATCTCAGTCAGGACCCCATAGCTGAATGCCGACTCAGCGCGGCCAGGGTAAATAAATGATTTCAAGTCACTTTATAGGATGATCTAGAACTGAGTGGTTGTTGGTTTACTTTTCACACTATGTATGATAGTGCTACTATACGCTTAGTTTATTAAGTTATCTGATTGGTGACAGCATTCTACGAAACCGTATGCCGTATCGCATGAGTTAGGTTTCGGTCACGGTGTTACATATGGCTGTTGAAGGCTATATTTGTATTATCGCGAGCCGACCAAATTCCGAAGATGCCAGTACAAGGGTAACAGAAACGCCGCAAACCACCTGCAGCCCACCATCGTAAATCCCGACACCCTAATATAGAGGTAAAAACCTCCTACCGAAACAAATCTTGACAAAGACCGGCATAGGGTACGTAAAAAATAAAATAAAAAAGGGGCATGGCTTCGGGCCGGTAAACGCATTGAATGAACGACAGGCCTCCAAAAAACAAACCACTGCGGATGTTTAATCTATTATGCCGCTGGTAAGACGCTGAAGTATTCGCTAAAAAAGGACAGGATATAATACTCACCGGTCGTTAGACTAGCACTTCAGTACAAGGATGTTGTTTCCCAGGCTGGGCGAGAGTTACGGATCTGGTCTGGTGTGTCTGGGATGCAAAGCTACTACCGGGTCAATGGCAACCTGCAACGAGGGGGAGGATGGTGGGTCGGAACGGCTCACAGGCTACAGAAAGGTTAGCAGATACCCTGCGCTGACAGGGTTATTAGGTCAGCGGTAATCGAATCATATTACTCACTTTCTAAATTGCCCAGATTGTTGAGGCGTGTTGTGTTAGTGGGACAAGTAGGAAAGAAGGTTAAGAGATTCACGAACGAGCTGCAACGCAATATGGAATAAGTATCAGTTATGACAAGCGAGAGGGAAGATAGAGGTTTGCATACAAACTAAGAGGGGCGAGCAGAAATTTGTTAGCATCATAAAGAGGTACGATAAGGGGATTCGATATGCTTACCGCCTGTTGGGAAAACCAGAGATGGAGTTAGCTGGAATCACGGCCATCAAGGAGGGCTTTAAGAGGTGTCGATTACATACAATCTGTAACGGCAGAAGGGATGTATTAGTAAAGTAGAAGCAGCAAACGAGTGAAACAGCGCAGGAGCGCTCACCGTCTAGAGGAAGCAAGAAGCCGGGTATCAGCGACTCTCTTGTCCTAGAATAGCGGGAGATCCTGTTCACTTACTGCCTACAACACTCAGCGAGTTAGATGTTAGCAATTGCCTCGTCCTAGAAAAGTGGTTGATGTTATTTACTTACTTTCTAAAATGCTCGGCGAGCCAGTGGTCAGCAATTCTCGCCTCAGAACCGTGGTCGATCCTATCCACTTACACACTGCAATACCCAGCGAATCAGAGGTCATCAATTGCCCTAGCCCAGAAAAGTGGTTGATCTTGTCCACTTACCTTCTACAACACTCGCCGAGCCAGAAGTCAGCTTCTTCCCCACCCCAGAACCGTGGTTGGCCTTATTCGCTTACCTCCTACAACACTCACCGAGCCAGAAGTCAGCAATAATCTCGCCCCAAAACCGTGGTTGATCCTATTCACTTACCTTCTACAACACTCGCCGAGCCAGAAGTCAGCTTTTTCCCCACCCCAAAACCGTGGTTGGCCCTATTCGCTTACCTCCTACAACACTCGATGAGCCAGAGGTCAGCAGTCATCTCGTCCCAGAGTCGTGGTTGATTTTGTTCACTTACCTCCTATAACACTCGGCGAGTAAGAGGTTAGCAACCGTCTTGTCCTAGAACCGTGGCGACCCCGTTCACTTACCTCCTACAACACTCGGTGAGCCAGAGGTCAGAAATTGATTTTCCCCGGAAACTTCGTTGATCCCGCCCACTTACCGGCTGCAACGTTCAGTTAGCTAGAGGCCAGCAATAGTCTCGTCCCAAAACCGTGGTTGATCCTGTTCACTTACCTTCTATGACACTCAACGAGTCAGGGGTCAGCAATTATTTCGTCCTAGGGAAGTGGTTGATCCTATCCACTTACTTCCTACAACACTCGGCGAGCTAGGGGTTAGCAATTATCTCAACTGTAGTGGATCCTTTTCACTTACCCACTACAGCACTCGGCGAGCCGGGTGTCAGCGATTCTTTCGCCTAGAATCGTGGTTGATCCGGTTCACTTACCTTCTGCAACACTCAACAAGTCAGGGGTCAGCAGTTGTTTCGTCCCAGGGAAGTAGTTGATCCTATTCACTTACCTCCTACAACACTCGGCGAGCCAGGGGTCAGCAATTATCTCAACTGTGGTGGATTCTGTTCACTTACCCACTACAACATTCGGCGCGCCGGGTGTCAGCAATTCTTTCGCCCAGAATCGCGGTTGATCCGGTTCACTCACATCCTTCAGCACCCCGCGAGCCAGAGGTCAGCAATTGCCTCGTCCCAGAATCGTGGTTGAACATGTTGACCTACATTCTACAACACCCAGCAAGCCAGAGGTCAGAAATTGTCTCGTGCTAGAACCGTGGCTGATCCCGTTCACTTACCCACTACAACGCTCGGCGGGCCAAAAGTCAGCAATTGCCTCATAACTTAAATCCGGTTGATCCAGTTACGTACAAGCTATAGTATCCCACAACTCCGCAATTAGCGGTCACCTTTGTCATCTGAGCTATTTGCCGAATTGCCTACCTCCTATTTCTCCTCACAAATCAGCAATCCTTATTATCCACTGGTATTGAAAATGCTAACTTACACTCTATGCTCATGGGTCAATCTGGAGTTAGTCATGTGGATTTCCCATCATCTCTAGTGCGGTTCACTTACACCCTACAGTTCCCAACCCTCTAGCGTCAGTAACAAGACAGCGTGAAGGAGAGGCACAATCCGGGTGTCAGGGCTTTTACTTGCCTTCTGCAACCACCAAAACAAGCTCTGATTAGCCCTAGATCCCTCTGGTCATTGCGAATGTAGATATCATACCGTCTGTGAAACGGGGTAAATTTATCATCAGTTAAACCCTAGTCAATTTGAATCGAGAGGTCTCCTTACATCCGAGATGTTATACTCCTTCCCACATATATGGGCTTTAACGTTCAACTCCACCAGCCTTCTTGCCATACCCTCGTTGCACCGGGCAACTGCTATGTTCAATGCGGTGCCATATAGTTGGCTCCTAGCATTGATATCTTCCCCCCCCTCCTCCAATAGCCGCTCAACCACCTTCTCCTGTCCAAGCCACAATGCTATCATCAAATGCGTAAAATCTGTGGGGCAATCATACTGTCCCTGGGCATTGAGCCAGTACACCTGAAGCCATGTGAGAAAGCGCTCAGATTTGGTTTTACAAATCCGTTGCGTGAGCTCGAAAAACTCCATCTGCCGATCCTGCGAATCCCGGAAGTGGTCGGCCCAGTGTCTAGCTGCGTAATCAAGAAAGGGGTACTTATGGAGGTACTCATCAACCACCTCCCGCGAAATCCCGTCGTGAGCAAACATCGCTGGTGACTCGTTTCCAAACTCCTCTAGCGAAAGATAGGAGAGACAAGCGTTAGCCAATATATGGTTAGAATCCTCGGAGGGCAGGGTATGCTGCCAGTTTCCCTGGCCAGGAGAAGATTGCTTGAGAAGAAACTCCTTCGCGGTTCGGTGAGCGAGGTAAATCTTGGAATCAATGATCCGCACGAAATGCCCACACAGATTTTTCACTGTCCTTTCGAATTCGGGGCAAAACTCCTCGAGGTCATTAATTGACTTGTGGCCTTGGCCGATTCTGAATGCGATGTTCATTTCCTGAAGTGTAAGTGGCCTTGCAGCTGCTACCACGATACTTAGGATTTTTCGGGCCTTGTCTTGCGATCTGATTTTGTTGAGGATCTTGCTGTAAAATTCGCCTAGCTCGTGCGGTGCAGTGTCAACAATGCGAGTCAACTCCTCCGATGAGTAATCCTCACTGCCCTTCAATTCCGCGAGAACAAGGGAAACCCAAAGGAATGTCCGATCGGCGGAAGATCGGAGGAGATTTCGCAAGTATCCCAGCCCCCCAGGCCTTCCCCAGTATGTCTCTAGTTCCTCAATGCCGTCATCTATAACACGGGTAATGTCAGCAGTAATAGCGCCAATCTCTTCCTCCCCCTTCAGCCTGATTGTCGGTGTGAGTAAACAAAGGCCCCTTTCGATATCGTGGTATGGGCGACTCGTGACAAGTAGTTTCAACGGTATCTCGGAATTTTGCGACCTAGTTAGGCCGGCCACAAGACGGATGAGTCGAGCTCGAGTGCTCTCTTCACACTCGTCCAAGCCGTCCAGAACACAAATCACATCGCCGCACCCCCCCCCAGCTACCGCCCTAACCAAAATATTCCACAACGCATCAACCTCCTGGGTAAGCTTGCCACCTTTAGCCTTAAACCCTTCCTTTGCGAACCCAATGAGGTGCTTTCTCTGCATAAAAATCTGATGTAGTATGGCGCAAAGAGCAACTGCCGCGTTGTTCTGTTCATTGTTGTCATCTTTGAAAAAAAAATAACAAACGATGGAATTCGGTCGGCTTTTCAGACGCTCCACAAGGAACGAAGCCGTGACAGACTTTCCGCAACCCGGGTCCCCGGACAGCCAGAGGAGACTGAGTGCCTTTTCATTCAACCAGTCCTTATACCTTGGATGCTCAACAACCCAGGAGCATGTTCCCTCGACCGACTCCCGAACACGACTTCGGTGCTCCTCGTATCTAGACGTGTAGAGGCATTGCAAAATTTCGGCGTCGCTCGGGGACGAGTTCGCGTCCCCGCCAGAGTAGATGTCATAGGGACCGGAGTTGCCGCTACCGTGGCCGCGAATATAGCCATTGGCCATAGTGCTAGAGCCGTAGCCACCGACATTAATGGTTGGAAGCACTAATATCTACGAGGAAAGGGGCATACGCTTGGTGCGAGGAGCGCACGTTTGATAGTAGATTGCCCATATTATCAATGGATCCCTAAATTGGAGGAGGTTGTGTTTTTTTGGCGTAGGAATTGAATATGTTCTGATATTCGTAAAGATGGTTGTCGCCCAAGCGAGGGAAGAGGGAAGGTTCATAAAAGCGTTGGGGAGTCTCGAGCCTACATAGTATTTCCAAGAGCACATACCCCGCAAGAGGAGATAAGGAAATAAAAACCAGTGCGGCAGCCCACAGCAAATATGCACAAGACCGGTATCGATTCTAGCCATAGAACCGATACGGTGCTCGTGCCACATTTCCTGCACTCCGAGCAGTGTGCCAAAGTGAATTATCACTTGTGGGGTAGGATGTAAATACATGAATAGCCAAGCAACTCGCCTCTTGAAGTGGAAACGATCACATTACTTGATATCATACAAGCAAATCCAGCACCTAAGGCGTACCAGAGTCCCTAAAGCAAGTTCCAGGAGCATTACGAGGAATCTGTCGGTCATTACCCCCCAGAATCGGAGATTGAGAACGGAGGCAAGAGTGAGAATCACCCTATCCATCGCACCGTACAAAGTCGACCCACTGCACGAGCAGTACGTTCATGTCCTTCATTTGCCATGGAGAATATTACTTCCTTCCCGTCGTGGAGGTCCGTTGGAGGAGCACGACGGTCGAAAACACACTTTTGTTCCTACCCCTAGACTTTTGTTTGGGTCGGGCGGTATGACGCCAGGGTAATCAATATATTATTATATTATTGATATGTTGAATTCTCACGGACATACCGCCGTACAAATGCCTCAAGAGGAATATCCGTGGGTGATTTCTAAGGCCTCTAACCAATTCCTCCTTTCCGCAGGGAAAAGCAATGCATGATGCTGGCACCCGGAAACGTTGAAGATTAGTTAAGACTCCGTCCGGCACCTATCATAACTTACCGTTGAAAATTTATAGCAACAATAAACGCGATTTTCCTTAGCACTGCATTACAAAACTTGATATAACAAGAAATTAAAAACAAGATTCGAGATATCCCGTCTATCGGTTGATCCTCTTTAGTATAAGGGGGCGGTTGACAAACCTGAATTAGGTTTTCAAATCGTGATATTATGATTTGAAATCAAGTTTTTAACCCCGAAAATCATCACCCTTTGCCAACCCCCCCCAACCCCCCCGACAAGCTTGATCATGATTTGGATTGCAATTCAGGTCAATTGACATATTATCGAGTAATTGCCTTTCTTGGCTCTCAGACGGGAAAACAAAAAAAACCACCATATCGCATCGTTGCGTTGATTTCTATTACCTGTATCCACATAACCCTAAACACATATCACCCAAATCACACGATGAGACGCCAAACCGACTCGCATATCATATACTCAATACTCAAAACATGGTTTGAAGTCGCTCTGCCAAACACCCCATGATTCCAGAACGTGATTCGGTTCCGAACAACGATTTAAAACCCAAATCATGTCCGCCAAACACACCCCCTAATGGGTTAAACTCCTGATCACAAAATGTAAAATAAAATAAAATACCCATGAATTCTAAAAACATATCTCAATCCATAGTGAAACGGATTTTGTGCGGAATGAAGGAACACGCAGCGGACAGCGATAAGCCAGATCCTGCTAGAGTGTATATACCGATCCTCGAGGCCTCCAGGGGGGCGGGGGAATTGCTAGTTGCTTATAGACTCCTTCCGACTGCAAGTGCCATAGGACGCTCGCAGGACAGTATGATAATGCGAGCTAGACGATCGGAATTCGTGCAACTATCTACCCGTCCTCTATGCTAATCTCTCTGGTACCTTTCCTACCACTCTCCTGCACCAGGGGTGTTCGTATTGTAGGTTACTGGACATAGAGTTATCGTCAGGATCACCACAAATCACTCGAAAAACTTCTGCAAAGTTATGGATACCACACGCTGCTCTATCGACATTAAATTAACTCTGGGAAACGTTCAAAATGGCGGCCCATTCATCCCGATAGGACCAACACTCCACCCCGGACGCCCCCGCTGAGGGGCCGGGTGAAAAGACGGTACTGTACGGTACAGTACTATGTACCGTGCTCGAGTACCGGTACTCGCCCAAACCCCGGTTAATATTCCAGAACGAGCCAACAGGGGATCAAAAAGGAAGTCGAATGGAAGAGGCATGATAAGTTAGCGGGACCTTAAATTTACATCTTCTCCTGTCCGTCGACCCATCTCGACGGGCCCCCACTCCCCCCACTGTGCTACTAGCCCAGGCCAATTGTCAATACCGGCTTTGAGCGCTCTGCTCATGCCAAAGCTTCCACCATGGTGTTTACGCTTGGCGGGCAGTGGAGGTGGTGTCATAATATTATTAACCAGCAGCCTACATTTTTCTAGTTCCCCACCTATCAAAAGTTCCCATTTTCGAAGCTCTCAAGGATCGATGCTCTGTGAGACTGCCGCATTAAGCCGGGCAGCGAGGGAAGGTGTGAGCTTGACTTCCGGCAGATTAATTGCCATCCCCTGCGAATAAGCAAAGAAATAGAAAAAAAATCACATGTCCCGGTGAACCGGAAGCACCATTCCGGCCTCCGGATGATTGTGGATCTTCCCCGCGCCTCGCCTGAATCGACCCGACGCCTCTCGAAGATACCGTATATCACGGTGGAATCGCCTTTCTCTCTAACGAAAGTTGACCTCTAAAGCTCATTAAACTAGTCCCACCCCGCTCTCCCCGTACGAGTAAATTACAAGTCTACGATGGAAGAAATCCAAAGGACGTGGATAGGATAACGAGGCTATCAAGCCAGAAAATGCAGCAACGCTCAAACTCACTCGATGCAATGGATCTTTCGAGTCTGTTTTCGCGTCGTGATTCTATCGATTCGATGATAATTGTCGGAATATCTAAACGGTTGAATTGCATTGCGCTTGTCAGCAACATACCGGTAGAAGATATTTGGATGTAGAAGCAGGTCCACCACGGCAATTTGCCCCCCCCCCCCCAGAGAGCTACTCGAGCGGTGGTGCCAGCGAGCTCCCACGAGTTCTAGAACATACACGGCTCACTACGAGTGTTATGATAAATACCCCCATTTACGCTCCGGCGTATCTACAATTACATATGACCAAACCGTTATAGGAACGTGCAAGATGTCCGCCCCAGGAAAACAAGTTCCAGCATTATAAATCGCATATCCCGGAACATAACCCCAATCGGCAATTCACGAGCAAAGTCGCTAGCTCCGTGCCCATTCAGTGAACCCCGAGCACCTTCCCAATGGACCAAGGGCAGTAGTGAGGACAAGTATCATACCAAAATCCCCCTACTCCCTTCACTTGCATAAAGAAAAAACAAAAAGCTATGGACAAGTTCCCATAGCTACCCCAATGGTTATGCAACGGCCGCTATGATTACGGATGGGCACGTAAGGCGGTTCATTCAAATGCGCCAAGCAAAAAAAGTACTCAGTACGGTATTGTAGAATAAGCCCAGCAAATCACCCTTAAATCTTCCGGGGTGCATCACACCTTCTCACACCATACCCACCACGCCACTTCCCACTACCCTCACCCCACAAACTCACGGTCAGTGCCTCCTCGCGGAGCCCTAAATCTCCATACATCCCGCTCTTGGAACACCCCACTGTTCCATAATTACCGGTTACCCTAGGTATTCCCGAATTCCACTCCCATCATCGAACCTCACTCGCTCACGCTCTTTCTCCCCATCGTCCGCGGCATAGCGGTGGAGATGTTCCACCCGTGCGGAACCCTCATTCTCATTACCCCTCCTTTGACTCATTTCCAGCAGTGGTGGCGACGGTAAACCATTCGAGTGGAAGGAAAAGTGACGAGTCTAGATATATACAATACCCACAACCTCGTATCAATATTGCACGGGTGAGTGAGGGAGAGCGGGGAGCAGCAGCGGTTCCATGAACGGGACGGAACGGGGGTAAAAAACACAATTACAAGGCCCCGTTTGGCATGGCCGCTGCGAAACAAACTCGGTTTTTTCCTGAAAACGAAGGCAGCTTTTCTAAAAATGCTGGTGCTTTGCAGGTCCAAAGTTTTTATTTTATTTTTCAAACAGATTGTGGAATGGTTTTTTTTTTTTTTTTTTTTTTTTTAATAATATTATCCATTAATTTTTAGGATAATAATATTATTATTATAATAGAATTAAAGCAGAAACTCAAAGTTGTAATTTAAGGTCTGCTTTGCAAAAGCCAACATGATTATAATTTGAGAATTTAAATAATCTGTATTATCAAAATTTATCTATATCAGTGTTATGCTTGTGAGAGATATAAAAAAATGAAGGCCAAAATAAACTTTATCCCGATATCCAACACTGGAGAAGCAGTAATGCCCAAGTGGATATGGCGAAGGCGATAATTACACCCTAATATTAATAATAGGTTTACGAGAAACACTGAAGGAGGGGGGTGGGGGGGAGATGCCCCGATTAGCATGACAAAGTAAAAAAAGGCTCTGTTTTTGTCGAAAAATTAATTAGAATAATAAAACGGAGGTTTTATGGAAATACTAGTATTAAATTTTTGGAAAACCCCAACTAGAATAAATGACTATCATAGTTATTAAATTTTTTTTTTGAATAAATAAAAATAAAAACTTAATGGTAAGACATTATGGGTATAAGTAGAGTTGAGAAAAAATTTGACCATAATGATACTAAAACACCACGGCATTTTTGTCCCCGCCAAACACCATACGAAAACTCCACTTCAATCCAGACAGAAAAACAGAGAATAAGAGAGAAGAAATACACAGTTTTTCCATCATAGCACGCCAAACAGGGCCTGAGAAACAAAGCAAGAAAAGCTGGGATTTTCGTATCATGCATGCCAAAACAGAACTGCTGCTTATTTTTACGTTCACTTCCGGAAATGCCGAGAGAGACTGAGAAAAGCTGGGCTTTTCTCATATGTCAAACGGGACCTAAACATTTCCACACAATTATTTCCGCTTTCGTTCCTCCCTTTCCCTTTTCCTTCCCCTTCCATGATAGCCCACTTCCTACCCCGACCCAAACGCAATTTACCCACAAATTTCCATGTGTGATATGGTGCAAAGCGTCTAAAGCGTGCGCCAATGTGGGTGCGCCCATGAAGTGCCTGAATCTACAAAGGGTAAAGGGTTCTGAATATGGCATGCGAGTTTTGCTAATCAAAGGTTTAACTCTGGCCTCTGTCTGGTTTTTTATTCAATCATTTTTAATACTTTACATGTCTGAAATTAATCCTATTAAATTAGTTAATTGTGCGACGGATTGTGTGTCTGTCGATGGGACCCGTACAAGTATGATATGATACCTTCAAACGAACAATAATTTACAGGTATAGACTGGAGTTGATCATTGGATCTCTAAAACTCAGTGCCGTAACATACTCAGAACCCTTTTACCCTTTATAAATCTAGGCATTTCACGGGTGCGCCTACATTGGTACAGTACACGCTTTAGACGCCTTGCACCATACTGTATATAAATACTCACATCCCCACCTCGATATAAAAAAAATTAAAACAGTAAAAAAATTTATTCATTCCATGACAATGGCAGCCAGAGTGACACTTCTATATCACGCCCCCCCGCCCAACGCACCAGGAGGGGTATGAACCCGTTAACAGAAACCAAAGACGCTAGTGCTACGCTAGCCACAAGTGGGCAACGAGAACGAGGGAATGAATAGAACAGAAAGGGATATAATAAGCCATCAAAAGATGCGCGAACGAAAGCGCTTTTCGTCGCAAAAGCGGGGAAAGGAAAGAGAGAAGGAAGGAAAAACTTGCAGATCGTTAGTTAGTCGAGTAAACAGGAAAAATTAGAGCTCACTTAGCATCCAGCACGCGGTATGATATAACCCAACTTACCCTAAAAAAATAAGCAAAACAAGACAAAAATACAACAAAAACAAGAGGATAGGAACAAAAAAAACGACTATCATAGCCGATCCGATCCGACAAGAAAATACAAAAACAAAAAAAACTCTAATTATGTCTACCCCTAAGCGTATCCTCATCCTCACTCTCCCCTGGACCTATAAACTCAAATACTTCCTCGATATCCTCATCCTCCTCCTCAATGATATTCCCTCTACTCCGCTTCTGGGCGATCCTCGCGCCCGCATTCTCACGTTTTGCATGCAGGGCTGCTGGACTCAGCATGGGCCCCTTGAATGGGCTCTTCTTCCGCTTGGCAAAGGCTACACCCGATGTTAATACTGCTGCCTCGTTGTATCCCTGGCCATTGGGCGAGGAGCGCACCACGCGGACGTGTGACGGGAAGGTGGAGGAAGTGGGAGTTGCGGGCAGGACCTTAATTGAGCCGCGTGGGGAGCGCGGGGACTTTAACGTTATGCTTGATATGGACGCAGATGATGTGGAGGAGGCCTTTGAGTGTGTTTTATTATGGAAGGAGCGGATGGAAGATACTGATGACGAGGTTGAGTTTCGCCCACCGAGACCCCGACCTGATGGCCGGCGGTATGAAGATGTGTGCGGTGTTAACGGGCCCGGGGAGAGGGAATTTCGTTTCGGTGGTGGGGTCCCACGGTAACTAGAATTATACGCTATGTTTCCCCTCGAATTCCTCCGCGCGCCGTTCCCCGAACGTGAACCCAGTCCATTTTGAAATGGCTGATAGCCGTGGCTGGTATTGTGGCTCGCCGAATTATGATTCGAGCTGTTTTTGGAATTTGGAGAAGTCGCCCTTTTGGCTGAATCCAGAAACCAATGCTTTAAAGACGCAAGTTGGGTCATTAGAGCATGTTTCCTATTCTGCCTCCCTTTCCCGCCATTCACCTCCGAGTGAAGATCCGGGGACGACATAACTTGCCTATCCTGCTGCGGCGGCTTCAAGTACGGTCCATAATCCCTATCCTTCTCGACTGGCGGAGGCGGGGTGGGGGACGGGGGTGTTTGTGCTCTGGGATTCCTTCCATGATGTCGCTCGGGCAAGATAATCACAGCTGGTGCAGCAGTAAGCATCTCGTGCATTGGAGACTCAAAAGCAATATACTCACGATTTTGTCGCCTCATCTGATCCTCCGACTCTTCATTTAGAGGCAACAACGTCGGGTCTAGATTAGAAGCCGCACTCATTCTCCTACTCTCAATCTTCCGCTTCTGCCGTCTCCTCTCCTTTCTCTCCTCCTTCTCTATTAATAATGCCCACCATCCAGCAAGAGCATCGCATTTCTTGGCAAGCACATTCTCTATTACTTGGTCTATGTCAACCCCAGCGGCTTTCATCCTATGTAATGTATCCTTCTCCAACCGGGTCGAAAATGCGGGTGATGGCTGTACGACAAGAATGGCCTTCTGTGCTGGAGCATATTCCACAAGAAAAGGATGTGACAGGACTTCGTCAAGGGTCGGCCGCAACCCTGGTTTCTTCATAAGGCACGCTTTTAATAGCGAGACGGCATCTGTAATGGGCAGTGACTGTCAGCCGCGGAAAAAGCAACATAAGGAGACGAGGGGGCTGTGGCTCGGTTCCCCACTTCAGTAAAAGATACCTTCGGGCAAATCTCCAGGATATTTAGGTTGGTCCTTGAGAATTTTAAGTTTGGTGTCGTCCTCGATGTCCTCATCAAACGGCAATTCCCCACAAAGTAGTGCATAAAGAATAACGCCCAATGACCAAACATCCACAGCTGCCGAATTCAAACAAGTATCAATATCACGTCGCACCGCCAGGAGAAAACAGCAATGGAAAGGATTAGGTATAAAGGAAGAAAAATAGATCCAGCTCATACCATGCGCCATGTATTTCTCGCCCTTAAGCATCTCAGGGGCCGAGTAGCAGACTGTTCCACAGAAGGTTTGAAGCAATTTCTGACGTTCGTACTCTCTTGTAAAACCAAAATCGCACAGTTTGACCTATCCAGAGCAGTGCATCAGCTACCGAGTGCCCCTGCACGGAACCTCACGATCTCAACATCACCATCACCACCAATTCCCGTAAAGCCGCAGCAGGTATTCGTACATTCTCATGTTTATCGAGCAGAATATTCTCCAGTTTCAAATCCCTATGCACACAATTGTTCATATGCACGTACGAAACCGCACCGACCAGCTGAGCAAATATCTTCTTCGTCTTGTCCACCGTCAATCTCTCGTTCTCGATGAGGTAGTTATAAAGCTCATCCCCTAGCCCAACATCAGCAATCCCATAGCCTCCAAACTCCGACTCACAACTTCAAATGAGCATGGGAGCTCACCGGAACAGTACTCCAACACCAGCCAAACCAAGCTCTCTGTAACAATAACCTCGTAAAGTCTCGCAATATGTGGGTGTACCAGTTGTCGGTGATGATGAATCTCCCGGGCTAAATTCGCGTCGTCCTTCTGCGCAGACTTCAACACAACCTACACAAAATACACAGAGATACCGCCTTAAAATCAATTCGCCGTACTCCTCCTCTCTAGGAGCCTCATTAGCTTAGGGGTGAAGAAGGAAAGATTACCTTAGATCCATTGGTAAGCTTATGCGTAGCAAGGTAAACCTTCCCAAAACTCCCCTTCCCAATCAACTTCCCCAGATTATAATTCCCCACCGTCTTCAAATCCTTTGAAGAAAACTCACTGTCCACAGCCACGGTTATATTGTTAGCTCTCGCTTCCCAGTTCCATCGATTCAAGGGAGCACATACCTCAGGAGCTCATTGTATGAATTCACCAGCTACAAACACCCCAGAAAATCAGCCTCCCCCCCACACACACCCTCTTCACCTCCGCCAGGGATAAAAGAAACCCTACCTTTGCCCGTTGCTTCTGTATCTCAGCTTTAGATTTCGGGGGCATCGCCCAAAAAGAGGGAAAGAGGTGAATCTAGCCGACAGATGTGTTTTTACCAAAAAGGAAACCTCAAATTTATTTTGAAAAATAGTAAGCGGGCCAAAGGATAGCGTGGTGAGGGATGAGGGGGGGTCAGGAGGCAGGATAGGCTGTGAACGTGTGCACGGGCAGGTATGGAAAAAGCGGGTTCAAGTTGTTAACGATCCGAGAGATAGCGACAGTCTCAAAGCTCCGGGATAATTATGCAAAACAGTTAAGTTAAGTCAAGTAAGAAAGGGAATAGGAAAGTAAGTTGGACAGATAGCGGGGAGGAGGGAGAGTGATGGAAAGGGAGGTAGATAGAAGACTAGTAGAAGGTTGCTTGCTTGCTAGCTGTCGGCCTGTCTGTGTCGGCCGACGTATGATATGATGCGTAACCTGTTTGTTGGCAGACTAGTGGCTGTGAAATAAGGACGAAGGAGAGGAGGAAGAAAAGAAGAAAGGGATACTGTAAATAGGAATAAAAAAAAATAAAAGAGTGGCACTTGGGTAGGAAGGTAAGGATGGGAGTTTGGAGAGAAGAAAAGGGTAAAAAAAAAAAAAAAAAAAAAAAAGGAAAGAAAGAAAGAGAAAGAGTCTACGGTACGGTACCGGTACCGGTACTCTAGTAGAGTTTTTTGTATACTGTATGGTACAGTAGAGTACAGTACAGTACGGTGTGGCAGAAGGAAAACCCCGTTTCAATTGTCTCACTTCCAAAGTTGTCCCTCGGCAGCTTCAGGAAAAAAGGTAAAAAGGTAAAAAAAGAAAAGAAAAAATAGAAATCCCCAGAAATCAGAATCTTATGATATCCTGATGTGGTATGATACAATACAATAGAGAGTCCAAGGGCGAAGCAGCATCATACCATAGCTCAGATCCAAGATAAGTTACATATAATACAGCACCATCAAAAAAAAATACCCCGGCGAATAAAAACAATACCGGTACTGTATAGTACAATTGCTCTTCTCCTTTTACAGTACCGTATGATACCAAAGGAGGAATAAGGAAACCAGCTTCCCTCCTGCCACCCCCACCCCCTTCCTTCTCTCTCCCTCTCCTCCCCTCCGTTTCTTCAAACTAAATTAACCAAAAAGGAATACATTTTTCGTTCCCGCTGATCTGCATGAATATTGGTGAAGCCCTCAAGCCTTTTCCGACTGGTCAAGGTACGGGAGTGTACTAGTAGAGCACCGGTATGATACAAGAAAAGCATGGTAACTGCGGTATGGTGCGAAAGAAGGCTCGACTTCCACAAGTGAGACGAGGTGAGATCACACGAGACACAAAGATTGGACGAACCTTACCCCTGGAACTCGTCTAGGTTAGGTTCTTTACCACAACCTATCATAATAATATTATTATGATACCGGTAGTCCAAAAAGCCCCAGGGACCTCGCAGCCTGGTCCTCGCTCGAGTGATGTGGAGTGAAATTTTTAGAGCGCCTTAATAATATTATTGTATCCCACGCAATTACGCACCCTTCTAATATACCGGTACTTGAGTAGGAATACCTTCAGCGTCACCACAATCCCTTTCTTTCCTTCCAGCTTCCTTCCTAATAAGAAATTCGCACCAGGGCACAAATTTGACATGCATGAGAAATGAATAACCTTATTCAGCAGATACTAATAGAGAGACCTCTCATTTTTCCCGCCTCTTCACCCCTATAGATAATTTTCCGTACCACCACCACTTTCACCCTCTCACTTTTTGTGCATTATGATTAATTTCCTCCACCGCCTGGTTGGCCCTTATCATGTCCAATCTTTGTCCCTACATTATTATTATTAATAAAAAAAAAAAGGGTTTCATACAGAAAGAGAAAGTGCCAAAGGGTCAATGCTTTTTATAGCAAGCAGTACTCCAGATTCTCATCTCTTTCGTGTAAAAAATGGTCCTAAACTTTTTATCCCACAAACATCAAGGATAAAAAAGTAATATCTGAACCGGTATAAAACAGAAACAAACGTTGGCGATGAATGAAGGGAGGAGAGATACCGGTAATTCAAGTAAAGCCATAAAATATAGAGGGTTAACGGAGAAGAACCGGGGGAGATAGGCGAGAGCGGATACGAAAAAAGCCATTGCTTCCTTCGGTCTCTCCCAACCGGTCGAACACCCAAACCTGTAGTCATTACTTCACCACCCCACTAAAATTTCAATCAAGTGCTGATCACCATAACAAACTGATGAGGACTTGAGGAACCCATTTACACAAAAAGGAAGGAAAGAAAGAAAAGAAAAGATATAATAACATCAACATCGACGCTGAAAAAACAATGATTACATTAAAGTTGGAAACAAGCACCCGGGAGGCCTCAAGGAGGCCTCAAGGAACATGGAGCGATTGTTCCAATTGCCCCGGACCTTCCTCTTCCCTGGCTTTATGATTTCTCTCAAGCGAACTCGGATAAGCAGCAAAAAGACGAATCCACGAAAACAAAAAAGATTGCCAAGTATATAAATTGTGAGAATGAGACCAACCGAATTTTGCTACCAGCATCTTTGGTTCTTGCCCATGTTTCTGCGCCAGTGAATGCAATTATTGATGCGAGCTCCATCCATCAACAACTCCCGAAAATTTTGTTCTAAGAAAGGATAAAGAAAAATGCAGAACAGCCCAACAGGAACAGGAAACATCATAAAACGAGAGAAAGGCAAGAAAGGCGGGGGCCAGTATTAACGCTTTCATAACCACTTCCTTCGTGGCCAGTCATGCCTATCAGGTAGATGTCGATCCAAAATTCAGTATCCCCTTGAGTCCGGTATCTTTCTTCTTCCGCCATCCTTCCTTCTTCTCTTTCCGCTTTTTCTCAAGTTCTTCCCATCCTTCGTCATCGTCATCAGACTCTCCACCCGAGTTCTTGAGATGTGATGGTCCATGTGGTTGCTTGCTCCAATCCTGACCAGCGCCCGAGACCAGAGTTGCCGTTCGAGTGTTGGCGGGGCTGGCAGCAGCAGCGGGGTTGTACGATACAGGTCTGTATCTCGACGGCTGTCCGACAGTGCTTCGTTCCGACGGGGCAATGGAAGGTGTATAGCCCTGGGGTGGCTGTAAAGATCCCATCATTGGCCCTCGCTGGCTAGGAGCTATTGATGGAGTGTAGGACTGTCGTGCCGGCTGTTGAAAGGGCATGTTTGGGTGTTCCATCATACTCATGGTCCGCTGATGCTGCCCGCCAAGAGAAAATGCGCCAGTCGAGGTGGGCCCAGCCATACTCATTGGGCGCTGGCCCGGCATTGGAGGTAATAGCATTTGCTGTTGTTGCTGCTGTTGGCCTTGCATTTGCATCTGCATCCACTGCATCTGCATGCTCATCATTTGTTGCATTTGATTAGCCATCTGCATTTGCATAGCGTCACCTTGGCCAGCCGGAGCAGCACCCGGTCCCATCATAGGCATCCCAGGTGCCCCAACCATACCCATATTCACACCGCCGCCCGTGCCCATCTGTCCCGCGGGGCCCGGGTTTCCACCCATACCCATCATCCCAGAATTGCCATGTTGTGAGCCACCGCCCAAACCCAACAATCCACCACCAGGCGATACAGGTCTGAAGGGGTCTGTCTGAAAGGGGGTTCTCTGCGTAGGGAATGCCATTGAAGCAACACCGCCTTTTCTCGCGGCCTTTGCCTCCTCAGTTCTCACGATTTCACCTATCAATCCACCGGGGCGTCGAGGGCCAGGCATCTCCGAAGGACCTCCATGGGCTAATCCAGACGCAGATCCAGACATGCCCCCCACACCATATGCCATTGACATCCTGGTTGCAGGGTGCAATATGCTTGCCCCAAGGTTGTAAGGATCTTGGGGTAGGGCTCGAGCGAATGGCGGCAATCTAGGATCTTGCTGATCTTGAGCCGCTTGTCGGAGATTAGGCTGTGAACTAGAATTGGAGAGCCGGGTTGGTGGCCTGTTTTTGTTCGGGAAACCATGGGCCATCAAAATTCCCAACGGAATCTCCTCGTCCTCTTCTTCCGAATCTTTTTCACTAGAACCACCAGGCCCGGAAAGGCTCAACTGTGGCATCGAGGTATTCAAGGGTAGAGCCGATGTGCTCATTGAAGCACCTCTTGAGTTCATACCAAGCGGCTGCTCGGCGGGCTGAGATCCTGTAATTTTCATCATCTGCTGTCGATAGACAGCAAGATGTGCTTCTTGCTTCTGTCGCTGTTTTGCGGCCTCACGATTTCTTTCTGCCTCTGACTCTTCTTCGGATTCCGAGCTATCACTTTCGTCGTAGTCATCAGGGTCAGCTTGGTTCCCAGACAACCTACGCTGTTCATCCTGCTGTTGGCGATAGCGTTCGAATTGCGCTGGTGTCATAACCTTGTTCTGTGGAGGTTTGGTGGCTTCGTTCTCCTGATACTTTACGGCCAGGGCAGCTGAAGCGGAGATGGACGAATCAAAATCGATATCATTGCCATCACTCAATTGAACTGAAAATCCAGTTCCCGATTTTTCGACCCGAAGTGTAGCATCGACCTTTGCGTAATCAGTACTGGTGTGTCTCCCTGAAGCTGCAGGGCTGGTTCCCTGATTATCACGCAACGCAGCAGACGAGCCTTCTCCGGGGTAGCTGTTGGGCGAAGACGAGCCAGAAGCTACGCCTTCATCCCAACCGCTATCTCTATCCTTGACTCCACCCGTTAAACCCTTGGCTGAGCCAACCAACAGGGGAGTTGAACTAGACTTTTGGGGTTGAGGACGTCCATGGGGTTGAGATTGCAGGTGTTTGTGAGAGGCAACGGCTTGCGCAACCGGCGCAGCATCCTCGTCTTCTGGAAAAGATTGTCGACGCATGATTGCACTGGTCCGCTTCAAGCCTAGAGAATCACCACTTCCGCCTCTTGGAGTGTGCTGCTTAGGTCCCCTACTCTGCCGTGCAGATGGTGTGGTTAACGAGTCTGCATACGAATGACTGGGTGTTGGTAGACTTTGACCAGGGGTAAGGTTCCGCGAATTACGCGGAGAGTTATTACTCGCAGCCGGCATCGCTGGAGTAATAAGTTCGTCCGAATCTTTGGCGTCCCAACCATAGGGAGAGTATTCATTAGCCCCAGGTCGATCTCCGTCCATATGGGAGGGATTTGCGTAGATATTGCTGTATGCGGCGTAGGGAAATCGTGATGCAGTCGGCGAAGTGGCTGGATTGTACGACCTGGGAGGCGGTACTGGGGGGATGTCATTGTGGTTATCGCTCTGTAACTCAATGTCAGCCCTCTGGCGAAAAAACAAAAGGTTTTACATCGATGTCATTACGGTGTTGATGATGCTGCTGGACGCCAATTTTGGTGCTGTGTGACCCATTCCACTGCTGCTTTCCGGACGAACCGTTGCTTTAGATGCTGTGAAGGAGAACATGTCTTCCCCGAACAGAGAAGATGTATCGAGGGACGTATCTAATCTCGGGGGTGTCGCTGTTGACATGCTGTCTTTCCGCCCCGGCGAGGTAGGCCCGTAATTGCCGCCAAAGGAGCGTTTCCCAGACGATGCGCCAATAGACTTTGGCGACCTGGCTGTATTATAAAGCCCCCCTGGCTGGTTGCGGGGATCGTCGACCGACGCGGGTGTACGCGGGGCGTCCGCAGATGGAAGTGTTGAGCTTGAGCTGAGCCTATTCAACGACCCAGTAGAAGCATAATATTCCGAACCTGAATACCCCGAGCCGTTCGTGTGTCCGCTTCCCCTGTTATGAAAGCTTGCCTTTAGTAAGGTTCTCGCTTTCCCGAGCCAGGGGAGCGGAGGAGTTTGTTCATACCGGTTCTGACGCTGTGCACCACTGTACCCACCGCCGTACGTAGTGGACCTACTTTCGTCGGGCTCGTGGGAAGGAGTGAACTGATTGCCTGGATTGGCGGGCTCGTAACCAGCTTCTAACGCGTTCCCAGCGGATTTTCTTCTTGAGAACTTGGGGAATTTGATAGGCATATGAGATACCTTTCGTGCCGATCAACAGAAGAAGGAATGCAGAAGGGGAAAAGTCTAAGGATGGTAGCCGCCGGGCCAACTTTGGCAGGAAAAAAAAAAAAGAGAGAGAGAGAAGGTGCTAGGGGAGTGAACCGGTGACTTTCGGCCGACTGACTGAGAAAGTATCTATTTGTGAACGATCGTGGCGTACCGGTACTAATATGGGGCGAATGCGCGTGGCAGGAGGAGCCGAGTAGTCGGCAAACTGCTCTCGGATGCAGCGTCAACAGAACGGTACCAAACCGAGGGTATGGGAACCCTTAAGAGTGATGCTAGCTTCCGGGTCACTTTGCGAAGAGGACCTATTAAGTGGTGGCTGAAGGAGAGGGCAACGGAATTGATTGTGCACAAAAAAGCATCCGCGAGCCCTATGATTGCGATCAGGAGAACGAAGGTCTACTGTAGGATAGGTGCCAGCAGCCAAGAGGTGATTGTTACACAGAGTATGGAGTGAGCCGGAAGACAAGGAATAACTCAATGGACAGGGAGGGAAGCCGGTTCTTGGATCCTTTTTCTTGCCGATTCTATTCTCCACAACAACCCTCCGACTTGTCTGCGGCTATGAAGGGGAAAGAGGTAGGAGGGGCAGTGGTTGAACAAGTAAAATAGTAAATCGAGGGACGAAGTTGATTGTTGTTGTTCAGGGGAATTCAATTGCGCTAGTCCCAGGGCTTGGAGGAGTCCGCAGCGTACCGTAGTGACTTACAGGTGTTGTTCGACCAACCAAAAATAACACGATCCACCACGTTGAAGCTTTCTCTCTCTCTCTCTCTCTCTCTCTCTTTCACTCCTGCTCTGACTGTACCTGCAAAAGAAAATAAAACTTAGACCCTGGCTCGGAGGTACAAGTAATGGGGATGTTTTCACAAACCTGAATTGCTCCAACCAAGAAAAAAGGTCAGGATAAACTGTGGCCAATCAAGAGAAATTTGTAAAAGAAGAAGAAAAAAAGAAAAAAAAAACCTCGCTAGCCTTTGTGATGCCCCCTTTTCTATGAGGGACAGTGGGAGCAGGAGGCGGTGGAGGTGACGTGAAGAAGCGGACCAGTGCAGGGGAGTGAGGGCTTGGGTGAGGGTGCCAACGGGAAAGAATCGGAGAAATCAATAGAGGGCCCAATTAATGAATGGAGACGATCAGAGTGGACAGAGAAAGTGAGAGAAGCTCTGACACAACAAATGGGATAATGGCGTAGCTCGAGAGGAAAGGTTTTCTTTCAGAGGCGTAAAAAAGGCACCCGGTATCGGAACCTCAATTTTTGGGTTGAGCGAGAGAAGTTCAGGAACAGTCAAGGTCCGGAGGGAAGGCAGGACGGTAATTTCTTGGTCAATCCGATGGGGTACGCCAAGGGGGTATGGAGCCACTGAGCGCATCCGGGTAAGTGTAGACCCAGCCCTGGCTTATTATACTTGTACACAAGTACAGGGGATAGGGAGGTCTGAGTTCTTCACTCGGAAGGGAAAGGCGGATACCAGATCGTCGAGCCGCCCAAAAACTCGTCAGGGGTGCACTGACAAGTAGGGCATCTTCACAGTGCCTGTTGCCGACGCTCTATCGATGGTACAGTAGGATCAGCGTTTCTGGTGATAAATTCTTCAAACAGACCCGAGGTCTAGCTTCCCCGTAAGAATATGCTGGTGAAAGGAACTTATGGGAAGGTTCGTGGTGAGGCTGAAGCAGAGGACACTCATTCTCCGCACGATACTCTCTACCAAAGAGGTAGGCAGATCGTATGGGATATCCCTACTGTAAGAGGGCAATTCAGTCCGGTACTCGTACTAGCTATTCAAGGCGCAGCAACTTAAGTAATAATTGTGAGAACTATCGACCGAACCGTGCGAGTACTGCACAGTACTCTAGGCGTTGCCTATGTACTCGTACTAGTACTGTACCGTACAGCACAGTGCAATACGGGTACCAATTTTCCATACGCTTTTTCTACCTGCACTCGTACACATCCGCTTCTATCCGGATTCAGACAGGCAATGGTTCGCGTGAATGCTGGGATGACCTCTTCACTTCAGCTATGATAAGTTCCAGGGACCAAAACTGACTAAAATTTCCGACCCTCTTAATCCTCTCCACTAAGACCATTTGCATCCAAGAATATATAGTATAATATGGTGAGCTCCTTAAAAGACTGAATCCCCCCAACATTAAGGCTCTCGAGTTTGCCATTTTCACCAGAAAGCGACTAAACTTCACTGTGCTCGGTATCGTTCTGCCTCCTTCGAACTTCGAAGGCCTCTTGCCGACTTTTCTCAGCCCTGGGACCTCGGTCCCGGCCACACTACCGGCACTTGTGAAGAATTCCAACGTCATAGCACCGCTGAACCTGCAATCCAGGTCTAAAACCTCTCTATCCGCGACTCAGGGTCGGTTCGGACTGGACTGGCCGGGCTTTGGACCAGTGTGAGGGTGAACGTAATCGTGCATCTTCAGTTCAGCCCCGAAATCCCTATTGACGGATGGGGCGATAATCTTCGACGGTATTAATAACAAGAACAGAGGAGATGCCATAGTGTGACCATAGTCTCCCGTACTGGTATACATCGTCTCTGTGCTACTGCACGTGTTGCAGGGTATTCAGACGGCTGACAAGACTAGTAATGCTCCGCCTAGTTATCAGCGTATGGAAAAGGTTTAGGTGGTTCGCTTTTCTATTCTCATCACGTCGTCGACAACACTCAAGAAGAATGAAACACGAGAAATTTTCAATGCCTTCCGTGCGGGATTTGGGTTCACTAGCTGACCATTACCATAATCAACTGTTCGGGCATGTTATTATTGTTGGATTCTGTGCATCTTCCGGCTACAACTGTGGGTCTCGGGGTGTCGCTCCGGTAATCATTTGGATCACACGTTTCAGTCACGCGATACCACACAAGGTCGAGGGTAGTGCACATGTTATTATAATAGATGTGCACTTTGTGTCTACTGAGAACCCCCCCCATTCACCAGCGGTACAGTACCGGTACTCGAGGAGCACTAGAACAGTAGTTATCATACTCTGCTATCCTATCACCATATCGCGATACAGCCAACCTTATCATAAGCCCCAGTACCGGTACCCAAAAGCGCCACTACAGCGTTGCATCCCCCTTGGCATTTTCATCCCAGTATCCTAAGATAAAAAGTGCACTTTACCTAACCAACTTGAGTTAGTTCAACCAGCCCATCCTCTTACAATAGCCCAAAGCCAATTCCATCCTCAAAGCGGATCACCAAAGAAATTGAGCACCCCCCACCCTCTCCCAATGAGTAAATAAAAAATCATCCAAATATAACCGCCCAATACCATAAATACTCGAGTACAGCCCTGCCCCAAAACTTCACCACCATTGAGATGCCTCCACCTCACCTCGAGCTTATTCGTTTGGCAACCAACCCTGCATGCCACCACTTTCTGAGCCACGGATTGCCGCATGGTTTTGCATCCCTCCTACGGGCAGCGGGTATCTTACCTGTATCCTATCAGCCGTATCGTAACACAGCCCGGAGACCGGAATGAAGGTGGCCCGCGCAGCGCAAGATCTTCGTCAAGGATGATTGCCTGTGCCATTACGAGTACTTGGACAAGTTTCTACGGGCGGTGAGTGTCTGGGTAAGTGGCAGAGGATAAAGAGTGTTTTTTCTTTCTTTTTTCTACCATGGTACCGCGGTCCATTACCACCATATTTCTCGATTACGGTAGCTTACAGGGTACGCTATCTCGTCGCACCTATTGAGTACCCTCGAGTGTACGAATACTTTGGCTGAGCAGTTGGAACTGGTATAACTGAAACTCCCTCACGCTAGGACGCTGGGAGTGCCTCTCCTTGTAAGGTCTGCTATATTTTTCTTTTTTATTTGTCTCAGCTGGGCTGAAAGTCAATTTTTTCTCCGGTTGATTCCCCCTTTTTACCCAAAAGGGGGAATTCTCGACGTCTCAGTGTGGGGTACAATCATTCTAGTTCTTATGGTGCTGGGGGGTAGGAGGGAAGTGTTGGGACAACAGGGGTATAGAGGCACTCGGACACAGGAGAAAGGTGCTCTTATATACGTGGTTGATATTCCCCTTCTGGGATACCTGCGCTCCTGCGGGTTCAGAAATCACCGCAATCTCAGCTGAAGGCTGAGACAGGAAAAAATCACCATCGCCTTACCATGAGAGGCAATTACGACGACGTCCAGCACCTTTCTCTTGTATTCAAGTATCGGTACTGTACCCGAGTACAATTCTGGTACCCGGACGCGAGTGCATTGGGCCTCGCGAGATAAGCGTTTTCTTGAGGGGATAATATGGTACGGGATGAGGAGGAGAAGTGTGCTTGGGCGTTTCACACTTGGTGAGTGCCAGCAGTTTCGGTGGTACAGTGCTCGTATCATAGCCAGTGACTTTGGAGTATTATACTTTACTCGAGTGCAGTACTAGGGGGTTGACTTAAGTCCGGCGCACCACCATTACGTTTCGATGTAAACTAAACTAAATTAGGAAGTTTGAGTGATAACTCGTGAGGATTTTTGGTGGCCACAAAAAGTCGGGCGCTGTATCACAGCGCCCCAAATACCCTTACACCCGAGTACTGTACCTGTGCAATTCAGCTTTAGTGGATAGAGTGTTTGTCCCTGCTCGCTCACTTAGTTCCCGGTCTCCGATTCCGGGGGTCGCCACGGCACTTTCCTATTACTTTTCTGCGCAAAAGTACCGTACCGGTAGGGCACGATGGCAGTCTGCTCAACAATACTGGTGCTATGATATGAGCGCTCTGGGTATTATCATATAAAGGAATGTTAAGATTAAGATAATAGCTGTTTTTACACGTGATGGGAATTGAAGTGGGGGTTTCCAAAAAAATTTGATACATGCGATTGAACGGATGTATAGGTAGCAGAGTTTATTACGGCCATAGTACTTGTACTTCGGTCGCAAGGTTACTGTACGAGTACGAGTACTTCTGGAGAATATCGTGCTTACTCATGCTCCAAGCTTATTTGATCTCTCTGCTGTTCGTCTCTCCACAATTAATTTATCGTACAATACTTGCGTGATACGTTCCTCTATTGCAATACCGGTACTACAATACCGTCGGGCCTTTTCCTGTTATGATACCTCCGCAGTGTCGTACCTGTTTGGCTGTCCCTCCTACTACGACACTGCACAATACAGTATCATACCGCAACCGGTGTCCCAGTTTTCAAACGCCCAACCTCATGATCAGAATAACCCATCGGGATCCGGGATGAAGCTATCGATAGATATCGCTACACCACTTCCACCTCTCGGAGGAGCTGATAGTTACATTTACATTACCTCCCTCCCTCCCTTGCTTCTTTAATCCCCCTTCATCTCCATGGGGCGACGTCGCACCCAACACGCGTCCGCACCAGTCTCCACCCAATCATCATGATCACCATCATCACCGTCAATTGGCGGGACAATGGAGAATGTAACAAATCGGGTGAGTCACCATCCGAAACGTTGGATTTAACAGTTTCTCTGGCCGGGTTGTTACCATGGGTGTATCAAGCAGAAGGTGTTCAAGGGAGCGTATCCAAGTGATGCATTCGCGGGCTTTTCCAATTGGGGGATCTTGGCGGCGATGCAACGGTCGTGTCATGTGGAGAGTCTTTCGTAGGGAGGATGGAATGTTTTGCACTTTGTCGGAGAGGGAGTGTGTGTGTGTGTTTGTGAGGAGCAAGAGGTAAAGTGGATATTTTCCCCGGGGGTTGAGAGTTAGGTACTCAGTAATCGAAGCGAAATCGAACTATCCCGTTTGCTCATCTCAATTATAATATCGCGGAGGGTGGTTAATGTTGTACTTTAGTAGTAGCAGTTGTAGTGGTGGTGATAGCGGGTATTATGCACTATGTTCCATTTAACAATGGCTGCTGTTAGAAAAGCATTAGATCTAATATGGAATAAGGATCAAGAAAAGTGTGGAACCGGGACTGAAGGTCCGCAACACATACCGGAGGGTGGAACTAGGCAGCACCACTCATGACTAGGGATGATGTATCTATACAGAAGATGACGTACACATCCAACAGCACCTGGTTAGCATAGATATGAAGACAAAAGGCTGTTTGTTCTCTTTCTCTCCTTTTTTCCATGTAACTTATGATTCGTCTTCCTATTCACTTTTCTCCTTCTTGATTTAGAACAATCTCAACCAACAATCAATCTTTTCCGTTCTCTCTCCTACTGTGGCATTACGATTTCTAACAGCTGCACCCAGGAGTACAAGTACTCGTACCGGCTCATCGAGGATCGAATCTCGCATACCGCACACCAAGGATCACTGTATCGGACGGCAAGTTGAAACTGTTTAAAGATCGCCAGATAGTCACCTCAGTGCCTCTGAACCATACTTGTATCACCCTTCACATACCAGGCTCTGGAGATCCAAACTGGCAGGCCAAACCACGAAGCAAGAAGGGCCTGTTGATCTCTAATTTCACACTGACGCCGTGACATACGGTATCTACACTAATATATGCCCCATCCATTGCACCCGGGGTGTGTGTGTGTGTCGCTAGGCCCCTAAGTTAACCCTCCATCACCAATCCCAAGAATACACTTTACAGAAGTACTCGTACAGTATGCATCTCACCGCCGAGCCACTAACACGAGCGAATTGGCCCACCCGACCAAAGCCTCCCATCGCCAAGCGTTCCCGCAGTAACGCACTTTACGCAAAACGCACATGGATTGCTTCAGCCCGTGGTGAATCTCGCTCATCGACAGTGCTTACGCCCAGATCCGCCAGGGGGGAGTAGTCTACTTAGTACGGTACCGTTCGCCCAAAGTCGCAACCCTCCGAACCCGAGCCGCTACCGACTCGCTGACTGCAAGGCGCCGGGGTTCTGGAATGAGGATTCGTTGGGGGAAACTGATTACACACATATATATGAGCGATGGGGTGCAAGATGATAATCGCCCCACACCAGCTTCACGCATGGGGCTCACTTACCCACGGCACCCCCCTTGCTTATCACTCGATCTTCGTTAAAAGGGGTGAAATATCCGAGTGCGCTTCCGCTCACCCTCTCCATCGCTCCATCTGACAAAATATCATGTCCAAGCCTGACGGTCATCATACATCACTCGGTATAAAGTATTATAAGTGAAACTCCGATTTAATAAGAGTACCTGTATTATCGCTATGTCGATGACTGGATTATTTAATCTTATTTCACGTGCCGGTTTCGCCACGTTACCGTGGAGCTCTGAGAGAACTTGACCCCTGCACACTCGTGCGAGATGGGCACGAGTGACGAGCGGAACGGCTTGGCTGGTGAAGCAAGGCAAGGCAATGTAGTGTTCACCTTTAGAATGCTATGAACTACACTATAACGGTAGTGGTGGGGGGGCTAGCCTGATGTCATGCAGTATAGCCGGGCTTCATTCCTGGCGTCTTAAGGGTGGATTAGGCGTGCTTGTACTGGTCATTTTGTTACCTGGAGGTTGTGGAAGGGAGGGGGACGGAGAGCGGCTGTGGGTGGGTAGTGCGCATTTGGGTTGGGATTTTCCCTCACACTGTGGTAGCCTCCATTGAATCGACATGAAGTCATGGTTTATCACTCGATTTTCAGTGCTTGGTGTACTTGAGGTCAGGGTGTTTGACATGTGAATCTTCATGTGAAGGACAGAACAGAAAGGTGACTGTCCAGTATCGGTAATTGTAGGGAGCTTTAAGAAGCTATTCTGGGAAAGTGTGAGGTTGACTCTTGAACGGTCGAATGTTGTAAGGACTGTTTGCTGGACAGTCATATTTTACGCGGCAAGTCGTCCATTGTGTTGTATAGTATGTAATATCGGTAGTAGTGGATGCGCAGAGAAGCAAGCAAGCAAGGGAATTCCAATAAAATGGAGAAGACCGAAATGGATCTGGACTCCAGCAGAAACGAGGAAGGGGTATAATTCCGATAGAAGTGTTACAAAAGAACCCCTCCTCACTATTAATCCTCTCGGCAGGTTACTGGATCCCACTTCCAGCAGCGGGAAACTTCCCCTCCACCCCTTCTTTCCTTCTCCCCAAAGCGTTGGCATCCACCAACCCTCCAACTTCCAATTCCTCCGCCCCCTTGCGCATTGCTCCCCCTTGGCGGAACCCCTCCACACTCCCTCGATCAGCAATTTACCACCGTGAAGATACGGGTGGGGAGGAGGATCATACGAACTTAAATGTATCACCAAAAAATTATCTAACCACTCCCAGAACTCAGGTTCGCCCGGATCCGCGTAAATCTCTGTAACACTAACCTTTGAGGATCACCGTCCAATACTTGATCTGTGACGACACTTGGTCCGGCACCACACGTCCCAGGGACTCTTCATAACTTGTGCTGCGGGTTGTGAAGGTTCGGGCTCTGATGTCGTAAATTAGGAGTAGTTTTTTCCCGTAGACTTGCTTGCCACAGCCGAGATAAGGTCTTTTATCCTGAGGCGGGGAGTAGGGAGGTTATGTCCTGTTTTGACTATTTTGAGTCCTTTTAGCAGTTGCCAACATAGGTACCGATATGATACGTTGGAAAATTTGAAGGTTCAGCAACAGCACATATGTGTTTCCGGCGCGGTATGTTCCAGACCCAATGTACTGTAGTTCGCACATTGGTAATTACTTGTCAAGTTAGTGTCGTGGGTGGGTGGGGAGAGAGGAACGCAGGGGGGGATTATTGCCGGTATTGATGGAGGTGCTGCAGCAGCTACATTACTCGAGTATATATGAACCATGTGTAAGGGGTTGAAGACCACGTGGCAAGCTACCTTGAGCTTGAGTTTTGATATTGTGAAGGGAATGAGCGTGCTCACATGGTACCGCTTTTCTCTGCACTGCTCAAAGGATATTGTGGTGGCTGGTGGGATCTGATGATATGGGGCGATCGTGTGAAAGGAACGATACCCTATGGTAACTAGGAATGAGTATAGTATGTTCGTATGATACTGCAAGGAACACTGTAGAACATCACCGATGGGCAGGTAAAAAAAAAAAAAAAAAATAAGATATGCGCGGAACGCCCCCTCTTCCCGGGAGGAAAAGACAGTTTTAAAATATCATAAGGTCCTGCTTGATTGATACGCCGACTTTTGGAAGTTGAAATGTTTACAAAATGCATTTCGAACGAAGTTTTCCTCACAAATTAAAACACAGTTTTTTTTTTTTATTTTTATTTTTTAAGAGCCTGAAGTGTTTAATAAATAATACGTTGTTTGAAAGGATAGAATTTCCAACTCCTATAAAATGTTGCTTGAGATATATTAATATGAGGATTGATAGGATTGTTAAATCGTTTTTACTGTAATAATATTATGATATTATTATCACTACTCTTGTTTAAAACATGAATTAAAGTAGTTATGATATATTACAGTTACATTCTGGTATCTTATATTATGGTAAACCATACACCCTGTTGAACTACTCTACTAGGTAGCAATAGTAGACTTTAAGAGATATCAGGACTAGTTAAGGACAAGAGTCTGTATTGTAGATAGAGATATATCTAGAAAGAATTGTAATATTATGACTTACTGTATGATAATAATCCTATCTTGCCAAGACCTGTTTAACAGGTAATGACACTATACTTCCCTATGAGATAGATACTTTTCTTCTATAATGAAGCAATAGTTAACTACTAAGTAGTTCTGTAATAGAATCCTATTATTACTTAGTACTGTAACTAGCTTAATATTAGTTTTCACCTACTTAGGACTTTACCTATTGGTACATATATGTTACAAACCAGGTGTGATTTGAAAGAGATTTCATATGTTATAATTTGATTAATGACTAATTTGAGTTATATAAATAGTATTATGATAATTGTGTGTATGTATGACCTACTTTAGAGTCATGTTGGTTTTGCATATAACTTAGATTTCATGTTATAACTGTTATATTATAATATGAGAATCATTATTGGGAGAGAAGTAAGCCTTGTAAGACTTACTTAGATTTTACACACATGACCTGTTTAGGGGTAATGGAAGCTATACGCATAACCTGAGAAGAGGTTATAAGATCAAAGAATCATGTAGTCACATAGAGTGCAGCCGCAATCTATATAATATTTGGATTTGTAAGTGAGTTGTAGGAAGGTTTATATAAGACAATGGGTTCAGCCTTTGAGATAGATCTTCATACAACCACCTAAGTTATATTCAAACATATATCTTTATGAATACTACTTCATATTTACACCTCATATATCTTTCCTACAAGGAAGATAAGATGAATAAAGTGAATGATAGTTGCTGTTAGAGTACTTAAGAAAATAAGAGCATTTTTGTAAGCAACAGGAGACAACTAAGAGATAGTTACTATACCAAAGAAGATAAGAAGTAATTATATATATTACTTCTATGTCAAGAATTGGGACCTATTATATGAATACATTTAGGAGCGATCTAAGTATGATATTAATATAAAGATAGGTCTTGTCAATCCAGTCCCTATATGCTATAGAGTAGGGATTTGTTAGGTGGTAGCTGAGATTGATCTTATCGGTCAGACTAGGGCCTGAATCTTGTGATCGGAGATTGTCTAGGAAGACCTGTTTAAAGTAATCAAAGAATAAAAGTAAAGATTTATAATTTCGTAAACTTATTATATTGTTAAGGTCTCTTTGTTAGGCATAAAGAAAATGCACAGACCTCTCGGTATGGTAACTGCGCACAGACCCTCATTTATCGAAGCCTAACACCCTCCTCCGGCCCCGCTCTGGGGCCCGCACGTCCTTAGCGAGATTTCGAAGAGTTGCGTCCCATGACTATAATGTTATCTCAATGAAGCCAGCTTCATAACACCATATACGTCGCTGCCGTCCGTCTGACCGGAAGCTGTTTGCAGGATATATAAGAGGGCACCTCTGGGTACCTCTGAGAAGTGGAACAGAGGAAGTCTGTTGGAGGCGTATTGAGTTATTAGGCTTCAAGGTTAGGCAACCTAACAACGGGCCGAAAGTAACGGGACGTTTTCGGTTCGAAAACCCGCAACTACTCCTACAGAGCCCCAGAGGCCATAGGGGATAAATATGACACCAATACCTATCTGAAGGCCGCTGTATGTTGGTTGGTCCTGGAAACAGGATCCCTCGAGAGGTGATTCTCTTTGAGGCAAGGCGGACTGAGGGGAAGCTGCTCAGACTCAGAAGACCTAATAGGCGGGAGACATACGTGTGTTGGCGCACCGTCTATGAAGCCTGCATCATGCATAGGTGCCCGACACATACGCTGGCCACTATGTGAAATCGGAAGGGACTACTGGAACGATAGTCAAGACGACTGCAGTTTCAGACAGAAGTCTATTCGGCTCTATAAATCGAAGACCGGTCATTCGAGGATAATAGCGCATCCTACGATAAGACGGAAAAGAATTTATAGAGGATGAAGATGGTGTGCAAGAACTCAGGGTCAAACGGTGTTCGCACTTGTTAAAACTATGAGACGTTAGCGTACGATTTTGGGGAAGGTACTTTGCTATAGGAGGATTAGAAGTAGTCCGCGAACACTCAGACGCGGGATATAAATATCGAAGTGCTTCCCAAGCTTTTAGAAGAAAACAAGCAACGGAGAAGAGACCTTAATAATATAACATTGTTTTACCTACAAATCTTTATAAGAATACTTTCTCTATCACTTTAAAGCGAGTTCTTAGTAGTCATAAACGAAAAGAACAACACCGAGCCTTCCTAGACAAATCTCCGTCTATTACGAAAGATTCAGGCCTAAGTCTTCTCGACAAATATTTAAGAGATGGCTTCCGCCTAACACTATATTGTTAGTTCTCCTTGTCACCAAGGCTCACTAAATAAGTCGGTCACCAATCTGCACTAAATAAGCCATGTGTTCGAGTCACGCCAACGACGAAACCATTGAAAATAGGGTTGGTTTAGATACCCTTGGGGAACTCTCCCGAACCAATTCAATATTCGAACCAACGACCAAGTTATACTACCCTACTATTAGTCAAGTGTTATCTTGTCCGCTGGAGCTTCCAGAAATACCATTCCTGGAACAAGAAGCTCCCTCGTGGTATACCGACCCAACTCTAGTTCCTACAGAGGAACAATTTCAAAAGCTTTACGAAACCTGGTACGGGCCAGAATTCGTCTGGAAACCCTTCCTCGACTGGGACACCAGTGAAGAGGGATCCCTTGATAGAAGCTTCATACCTACTATACCTTTAGCGTGGAGACTCGGAAATCACCTGAACTCTCACTAAGACAGAACCCTATTACAGGAGACTATTCCTTTTAGCTCCCTATAGCTGAGAAAGAATGACAGAACCATCGACGCCGTGGATACCTGGAGGTCCGGGGACTCCGGTACCATGGAGAGAAGCTCCTAAGAGAATATAAGATAAAGATGCAATGGATACCGGAAGCGAAGGAGAAAATGCACCGAGTCAGCCTTCATCGCTTCCCTCGGGGCTAAGGCGTCCACCAAGAGATGGATTACAGGCATCCAGCGTCCCTAGCTCGTCCCGCTCATCTACTCTGAGACCGCGGGATCAAGCGGCCAACTTGGCAAGATTAGCCGCCAGAGTAGGAGTGGTATCAAAGGATGTTCGGAGGGACATAACTTCCTCCATTGACGCTGCAAACATAGTGTTTGCTCAGCTCACGGGAGCTCAACAGAAAAACGTGCTTAGGCTGTTTGACATTCAAAACCAAATCGCCGAAGGAGAGGACCTCCATAACCAGGACATAGGGGTTCTATTGATGCAATGTCAAGGGGTAGAGAACGAAGTAAAATCTCTACAAGAAAGAATAATAAGAGAAATCGCGGACAACCTGGCACAACAAGCTGCCAGACAAGAACATCACGTGGGAGTCACCTCACAGTTACTTCAATCCACGCTAGAACGGGATCTTCTGCTACAACAAGCAGTAGAAGAAATTAGGAAGGAAATGAAAGAACGGGACCACAAGGTAAACAATGCCTTCAAGGAAAGAGACGCGCTTTTCCAAAAAGAAGCAAAGACGACTCGAGAGTCACTCAAGTCTCAACTGGGTGAACTCAAGAAAATAAGCGAAGCGGTCCAAGAACTCCTCATTTCCTCCAGAAAGAAGGAGGCTCCGAAGGAAAAACCGGAGGCTAGCAAGCATGTACGGATGGAATCGGTAGAGGACGAAGAGGAATATTATTCCAGACCCACTAGACAAGACAAGAGTAAACAAGTTGCAAAACCTCAATCTAGTCGGGAAGGAACCTCAGACGCAACTCCACCACCTGGACAAGGAGGAGGATATCCTAGTGATTACGATGATGATGGCAGCGATTATGACGATGAAGGAAAGGGAAGAAAGGGCGGTGGCCCAGATAGACGTCGCAGGGGTTTAACCCCCAAACAATCGGACATGGCAAATATCTTGGCCGAAGATTTCGCGGTAAACACGAAGCGATCTGCGGAGGCACCACCCCCTTTCGAGGGAGAAAAGCACCAAGACGTGCACATTTGGCTACAACAATGTATTGATTTCTTCGATCGCAATCCCCATATTTGGAGAGATGACCGAGAACGGGTCATATACACCCTGAACCGTTGTTAGGAGTACCCGATTCCGATAGCCCAGGAGTACCCTAGGTAGGGTAACTTTACCCGAACCCGAGAATCTCAGTCTCCAACACCCCCCTCCGGCCCCCTTACGGGGCCCTTGCGTCATCATACACATCAACCTTTGTTGCGTCCGGTGACTATATGGTCACAGAATTAAAGGTGTAAGAATAACACCATATACGTCGCTGCCGTCCGTCCGACCGAAATCTGTTCGTAGGATATATAAGAGGGGACCTCTGGCAAGACCTGAGAAGTGGAACGAAGTCAATCCGTCAACTACTCAGGGAGTTACTAGGCTTCAAAGATATGACATCTTTGATACGGGCCGTAAGTAACGGGACGTTTTCGCACAAGGTCATGAGATGAATGTTAGGAGGTTCGGGATAACGAACCAATGCATTCACATCCACCCTTCGACAATTAGAAAGAGTCTAGAGCTCCTGGAAACACTACCAAAGAAGCCAGTGAGCTTCGAGGAGTGTTGCAACTATGATAAGAGGTGTACCGCAGTTGCGGGATTTACAACCAACACAACACGAAGGTCCACCCCCTCTACATAGAACAATCAGGAGTTGCCGACCGAGGAATTATGAGACTATTCAATAGAATGGCCTCTCCTCTACGAGAAGAGAGTCATCAGAATGAATTCTATTGGTTAGTTGTTAAGTTATCACAACTAGAAGTCATCGGCTCCGGCATATCTGCATATGCAGTCTCGTATCAAGACTGATCCTCTTGGTAACGAAAAGAACTATTGGAGCCAACAGAGTTCGACTTGAGAACTCGGCTACAGATCTATAGACTCTGAGGATCGGAAAATTACTACTGGTGACAAGTATGTCTCCCAGGCAGGAAATAGTAATTACCGAAGATGGTGTGATGGTTTTCAGGGTCTCCCGGTGTTCGCACCATTATAGAGAACTCGACGTTGCGCATTAGATTTGAAGAGGTACTTATTTTGTATGCTAGATAGATGTAGCCCGCGAACACTCAGACACGGAATATAAATATCGAAGTGTCTCCCAAGCTTTAGACGTTATCAAGCAACGGAGAAGAGACCTTAACAATATAATATTGTTCTTACGATTCTATCCTACTTTCTTGCACTCTTAGTAGTCATAAACGAAACGAGTTGCTTCCGAGCCTTCCTAGACAAATCTCCGTCTACATGAAAGAATCCCGATTGGCCTAGACAACCATAAGTCTATACCGGTTGTCTCCGCCTAACAGTATATTGTTAGATCTCCTTGTTACCAAGGCTCTCTACCTGCGAGTGAACCACGGTTCACATCACCTCCTCACCGCACGATACGGCGAGACACCAAGTGTCTAGCCCTCTATCCATAAAACCATTGCCTCCAACACTCCGGCTTGGTTAGCTCGAGTACGAGCACAAAGAGAAAAAGAAATGTCGCAGCCTCCAAAGCAAATCGGTCCAGGGGAACTGATGGATACTTCAGGGGATAATAGCCCCAGTGCCTTCAGTAATCCTACCTCTCTCGATCCAGCTCTTCGAAATCCACGAAGAGGTGGAAGGACTCCTAGCATTGCGCCGACATCGAGAGCAACATCTCCTCATTCCAGATCTACTACACCACGTCCGAATACCCACGCCGTCGATCTCGCAAGACTCGCGGCCCGGTTAGGAATGGTTATTGGGCAGATCCGTCAAGACATTTCCACCAGTATCGACACCTCCAATATTGCATTTGAAACCCTCTCTGCAGACTCTCAGGAGAATGCAAGAGGGTTAATCAAAGTCCAAAAGCAACTATTGGAAGGACAAGATTTGCATGATAGCGAGATGACACTCGTATTGCAACAGTGTGTCTCGGTGGAAGCCAACATTCGGGATCTCCAGACCCAGTTGGCAAAGGAGATTGCTGCTAAGTTAGCGCAGCAAGATGCTCGACATGAGCATCACGAGGGAGTAACCTCTCAATTGCAATGAGAAGCCCTAGAAAGAGACCTCACCCTGGAACGTGATTTCCAGGCATTCAAGGATAACCAATTCCAACAAAACATGACGCTTCGAGCCATGATATCCAACCTCGCCGAAAGACAAGAACGCGAGGCTAATAGCTACAGTGACTTCACCCGAACAATACAGCGAGACCAAACTCGTATCATGGATACTCTCGCAATGCTGACAGAGCGGGTAACGGAGCTCTCACAAAATCGACTAACGGGTCGACAAGTAGCGTTGGAATCGGTCCCTGAAAGTTGGGCGGAAGCAAGAGAGGAGACTCAACCTCCAGAGGGGCCTTCCCGAGATAAGGGAAAGCAAAGAGAGGGAGAACCTCCCATCCATGAGGCACCAGGAGGTGACCCAGATGATGATGAGAGTGATGATGAAGGAGGAAACGGAGGAAGACGTGGTGGAGGCCCATCCAGATTTAGTCGCGGATTGACACCCGAACAACGTGGAACAGCCGATGTATTGGCAGAAGCCTTTGCATTAACGACTAAACGACCGGCTGATGCACCCCCATTTTTCGAAGCAAAACCGACTCAATGTGTCCGCTATTGGTTATTACAATGTGTGGACTACTTCGAAAGAAATCCTAGAACCTGGCAAAGTGACCGAGAAAGAGTCATCTTTGCACTAGGAAGAACCAAAGGGGAATTGGTCAACCCGGTATCAATGTGGTACCGAAGGGCTATGGATGGCCTCCATGGAGTAGAACAAGATGCCGGCCTAGCAACCTGGACACACTTCGACCACGAGTTCACAGAACGGTTCGCATCAATCGAGGAGGGACGAAAGGCGGTCCGTGATATGGAGAAAGTTGAATATAAAGATAATATTCAAAACTACGTCCAAATCATGACCAACCTTAATACGAAGGCCAAAATAACTGGCCCTGCATGGCGTCTGGCGATGGAGAAAAAGTTACCAGCCAGCATACGTTTACGCCTGTCCCTCAAGACCTTCGATACCGATGTGGAATAGGAAGCAGCACTCAGGAAGGCAGGCCGAGAAGAGGAGGAACTAAAAGAACGGGACCACTTGTTACGGGATAAACCAAAAACCGTAAAAACTTCTTCCGATGATAGGAAACCTGACAAGGCCAGGTTTAAGAAGGAGAAGCCCCAAATCAAAGGCGGTGGTCCCTCCAAAAAGCGAAGAAGGGAACCGGAACCCGATAAACCGGCGAAAAGACCCGGCGGAGTTAACAAACAAACGCATACCAACTTCAAAAAAGCCCATGAAGGAATTCCCCAGTCCGTCATTGACGAACGAAATAAAGACGGCATATGCACTCGTTGTGGAAAGAAAAACCATGACTATAAAACATGCTGGGGACAAATTAAGGTGTCTACTACAAGGGCAGAGCGACCTACTCTCCCCATTAGACATAGGGCTAGGACGGTAGCTACGGTACACCGCCCCCGCAACATTTCCGCCGCCCAAACACCTAGAGGAAACAAACTTTGGGAACTAGGCGAAGATGAGGAAATGACTTAGGTCACCTCATGTGGCACCAACGGCGACGGCGTTTGGGTAGTCGGGGTTCGTTAGGATACGAAACCGGAACCGAAATTGGGAACCCCCCAGGGCTGGGGTGAAGTTAGTGAACGGAACCAAGCACCAGCGGTATTATTGTCTGGGTAGTCCGCCAGGGTCAGCGGGAACCAAAATAACACCTTGACCAGGCATCCCATCCATACCAGCAAGCAGGCATATTAAGTAGGGTTGCGGGTAAGAGACCTCCAGTCAGAAGGGTTGCCGAATTCATGACGATGAAATCGGCCTGAAAGACTGCGCAAGCCCACATTCCCGAACCTATCAGTCCTGAAGCTGAGTTATGTCGGAAAGAGGGGATGGTTCAAGCGCCCGGACAAGAGCAGCGAGTAAACTAGTTAGTCTCTCCAGTACACTAGTTATTCCGCAGACCTTACCCACAAGCGTTTTCCACTCCCAGTTAGTTACTAGGGTTGGTGAAGGATGATACGGACGACCATATCACGTGTCGGGATCTTAACCCCAGAAAACATATGTGGAGTTGCAGGACACGTATCGGGAAGTTGTACCAGCTGGACAGCGCCGGGGATACCTCTATGTTGCACACACAGCTGTTTCTGGTTGGAAGATCAAACCAATCCTTAAGGGAAAAGGAATTGGAGAGGAACAATAGGTTTCGTAAGGAACCAACTCGTTACCACCAAGGCCCTAAGTATGAGAGAAAGGAGAGGCATCCAGCCTAAGAACTGGTCGTGCACTATTAAGTGTATCGGTGAAACGCCGAGTAGGGATTTGGAATTTTCTTTATTAATAGGAAACCAGTTTGTCTGAGGAGACCTGTATGGTCGAAACTGCGCGGGCGCGGTAACAAACATCCTAGTTGTTATCAAACCTCAGACATGTCGAAACGAAAAGACGACGGTTCGACCCCTCATCCAAAGAGACACGCATTTGACGCGCCAAAACCTACGCGATATGACTGTCCCGAGGGATATGCTCATATCCATGTTTTAAATCCAAACAGACAAAGATACAAAATCCGTGTTCTATTAGATTCAGGATCCAACGTGTTCCTAATCAACAAAGACCTCGTTAAGGAATTAAAAATTCCGTTCACAGAAAGACCGAATCCGGTCACTATTCAAGGCTTCGATGGAGTACCATCTCCATCAGGAGGAAAATTTTATACGCGTCCATTATGGCTTGAAATTGGACGCAACAAACACTTATCCGAAGTTGCGTGCGAAATCGCAGCAGCAGGAGACTATGGGATGATTATCCCGTTTGGGTGGTGGCATTCAGAACACCCCCTATCGAACATTGGGGATCCCGATAACTGGGAATTCAAAGACCCCAAATGTAAAACTACATGTGTGGAAGAAGAAGACGAAGGAATTGCAGATATGTTCGAATACGACGAATCGGTAGCATGGGATGAGAATGCGATTCAAATTGGAAGAATCGGGACTGTCGAAGATCCGAATGAAGTTAACTTCGACTCGCTCCCCAAACACTACTGGGGATTCAAGAAACTCTTCCTGCCGCAAACTTCGGCAAAGCTACCACCAAGGAGAACATTTGATCACGAAATCAAGTTAGTTGACGGAGCAAAACATCTTGGGGACCCATCTATCCACTATCCGAAAAACAACTAAAACTCCTACGCGAATATCTTAAAGAAATGATCCGACAAGGAAAAATTAAACGAAGTCAGTCGCCATTCGGTGCACTGATCCTTTTCACACCGAAGGCTGATGGCCGACTACGTTTGGTAGTGGATTACCGGAACTTAAATAAGATCACCATCTTAAACAAGTACCCGTTACCACTAATGTCGGAACTACGCGATCGAGTGGCAGGTGCAACCATCTTTTCAAAGATTGATTTAAAAGATGGTTATAACCTGATTCGGATAAAAGAAGGGGACGAATGGAAAACAGCCTTCCGAACAAGATACGGGCACTACAAATACAACGTAATGCCTTTCGGACTAGCTAATGCTCCGGCAACATTCCAAGACATGATGAACGAAGTTTTCCGAGAACACCTTGACCAAGGCGTTGTCTGCTACCTCGACGATATTCTCATCTATTCAAAGACAGAGAAAGAACATATCGAGTTGGTAAAAAAGGTTCTGCAAAAATTAGCGAATTTCCAACTCGCGATTTCAATTAAGAAATCCTTCTTCCATGTAAAAGAGGTGGAATTTTTAGGCTACATAGTAGCCGTTGATGGGGTGTCTATGAGCACCCGAAAGGTGGACTCCGTATTGAACTGGAAACCACCGAAGTCAGTCAAAGAAGTTCAGATATTCCAAGGATTTGCGAATTTCTACCGACGCTTCATACAAAACTTCTCAAAAATCTGTGCGCCGATCACGGAAACATTGAAGGGCGACCCGAAAAAGTTCCGGTGGGGCCCGGAACAAGAGGCAGCCTTTCAAGAACTTAAGAGAAGATTTACTTCTGCCCCTATCCTACACCATTTCTTTCCCGAACGGGAAACGGTAGTAGAAACAGACGCTAGCGACTTCGCTTTAGGATGCGTCTTATCGCAGTTTGTGGAGAAACGACTCCATCCAGTGGCGTTTCATTCCCGCAAACTAAACTCAGCGGAGCGGAATTACGAGATCCACGATAAAGAACTATTGGCGATCCTAGAAGCATTCAAAGAATGGCGCCAATACTTGGTTGGAACCGAAAAGCCGGTTACTGTCTACACCGATCACCAAAACCTCCAATATTTCCTCACCTCAAAGGTCTGGAGCGGTCGCCAGATCCGCTGGGCACAAAAGCTCGCAGATTACAATTTCAAAATTGTCTACCGCCCAGGCACCAGAGGTGGAAAACCGGATGCACTCAGTCGACGGCCGGAGTACCGTCCTGAGGAGGGAGCTGCACATCGCGAACAAGCGATCTTGAAGCCCGAACATTTCCAAATCAGTTCAGTTACGAGAACTAAGATGGGGGAAATTCGAATCTGCTTACTTGCAGGAAACCCTGAAGGCGATATATGTGCAGATGACATCCAAGAGGAACCCAAATGGAATGATCCCAATTCCGTTATTCGGGTCAAAAGGTTAGATACAAGAGCAAGGCTTCCAACCAAGGGCTCAAGAATGGCAGCAGGCCATGATCTCTACGCCCTGCAAGAAGATATAGTCCCAGCAAGGGGACAGTTAGTAGTCGGAACCGGAATAGCAGTGGGACTACCGGTTGGAACATACGGAAGAATTGCTCCCAGAAGCGGGTTAGCCGTTAAAAGCGGGATTTCAACAGGTGCCGGAGTAATTGATGCGGATTACACTGGAGAACTCAAAGTTCTACTATTCAACCACCGAGACGCGGACTGTCACATCAAAGAAGGGGACCGTATTGCCCAACTAGTGATAGAAAAGATTAATACCGCTGATATGATGGAAATAGATAGCCTGGACGAAACAGAAAGAGGAACGGCGGGATTCGGTAGCACAGATATTGCTACAAGAGCTATGACTATCCAAGAAATTGAACCAGTAGTCAGCCAGCTCCATGCGTCAAAGGATCAGAATAAACACTGGTATGACGTATCCGAAATACCCGAACGAACCCTCATGACTAGTACCATACTAGCCCGGAAAGAATTAAAGAAATTCAATCCCGAATTTCTGGAGCAGATTCAAAAGGCCATCCCAGGTGATAAGGAATGGCTGAAGCGAAAGAAAGAGTTGGAAAAACTCCGAGACAACAACAAACCTTTTCCAAAGGATTGGACCCTAACCGATGACTTGCTTTACTATAAACAAAGACTATTCGTACCAAACAACCAGAGCCTTTACACCACAATAGCCGAAGGATGTCACGACGCAAAGATTGCAGGACATTTCGGACAAGAAAAAACTCTCGAGATCATCATGCGAGATTTTTATTGGAAAGGCTTGGCAAATTGGGTAAACGATTATGTACGGTCATGTGACGACTGTCAACACAATAAGTCACCACGACACGCAAAATATGGGCTACTCCAACCACTATCGATACCATATGCAGCCTGGGCATCCATATCCGTGGACTTTATAACACAGTTACCGCAAAGTCAAGGATGTACCCAAATAATGGTAGTGGTTGATCGGTTCACCAAGATGGCCCATTTCATCGGACTAGAGGGAACAGCGACTGCGAAAGATGTCGCTACCGCCTTCACGAAAGAAATATGGAAGCTACACGGCTTACCATCAGAGATTGTCTCCGATATGGACTCGAAGTTTGCAGGAGAATTTTGGGAATCATTGTGTAAAGCATTGGATATAAAAAGGAGGATGTCAACTGCATACCATCCACAAACGGACGGACAAACTGAACGAACCAACCAAGTGCTGGAAGGTTACTTACGAAGTTTTGTCAATTACGATCAGGATGATTGGTATCAGCTCCTACCCCTAGCCGAACATGCCTACAACAACTCGGCAACCAATGCACACGGAATGACCCCATTCTATGCAAACTATGGGTTCCATCCTCAAACAAATGGATGAAGGAGCGCGAAGCGCATAATCCAGGAGCAACCCTTTACGCAAACTGGATAAAAACGATTCATGAGCAAGCACGGCAATCACTCGAACAGACACGAGAAGCTATGGCCAAGTATTATGATAGAAAGGCCAAGCAACAACCAGACTTCAAACCCGGCGATAAAGTAATGTTAAACGCAAAGAATATTCGCACCCGCCGGAAGTCCAAAAAGTTAAGCCCAAAACTTTATGGACCCTTCGTGATCTTAGAAAAACGAGGGAACCGCGCGTTCAAGCTCAATATTTCGGATCGTTGGAATATACACCCAGTATTCCATGTATCCCTGTTAGAACCTTACAGGGAGTCGGTACGAGCAGACCGACAACAACCTCCCAGGGAACCCGAAGACATTGAAGGCGACCTACAATGGGAGATAGAAAAGATTGTAAGAAGCGAAATACGCTCTTACAGGAAAAGGGTCCGTGGCCGGTATCAACAGATACGCGAGCTGTGGTACTTTGTTAAATGGCAGGGTTGTTCCGAAGACGAGAACACTTGGGAACCTGCAACAGGAATGGATAATGCGAGGGAATTGGTGGAAGAATTTCATCGCGATAATCCGGAAATGCCACGACGGGCAGAGGAAGGACGATGAAGATAAGGTTTTCCTGCCGTGGACAAGCAAACGCGGAAAGTTTTTTACCCTGCTTTCATCGGGTCCTTAAATGATTAATGTTTAAAAATTTTATTATTTAATATTTAAAAATTTAATGTTTAATTTTGTACCAAAGGGGCATTCGAGGCGAAGCCCTAGAGGAGGGAGCTCATGTTAGGAGTACCCGATTCCGATAGCCTAGGAGTACCTTAGGTAGGGTAACTTTACCCGAAACCGAGAATCTTAGTCTCCAACACCCCCCTCCGGCCCCCTTACGGGGCCCGCGCGTCATCATACACATCAACCTTAGTTGCGTCCTGTGACTATATGGTCACAGAATTAAAGGTGTCAGAATAACACCGTATACGTCGCTGCCGTCCGTCCGACCGAAAGCTGTTCGCAGGATATATAAGAGGGGACCTCTGGCAAGACCTGAGAAGTGGAACGAAGTCAATCCGTCAACTACTCAGGGAGTTACTAGGCTTCAAAGATGAGACATCTTTGATATGGGCCGTAAGTAACGGGACGTTTTCGCACAAGGTCATGATATGAATGTTAGGAGGTTCGGGATAACGAACCAATGCATTCACATCCACCCTTCGACAATTAGAAAGAGTCTAGAGCTCCTGGAAACACTACCAAAGAAGCCAGTGAGCTTCGAGGAGTGTTGCAACTATGATAAGAGGTGTACCGCAGTTGCGGGATTTACAACCAACACAACACGAAGGTCCACCCCCTCTACATAGAACAATCAGGAGTTGCCGACCGAGGAATTATGAGACTATTCAATAGAATGGCCTCTCCTCTACGAGAAGAGAGTCATCAGAATGAATTCTATTGGTTAGTTGTTAGGTTATCACAACTAGAAGTCATCGGCTCCGGCATATCTGCATATGCAGTCTCGTATCAAGACTGATCCTCTTGGTAACGAAAAGAACTATTGGAGCCAACAGAGTTCGACTTGAGAACTCGGCTACAGGTCTACAGACTCTGAGGATCGGAAAATTACTACTGGTGACAAGTATGTCTCCCAGGCAGGAAATAGTAATTACCGAAGATGGTGTGATGGTTTTCAGGGTCTCCCGGTGTTCGCACCATTATAGAGAACTCGACGTTGCGCATTAGATTTGAAGAGGTACTTATTTTGTATGCTAGATAGATGTAGCCCGCGAACACTCAGACGCGGAATATAAATATCGAAGTGCCTCCCAAGCTTTAGACATTATCAAGCAACGGAGAAGAGACCTTAACAATATAATATTGTTCTTACGATTCTATCCTACTTTCTTGCACTCTTAGTAGTCATAAACGAAACGAGTTGCTTCCGAGCCTTCCTAGACAAATCTCCGTCTACATGAAAGAATCCCGATTGGCCTAGACAACCATAAGTCTATACCGGTTGTCTCCGCCTAACAACCGTACCAAGGGAAAAGTGGTAACCCCGTATAAGATATGGTACTGCAGAAAAATGGACGGACTACAAGGCGAACTCCAAAACCGGAATCTTCGAAGTTGGACCCGTTTCTTCTACGAAATTGGAAAGGCTTTCGCGCCAATACAAGAAGGCCGACAAGCCCTGCGGGACATGAAGGAAGTGAAATATAAAGGCAAAATCCAGACCTATCTCTGAATCATGCATAACCTGAGCAATAAAGCCCAGATGACAGGTGAATCATGGAGAGAGACAGTCGAAAGGAACTTGCCTGACGAAATCCTCACCCGCATCTCCTTCCAAAAGTTCGACACAGATGAGGAATGGAAACATGTTGTCGTAGAAGCCGGCCTAGCAGAAGAAGACCATCAGTACCGGAAAAAGTTACTGAAAGAAGTTAATCCCCGACACACCTCCTCGAGGGAAATAAAAGACGAGTCTTCAAAGGAAGATAAGTCTGATAAGTCACGAAGAGATAAGGCTTATATAAAAGGAGGAGGAGGACCCTCACGAAAAAGGAAACGGGAGGAACACATGTCGGAACGGCCGGCCAAAAAATTAGGAGGAAGTGCGAAGATCACACATTCGAATTGGTCTGATGCACACCAAGGAATCTCGCAAAGCGTCATTGATGCGAGAAAAAAGGACAACAACTGCACGAGATGTGGAAAAAAGAACCACACATATAAGACGTGCTACGGGAACATTCAGGTATTGGCGGCCACTGTGGGCCGAAGGCCACTACGAATGGGCCTAAATCGAGTAAGGTCTATTAAGCCACCTAGACCTCTTCGAAGGACCGCACAGGCTGGACAGGTTAGAACCACCAGCCGACTGTGGGAATTAGGTGAAGACGAAGAAATCACATAAGTCTTCACAAGGGTACCGACAACGACGGTGTTCGGGTAGTCTAGTAGACACATAGTCTCTAGGAGTCGAAATCAACAACTGCACAAGAGGATCGAAGCGAGGATAGCAACCATACGGGACAACCTGAGTGGGAGTACACGCGTCCCTCTTGCTGAGACAAGAGGATTAACAAAGGACAATGGTTACATTGGTGGCGCCTCTATGCTTCCCAAGGTAGTCGTATGTTTAGCCCTAATGATCCAGACACATGCTTGTCGGGGTAGTCAGGCACGTGACCTGGAATCAGAAAGGTCTCCGATAAGGACCAAAACCTAGACAGGCCACAGACAGCACCAAGGGTACCGACGGGAGCGACAGTAGGACTAAGATGAAAGAAATTGAGGGACGAGCGAGGCATATCTTCGACCAGTAGGTACAAGAGCTCTAGACCTCACCTCTATCTATTAATTCTTAGGTACCAGGATGGTACCGGCCGGGCACCCGATAAAATGAGGACACTGTCTATGGTTAAGCGAGGGTGGATAATAAGCCCGGGAAGGTTATCAAAGGGACAGCCGACCAGCCCTACGCACCCGGCTTTTGTCCCCATGATATCTAGACGATGGCAGAGACCCCCAAGTTTGGTTCCACAATTGGAAAAAGTGGAAGGTATGGGAACTCCTTGGCAGGAGGTAAAGACTGCTAGAAGTGGGCTGCCCGATATACCAAGAAAATTACAGTTTGTCTGAGGAGACCTGAATGGTCAAAACCGTACGGGCATGGTAACAAACACCTTGTTACACAGTACCAAAGCGAAGACCCAAAGATAATTGCAGTCAGCCGCGACGACAAAAACTTTATTCATCTTTACCAAAAAGATATTCCTGCCCTGAGAGAGACGCCTACCTCTTTTTAAACTATAGGCGACAAAAAATTAAAGTCCTATTGGACTCAGGCTCTAATGTATTCGTCATCAATCAAAGATTGGTACAAGAACACCGATTGCCGTTCACGCAACGGCCGGACACGGTCAAAATTTACGGATTTGATGGGACCGCAGCAGTCTCCGGAGGGAAGTTCTACACCCATCCCTTATGGTTAGGAATTGGAAGAAATAGACATCTGTCTGAGATAACCTGCAAAATAGCAGAGCTTAGATCGTATGAGATGATCATACCATGCGGGTGGTGGCATGAGGAACATCCCATATCCTACATTGAAGACCCAAAAAGATGGTCATTCGACACAAAATGTTGCGAGAAATGTGTGGAATAAGACGAGGGAATAGCCGACATGTTTGAATACGATGAGATGGTAGTCTTTGACGAAAATGCTGCCTATATTGAAAGAATTGGCACAAGCGAAAGTCCTGACGATATGGTCCTGGGATCACTACCTCAAGAATATTGGCAACACAAGGACCTATTCTTGCCTCATACAGCGGAGAAATTAGCGCCACGAAGAACGTTCGATCATGAAATCGAACTAAAGGACGACGCGAAAGCACCGTGGGGTCCAATATATCCCTTGTCAGAAAAACAACTTGCCGCCCTACGAGAATACCTCAAGATGATGATGGATCAAGGAAAGATCATAAGAAGCAAGTCCCCAGCAGGAGCGCCAGTGCTGTTCGTGCCAAAACCGGACGGAAAACTTCGGTTAGTAGTGGACTACCGAAACCTCAACCGTATCACAATCTTGAACAAACACCCGCTACCATTAATGTCCGAATTAAGAGATCGGGTGGCTGGGGCTAAAATCTTCACAAAGCTTGATTTGAAGGACGGCTAGCATGGGATAAGGATCAAAGAAGGCGATGAATGGAAAACGGCTTTCTAAACTCGATACGGCCACTACAAGTACAAGGTAATGCCTTTCGGACTCGTTAATGCTCCCGCAACCTTCCAAGATATGATGAACCAAGTCCTACATGAGTTCCTTGATTACGGGGCAGTCTGCTATCTGGATGACATTCTGGTATATTCAAAGGATGAAGAAAGTCACGTTGAGTTGGTGTTAGGCGGAGACAACCGGTATTGTAACGAGACTCCACTGAGTACTATTACAAGTAGCCAAACCTACACCCATACCGGAGTCAAGAGACTACCGCGGTAGGGCTGGTGGTAGACTTAGGTCTACCAGGTGGAGGTACCGGTGGTTAGGTACCTCAGTCGGGCATGCTAGGCCATACCAAAGGTACATAGGTCCTAGTAATGGTTGGGGGTTACCCTACACAGTAGGGTAACCTAAGTAGTCAATTTGGGAGTTACCCTGAATTGCTTGACGGTGAGTCCAGGTAGAGTTACCCTACTCTGTAGGGTAACTCGGGGTGCAGTTACCCTACCTTTGGACTAGAGTTACCCTGCCATGGGCTAAGGGTTACCCTGCTATGGAGCCAAGTTACCCTACCTTGGAAGTAACTTGTTACGCAGGACTTCGGGGGAAGTGACTAGATTGTTTGTCACGCGAAACTACATAGGGTGTTCGAATCTCAGGTTGTGCGGATCGCTCCGGCACAACCAGTTGAGCTCCGAACAAGCTGTAACTTGGAGGTGTGGTGGCTAACACCCCCCTCCGGCCCCGTTATAAGTCCCTGGCGTCATGGGCTACAGCCTGAAGAGTTGCTGTAAGTCTAGCAAAAGTCTCCCGGTGGAGATGCTTCCATAACACCGTATACGTTCACGCCGTCCGTCCGACCGGAAGCTGTCCGCAGGATATATGAGGGGGCAGAGGAGAACCTGGAGAATGGTCTCCAGGTGGTTTCGTGTAAAACGGACCATAACTGACGGAGTAATACCACTTTGAAGTCAAGAGTAGTATGTGAGGTTACCGGAGGCCAGTAGGCGAGGTAACCGAAGTCCGTTGCCCCGAAAGAGTAATAGTATTGGAGAATCGTTAAGGACTCTAAGACACTAGTCTGAGGCCACGACATGACCTACTTCTAGGAGGGTTGACTGTGGGTAGCGCCTATTGGTAGTCAACCTCCGGAGTGGTCTCTCGGGGGAGCTACGTGGCTATCTTCCGGAATGATATGGAAATGAGTAGAACCGGATAGATGTTCAGGAGCCGCGAATGCTTGCAGAAGACTAAGTGTATATGGGTAGAGAGTTCCATAGTTGGTATAGTATCCGCACGGGCATGACAGCTCGCCACTGGCATGACCACGATATGAAGAGTTTTTACTCCTGCGGTTGCATTGGAGATGCAGCGGCTAAAACACTTCTATCGGGCAGATGTTAGAACACCACCGAGTGGTCTAGTTCGCTACGGAGGATCGTTGGTCCGACCCATAGAGGTTGGCTAGACAGCCCACGGGAGTTGGGTGCTCGCGAACGCAGAGTAGTGATGGGGAGTAACTGGCAGCATACCAAACCTACTTAAAGTATATATGCTAGTTCTCCTCTACTCTGGCAATCAACTACCTCTCGAGATCAGGACTTAATTGAGTAAAGCTGTGGCTTAACGATATTAAGTTTTACCGTTTATTTTTTCAACTCTACTGTTGATTATCTTTATCTTTACTTCTGAAAGAATACTTCGGTGCGGTCGCAACCTCGGGATCCATCTTCCCAGAGGGAGCCCCCGTTACAGGTATAGACTTATAGTTGTCTAGGCCAATCGGAATTCTTTCGTGTAGACGAAGATTTGTCTAGGAAGGCTCGGAAGCAACTCGTTTCATTTATGACTACTAAGAGTACAAAAAAGTAGGATAGAATCGTAAGAACAATATTATATTGTTAAGGTCTCTTCTCCGTTGCTTGATGATGTCTTTAAGCTTGGGAGGCACTTCAATATTTATATTCCGCGTCTGAGTGTTCGCGGGCTACATTTATCTAGCATACAAAATATGTACCTCTTTAAGTTTAATGCGCGACGTCGAGTTCTCCCTGACGGTGCGAACATCAGGAGACCCTGAAAACCATCACACCATCTTCGGTAATTACTATTTCCTGCCTGGGAGACATACTTGTCACCAGTAGTAATTATTCGATCCTCAGAGTCTGTAGACCTGTAGCCGAGTTCTCAAGTCGAACTTTGTTGGCTCCAATGGTCCTTTTCGTTACCAAGAGGATCAGTCTTGATACGAGACAGCATCTGTAGATATGCCGGAGTCGATGACTTCTAGTTGTGATAACTCAACAACTAACCGATAGAATTCATTCTGATGACTCTCTTCTCGTAGAGGAGAGGCTATTCTATTGAATAGTCTCATAATTCCTCGGTCGGCAACTCCTGATTGTTCTATGTAGAGGGGGTGGACCTTCGTGTTGTGTTGGTTGTAAATCCTGCAACTGCGGTACACCTCTTATCATAGTTGCAACACTCCTCGAAGCTCGTTGGCTTCTTTGGTAGTGTTTCCAGGAGCTCTAGACTCCTTCTAATCGTCGAAGGGTGGATCTGAATGCGTTGGGTCGTTATCCCGAATCTCCTAACATTCATCTCATGACCTTGTGCGAAAACGTCCCGTTACTTACGGCCCATGCCAAAGATTTCATATCTTTGAAGCCTTGTAACTCCCTGAGTGGTTGACGGATTGTCTTCGTTCCACTTCCCAGGTCTAACCATTTTTTTTTTTTTATATCCTATATTCATTGTTTAAGGTACAAGAACCTGCATGCAGCGCTAGCTATGGCAAAAACAAAAGCTGTAAACATGCGCGTTCCTCCTCCGTCTGAGGCAAAAACCAAGAACCCCAAGCCCCTCTGGTATGGAGCCAACCGCACATCTTGCCCCGAATCAAGTCCCCCCTACAGCCCAGACGAACTAAGCCCTAAAAGAAACCCAAAACAAGGAAAGCAGGAAGCCTAAGGAAAAATCTCCACGGAAATCTCAGCCCAAAGGCACAAAAGAAAGCCCAACTCATACCCACCAGACCACCCCCATAGCACGGCCAGCCGCTAAAAAGCTAACCCTAGATCGGGCCCAAGAAAGGACCAAGTGTACCGATTCATGGCGCGACCCCCACCGTGGGGGAAAACTCGACGAGGGGAGAACCCGACCGACAGGAGACAGTGCAATACCAGCCGGAGGGAAGGAGGCCAGGTCTGGGGCCCCCAGAGAGAGGTAGCGGTAAGGTGCAAGCTCAAGGGAGCAGTAGGGTGCTAGCCAGGTGGCAGTAGGGTGCCGGCCGAAGAGGTGGCAGTAGGGTACCAGCCGGGAGGCAGTAAGGTGCCAGCTGGGAGAGCAGTAGGGTGCTAGCCGAGGAGCGAGGCAGTAGGGTGCCAGCTGAGGAGGGAGGTAGTAGGGTACCAGCCGAACGAACCGAGAGAGGATGAAGGAGGGGTAGACCCAAATGCCGGAACAACTATCGGAAACGTGTTCGTGTCTTAACTAGGCGGTCTCCATGAACCCCCAGTGCCCAAAGGTAGAAAACCACCTGTACAGGGTAAAGAGGAGGAGAGAAGCGAATTCGACCGTAGCCTGTTGAGAAAACCAACCACCAACCACCGACCGTGGGACTAACCCGTACCCACCGGCGGGACAAGACCCGGACCCAGCAGAGGGACTGACCCGAACCGACAGGAGAAAAGCTGAAAGAATTCATTGTAATCGCGTACCGCAAACCGTAATCCCAGCCGTCTGTTGTAGGGAAAAAGGAGGAACCCGACCGTGCTGATGCTAAGCGAGGCTAGAGTAAAAGCGGGGAAAGAGAGGGATCCAGCGACGAGGGCGCTAGAACAGAGCAAGGAGGGGTCTCATGAGGGTAGACCTCAAGAGAGAAAGCAGGAGAGAAGTTTTGCCGCTACAATAAGATAAAAGATGATGGCCTAGTCCCCCCCCGTAGGGGGAGGACCAGACGCGAAAAGTGGTGATGATTCCTTGGTGTTGAGATTTCAATCACCGGAGGTGTAGCGGAGACGGTCGTTGTTCCCAGGTCTAGCTAGAGGTCCCCTCTTATTTATCCTGCGAACAGCTGTCGGTCGGACGGACGGCAGCGACGTATACGGTGTTATTCTGACACCTTCAATCCTGTGACTATATAGTCACAGGACGCAACTAAGGTTGATGTGTATGATAACGCGCGGGCCCCGTAAGGGGGCCGGAGGGGGATGTCGGAGACTGAGATTCTCGAACTCGGGTAGAGTTACCCTACCTAGGGGTACTCCTAGGCTATCGGAATCGGGTACTCCTAACAGTTGGTCAATCAGATCTTGCAAAGGCTCGCAGACTACCAAATGGCGGTATCCCTAAAGAAGTCAGTCTTTCATGTACAAGAAGTAGAATGCTTGGGATATATGGTATCTGTTGAAGGGGTAGCAATGAGCACGAGGAAAGTGAAAATATTGCAGTCTCTGAGGCTGTCTCTTAGATACTAAGGCGGCACTGAGAGTTGAACGCAGTATAGTTTAGATATAAAGATAAGATTCCACGCTTGCACTAGCAAAGTACGTGGTAACAGAGGGAAATACACTTGGTCTTATATAGACATATTCCATCACGTGATAACATGGTTCTCCTGCCAAGGAAACCCCCTTTTCATATCTTGTCACATGTATGAGTCAATACCGTGACTCATACCCATGACTCATAGGGTGGATAACGTATTTCCAACAGAAAGTCGACTCCGTACTGGGTTGGAAGTCACCAGCATCAGTTAAGGAAGTCCAAATATTTATTGGATTTGCTAACTTCTACCGACGGTTCATACAAGGGTTTTCCGGAGTTTGTAAGCCTATAACGGAAACCCTGAAAGGAAATCCCAAGGATTTCCATTGAGGCGCGGAATAAGAAGCAACGTTCAAAGAACTAAAACATCGCTTCACGACTGCACCCATATTACAACACTTCTACCCAGACCGTGAGACGGTGGTAGAAATGGATGCAAGCGACTTCGCCTTAGGCTGCGTCTTGTTACAGTTTGTGGAAAATAGAATGCATCCGGTCGCTTTCTACTCGCGAAAATTGAACTTGGCAGAACGAAACTATGAGATTCATGACAAAGAACTACTTGCAATCTTGGAAGCATTCAAAGAGTGGAGGCAATACTTAGTAGGTACGGAAAAACCTGTGACGGTTTACACCGATCACCAGAACCTACAATACTTCCTTACTTCTAACATTTGAAGTAGACGCCAAATCTGTTGGGTGCAGAAACTGGCAGAATACAACTTCAAAATCGTTTACTGACCAGGAACTAAGGGCGGAAAGCCTGATGCCCTTAGTAGACGACCGGAGTACCGTCCTGAGCAGGGAGCTACGCAACGTGAGCAAACCGTTTTAAAACCAGAACACTTCCAGGTAATGCTACTAGCGCTACAGGAAGAAAAAGAAGATGAGTTAGGAAAGGAAGTATTGGGTTGGAAAGATGAGGAAGACCTGGCATTGAAGCCAGAAGCAAATTATTCGGATAAATATATCCGAATAAGACGATTGAACTACAAGGCAAGACTGCCTACCAAAGGTTCAAGAATGGCGGCCGGACATGACCTCCACGCCATAAGCGACGTCGTTATCCCCAAGCGAGGACAAGCACTGCTCGATACCGGGTTAGCGATAGGTCTACCAATAGGGACATACGGACGAGTAGCAGCTTGTAGCAGCCTCGCTGTATGTTCTGGAATCTCCATTGGCGCTGGAACAATAGATGCCGACAATACGGGAGAACTCAAAGTCTTGCTTTGCAACCACAAAGATGTGAATTGCCAAGTCTGAGAAGGGGATAGAATGGCACAGCTCATTGTGGAAAAAATCAACATATCCGATTTAATGGAGGTTGATGAACTAGACGAGACAGAAAGAGGAACCCAAGGTGTCGGAAGTACAGACATCGCTACAAGAAGTTTGACATTAAAGGAACAAGAACCTATCATATATCAATTAGAAGCATTGGCGGCTGAGAATTCATCCTGGTACGATATTGAGGAAATACCAGAGAAAACACTAATATCAACGGCCATGCTAAAACACAACACTATGAAAAAGTTTAACCCTGAGTTCCACGAACAACTTCTTGAGGCCACACGGTCAGATAGTGTTAGGAGTACCCGATTCCGATAAGCCTAGGAGTACCCTAGGTAGGGTAACCTTACCCGAGTTCGAGAATCTTGATCTCCAACACCCCCCTCCGGCCCCCTTACGGGGCCCGCGCGTCATCATACACATCAACCTTAGTTGCGTCCTGTGACTATTTGGTCACAGAATTGAAGGTGTCAGAATAACACCGTATACGTCGCTGCCGTCCGTCCGACCGAAAGCTGTTCGCAGGATATATAAGAGGGGACCTCTGGCTAGACCTGGGAAGTGGAACGAAGTCAATCCGTCAACTACTCAGGGAGTTACAAGGCTTCAAAGATATGACATCTTTGATACGGGCCGTAAGTAACGGGACGTTTTCGCACAAAGGTCATGAGATGAATGTTAGGAGGTTCGGGATAACGAACCAATGCATTCACATCCACCCTTCGACGATTAGAAAGAGTCTAGAGCTCCTGGAAGCACTACCAAGGAAGCCAGCGAGCTTCGAGGAGTGTTGCAACTATGATAAGAGGTGTACTGCAGTTGCGGGATTTACAACCAACACAACACGAAGGTCCACCCCCTCTACATAGAACAACCAGGAGTTGCCGACCGAGGAATTATGAGACTATTCAATAGAATGGCCTCTCCTTTATGAGAAGAGAGTCATCAGAATGAAGTCTATCGGTTAGTTGTTGAGTTATCACAACTAGAAGTCAACGACTCCGGCATATCTGCATATGCAGCCTCGTATCAAGATTGATCCTCTTGGTAACGAAGAGAACTATTGGAGCCAACAGAGTTCGACTTGAGAACTCGGCTATAGGTCTATAGACTCTGAGGATCGGATAATTACTATTGGTGACAAGTATGTCTCCCGGGCAAGAAATAGTAATTACTGAAGATGGTGTGATGGTTCTCAGGGTCTCCCGGTGTTCGCACTATCATGGAGAACCCGACGTTGCGCACTAGATTTGAAGAGGTACATATTTTGTATGTTAGATAGATGTAGTCCGCGAACACTCAGACGCGGAATATAAATATCGAAGTGCCTCCCAAGCTTAAGACATCATCAAGCAACGGAGAAGAGACCTTAACAATATAATATTGTTTTTACGATTCTATCTTACTTTCTTGCACTCTTAGTAGTCATAAACGAAACGAGTTGCTTCTGAGCCTTCCTAGACAAATCTCCGTCTATACAAACGAATCTCGATTGGCCTAGACAACCCTAAGTCTTTACCGGTTGTCTCCGCCTAACAGATAGAGACTGGCTAAAACGACGAGAGGACTTGTCGAAGCTCCAAAATGAAGGAAAGGAATTTCCTAAGAACTGGACACTAATCGACGACCTTCTATACTATAAGAATCGTCTATTTGTCCCAGACAACCAGGCCTTATACACCAAGATAGCCGAAGGATGCAACGACGCAAAGATAGCCGGACACTTCGGACAAGAAAAAACAATTGAGATCATCATGAGAGATTTCTACTGGAAGGGATTAGCCGAATGGATCAATGACTATGTACGGTCTTGTGATGAATGTCAACACAACAAGTCACCACGACATGCGAAATATGGGCTGTTGCAGCCGCTACAGACGCCGCTTATGGTATGGTCGTCAATATCAGTTGACTTCATAACCCAACTACCAGAATCACAAGGTTGTACACAAATTATGGTAGTTGTGGATCGATTCACGAAGATGGCACACTTTCTTGGATTACAAACTACGGCCACAGCAAAGGATGTCGCTAATGTGTTCTTAAAGGAAGTCTGGAAGCTACATGGCTTACCGATGGAAATCATTTCGGACATGGACTCTAAGTTTGCAGGGGAGTTTTGGGAATCCCTGTGTAAGGCGTTGGAAATAAAGCGACGAATGTCGACGGCGTATCATCCACAAACAGATGGATAGACAGAAAGAACCAACCAAGTACTAGAAGGATATCTTCGAAGTTTTGTCAACTACGACCAGGACGACTGGTATCAGTTGCTACCGCTAGCGGAATACACGTACAACAATTCTGCGACCAACGCCCACGGGATGTTGCCTTTTTATGTAAACTATGGTTTCCACCCCCAGACAGAGTGGATGAAAGAACGAGAGGCTCAAAACCCAGGTGCAACTCTATACTCGAACTGGATCAAGACAATACACGAATAAGCAAAGAGCTCGTTAGAAAGTACAAGAGAAGGAATGACTAAATACTACGATCGGAAAGCCAAAAGACAGCCGGAGTTCAAGGTTGGCGATAAAGTCATGCTAAACGCAAAAAACATACGCACCCGACGGAAGTCAAAAAAGCTAGCGCCCAAACTATATGGGCCTTTCCAGATATTGGAAAAAAGGGAGAATTGTGCGTTTAAGCTAAACATATCCAACCGGTAGAACATTCACCCTGTCTTTCATGTATCCTTACTTGAACCTTATCGAGAGTCTGTTCATCCAGACCGCAGACAACCTCCAAGAGAACCAGAGGAGGTTGAAGGAGACATGTAATGGGAAATAGAGAAAATTGTCCGTAGCGAGATACGGACCTATAGACGAAGGGTCAGCAATCGTTACCGGGAGGTACAAGAGCTGTGGTATTTTGTGAAATGGCAGGGCTGTGCGGAAGATGAAAATACTTGGGAACCCGCTACAGGCATGGAAAATGCCGAAGAGGTAGTAGAAGAATTTCATCGCGACAACCCGGAGATGCCAGGACAGGAAGAAGTAAGACGATGAGGAAAAGGTTTTCCTATGGTGGACAAGCAAACGCCGGAAGGTTTTTTACCCTGACCACATCGGGTCTTAAAAGGAATTTTGTTAAATAAGATATAACTAAGAAAGGTGCTCGAGGCGAGGCCTTGTAGGAGGGAGCTCATGTTAGGCATAAAGAAAATGCACAGACCTCTTGGTAGGGTAACTGCGCACAGACCCTCATTTATCGAAGCCTAACACCCCCCTCTGACCCCGCTGTGGGACCTGCACGTTCTTAGCGAGATTTCGAAGAGTTGTGTCCCATGACTATAATGTCATCTCAATGAAGCCAGCTTCATAACACCATATACGTCGCTGCCGTCCATCCGACCGGAAGCTGTTCGCAGGATATATAAGAGGGCACCCCTGGGTACCTCTGAGAACACGCTCCGCGCCCTCTATTTTCCTGCCACATAGTTTTACAACACCACGTTCAACTATCGTGTGCCCCCTCCTCTCGGCCCCCTTTGGGGTCCCCTCCTGCCCTCTGCCCCATTGATGGCCTCTGCCTAGGGGCACGGTATCCTTTCTACCCTCTCCCGCCTTTGCTTCTCTTGTCTCCTGTTCGCTTGATGGGGGAGTTATCTGGGTTCGCCCAGTAGTCCCGTCTCGCTTCTGGACCCTCGCTTAGCTCTGGCACGGTCGGCCTCCTCTCTTCGTTTCCGATCGGCACTGGTGGTGGTGGACGCCCGTCTCCCTACTTTGCACGATCCCCAAGGGGGAACGCCTCGGCTAGTAACTTCAGGGTCTGTCTCTTGGTGAGGCCTGGCCATACCCTCCTAGTCGTCTCGGTTCAAGCTGCGGTCGCCTTCCTCCCCTCGCCCTTCCCTTGCCTTACCCCGCCGGTGGGATCCCCTCCACTAAGTGACACTATCTCTCTGTGAACAAGGAACTATATGAGAGACGAGGTAATACGGTATCGGTTCGGTTTTTACGGTTGGGTTTTTATGGGGCCTTTGGCCCTTCCTCCTCTCTACGTCGGGGCGTCGGCACGCATCCTACTGTCCACCCTCCTTGGCTGGCACCCTACTGATCCTGGCTGGCACCCTACTGCCTCCATCGTAAGCTGGCACCTTACTGCTGCCTCTCCTACACGGGATGGGGGTGACTTTGTCTCCCTGTCCCGGTCATCTCTCTGGGGGTCCCAGCCCTGGCCCCTTCCTCCGGTCAGTATTGCACTGCCTCGGGCCGGTCGGATCTCTCCTCCTACGAACCTTTCCCCAATGGACTGGGGTCGAGCCACGAATCGGTGCACCTGCCTTGTTTACAGGGCCGATCAGGGTTAGCCTTCGGGCGGCCGGGCTTGCTTTGGGTCTGCCTGGTGGGTTGGATTTGGACTTTCTATTGTGCTTTCGGGCTGAGATATCCGGGGGGATTTTTTCTTGTGCTTCCTGCTTTTCCTGTTTTGAGTTTCTTTTGGGGCTCAGTTCGTCTGGGCTGTAGGGAGGGCTTGATTCGGGGCGAGATGTGCGGTTGGCTCCATACCTGAGGGGCTTGGGGTTCTTGATTTTTGCCTCAGACGGAGGAGGGACGCGCGTGTTTACAGGTTTTGTTTTTGCCATAGCTAGCGCTGCATACAGGTTCTTGTACCTTAAACAATGAATATATGATATAAAAAAAAAAAAAAAAAAAAAAAAAAAATGGGTACCTCTGAGAAGTGGAACGGAGGAAATCCGTTGGAGGCGCATTGAGTTATTAGGCTTCAAAGTTACTGCCTATTAGGTCTTCTGAGTCTGAGCAGCTTCCCCTCGGTCCGACTCGCCTCAAAGAGAATCACCTCTCGAGAGATCCCGTCTCCAGGACCAACCAATATACAGTAGTCTTCAGATAGGTATTAGTGTCATATCTATCCCCTATGGCCTCTCGGGCACTGTAGGAGTAGTTGCGGGTTTTCGAACCGAAAACGTCCCGTTACTTTCGGCCCGTAGTTAGGATGCCTAGACATACGTGTGTTGGCGCACCATCTACGAAGCCTGCATCATGCATAGGTGCCCGACACATACGCTGGCCACTATGTGAAATCGGAAGGGACTACTGGAACGATAGTCAAGACGACTGCAGTTTCAGACAGAAGTCTATTCGGCTCTATAAATTGAAGACTAGTCGTTCGAGGATAATAACGCATCCTACGATAAGACGGAAAAGAATTTATGAGGATGAAGATGGTGTGCAAGAATTCAGGGTTAAACGGTGTTCGCACTTGTTAATACTATGAGATGTAGCATACGATTTTGGGGAAGGTACTTTGCTATAGGAGGATTAGAAGTAGTCCGCGAACACTCAGACACAGGATATAAATATCGAAGTACCTCCCAAGCTTTTAGAAGAAAACAAGCAACGGAGAAGAGACCTTAACAATATAACATTGTTTTACCTACAAATCTTTATAAGAATAGTTTCTCTATCACTTTAAAGCAAGTTCTTAGTAGTCATAAACTAAAAGAACGACACTGAGCCTTCCTAGACAAATCTCCGTCTATTACGAAAGATTCAGGCCTAAGTCTTCTCGACAAATATTTAAGAGTCGGCTTCCACCTAACAGTTGCTGACTGAGGAGTTTACTATCTATGAGATAGAAGAAATTTAGCTCTATCAAATATGAATTGCTTAAGAGAAATCCTTTGATTAGTTATTGAGATATCATAACCAAATGTCAGGAGACTTCAGAAGCTACTAATACCTAGACTAATTCAAGACAAGGTGTATATTATATGGCTTTAAACAAGAGTTTTTCTCTGAGGCACTGGCAGGAGGTCCGAGGGGGACCATACTTGAATTGGAAGATTAGAGATGCATGAGTCTTTCTATGATGGAGGCGTATCAAGATTCATGCAAGCATATATTACTTATGCACCAGTTTCTGACAATGAATTTAGCTAGTTCTTAATCAGAAGGGATGATGGAAGTGATAGCTATTCAGACTACATTCAGCTTCTTAGTTCATTAAATCTTGAAAATCATACAGAGATTATTGGAATATAGGATTCTATCCTCTCAAGACAAATATCTTATCTTATTAAGGGTTAAAGTGGTGTGTAGACTTTTAGAGTAAAACGGTATTTGCACTTAGGGAAACTAAAGTTAAAACCACTTCAGTACAAATTAGTATGAGAAAACTAAGTGCTGATAGATTAATATAAATAGGTTTAAGGTCTCTAGTTAGTTAGAGAATTAAGTGATGGAGAAGAGACTTTAACAATATAATAAGTTTATGAAATTTGAATCTTTACTTCTTTAACCCCTTACTAGTACAAGTCTTTCTAGACAAGCTCTAATCTTAAGATTCAGGACCTAGTCCAACTGATAAGATCACTCTGGGCTATCACCTAACACTTGTATCTTTCCTACGCTATTGACTATTTATTGTGATTGATAGGACCTTTATAATAATACAATTTATTCAAACTCTACAATTTGCAGTTAGTATTAATGCTAATAAATATGCTTTGCTGCTAGTCAAAGTAATAGTTAAAAGTAAAATAAAGAATTTCCAATATTTTTTTCTTATACATTTAAGGAGTATTTATCTACAATCGATAGTTATTATATTATCCAAATAAGTGACCAGGATAAAAAATTAGCAACTCTAAGCGCAGAACTTCTCATAACTAAATGAGCCTATTGCATTCAATATATTGTAAAAAATGTCCATAAGATACTACTACAAAGAGGCCAGAGATCTATTTTGAGCTATTGCTTCATTCTTTAAGTTAACTCAAGAGGATTACAAAATTAATTTAGAATAACCTTATCAGCATAGTTCCATAGCGGTTGAGTATATTAAATCTCTTAATCAGACAAAATATTATACATAATTATTTTCCTGAAGGACCTATAAATATCTTACTTCTAATATTGTAAAGTCAGTAAATAATAGTCTATTTTCAAAATGAGTCTAACTATGCCTTGAACTCCTTGATATAATTTGGAATAAGTTAATACACTTAATATTTGAATGCAATATTGATTTTAAAATATATCAAAATAGACAAAGGTATACTAGTACTATATACTAGTACATTGCTGCTGTCTGTCCAACTAGAAGCTATTTATATAATATATAGGAGGTGGTCTCTGGGTACCTGTCACAGATGTGACAGGTAGCTCAGGATTTCGCACTTGACTTGATTATGAGTCATGGGTCTTGCGCATATGACTCGCTTGAGTCATATGACTTGTTTATGTTATGATTTGCTATGTTTCGCACATGACTTGATTATGAGTCATGGGTCTTGTGCATATGTGTTAGGCATATAAGACCTAGCATAGTGGTAATGTCATGTATCTGACCATAGAGGTCAAGTGACTTGATAAGATGGTTGCAGCAAAGCTATATAGGAATTAAAATAATAATTTCTAATCTATATCTCCCTGACCGCAAACCATATAAGACCACTCACATTAGTGAATAGCTGACCGAGGGATTTTCTATCAATTAGATACAAGACATCTGGTGCTATCAGGCTAAATCAAAAGTTACCAATACCCGTTCAAGATTAGGTGTATGTCGGATGGCTCCAATAGGAGTCCCTCTTAGAGGCAGGAGGTCCGAGGGGAGCCACACTTGGATTGGAAGACTGGAAATACTTGAGTCTTTCTATGATACTGGCGTGTCAAGACTCATGCATGCATATATTAATTATGCACCAGTTCCTGACAACGATCTTAGCTAGTTCTTGATCAGAAGGGACGATTAGAATGATAGCCATTCGGACTACATTTACATACTTAGTCCATTCATGCCTAAAGGTCAGAAAGTGATCATTGGGAGATAGGACGCTATCCTCTCAAGTTAGATATCTCGTCTCAATTAAGGTTGAAGTGGTGTACGAACTTTCAGGGTCAAACAGTGTTCGCACTTAGTTGAAACTAAAGTTAAAAGGTTCTCGGTACAAGTTAGTATAGGGATACTATGTACTGGTAGATTAGTATAAATAGGTTTAAGGTCTCCAGGTTAGTTAGAGGAATCAAGCAATGGAGAAGAGACCTTAACAATATAATAAGTTTACAATTACGAATCTTTACTCTTTTATTCTTTATTACTTTACGAGTCTTCCTAGATAATCTCCAATCTTAAAAGGATTCAGGCCCTAGTCTACCTGATAAGATCGATCTCGACTACTGCCTAATAATATGACTCGCTTGAGTCATATGACTTGGTTATGTTATGATTTATTACCTTTCACACATGACTCGATTATGAGTCATGGGTTTTGCGCATATGACTCATTCAAGTCATATGACTTGTTTATAATGTGATTAGATGACTCATGGTTATGAGTCATCAGGGTTAGGGTTTTGCGGAAGAGGTCTATATAAAGAGGCCGGTACGGCCGAGGAAGATAGCCAACAACCGTCTCCGCTACACCTCCGGTGATTGAAATCTCAACACCAAGGAATTCTCACCACCATTTGCGTCTGGTCCTCCCCCTATGGGGGGGACTAGGCCATCATCTTTTATCTTTTTGCAACGGCAAAACTTCTCTCCTGCGTTCTCTCTTGAGGTCTACCCTCATGAGACCCCTCCTTACTTCTTTCTGGCGTCTTCCTCGCTGGTTTTCTCTCCTTTCTCGCTTTTGCTTTAGCCTCGCTTAGCATCAGCACGGTCGGGTTCCTCCTTTTTTCCTACAACAGACGGCTGGGAATATGGTTTGCGGTACGCGATTACATTGGATTCCTTCTTCTTTCCTCTGGTTGGTTCGGGTCAGTCCCTCTGCTAGGTCCGGGTTTTATCCCGCTGGTGGGTACGTGTTAGTCCCACGGTCAGGAGTTGGTGGTTGGTTTTCTCAACAGGCTACGGTCGAATTCGCCTCTCTCCTCCTCTCTTCCCTTTCAGTGGTTTCGTCTACTGTGGGCACTGGGAATTAATGGAGACCACCTAGTTAAGACACGAACACGTTTCCGATAGTTGTTTCGGCATCTGGGTCTACCCCTCCCTCTCCCTCCCTCGGCTTGTTCGGCTGGTATCCTACTACCTCCCTCTTCGGCCGGCATCCTACTGCCACCCTTCTCGGCTAGCACCCTACTGCTCCCCCAGCTGGCACCTTACTGCCCCCCTGGCTGGTACCCTACTACCATCTCTTCGGCCGGCACCATACTGCCACCCGACTGGCATCCTACTGCTCCCCCAGCTGGCACCTTACTGTCCTCACCGCTGGTACCCTACTACCGCCTCTTTGGCTGGCACCCTACTGCCATCCAGCTAGCACCCTACTGCTCCTTTAAGCTTGCACCTTACTGCTACCTCTCTCTGGGGGGCCTCAGCCCTGGCCTCCTTCCCTCCGATTGGTATTGCACTGTCTCCAGTTGGTCGGGTTCCATCCTCGTCAAGTTTCCCCCTCGGTGGGGGTCGCGCCATTAATCGGTGCACCTGGTCCTCTCTTGGGCCCGATCTATGTTTAGCCTTTTGGCGGCCGGCTGTGCTATGGGCACTACCCAGTGGGTATGAGTTAGGCTCTCTTTTATGCCTTCTGGCTGAGATTTCTGAGGGGATTTTTCCTTGGGCTTCCTGCTTTTCCTGTTTTGGGTTTCTTTTGGGGCTTAGTTCGTCTGGGCTGTCGGAGGGGCTTGACTCAGGGCGAGATGTGCGGTTGGCTCCATACCAGAGAGGCTTGGGGTTCTTGGTTTTTGCCTCAGACAGAGGAGGGACGCGCGTGTTTACAGGTTTTGTTTTTGCCATAGCTAGCGCTGCATGCAGGTTCTTGTACCTTAAACAATGAATATATGATATAAAAAAAAAAAAAAAAAAAAAAAAAAAAAAAAAACGGCCGAGGAAGATAGCGGAGAACAAGGGACTACATGAGAGACGCGGTAATACGGCAACGGTTTGGTTTTTTTCAGTCGGGTCTTCCAGGGACTTTGTCACCACCTCCACTTTCCACTTCGAATGCATCGGCTCGCACCCTACTGCCCTCCTTCCTTAGGCTGGTACCCTACTACCGCATCCATTCTTTAGGCCCCGCACCTAGGCCTCGAATCTCGGCTGGCGTGTCATGGTATTGCACTACCTCTGTGCCTCAGCTGGCTGGGGGCATTCAGCCTTTAGGCTCTTTGCCGGCCTCCTACTTCAGCTATTTTTTCCGTCGTTGTTGGGGGGTTTTGTTTATTTACATTTGGCACTCTGGCGGTTCGGTGGGCAGGCGTTACTTTTGTTTTGTTTGTAGTTTACGGGAAGAGTTTTTCCTTATGCTTTTCTGCCTAGCTTGTTTGGTTTTCTTTCTGTTGGCTACGTGTAGTTAGTAGGAGGGAGGCTTTTCGGGCGAGGAATCCCCGGGTGGGCTGGCTTCTAGGCAAGACCCTTTTCGCGTTCAAGTCACGGAGTCTGCGGACTGGGCACCTGAGTTGGCTTGCCTTGGGGTGTGTGCGGTTGGGCCTATACCAGAGGGTCTTGGGGGTACGGGTTTTCTCTTGGTCTGGGTTGGGATACGTGGATTTTGGTTTTATTTCCGCCATAGCTAGCGCTGCATGCGAGTTCTTGTACCTTAACAACGAATATATGATATAAAAAAAAAAACGGCCGAGGAAGATAGCCTCTTCACGCTTCGTTCTAAGTAATTTCTTTACTTATTACTTTACAAATAAAACATCTTTACGTTCTTTATCAAGTTTGCACATTCTGCACATTTCTCACAAGCCTATGTGAGATGAAGTTATCTTAGTTAAGATTTAATAGGCGTTATCCGACAAATGGTGATAACATAAATCAATGGATCTAAGAGCTGTTATATCTGATAAGATAGAAATAAGAAGAGAAGTATCGTTACCTGTCGCCATTAGTTAACCTCGAGCAAAGAATGTTACAGTATCTCTGAGAAGTAGAACAGAGGAAATCTGTTTGAAACACATTGAATTACTAGACTTTAAAGTTGAAAATACTAATTATAGACTGAAAGTAACAGGATACTTTAGTTAAGATATTCCACAATTATTCCTACTGTACCCTAGAGGCCACTGGAGATAGAAATGATACCAATACCTATCTGAAGGCTACTGTAGATTGGTCAGTCCTGGAAACAGGATTCTTCTGTAGGAGATTTTCCTAGAGGTAAAGCGGACCAAGGGGAGAGTTGCTTAGACTCAGAAGACCTAACAGGTAGTAGACATTAGAGCATCGGTATAATATCTATTGAGTCTGCATTATATATAGGTACCTGACATATAAGCTGGTCACTTTGTATATTGAAAAGAGACTACTGAAATTATAATCAAATAGACTGAAGTTTCAAAAAAATGTCAACTCAACTCCATAAATTGAAAACTGTTGGTTAAAGAATAAGAGCGCATTGGTTAGGCGGAGACAACCGGTATAGACTTAGGATTGTCTAAGCCAATTGAGATTCGTTCATATGGACGGAGATTTATCTTGGAACTTGAAGGCTCAGGAGCAACTCGTTTCATTTATGACTACTAAGAGTGCAAGAAAGTAGAGTAGAATCGTAAGAACAATATTATATTGTTAAAGTCTCTTCTCCGTTGCTTGCTGATGTCTAAAGCTTGGGAGACACTTCGATATTTATATCCTGCGTCTGAGTGTTCGCAGACTATATCTATGTAGTATACAAATTATGTACCTCTTCAAATCTAACTTGCAACGTTGAGTTCTCCATCAAGGTACGAATACTGGGAGACCCTAAAAACCATTACACCCTCTTTGGTAATAACTAATTTTTCTCCGGAAGACATACTTGTCACTAGTAGTAATTATCCTATCCTCAGAATCTTTAGACCTGTAGCCGAGTTCTCATGATGAACTACGTTGACTCCAATAGTCCTTTTCATTGTCAAGAGGATCAGTCTCAATACGAAGTTGCCTTTACATGTATACCGGAGTCAATGACTTCTAGTTGTGATAACTCAACCACTAATCAATGGAATTTATTCCAATGATCTTCTCTTCATAGAAGAGAAGTCATTCTATTGAATACTCTCATAATTCCTCGGTTGACAACTCCTGGTTGTTCTATGTAGAGGGGGTGGACCTTCGTGTTGTGTTGGTTATAATTCCCGCAACCGCAGTACACCCCGTATCATAGTTGCAACACTCTCTGAAGCTTGTTGGCTTCTCTGGTGGTGCCTTCCAGAGACTCTCTAGCCTCTTTCCCATTATTAGAGGGTGGATGTGAATGTGTTAGTTCTTTGCGCCGAACCTCCTAGCATTCAAATCATATCCTTGTGCGAAACGTCCCATTACTTACCGCTTATGTCAAGAATGCCATATCTTTTAAGCTTAGTCACACCCCAAGTAGTTGACGGATTGACTTCATTCCACTTCTCAGGTCTTGTCAGAGGTTCCCTCCTATATACCCTGGAAACAGCATTTGGTCAGATAGACAGTAGCAACATATACGGTTTTATTCTGACACCTTTAATTCTGTGACCAAATAGTCACAGGACGCAACTAAAGTTGATGTGTATGATGATGTACGGGCCCTGTAAGGGGGCTGGAGGGGGTGTTGGAGATTGAGATTTCCAAACTTGGATAAGGTTACCCTACCTAGGTATTTCTAGGCTGTCAGAATCGGGTACTCCTAACAGCATCTTCTGATGGTGAGGATTTCCTAAAAAGTACAAAGGCAGTATGAAATAATTTAGTATTAAATAGTATTCACACTTGTCAAGACTGAGGACTGTTGTATACAAAGATGGAAAAAGTACTTAGTTGTATAATAGTTAGATGTAGTCCATGAATACTCAGAAGTGGAATATAAATATTGAAGTGCCTCCTAAGCATTACAGACTTTATCAAAAAACTAAGAAGAGATCTTACCAATATAAAATTATTTAACCTACAAATCTTTTTTATAATATCTTCACTACCTTCTTCAGTGAGCTCTTAGTTGTCATAAATGAAAAGAACTTTACTGAGCCTTTCTAGACTCAGACAATCTCCATCTACACTAAAGATTCTGGCCTAAGTATTCTCGATGCATATTAGAATTAGCTTCCACCTAACATTTCCATACCCTCTTCTTGTTATAATGCCATACTGTTCTTTTTACTTGACTTCTTCAAACACCTGCAAAACATTTCCCTTAGGCTATCGCTATTCCAATCAGTTCTGATATCTTGGTACTTCTTTTCTGATTTTCTAACTCTTATAGTGTAACATCTGGTTGTCTTCTATGAGTTGACTTCTAGAATGTAACCTATTACTTCCAGTATTCCTAGTGCTAACTCCTAAAATGCTCCAAACACACCATTAAGCCAACAGTATGCTGATAAAGTACTAGCTTGTAGTAATGTTACTTCTGAAACAGAAGAAAGATGTCTTTATTACTCTAATATTAATAGCCAAGCATATCTATTGTTCACTGTTGAAAGTGGAATAAAAGGCAAAATTGTGTACTTAGGGCTAATAACTTTCTGAGTTTGCTTGCTGTAACTGGGGGTTTTTTTTTTTTTAAGAAAACCCTGCCTTAAAATCCCAATCCGATCTCCCGATGAAAATCTAGTCCAACTTGTGGCCTGCCAACCAGGATTAGACCAAAAGTCTAGACTTAGGAGATAATACTGATTTTAAGTCCAAATCCTGGCGTGCCAACCTAATCTCATAGTTTAAGATTCAGAATCCTTCCCCCCCAGACTAGGCTCCTACAAGTTATAAAAAAACAGGTACCCGTATTTGTTTATTACCGGTAATGCGATTCTGGATCATGAGTTCGCTTTCGGTTGCCCCTTCATCGTCCGTATGATACCGGTACTCTCCTGCTGGCACCATACCCGTTCAGGTATGATATCATCATCCTACTCAGGGTAGTAATCCTAAGGCCCCCGAAAACCTACCAGTACCGATAGTGTCATACAGGTACTATTCCCGGTATCATAATATTATCATTTAATACTCGTCCATCCGCCAAGAATTTGGAAACCTTTTTAGAATGGCTGTTGGTGCCAATTCTTGGCCCGGGTACTCGGGTACCGTACCGACTTGTAGCAAGAGCCGCATCGGAGACTCCCGGCTGATTCCATCCCTTCATCAACCCGACAGGACCCCCAAATCGAGGATCATCGAGTCCCCCTAGTTTCCCGGATTCAATTGGCAATCCAACTTGCAACAGAAACGAATCGAACTGTGGTGAGCTCCATTAGCGCCTAGAACGCCTACCCGGAACCCCAAGTTCTAAACGAAACTAATCTTGACCCTGCTCTGAAGAAAGCTGCCGCAGCTCATCTTGATCTTTATATTGTAGGAAATCGGATCATCTCTTTCTCATGTGCCGTATCATACCAATCAGTTTGCTTGCGCGTGGCCGGCCGGCGAGATGCCGGCATGATACGATGGATGAGTGTAATTCGTTGTCTCCCAGCGCCACGGTAGCTCATTCGCGTGCTGGATGGCGAGGATGGCAAATTTATTTCTCATCGCGATACGGCAGCGGTGTGTTGGCGGGTGGAATGGAAGGAAGGAGAGGCATGGGCTACGGGAGTTCCAAGAGCCACGAAGGGAAACGAAACGGAGCGGAATTGGTCCCGCCACCCTAGCACGGCACCGGTACCGTACTGCAGTCTACTTCTCTCACAAGCAAGCGGGCAAGCGGGTGGGATGTATCCTCAACCTTGATCTGACAGTTCCGATAGTATCGTGGAAACCCTGAGGCTCTGCCGATAGAGTCATACCCCCCCACCTGAACCTCAGGTGTGGTGTTGCGCTCCGCTTGTCACTCTGCAGTATTTTCTTGGGGGCAAAACCCGAGATAGGAGGGGGAATTATAGGAGGCTTGATCATGTATGTTATGGGTAGGGTGCAGTGCTCGTACCGGTACAGTACGATAGGGTTCACGGGTGATTTTGGACTTTTTTTTTTTCATCTCCGTGGTAAATGGTGGGATGAGGTAAGGAAGGGGAAGGCCCTTGAAGGTATTGATGGCTTTGTGCACTTTCCTCTGGTGTGGAATAGAAGTGGTAGGGTGAGTGCTGTAGTCTAGGTGGGTAGGCTGTGGGGGGATGGAGGGAGGGAGTGTTCTGTGTTGCCTTGCCAGTTACTCGAGTAGACTATTGCGTATTGCTGCCGAGACTCCGCTCAGGATACTGTACTAGTACATACGGTATTTCGCGTCTGGTTGGCTGGTTGGCTACCGGTAGTTGATTAGAGTGGTTAAGGGCTTGATGTATTTTTATGGCAACTTTCAAGCCTTTACCTCAGATACCAGTAGCAGTAGTTACGGGTAGGGAGGAAATTTCTACTCGGAACTGAGGTGTAGCTTGGGAAGACGTAAGCTAGGATCATATGTGATAAGCTGTTGAAAGCAACACTTGCTACCATACTGTAGGAGCGAGGTCCACGTAGTGAGTGACTCGAAAAGCAATTCCTGTGCCAGCTGGTATGATAGATGTCCGAACAGCCAGGACACATGAAAGCCCTCCTCCCTTCCCTTCCTTCACGCACTGGACGAGACTCGAGAGAGGGCTGTGGTAGGTACAGTACAATACTGCCGTGAAGTAATCGGTCGTCTGCCTTGGCCCTGTTCTGATTGCATGAGTTTCCTCTGCGTGGAGTGGGTGCGACTGTACGAGTACTCGAGTACAGTACTACTAGTACCATAGTCGAGCGCCGTAGGTGGGGGAATAGAGAGGGGAGAAAAGAACCACCAACGTGGCAGACCAGGCAAGATTCAACGCCACTGAGGAATTGACTTGTGCATCGCGTACTCGAGTATGTATGTATGTATGTATGTATGTAGGTATCTAAATTATGTATATAGTACTGTAAATTGATTGGATCGGATTGGTATCTGGAGGGGGTCATTGTCACACTGCGCGTACCGGTATCATACTGTGCTCTCTCTCTCATAGCAAACACCACCGAATATAATAAGAAAGACGCAACATTTGTTGTATGGCAGTTGGGGTTTGTAAAACGCATAAGTTTGTACGCCCATTCCCTAGCCGGCTGTACAGTACTGCACTTGTAGGCGTGCACGCCGAACCGCCTGGATCTGCTCTTTCCTTGTTCACGGGCGAAGGAACGATGAGACCCTCCAGATCGATGATGGTGGTTTGTCCGGAATGGGTACATTACAAGCTACGGATCCTGGTGAGCAGTGAGTGAGCGAGGCTGTTTGTTAGGCTACTTGCGCGAATACTGGCGCTCGCATGATACCGGTAGGGCTACTCGAGACTCGAGTAGACTACAGGGAGGCGGGAGGAAGGGAAGAAAAGAAGGCTGGCGCGATAGAGGTGTGGACCCGAGGGGGTGGTCGGCTGGTTAACGTCGCGGCGTGGCGCTGGTGTGCTTGTGTTTGCGCTTAATGGGTGACTTGGCCGTGTCTCTCTTTCTTGCTTGCGAGATTGTTGGACGTTGTTGTCCATAACCAGTAGGCTGCTGATCATGAGAAGGCTGAGAGATGCGTTTCTATCTCTGACTCTGTTTCTTTTTTTTTTTTGCCCTTTCTGCTCGTTTCTTTCTTTTGTTTTGCTGATGGTACTCTCTCGAGTTGCTGTATCCTAGATCTTCACTTCCTTGTTTTTTTACTGTTCCCGTTTTTGTGGTACGGTGGGGGAGAAAAAAAAAACCGCACACACAGCATGAACTTTTGCACTCCAAGTGTTGTCTTGAAATACTGATATCCACCCCTCCCCCCACCTACTGTGCTCAGCACCACTCATCCCAACTTTTTTCTTCCATCAGTACGATACCGATACCGGTAGTACATCTCTGCATCTTCCTTTTCTTCTACGAATACTCTGCGAACACTAAAAACGTCTTCAAGCTCTACCTAACTCCTGACTTCCCCTCGCCCGATTCCCCGGAGTGAAGAAGCTTCCTTCTCTTTCCCACATTGGATCAATTGACTCCAACACTTCCCAGATATCACCACCCATCCGTTCGTCTTGGCAGAGTGAAGAGAAAAAGAAAAGCGTGAGTTCCCATCAAACAGAATCAGAAGAACATCCCAGTTATCAGAGATATCACAGACAGGAACGAAGCCAACCGGCTAACGCCACTATACCCAAGATACCATCTCATCGACTGCAAGTCCAGGTGATTTGAGAGTATTTTTTTTCTTTTCTTTTCTTTTCTTTTCGGCCAGCGGATTTTTGGACTATTTGCGCCGTGGTATGATACAGTATTATTCCGGATTATTCCCTACCAGACGATTCGCTCGGGTGCCACAGACGTATTTGGCTGGCTTCGGTCAATTCGCATATTCATCCCCCGCACCGCGCCTGGCACTGCGCTGAGGATATTTGAAAATTTTCGATTTACCCACGAGTTATATCTCGTTTTCTTGCTGCACAGGGTAGTTCTAGCAGGAGCAGCACCAGCATTAGAAAACTGAAGGGATGATTAGCTTAGAGTAACGTTGCTTACAACAGTCGTCTCCGAAAAGCCTTCGTTCCCATTATTGCTTTTTTCTTTTTCTTTCCGCCCCCTCCTTCTCACCATCCATCCATCATCCCTCGCTCCATCTCGGTCTTTGGAGGAGAGAAACGGAATCACTCCCTTCTATATAGATTGGCAACCCCCCCCGCTTCGTTTTTTTGGTTGTTATTCTCGTTAGGTGTATTTTGGACCCCGCTTCCTCTGCTTGTGTTCTGTTTGAACCGGTGAGGTTGCACGACGGCTGCTTGGCTTTTTCCGGCTTTTTCTCTTTTTATTGCTTCCACAGAAGTTCTTATTCGAGGTAAGTGACAACAAATCAACTTTAGACCCGATGCCCTTGTCCAATTGATTAGCTCTATTGTAACTCTTTTTTTCCCCCTTCATCTCTTTTCCTACTCACATTTTTCATGCTTTTTCCTTTGTTATCTGCTTTTTTTTCCCTCTAATTTTTCTGCTTCTTGTCTCCCTTTTCCGGCTTTCTTTACGGTTGGCCAGTGAGTGACTGGTTGCTTGTGTTCTGGGAGCCACATTATGCATTCGATCTAGCACAGATCATTTTAAAAAAAGAATCTGGTGGATGTTAAGTGACGATTGTTGGGGATAACAGGGTGCCCTTTATTTTATTTTATTCGGTTCATTCTTCCTTTCGAGACGAAAAGAAAGGGTGGTGATCATACATACAGTATAGTCGTGCCTCTTCCTTCACCGAGCTTCCAATCCCCAAACAAGGAGTTGTTATTGGCAAAATACTGCAGTTTTGCAAGGGCTGTAAGGGAGATATACAAATACTTGTGGGTCGCTTGTTTTCTTTTTGATTATCTCCCCATCCCCCCCACCCCTTCCGTTTGACTGGTACCCCCCCCCCCACACCCCCCTCCTTCTCCCCACCACACACTTTGTGAATATTGGGATTCCTTGCGAGTCGAAACACCAACCAATACTTCGTTAGATTCTCCCTGCTTCGAAATCCGAAGTTGCAAGTGGAGGAGAAGGAGGCAGCAGGTTTATTTCTACCTATATGTGACTCTGAGCTCACTTTGAACCTCTCGCAGCTTGTGTCTACGACTACCACCCCCATCTCTTCGCTTCTTCGTGAACCCCCATCGCAATCCAGGCTCAATCTTATCTACTTGTCTTTCTTGTGATCCAAGCAGTGTATATTGCCTTCACACCGAAGCCTTACATCCTTGACATCCTCTTTTCTCCATCACTTCCAGCAGCCAGAACACGAAACCCTTGATTGCTGAGCAGCCCCTGGACGAAGCGACCAACTCTCCGCTCCTCGTTCCCTCTAACTCGTTTAAGTGCCGGAGGATTGGTCCATCCTGTGGAACAGAGGAAAAAAACCCCTTTTACTCTTTCGCTCTCCTGTGACTGATAAGTTGCCGCTATCGCCCTGATTTCCAGGAAAATAGTCGACATTGTTTGCGTTGTGAATCCTTCCAACGCTCCTTCTACCTTCCTAGGGATCTTTCTTTTCGAAAACAGAGGGGCGCGAGCCCCCGATTAACGATATTATTTCGTCGTATTGCTTTGAGATAAAAGTTTATTCTTTCGATTGTTTATATACTTCGGGTTTCACCGTGTTTTCGAAGCGTCGTCTTTTTCTTGTTGGTTATCGGTTTTTTACCCCACGCAATCCTGATAACAGATAAACAATGCCGTAAGTAAACAAACTTTTCTATAAACAATCCTCCGATATGGTCCACTACGACAAAGCTAGAGGCTTTGCCGAGTAATTGATGCGATGGTGGAGAGTCTCTTCGATGAGGTTGTCTACTCGGGCATCAATTACCTGCTGTGAAATTTGTAGTTTGTTATTGTTTTTGTGTTCATTTGCTCATGTATATCGTAGCATCAACATTACAATCGATCATACTTCGACGACTCAAGGGTCGTCAGAGTCTTCTATGTCAGAGGAAGAGGGCTCAAGCGGCGTCAATGTTCCATATGGACACCACCCGCAGCAGGCCCTACCCTTTTACCCTCAACACCCTAATTCCCATCATTCACAACATCCTCAGACGGATTACTCGGATTCATTTCAAGACTGGGAAGACCTAAATGGCGAAGAACTGGGGCCGTCTGATTCTGCGTCCCGGCCACGAACAGCAAACCGACAACCTGAACAGCATCCACCCCACGAATCGCGCCGCTCACGACGGCACAGTCCTCCTCACCACCCAGGATCAATTCCTCCACCGCCCCACCACTCTTCACACAATAGGCATCACACAAGGCAGCCCGCTCCTTCCGCTCCACATACGCTTTCTGACAGTGATTCTGAGGATCTTCATTATCCTCGACAACCTCAGTCCGCTGGCCCTTCATCTCCTTGGGGATCTGGGCCGAGTGGTTCGCCAACTTATCCACCTGCGTCAGGCCCGTATCACGGTTACGATCGTGAGCAACCTCCACCGCCACAGCCAAGGGGTTACCAGAACCCGCTTGCCTTAGTTCCCGCTACCCCGCCCGCACATCCGGGTCACCCAGGCCACCTCCCCGGCCCTAATCCCTTACCAGGTGGATCGAACCCTCTTGTTGCTTTTGAACACAACGGGTATCCTCCACATCATCAGGACCCTTATTCTCGGCATCCTGCTCAATCACACCCTGGTCACTACCCGGGTCATTCACCACCACACCCAACATATCCTGGTCAACCTCAACACTCTGCATATCCACCAGGTCACGGAAGTCACGGTAGTCGCCGATCTGGTTCAATGCCGTCGTATAATCAATATGGACAGCCTCATGGCGCTGGATACCATACATCTCACCACCCACAGCACGGCCATTCAGGTCACCCAGGACACTCGGGACACTCGGGCCATCCGGGCCATCCGGGCCATCCTCAACATCCAACGCACGGCCAACCTCCAGTCTCGAATGCTTTGACTCGCCATCAACCGGATCCTTATGGATACTACTCTAACAGTCCTTATAGCCCATATGGCCCGAATCCGTATGGAGGTGGATACTTTACTTCTAGCGCTCACCCCCATCATTCGATGGGCCAGATGACAATGAATTCAATGATGGTTATGGGGCCACAAGGATATCCTATTCCGTACCCTATGCCGACTCAACGCTCCCCGAGTCCTCCCCCTCCGGTTGATGACAAGCCGCCGGAGAAGACCGAGGAAGAGAAGCGTGAGGAGGAGAGATGGGCAAGATTGCAAGAGGAGAGGAAGTTTAGACAAGAGATGATGGAGGAAGAGCGCAGATGGCATCAAGAGAAGTTAGACCGCGAGAGAAAGGCGGAAGAGGACGCGAGAGCCCGCGTGGAGGCCGAGGCCGCCGCTGAAGCAGCTGCAAAGGCCGAGGCTGCCGCTAAGAAGGTTGCTGAGGAAGCTGCTAGAGCAGAAGCAGAAGCTAGGGCTAGGGCTGAGGCCGAAGCAGCCGCAAAGCTGGCTGCTGAGATTGCCGCTGCCGCCGAGAAAGCGCGTGAAGAAGCGACTAAGGAGGCCGAGGAGAAGGCTGCGGCTGCCATAGCTGCTGAGAGAGCTAAAGCTGACGCGGACGCTAAGGCCAAGGCTAAGATCAAGCCGAAGCCAGTCAAGTTTAGAGATGCTGTTGGCCGGAAATTTTCATTCCCGTTCGAGCTTTGCAGGAAGTGGAGTGCATGTCCGCCCCTCATATTCCCTAATTCCATTGTACTAACTCTCTACAGGGCATGGAGGAACTTATCAAACAAGCATTCTTACACGTCGAGGTCATCGGCCAACATGTTATCGACGGCCACTATGATCTTCACGGCCCCGACGGCGAGATCATCCTACCGCAAGTTTGGGAGTCGGTGGTTGAACCGGATTGGAGCATTACAATGCACATGTGGCCTATGCCTGAACCGGAGCCGGAACCGCCGGCGCCTCCCCCTCCCCCACCCGCGCCAGTCGAGCCAGAACCAGCGCCAGCTCCTGAGCCTACCCCTGTACGAGCGCCAACTCCTCCACCCCCACCACCACCGCCACCACCACCACCTGCTGAACCTGAGCCCGCACCTGCGCTCGCACCTGCACCTGCACCCGCACCCGCACCCGCACCCGCCCCTCCACCACCGCCTGCGGTTGAGGTAGTTGTTGTTGAGCCAGCTCCAGAGATTAGAGAAGCTGCGCCGGAGCCGGCGTACCATCCCCCGCCTCCACTACCTCAGGTACTCGCTGTCGCGCCGGAACCTCCTCGCCCGAAGCCTGTTCCGAGTATTCCGCCGTTGCTGATGTGGACTGCCGGGCGGTACGGGTCTAAGAAGGGACGTCGTTAGAGACGGATTGTCCTCGCCAACTCTATTACCACATGTCCTGTTTGAATGAGCTAAATGTACAATTTCGATCTCTTCCACTTTTTTTTTACTTTTTTTTTTGCATACCCCACTTTTTCACCTTTTGTTTCCCATTTTAGCCCATACCGCATTTCCCAACATTTCTATTTTTTCCTTTTCTTTTCGTTCCAAGAGGCAAAAAAAAAATACACTGGATGGGGCGGAGACAGGTAGGTAGGTAGGTAGGAACGTGAATAAAAGACGGATTTTTCCTTATCATGTCATGTTCTAACGGGTCGGAATGGAGGTGGAGTTTCGGTCTGGCTTTTTCTCTTCCCTTTCTCTTCCTAATCGTATTGTATTTTAAGTTTGTGAAATTCTTTTTCTGATGAGGGTACCGTATGATATGTGTTATTATGCTGTGATGAAGGCTGGGGTAATGTTTGTATGCAGTTTTTTTTTTTTGCAAAAATAAAATAAAAAACAAATGGTATGATATTTCGCAGGGTTGTTACACCTGTGGGGGGGCCACTTCAAATAAGGTGCTACCCAAAACATCAGAACGTGATTGACTAACACCATAAGGGTTACTAACCCAATACAACTTCCCAGTTTAATCGTTACTGAAAAACCATCTTTTTGGCATTGAAAACCCCTACTGCGCGCGCACATTACCGTCCGGTTATTCAACGTTTCTCCTCTTCATTCATTCTTCTATGATACCTCCACAACTCATAACTAACCTCCCATGAGGCCCACGGGCCACCTGCTTTTTCAATTCAATCCCGCTCAATTCAATTCGCATTCGCCCATGTTCATTACTTCTTAACTGACTTGTACCCCAGCTCATTGCTATGCGTTCAAGGCATCTCACACAGAACCCTCCCAATACCATCTCCGATTCCACCACCGCCAGGCCAAGCCCTCACGGAAAAATTAATTATCTAGCAGAACGGGAAGATGCAAATGTTCTACTAAGGGGGGGGATCAAAGGGAAAAAAAGGGGGGGCTGTTTACAAGAAAGGTCTTGAGATGTGGAAGAAAGGAAACGAACGGGGAAAGTCAACCACGAAAGTCTTTCTTTTTTGTAACGAACGTAAAATAAACCCCAGCGAAACCCACAAAACTGTCGGCCAAAGAAGGCAAAATCCGGGAAGATTAAAAAAAAAAAGGGAGAGAGAAACCTGTAGACCGAGTAGCGCAAACGATATAGGAAGCAAGTGGAGTATTTTTAGAGAATAATCGGTAGCAATATAAGGTAGCAGGATGAGGGAGGGCCAGAAAAGGGGTGTAATTAATATGCTCAGCATTAAAAGAACAATAACGAAAGAAAGGAATGATTAAATTCCGTATTTGTCAGGTAGGACTACCGGGAAAACTTTTGCTCATCCCGATCAATCAGGTTCTTTGCTGCCAAAATTTCGGCTTCATCAAAGCCCATCCAGCCCTTCTCGTTTCTTCTAAACCTGCCCACAATTTGTAAAAGTTTCTCGGTGGCCAGCTGGTTCAGGGATTCCATCTTTCGGAGAGTTCCATCCGAAGGCTTCGCCTGTATGAATTTCCCCGTAACAAGCTTCAACCCGTACCATCCTCTGAGATACCATTCACTCAGTTCTACCGATCGTGCAAAGTACTTGATAGCCTCCTCGAATGCCTCAGTCTGATTGGTGCCGCTAGCACCAGCAGAAGCGGAAATGTACGTCACCTCGCCAATACGAGCAAAGATATTATAGGCATTGGGTAAGATTAGAAGAACTTCTTCAAGGCAAAAGACGGACTGCTGGTAAAGCCCCTGAGTAAAATAGAGCGATGAGAGGTGTGCCCAGGACTCGGCATCATTGGGCGAATGAGAGAGCAAACTAGTCAATGCTTCAATGCCATCTTCAGTGCGACCGAGCGATAGCAAAAGCGATATACGGCGCTTTTCTATCGGCTATTTGATTTATTTTGACACCATCAGATTATGAACTCGCCCAGCAGCGCGGATGTCGGGGATGAACGGGCGGGGATAAAATGGGAAATTTTTACCATGTTCGTCGGGTCCTCCTTCAATATATCCTGATATCGCTGCAAAACTGATTCGAGTTCGCCGCGACTATTGGAGGTAGCTTCGTCATAGAGACCTGTGAGTGCTTTCACTCGCGCTGAATCCACACCAAAGCGGCCTGATAGGCGTTGCAGACATACGCGGGCAGAGCTGTCGTCACCAGTACGGAGGCAAGAGAGAAGGAGCTGCTCGTAGATCAACCATGTTTCCTGTGTGTCCTTCGTGGATTCTGATGACGATAGGAAAGCGGGTGCTTGTTGAGATAAGTGGAGAGAGGTGGACGGATTTCGAAGCGGAGATGGGTGGATTGACAGGTAGGATAGGAGAAGCTTGAGCATGGCCATAATTGCGAGTATGTTTTGGGCGGGGATTACGGAGAAGGTTGGTGGCCTTTGATCTTTGGAGGGTTTTGTTTCGGTTGGTGGAAGTTGTTAGGGGGAGATAATAGTGGGGAACGGGGAAAATAAGAAGGGGGACAAAGATCAATAGCAGTAAAGCAAAAGGATGAATAGACTGACCAGATATCTTGAAGGGGAAATTGGTGTCGTTGGCGGATTTCGGGGAGTTGAACCTAACATCCCAACTTGCCAAGCTTTCAATCCCTCTGAATCAATGAAATATCTATCATAGCAAGTGGGTTTCACTTATGGGGAAGGATGACTAAGCTGGTTTGATGCGCAACTGCTAATGTTACTGGTGGTTTTGAGCCCCGCCGACTCCAATCCCTCGATCTCGTTATCATTATATCTCCCTCATCCCTCCCCCTCTTCCTTATCTCCAACCTTCCCTCGTCTCCTCCTTCAACATGTATGTATGTCCAACTGTTTGGGCCCTGACGATGCTTCTTCCAGATGAAAGATGACAAACTAACCTCAAAGGTGCCATAGGTTCGAAAAATCACTTTACGACCTAATTCGTGGTCTGCGATCTCACAAGGGGAACGAACGAGCTTATATGCTAGAATGTCTGAAGGAATGTCGAAATGAAGTTCGATCCCAGGATCTCGGTGCGCCATCTTGCCTGGAATCGGAGATTTATGAGGATTATCACAACTGACAGGACTTGTGAGATGTTTTTGGTTAGATATCAAGGCTGCGGCTGTTTTGAAGCTTGTTTACCTCGAAATGTTTGGTCATGATATGTCCTGGGCTTCTTTTCACGTCCTAGAGGTTATGAGTTCTCCAAAATTCATGCAAAAGCGTGTGGGGTATCTTGCGGCTACCCAGAGCTTCACAATAGAGACTGATGTGTTGATGCTTACTACTAACTTAATCAAGAAGGCCCGTTTTAATCTCCCGGTTTGTTTTCGTTATACTGATTATGGCTGCAACAGGATCTTTCCTCACCATACATTCCTGAAACAGCTCTTGCAATAAATGGTACCTCGCATATTGCATCGCCTTCTCTCGCTCGTGATCTTTCCCCGGATTTACTGTCGAAGCTTTCACATACATCCCCCCATATTAGGAAAAAGGCTGTGCTGGTGCTATACAAATGCTTTCTACAATCCCCGGAACTCCTCCGGACATCTTGGCCACGTTTACGGGAGTGTCTCAGCGATGAGGATGGAAGTGTTGTTTCAGCGACAGTTAATGTTGTGTGTGAGCTTGCTCGGAGAAACCCAAGGAACTACTTGCCATTAGCACCGCAACTCTTCAGACTGCTCACAGATCGTGAGAACAACTGGATGACGATCAAATTGATCAAGCTGGTACGTTGAATAGCATCACACAGCCTTATTTACATGCTCATCTTTCTTAACTAGTTTGCTACTCTCACTCCACTGGAGCCCCGATTAATAAAGAAATTAATACCACCAATAACCAACCTTATCGTGACCACGCCTGCCATGTCGCTTTTATACGAGTGTATAAACGGGCTAATATCTGGAGGCCTTCTGGCGGGTATTCAGGAAACTGGCGAAGGGGAAGAACTGGCTTCCGTTTGCGTCACTAAACTCCGAGGGTTTTTGGTGGAGGAGGATAGCAACCTAAAGTATGTAGGGTTACTGGCCCTGACGAAGCTTGTAGCAACCCATGCGCACCTCGTCTCGATACACCAAGATGTGATCCTGGACTGCATCGACGATGCGGATATTAGTATACGATATAGGGCGTTGGAGTTGGTGGTTGGGATGACCAACTCTGATAGTTTGCCAGGTGTTGTGGGACGTCTCATCCGCCAATTAAAGCCTAACACCAACCGCACCGAAGAGGAATTTGTTGAGCCGGGGGCCACCTGTGGCGAAAGTGAAGACGAGGATATGGAGGAAGAAGTCATGCACCCTCGGAGAGCCCGGGGGGAGGCCGCTCCCCTCGAATTACCCGAAGAGTACAAGCGAGCTGTTATAGCCAGCATCGTAGAAATGTGCTCCCGGGATATGTATGCGAACGTTGGGGATTTTGGGTGGTATCTAGATGTGTTAATACAGTTAATAAGATATGCACCCACAGCTTCTACATCACCTCTAGGGGATGAGGGCGATGAGGTAGAAGAGGAGGGCCAGGAAGAGAATGACAAGCAGGATGTGGGGGAGACCATTGGAAAGGAGCTCCGGAATGTCGCAGTGCGGGTACGGAGTGTCCGAGGGGAAGCTGCTCGATATGCTGAAATGCTTGTTGGGAAACGGGAAGGGATGTTTCCGGCCGCTGGTGGCGGTGGCCGCCGGGTACTAGGGGCAGCTGGTTGGATCGTAGGGGAATACGCAGGGTAAATGGATCTTCTTAGCCTTTCGCATTGAGGGATTATAGCTAATAATTTAATCCTAGGCTACTTACCGAGCCCAATGAAACTCTATCAGCACTCTTACACTCTTCGTCGTCATTACTACCAGCAGACATATTAGCTATCTATATCCAAGCGGTTCCGAAGATATATTCTGTTCTTGCTGGGGCAGAAAATGCTCCATGGACGCCACCTCGGAAGTCCGCAGTCGCATTACTGACAAGCAAGATTATCAAATTCTTGGAACCCCTTGCCATATCTCCTAATCTTGAAGTCCAGGAGCGAGCCGTAGAGTTCCTTGAACTTTTCAGACTAGCAGCGGAAGCAGTAGCCCAACAACCAGCTACAACTGAAGACGCTGATGAACAGTACGACGCTCCACTGCTCATCACCCAAGCTATCCCAGGAATGTTTCTCGGCTTTGAGCTAAACCCCGTCGCCCCCCGAGCTCAACGGAAAGTGCCTCTACCAGCAGGCCTAGACCTTGACGAGCCAATCAATCCATACCTCCACCAACTGCTCTTAGAGTCTGAAAAAGACAGCTGTTTCGCCGGTGAAGACGAAGACGACGGCTTCTGGGAATGGTACTACCAGAAAGCAATCCCAAAACAAGCCAGTATCCCCACATCTCTTGGTATCGACAGCGCCGCATTAAAGAACTTGTCCGCGGTTGCAAGCTACCAAAGCGGCGACATGAAAGAAGAGAACTATCTGGACAAGGACATCCTCGAGCGCCGTAAGCGAGAACGCCGGGAACGAAATAAAGACGACCCATTCTACATCGGTAGCACAGTGGTATCCGGCGGAGATGAAGAAGTCGACCTCGATAGCATACCAGTTATGAAACTCGACCTCGGAGACTCGAAGATCCCTACCACACCACATCCACAGCCCCGCACCTCCCAACCAAAAAAGCAGAGAGAGAAGGTGGTAATAGCAGCAGATGAAGGAATCGAAAACGAGGGGGACGAATCCTCAACAGAAGAAGTAATAGAAATATCCAAACGGAAATCGCGAAAAGGACTGCTCCAGGTGGATAGCAGTGGATTAATGGGATACTCCCTCGATGAACCATCTGACTCTGCGGCTGGGCAGGAGGAAGATGTTAGAGTTGCGAGAAAAGAAGTCGAAAAATTCAGAGCGGAAATGGAGCGCGCGGCGGAGAGAGTTAGGGCTAGGATTAGCACTGAAGAACCGAAAGAGAAGAAAAAGAAGAAGAAGAAGAAGGGAGAGGGAGGTGATGGGGAGAGAAAGAAAAAGAAGACGGGAGATGCCAGGGAGGGTGTGGGGGGAAAGGCTAAAAAGAAGCTCAAGAGGGGTAAGGGAGACCAAGGGGAGGCTGCTGAAGCGTAGCTCAGGTTAATATATTTCTGCTTTGTGGAGGGTTGATTGGCATTTTTTCCTTTTCTCGGGACAGGATTCGCAGCACATGTTTTCGTTGACGATAAAGATGTAGGTATCATAATATATACATAGTTGGATTGCAGGGGGGGCTTGTTGGTAGGTCATTGATTAGGTAACTCGCTTCGCCACGTTAGTGCTAGTGTGCTGGGGATGGGACAATATCTCTATAGAGGGTAGATTGAAAATAACTGTTTCCGTCAGGGATCAATTGCGAAAGTTTTAGATATGCGAGGGAAAGGCCATTCGAGGCTCCCATAATTTTTTATCCTTTAACGTGCTAGCTGAGATTGATATTATCCCAGACGCGAACACAGTATATCATTTAAGTTAATGATAAACTAAATTATTCTAACAACTTTCCCACACTCATCTCGTCCAAGCTCTCTCCCACAAACCCGAGCCTCGAGTGATCGCTCATGACTACTATAATATAGTTCTCGGACAAAGTTTAGCGCGTGTCTGGTCGCCACCCCAAACCTTCCAAACTAGCTGACACTTGTCTATTGTGACGAGAATATCAAGATTTAGGGGAAATGGTCGTAACTTGGAGTCCATGGACTTCTAAAATCGGGGGTTTTTTTTTTTAGAATAACTAGTCTACTCTTTCGTACAAGTATGGGCTGCTACTCGTGTCAAGGTTGTATCATATTCGAGTACGTAGCTAGCCGCCACAACCTGGCACGAGTACTGGTATAAAAATTAAGGGCGTGTCGGGTCGTCCAGAGTTTTTCAAACCTTGATAATCAGAAATAATATCTGATATTAACAAAAACATGATTTGCAGGTTATGATGATACAATCCTTAAATAATTGCAAGTAGTCACAATTGGCCATTTTCACATTCATGGGAGTGTCAGGTCGGAAATCAATTCCAAAATGGTCACTCGAAAAAAGCCTGAATAATTACCATCAGAATATATTGGCAACTGTATTTGCATACTTTTTCTTTCTTTTTTGCTTACTGCATTATTAGTGGTTGTAGTGGATAAGGTCACAGAATCTTGCAAAGACAAAGATTGTTTAAAAGGGTTGTTGCAACTTGGTTTATTTATGGCTACTAAGAGTGCAAAATATTTAAGTAAAAGACTTCAAGTAAGTAAAGATTTGAAGATAAAAATTTAATAATGTATTATTAATAAGATCTCTTCTCCATTGTTTTTAAGCTTGAGGAATACTTCAATCTTTATATCTAGTATCTGAGTATTCATAAACTACATCTAACTACTATTGTAACTAATTATTCTAGTTATTTAAATCAGTTATGCCCAGTACAGGTACTTACTACTAGATAAGGCAAGGATAACACAATTATTTCATCTATTTAGTACTTTAAATTGAAGTAGCTCTAAAAAAAACAGCAGTTAAGCTGAGGAATTTATTAATTTAACGTAGTAAGAGTATTATGAAACTTGGAGTATATTATAAAATATGGTAAAGAAAACTAGAAAGACTTTAAAGGTTTTTCCTAATATATACTTTACAAATATCAGGGAGGATAACATGTAAAAGTTAGATATAGGTTTATAATTAGTTCTTTCAGATGGTACTGTAATACTTAAGAAAGATGTAGTGGTCCTGGCTAGCATACTACTTTAGCTGAGAGACAATGTAGAAAAGAGTAACAAAGAGAGTATTGACAAAAATCTCATGAGATTTCTGTGAATCAAGAATGAAACTGTTGTTGAAATTTCTTGATTCGATCCATAAGCTATATTTCCTTGTTAATAGCGTATATTCTCTCATACTTAGTTAGTGTTTCGGTATACCTAAACACCGCATATATTACTACAGTTACGATATGTTTTTTACATTATTTCATTAATATTTGGTGATAACGATTGGGGATTTACGCATGTGTTACTTTCCTTAGTTTACGGGATATTTTATCATCTGTATGTATTTTCTCGGACTTTAAAGCCGTGATTATTTCTTCAGACTTACTGTAATTTCCCTCACACCCTCTTGGATACACACATGTTTTGCGGGGATATCTTGGCAGATTCTCAGGGTCAAACTGTTAGGAGTACCCGATTCCGATAGCCTAGGAATACCCTAGGTAGGGTAACTTTACCCGAGTTCGAGAATCTTGATCTCCAACACCCCCCTCTGGCCCCCTTACGGGGCCCGCGCGTCATCATACACATCAACCTTTGTTGCGTCCTGTGACTATTTGGTCACAGAATTGAAGGTGTCAGAATAACACCGTATACGTCGCTGCCGTCCGTCCGACCGAAAGCTGTTCGCAGGATATATAAGAGGGGACCTCTGGCAAGACCTGAGAAGTGGAATGAAGTCAATCCGTCAACTACTCAGGGAGTTACAAGGCTTCAAAGATATGACATCTTTGGCATGGGCCGTAAGTAACGGGACGTTTTCGTACAAGGTCATGAGATGAATGTTAGAAGGTTCGGGATAACGAACCAATGGATTCACATCCACCCTTCAACGATTAGAAAGAGTCTAGAGCTCCTGGAAACACTACCAAAGAAGCCAACAAGCTTCGAGGAGTGTTGCAACTATGATAAGAAGTGTACCGCAGTTGCGGGATTTACAACCAACACAACACGAAGGTCCACCCCCTCTACATAGAACGATCAGGAGTTGCCGACCGAGGAATTATAAGACTATTCAATAGAATGGCCTCTCCTCTACGAGAAGAGAGTCATTGGAATGAATTCTATCGGTTAGTTGTTGAGTTATCGCAACTAGAAGTCATCGACTCCGGCATGTCTGCAGATGCAGTCTCGTATCAAGACTGATCCTCTTGATAACGAAAAGAACTATTGGAGCCAACAAAGTTCGACTTGAGAACTCGGCTACAGGTCTACAGACTCTAAGGATCGGATAATTACTACTGGTGACAAATATGTCTCCCAGGCAGGAAATAGTAATTACCGAAGATGGTGTGATGGTTTTCAGGGTCTCCCGGTGTTCGCACAATCAGGGAGAACTCGACGTTGCGCATCAAACTTGAAGAGGTACATATTTTGTATAATAGATAGATGTAGTCCGCGAACACTCAGACGCGGAATATAAATATCGAAGTGCCTCCCAAGCTTAAGACATCATTAAGCAACGGAGAAGAGACCTTAACAATATAATATTGTTTTTACGATTCTATTCTACTTTCTTGCACTCTTAGTAGTCATAAACGAAACGAGTTGCTTCCGAGCCTTCCTAGACAAATCTCCGTCTATACGAACGAATCTCGATTGGCCTAGACAACCATAAGTCTTTACCGGTTATCTCCGCCTAACAGTATATTGTTAGATCTCCTTGTTACCAAGGCTCTCTACATACGAGTGAACCACGGTTCACATCACCTCCTCACCGCACGATACGGCGAGACACCAAGTGTCTAGCCCTCTATCCATAAAACCATTGCCTCCAGCACTCCGGCTTGGTTAGCTCGAGTACGAGCACAAAGAGAAAAAGAGATGTCGCAGCCTCCAAAGCAAATCGGTCCAGGGGAACCGATGGATACTTCAGGGGACAATAGTCCCAGTGCCTTCAGTAATCCTACCTCTCTGGATCCAGCCCTTCGAAATGCACGAAGAGGTGGAAGTACCCCTAGCATTGCACCGACATCGAGAGCAACATCTCCTCATTCCAGATCTACTACACCACGACCAAATACCCACGCCGTCGATCTCGCAAGACTCGCGGCTCGGTTAGGAGTGGTTATTGGGCAGATCCGTCAAGACATTACCACCAGCATCGATACCTCCAATATTGCATTTGAAACCCTATCTGCAGATTCTCAGGAAAACGCAAGAGGGTTAATCAAAGTCCAAAAACAATTATTGGAAGGACAGGATCTGCATGACAATGAGATGACACTCGTATTGCAGCAGTGTGTCTTGGTGGAAGCCAACATTCGGGATATCCAGACCCAGTTGGCAAAGGAGAGTACTGTTAAGTTAGCGCAGCAAGATGCTCGACATGAGCATCACGAGGGAGTAACCTCTCAATTGCAACGAGAAGCCCTAGAAAGAGACCTCACCCTGGAACGTGATTTCCAGGCATTCAAGGACAACCAATTCCAACAAAACATGACGCTTCGAGCCATGATATCTAACCGCGCCGAAAGACAAGAACGCGAGGCTAATAGCTACAGTGACTTCACCCGTACAATACAGCGAGACCAAACTCGTATCATGGATACTCTGGGAATGCTGACAGAGCGGGTAACGGTGCTCTCACAAAATCGACCAACGGGTCGACAAGTAGCGTTGGAATCGGTCCCTGAAAGTTGGGCAGAAGCAAGAGAGGAAACTCAACCTCCGGAGGAGCCTTCCCGAGATAAGGGAAAGCAAAGAGAGGGAGAACCTCCCATCCCCGCGGCACCAGGGGGTGACCCAGATGATGATGGGAGTGATGATGAAGGAGGAAACGGAGGAAGACGTGGTGGAGGCCCATCCAGATTTAGCTGCGGATTGACACCCGAACAACGTGGAACAGCCGATGTACTGGCAGAAGCCTTTGCATTAACCACTAAACGACCGGCTGATGCACCCCCATCCTTCGAAGCAAAACCTTCACAATGCGTTCGCTATTGGTTACTACAATGTGTGGACTACTTCGAAAGAAATTCTAGAACTTGGAATAGTGACCGAGAAAGGGTCATCTTTGCACTAGGAAGAACTAAAGGGGAGTTAGTCAACCCGGTAGCAATGTGGTACCGTAGGGCTATGGATGGACTCCATGGAGTGGAGCAAGATGCCGGCCTGGCAACCTGGACACGCTTTGACCACGAGTTCACAGAACGGTTCGCATCAATCGAAGAGGGACGAACGGCGGTCTGTGATATGGAGAAAGTTGAATATAAAGATAATATTCAAAACTACGTCCAAATCATGACCAACCTTAATACGAAGGCCAAAATAACTGGCCCTGCATGGCGTCTGGCGATGGAAAAGAAGTTACCAGCCAGCATACGTTTACGCCTATCCTTCAAGACCTTCGACACCGATGCAGAATGGGAAGCAGCACTCAGGAAGGCAGGCCGAGAAGAGGAGGAACTAAAGGAACGGGACCACCTGTTACGGGATAGACCAAAACCCGTAAAAACTTCTTCCGAAGATAAAAAACCTGACAAGCCCAGGTTTAAGAAGGAGAAACCCCAAATCAAAGGCGGTGGTCCCTCCAAAAAGTGAAGAAGGGAACCGGAACCCGATAAACCCGCGAAAAGACCCGGCGGAGTCAATAAACAAACGCATACCAACTTCAAAAAAGCCCATGAAGGAATTCCCCAGTCCGTCATCAACGAGCGAAATAAAGACGGCATATGCACTCGTTGTGGAAAGAAAAACCACGACTATAAAACATGCTGGGGACAAATTAAGGTATCTACCACAAGGGCAGAGCGACCTACTCTCCCCATTAGACATAGGGCTAGGACAGTAGCTACGGTACACCGTTCCCGCAACATTTCCGCCGCCCAAACACCTAGAGGAAACAAACTTTGGGAACTAGGCGAAGATGAGGAAATGACTTAGGTCACCTCATATGGCACCAACGGCGACGGCGTTTGGGTAGTCGGGGTTCGTTAGGATACGAAACCGGAATCGAAATTGGGAACCCCCCGGGGCTGGGGTGAAGTCAGTGAACGGAATCAAGCACCAGCGGTATTATCGTCTGGGTAGTCCGCCAGGGTCAGCGGGAGCAAAAATAAAACCTTGACCAGGCACTCCATCTATACCAGCAGGCAGGCATATTAAGTAGGGTTGTAGGTAAGAGACCTCCAGTCAGAAGGGTTGCCGAATTCATGACGATGAAATCGGCCTGGAAGACTGCGCAAGCCCACATTCCCGAACCTATCAGTCCTGAAGCTGAGTTATGTCGGAAAGAGGGGATGGTTCAAGCGCCCGGACAAGAGCAGCGAGTAAACTAGTTAGTCTCTCCAGTACACTAGTTATTCCGCAGACCTTACCCACAAGCGTTTTCCACTCCCAGTTAGTTACTATGGTTGGTGAAGGATGATACGGACGACCATATCACGTGTCGGGATCTTAACCCCAGAAAACATATGTGGAGTTGCAGGACACGTATCCGGGAAGTTGTACCAGCTGGACAGTGCCGGGGATACCTCTATGTTACACACACAGCTGTTTCTGGTTGGAAGATCAAACCAATCCTTAAGGGAAAAGGAATTGGAGAGGAACAATAGGTTTCGTAAGGAACCAACCTCGTTACCACCAAGGCCCTAAGTGTGAGAGAAAGGAGAGGTATCCAGCCTGAGAACTGGTCGTGCATTACAAGTGTATCGGTGAAACGCCGAGTAGGGATTTAGGATTTTCTTCATTAATAGGAAACCAGTTTGTCTGAGGAGACCTGTATGGTCGAAACTGCGCGGGCGCGGTAACAAACATCCTAGTTGTTATCAAACCTCAGACATGTCGAAACGAAAAGACGACGGTTCGACCCCTCATCCAAAGAGACGCGCGTTTGACGCGCCAAAACCTACGCGATATGACTGTCCCGAGGGATATGCTCATATTCATGTTTTAAATCCAAACAGACAAAGAATAAAAATCCGTGTTCTATTAGATTCAGGATCCAACGTGTTCCTAATCAACAAAGACCTCGTTAAGGAATTAAAAATTCCGTTCACAGAAAGACCGAATCCGGTCACTATTCAAGGCTTCGATGGAGTACCATCTCCATCGGGAGGAAAATTTTATACGCGTCCATTATGGCTTGAAATTGGACGCAACAAACACTTATCCGAAGTTGCGTGCGAAATCGCAGCAGCTGGAGACTATGGGATGATTATCCCGTTTGGGTGGTGGCATTCAGAACACCCCCTATCGAACATTGGGGATCCCGATAACTGGGAATTCAAAGACCCCAAATGTAAAACTACATGTGTGGAAGAAGAAGACGAAGGAATTGCAGACATGTTCGAATACGATGAAACGGTAGCGTGGGATGAGAATGCGATTCAAATTGGAAGAATCGGGACTGTCGAAGATCCGAATGAAGTTAACTTCGACTCGCTCCCCAAACACTACTGGGGATTCAAGAAGCTCTTCCTACCGCAAACTTCGGCGAAGCTACCGCCAAGGAGAACATTTGATCACGAAATCAAGTTAGTTGACGGAGCAAAACCATCTTGGGGACCCATCTATCCACTATCCGAGCAACAGTTAAAACTCTTACGCGAATACCTTCAAGAAATGATCCGACAAGGAAAGATTAAACGAAGTCAGTCACCATTCGGTGCGCCGATCCTTTTCACACCGAAGGCTGATGGCCGACTACGTCTGGTAGTGGATTACCGGAACTTAAATAAGATCACCATCTTAAACAAGTACCCATTACCACTAATGTCGGAAATACGCGATCGAGTGGCAGGTGCAACCATCTTTTCAAAGATTGATTTAAAAGATGGTTATAACCTGATTCGGATAAAAGAAGGGGACGAATGGAAAACAGCCTTCCGAACAAGATACGGACACTACGAGTATAAGGTAATGCCATTCGGACTAGCCAATGCTCCGGCAACATTCCAGGACATGATGAACGAAGTTCTCCGAGAACACCTTGATCAAGGAGTTGTGTGCTACTTGGATGACATTCTCATCTATTCGAAAACCGAGAAAGAACATATCGAGTTGGTTAAAAGGGTTCTGCAAAAACTAGCAGATTTCCAACTCGCGATCTCAATAAAGAAATCTTTCTTTCATGTAAAAGAGGTGGAATTTTTAGGCTATATAGTAGCCGTCGATGGGGTGTCTATGAGCACCCGAAAGGTGGACTCCGTTTTGAACTGGAAGCCACCGAAGTCAGTCAAAGAAGTTCAGATATTCCAAGGATTTGCGAATTTCTACCGACGCTTCATACAAAACTTCTCAAAAATCTGTGCGCCGATCACGGAAACATTGAAGGGTGACCCGAAAAAGTTCCGGTGGGGCCCGGAACAAGAGGCAGCCTTTCAAGAACTTAAGAGAAGATTTACTTCTGCCCCTATTCTACACCATTTTTTTCCCGAACGGGAAACGGTAGTGGAAACAGACGCTAGCGACTTTGCCTTAGGATGCGTCTTATCGCAGTTTGTAGAGAAACGACTCCATCCAGTGGCGTTTCATTCCCGCAAACTAAATTCAGCAGAGCGAAATTACAAGATCCACGATAAAGAGCTATTGGCGATACTAGAAGCATTCAAAGAATGGCGCCAATACTTGGTTGGAACCGAAAAACCGGTTACTGTCTATACCGATCACCAAAACCTTCAATATTTCCTCACCTCGAAAGTCTGGAGCGGTCGCCAAATTCGCTGGGCGCAGAAACTCGCTGATTACAATTTCAAAATTGTTTACCGCCCGGGAACTAGAGGAGGAAAACCGGATGCCCTCAGTAGACGGCCGGAGTACCGTCCTGAGGAGGGAGCTGCACATCGCGAGCAAGCGATCTTGAAGCCAGAACATTTCCAAATCAGTTCAATTACGAGAACTAAGATGGGGGAAATTCGAATCTTCTTGGTCGCAGGAAACCCTGAAGGCGATATATGTGCAGATGACATCCAAGAGGAACCTAAATGGAATGATCCGGACTCCATTATTCGGGTCAAAAGGTTAGACACAAGAGCAAGGCTACCAACCAAAGGCTCAAGAATGGCAGCGGGCCATGATCTCTACGCTCTGCAAGAAGACATAGTCCCAGCAAGGGGACAGTTAATAGTTGGAACCGGTATCGCAGTGGGATTACCGGTTGGAACATATGGAAGAATTGCTCCCAGAAGCGGGTTAGCCGTTAAAAGCGGGATTTCAACAGGTGCCGGAGTGATTGACGCGGATTACACCGGAGAACTCAAAGTTCTACTATTCAACCACCGAGACGCGGACTGTCACATCAAAGAAGGGGATCGTATTGCCCAACTAGTGATAGAAAAGATTAGCACCGCTGATATGATGGAAATAGATAGCCTGGACGAAACAGAAAGAGGATCGGCGGGATTCGGTAGCACAGATATTGCTACAAGAGCTATGACTATCCAAGAGATTGAACCAGTAGTCAGCCAGCTCCATGCGTCAAAAGATCAGAATAAACACTGGTATGACGCAGCCGAAATACACGAACGAACCCTCATGACTAGTACCATACTAGCCCGCAAGGAATTAAAGAAATTCAACCCCGAATTTCTGGAGCAGATTCTGAAGGCCATTCCAGGTGATAAGGAATGGCTCAAGCGAAGAAAAGAGTTGGAAAATCTCTGAGACAATGACAAACCTTTCCCAAAGGATTGGACCCTAACCGATGATTTGCTGTACTATAAGCAAAGACTATTCGTACCTAATAACCAAAGCCTTTACACCACAATAGCCGAAGGATGTCACGACGCAAAAATTGCAGGACATTTCGGACAAGAAAAAACTCTCAAAATCATCATGTGAGATTTCTATTGGAAAGGCCTGGCAAATTGGGTAAACGATTATGTACGGTCATGTGATGACTGTCAACATAACAAGTCACCACGTCACACGAAGTATGGTCTACTTCAACCACTATCGATACCATATGCAGCCTGGGCATCCATATCCGTGGACTTCATAACGCAGTTACCACAGAGTCAAGGATGTACCCAGATAATGGTAGTAGTGGATCGATTCACCAAGATGGCTCATTTCATCGGATTAGAGGGAACGGCTACCGCGAAAGATGTCGCTACCGCCTTTACGAAGGAAATATGGAAGCTACACGGCTTACCATCAGAAATTGTCTCGGATATGGATTCTAAGTTTGCAGGAGAATTTTGGGAGTCATTGTGCAAAGCATTGGATATAAAAAGGAAGATGTCAACTGCATACCATCCACAAACGGACGGACAAACTGAACGAACCAACCAAGTGCTGGAAGGTTACTTACGAAGTTTTGTCAATTGTGATCAGGACGATTGGTATCAGCTCCTACCCTTAGCCGAACATGCCTACAACAACTCGGCAACCAATGCACACGGAATGACCCCATTCTATGCAAACTATGGGTTCCATCCTCAGACAGAATGGATGAAGGAGCGCGAAGCGCATAATCCAGGAGCAACCCTTTACGCAAACTGGATAAAAACGATTCATGAGCAAGCACGGCAATCACTCGAACAGACACGAGATGCTATGGCCAAGTATTATAATAGAAAGGCCAAGCAACAACCAGACTTCAAACCCGGCGATAAAGTAATGTTAAATGCAAAGAATATTCGTACCCGCCGGAAGTCCAAAAAGTTAAGCCCAAAACTTTATGGACCCTTCATGATTCTGGAAAAACGAGGAAGCCGGGCATTCAAACTCAACATATCGGATCGTTGGAATATACACCCAGTATTCCATGTTTCTCTGTTAGAACCCTACAGAGAGTCGGTACGAGCAGACCGACAACAACCTCCTAAGGAACCCGAAGATATCGAAGGCGACCTACAATGGGAGATAGAAAAGATTGTAAGAAGCGAAATACGCTCTTACAGGAAAAGAGTCCGTGGCCACTATCAACAGATGCACGAGCTATGGTACTTCGTTAAATGGCAGGGCTGTTCCGAAGATGAGAACACTTGGGAACCTGCGACGGGGATGGACAATGCGAGAGAATTGGTGGAGGAATTTCATCGCGATAACCCGGAAATGCCACGACGGGCAGAGGAAGGACGATGAAGATAAGGTTTTCTTGCCGTGGCCAAGCAAACGTGGAAAGTTTTTTACCCTGCTTTCATCGGGTCCTTAAATGATTAATGTTTAAAGTTTTATTATTTAATACTTAAACTTTAATGTTTAATATTTATATTTGTACCAAAGGGGCATTCGAGGCAAAGCCCAAGAGGAGGGAGCTCATGTTAGGAGTACCCGATTCCGATAGCCTAGGAATACCTTAGGCAGGGTAACTTTACCCGAAACCGAGAATCTTAGTCTCCAACACCCCCCTCCGGCCCCCTTACGGGACCCGCGCGTCATCATACACATCAACCTTAGTTGCGTCCTGTGACTATTTGGTCACAGAATTAAAGGTGTCAGAATAACACCGTATACGTCGCTGCCGTCCGTCCGACCGAAAGCTGTTCGCAGGATATATAGGAGGCGACCTCTGGCAAGACCTGAGAAGTGGAACGAAGTCAATCCGTCAACTACTCAGGGAGTTACAAGGCTTCAAAGATATGACATCTTTGGCATGGGCCGTAAGTAACGGGACGTTTTCGCACAAGGTCATGAGATGAATGTTAGAAGGTTCGGGATAACGAACCAATGGATTCACATCCACCCTTCAACGATTAGAAAGAGTCTAGAGCTCCTGGAAACACTACCAAAGAAGCCAACAAGCTTCGAGGAGTGTTGCAACTATGATAAGAGGTGTACCGCAGTTGCGGGATTTACAACCAACACAATACGAAGGTCCACCCCCTCTACATAGAACGATCAGGAGTTGCCGACTGTCACGATCCTAGATCGGACATAGTAGATTTTATTAGTTAGTTAGTAAGTTTCATTTGTTACGAAATTGGTTTATGAGTTTCCTTTATTACGTAGTTGTTTTATGTTATGATTTATGTTTTCACGCACTTGACCTATTCAGAGGTCATGTGATTTATGATGGGCTATGCAACGAGGCAGACTGCAAGGCAGACTCGTTGAGGTTTTATTTGTTATATTTCACGCACGAGACTTATTTAGAAGTCACGGGGCTGCATAAGGAGGCTATGCAACGAGGCTGTGCGCAAGGCAGACTCGTTAGGTTTATGTTATGTTTCACGTACATGATCTATTCAGAGGTCATGGGGCTGCGCAAGGGGGCTGCGCAAGGCAGACTGGCAAGGCAGACTGCCTGTTAGGCATATAGAAAATGCACAGACCTCTCGGTAGGGTAACTGCGCACAGACCCTCATTTATCGCGAGCCTAACACCCCCCTCCGGCCCCGTTCTGGGGCCCGCACGTCCTTAGCAAGATTTCGAAGAGTTGCGTCCCATGACTATAATGTCACTTCAATGAAGCCCACTTCATAACACCATATACGTCGCTGCCGTCCGTCCGACCGGAAGCTGTTCGCAGGATATATAAGAGGGCACCTCTGGGTACCTCTGAGAAGTGGAACGGAGAAAATCCGTTGGAGGCGCATTGAGTTACTAGGCTTCAAAGTTAGGCATCCTAACTACGGGCCGAAAGTAACGGGACGTTTTCGGTTCGAGAATCCGCAACTACTCCTACAGAGCCCCGGAGGCCATAGGAGATAGATATGACACCAATACCTATCTGAAGGCCGCTGTATGTTGGTTGGTCCTGGAGACAGGATCCCTCGAGAGGTGATTCTCTTTGAGGCGAGGCGGACCGAGGGGAAGCTGCTCAGACTCAGAAGACCTAATAGGCGGTAGACTATGAGTGTTGGCACACCGTCTATGCAGCCTGCATTATGCATAGGTACCCGACGCATACGCTGGCCACTATGTGAAATCGGAAAAGACTACTGGAACGATAGTCAAGTCGACTGAAGTTTCAAATATAAGTCTACTCGTTTCTATAAATCGAAGACCGGTCATTGGAGGATAATCACGCATCCTACGATTAGACGGAAAAGAGTTTATGAGAACGAAGATGGTGTGTGAGAATTCAGGGTCAAACAGTGTTCGCACTTGTCAAAGACCATGAGACGTTAGCGTACAATCTTGGATAGATACTTAGTTATAGGAGGATTAGAAGTAGTCCGCGAACACTCAGACGCGGGATATAAATATCGAAGTGCCTCCCAAGCTTTTAGACATCAACAAGCAACGGAGAAGAGACCTTAACAATATAACATTGTTTTACCTACGAATCTTTATAAAAATATTTTCTTCACTCAATTACGCGAGTTCTTAGTAGTCATAAACGAAAAGAACAATTCCGAGCCTTCCTAGACAAATCTCCGTCTATTACGAAAGATTCAGGCCTAAGTCTTCTCGACAATTACTCAGAGTCGGCTTCCGCCTAACACTATATTGTTAGCTCTCCTTGTTACCAAGGCTCACTAAATAAGTCGGTCACCACTCTACGCTAAGCAAGCGCATGAGTTCGAGTCACGCAGACGACGAGTCCGTTGAAGGCACGGTATACTACCCTGCGATTGATGATACGGCACACTACCCTGCGATTGATGATACGGTCGGTTTAGACACCCTTGAGGAACTCTCCCGAACCAATTCAATATTCGAACCACCAACCAAGGTACACTACCCCACTATTAGGTCAGTGTTGCCCGGTCTGTCGGAGCTCCGAGAAATACCATTTCTGGAACAAGAAGCTCCCTCGTGGTATACCGACCCAACTCTAGTTCCTACGGAGGAACAATTTCAAAAGCTCTACGAAACCTGGTACGGGCCAGAATTCGTTTGGAAACCTTTCCTTGACTGGGACACCAGTGAAGAAGGATCCTTTGATAGTTGCTTCACACCTACTATACCTTTGGCGTGGAGACTCGGGAACCACCCGAACTCTCATTAAGACAGGATCCTATTATAGGAAAGGATGACAGAACCACCGAAAGCGTGGTATCCTGAAGGTCCGGGATCGCTGGCACCATGGAGAGAACCCAAGAAAATAAAGGATAAGGATGCAATGGATACCGGGAGCGAAGGTGAAAATGCGCCGAGCCAACCTTCATCACTTCCCCCGGGCATAAGGCGTCCACCAAGAGATGGGTCACGGGCATCAAGTGTTCCCAGCTCATCTCGATCATCTACTCCGAGGCCAAGGGACCAGGCAGCCGACTTGGCAAGGCTAGCTGCAAGAGTAGGAGTGGTATTACGCGATGTCCGGAGAGACATTACATCCTCTATCGACTCTGCAAACATAGCGTTTGCCCAGCTCACGGGAGCTCAACAGGAAAACGCGCTCCGGCTGTTTGAAGTTCAAAGACAAATTGCCGAAGGAAAGGAACTCCATAATCAGGATATAGGAGTCCTGTTGATGCAGTGTCAGGGAGTAGAGACCGAAGTAAAGTCTCTACAAGAAAGAATAGTAAGGGAAATCGCGGAAAACCTGGCACGACAAGCTGCCAGACAAGAACATCACGAAGGGGTTACCTCGCAGTTACACCAGACCACGCTTGAACGGGACATTCTTCTACAACAGGCAGTAGAAGAAATCAGAAAGGAAATGAAGGACCGAGACCGGAAGGTAAATAGTGCCTTCAAGGAAAGAGATGCGCTCTTTCAAAACGAGGCAAAGAAGACTCGTGAGGCACTCTCGTCTCAACAGAGTGAACTCAAAAAAATTGGTGAAGCGGTCCAAGAACTTCTCGTTTCCTCGAGAAAGAAAGAGGCTCCGAAGGAAAAACCGGAAGCTAGCAAGCGTGTAAGGATGGAATCGGTAGAGGATGACGAGGAATATTATTCCAGGCCCACTAGACAAGAAAAGGGTAAACAAGTGGCAAAACCTCAAGCTAGTGGGGAAGGAACCTCAGACGCAACTCCACCACCTGGACTAGGAGGAGGATACCCTAGTGATGACGATGATGACGGCAGCGATTATGACGCTGAAGGAAAAGGAAGAAAAGGCGGTGGTCCAGAAAGACGCCGCAGGGGTCTGACCCCAGAACAATCAGACCTAGCAAATGTCCTAGCGGAAGCCTTCGTGGTAAACACAAAACGACCAGCGGAGGCACCACCGCTCTTTGAAGGAGAAAAGCACCAAGATGTGCACATTTGGCTTCAACAATGCATTGATTACTTCGACCGAAATCCTCACATTTGGAGAGATGACCGGGAAAGGGTCATATACGCCCTCAACCGTACCAAGGGAAAGGTAGTAACACCATACACGATTTGGTACCGAAGAAAAATGGACGGGCTACAGGGCGAAACCCAAAATCGGAATTTTCGAAGTTGGACCCGCTTCTCATACGAAATAGGAAAGGCTTTTGCGCCCCTACAAGAAGGACGACAGGCCCTGCGGGACATGAAGGAAGTAAAATACAAGGGCAACATTCAAACCTACCTCCGAATCATGCACAACCTGAATAACAAAGCCAATATGACAGGTGAATCATGGAGGGAGACAGTCGAAAGAAACTTGCCCGAAGACATCCTCACCCGCATCTCCTTCCAGAAGTTCGACACCGATGAGGAATGGGAAGATGTAATAATAGAAGCTGGCCGGGCAGAAGAAGACCTTCAGTACCGAAAAAAGTTACTAAAAGAAGGCAGTTCCCGACACACCTCCTCTAAGGATACAAAAGATAAATCCTCAAGAGATGAAAGGCCTGATAAGCCACGAAGAGAAAAGGCTTATATAAAAGGAGGTGGGGGACCCTCACGAAAAAGGAAACGTGAGGATCACAAGTCGGAACGGCCGACTAAGAAATTAGGAGGAAGTGCTCCGATCACGCATTCAAATTGGTCTGAAGCACACCAAGGAATCTCGCAAAGCGTTATAGATGCGAGAAAAAAGGACAACAATTGCACGAGATGTGGAAAAAAGAACCACACATATAAGACGTGTTATGGGAACATTCAAGTATCAGCGGCCGCAGTTAGCCGAAGGCCGCTAAGAATGGGCCCAAGTCGAGCAAGGTCTATCAAGCCACCTAGGCCTCCTCGAAAACCCGCACAGGCTGGACAGGTCCGGACCACCAGCCGGCTGTGGGAATTAGGCGAAGACGAAGAAATCACATAGGTCTTCACAAAGGTACCGACAACGACGGTGTTCGGGTAGTCTAGCAGACACATAGTCGCTAGGAATCGAAATCGACAGCAAAAGGGGATGCCGAAGCGAGGAAAGCAACCGTGCGGGACGGCCTGAGTGGGAGTACACGCGTCCCTCTTGCTGAGCCAAGAGGATTAACAAAGAGCAATGGTGACATTGGCGGCGCCTCTATGCTTCCCAAGGTAATAACGTATGTTTCGCCCCAATGATCCGGACACATGTTTGTTAGGGTAGTCAGGCACGTGACCTGGAATCTGAAAGGTCTCCGATAAGGACCAAAGCCTAGACAGGAAACAGACAGCACCAAGGGTACCGAAGGGAGCGACAGTAGGGCTAAGATGAAGGACATGGAGAAATGAGCGAGGCGCATCTTCGACCAGTGAGTACAAGAGCTCTAGACCTCACCTCTATCTACTACTTCTTAGGTGCCGCGCTGGTACCGAACGGGCACCCGATAAAATGAGGACACTGTCTACGGTTAAGCGAGGGTGGATAATAAGCCCGGGAAGGTTATCAAAGGGACAGCCGACCAGCCCTACGCACCCGGCTCTTGTTCCCATGATATCTGGACGATGGCAGAGACCCCCAAGTTTGGTTCCACAGGTAGAAAAAGTGGAAGGTATGGGAACTCCTCGGCAGGAGGTAAAAACCGCTAGTAGTGGGCTGCCCAATATACCAAGAACATTTCAGTTTGTCTGAGGAGACCTCAATGGTCGAAACCGTGCGGGCATGGTAACAAACACCTTGTTACACAATGCCAAAACGAAAGCCAGAAGAAGATCGCGGACAGCCGCGACGACGCAAGCTTTACGCATCCTTACCCAAAAGATATTCCTGCCCAGAGGGAGACGCCTACCTCTTTTTAAACCATAGGCGACAAAGAATTAAAGTCCTATTGGACTCAGGCTCTAATGTGTTCGTCATCAATCAAAGATTGGTACAGGAACACCGATTACCGTTCACACAACGGTCGGACGCGGTCAAAATTTATGGGTTTGATGGGACCGCAGCAGTCTCCGGAGGGAAGTTTTACACCCATCCCTTATGGTTAGAAATAGGAGAAATAGACATCTGTCTGAGATAACCTGCGAAATAGCAGAACTTGGATCATACGGGATGATCATACCATTCGGCTGGTGGCATGAGGAACATCCTATATCCCACATCGAAGACCCAAAAAGATGGTCGTTCGATGCAAAATGTTGCGAGAAATGTGTGGAGGAAGACGAAGGAATAGCCGACATGTTCGAATACGATGAGTCGGTAGTCTTTGACGAAAACGCTGCCTATATTGGAAGAATTGGCGCTAGTGAAAGCCCCGACGATATAGTCTTGGGATCGCTACCTCAAGAATATTGGCGACACAAGGACCTGTTTTTGCCTCAGACAGCGGAAAAATTGGCGCCTAGGAGGACGTTCGATCATGAAATCGAACTAAAGGACGACGCGAAAGCGCCCTGGGGCCCAATATACCCCTTATCAGAAAAACAGCTTGCCGCATTAAGGGAATACCTTAAAATGATGATGGATCAAGGAAAAATCACAAGAAGCAAATCCCCAGCGGGCGCACCAGTGCTGTTCGTTCCAAAACCTGACGGTAAACTTCGGTTAGTTGTAGACTACCGAAATCTCAACCGTATTACAGTCTTGAACAAGCACCCGCTACCATTGATGTCCGAACTAAGAGATCGGGTAGCTGGGGCTAAGATTTTCACAAAGCTTGATCTGAAAGACGGCTATCATCTGATAAGAATTAAAGAAGGAGACGAGTGGAAGACGGCTTTTCGAACTCGATACGGCCATTACGAATACAAGGTAATGCCTTTTGGGCTCGTTAATGCTCCCGCAACCTTCCAAGATATGATGAACCAAGTCCTGCATGAATTTTTGGACTATGGAGTGGTCTGCTATTTGGATGACATTTTGATATATTCAAAGGATGAAAAGAGTCACGTTGAGTTAGTCGATCAAGTCTTGCAAAGACTCGCCGATTACCAACTAGCTGTATCCTTGAAAAAGTCAGTCTTTCATGTCCAAGAGGTAGAATTCCTGGGATATATGGTATCTGTCGAAGGGGTGGCTATGAGCACGAGGAAAGTCGACTCCGTATTAAGTTGGAAATCGCCGGCGTCGGTAAAAGAAGTCCAGATATTCATTGGATTTGCCAATTTTTACCGACGATTTATACGAAGTTTCTCCGGAGTGTGTAAACCTATAACGGAGACACTAAAAGGAAATCCAAAGGATTTTCATTGGGGCGCTGAGCAAGAATCAGCGTTCAAAGAGTTAAAGCATCGCTTCACAACCGCACCCATATTGCAACATTTCTATCCAGAACGCGAAACGGTGGTAGAAACGGATGCAAGCGACTTTGCCTTAGGCTGTGTCTTGTCACAGTTCGTGGAAAAAAGGCTACATCCTGTTGCCTTCCACTCACGAAAGTTGAACTCGGCAGAACGCAACTACGAAATCCATGACAAGGAACTGCTTGCAATCCTAGAAGCGTTCAAAGAATGGAGACAATATTTAGTCGGCACGGAAAAACCTGTGACGGTTTACACCGATCACCAAAACCTACAATACTTCCTTACTTCCAAGGTTTGGAGTGGACGCCAAATCCGGTGGGCTCAGAAGCTAGCAGAATACAATTTTAAGATTGTTTACCGACCAGGAACCAAGGGCGGAAAGCCTGATGCGCTAAGTAGACGGCCGGAGTACCGTCCTGAGGAGGGAGCTACGCATCGCGAACAAACCGTTTTGAAACCAGAACACTTCCAAGTAATGCTGTTAGCACTACAGGAGGAGAAGGAAGAAGGATTAGGGAAAGAAGTACTGGGCTGGAGCGATGAGAAAGACCTGGCGTTGAAGCCAGAGACGAATACCTCAGACAAATACATCCGAGTAAGACGATTGAACCACAAGGCAAGGTTACCCACTAAAGGTTCAAGAATGGCAGCCGGACATGACCTCTATGCCATAAGCGACGCCATTATCCCTAGACGAGGACAAGTGCTACTCGATACTGGAATAGCAATAAGCCTACCAGCAGGGACATATGGACGAGTAGCGGCCCGTAGTGGGTTAGCAGTACGTTCCGGAATTTCGGTCGGCGCAGGAACAATAGACGCCGACTATACGGGAGAGCTCAAAGTCTTGCTATATAATCACAAGGATGTTGATTGCCAAATCCGAGAAGGAGACAGAATGGCTCAACTCATAGTGGAAAAAATCGACACATCTGATTTAATGGAGGTCGATAAGCTAGACGAGACTGAAAGAGGAGCCCAAGGTTTCGGAAGTACCGACATCGCTACAAGAAGTCTAATAATAAAGGAACAAGAACCCATCATATGTCAGCTGGAAGCGTCGGCAGCCGAAAATTTGTCCTGGTACGACATTAAAGAAGTACCAGAGAAAGTACTAATATCAACGGCCATGCTAAAGCAAAAGACAATGAAGAAGTTTAACCCCGAGTTCCTTGAACAACTTCTTGAGGCGACGCTATCGGATGGAGACTGGCTGAGACGACGCGAGGACTTGTCAAAGCTCCGAAATGAAGGAAAAGAATTCCCTAAGAACTGGACACTGATCGACGACCTTCTATACTATAAGAATCGTCTATTCGTCCCAGACAACCAAGCATTGTACACCAAGATAGCCGAAGGATGCCATGACGCAAAGATAGCCGGACACTTCGGACAAGAAAAAACCCTAGAAATCATCATGAGAGATTTTTATTGGAAAGGGCTAGCCGAATGGATCAACGACTACGTGCGGTCCTGTGATGAATGTCAACACAACAAGTCGCCCCGACATGCGAAATACGGACTGTTGCAACCATTGCAGACGCCGTTCACGGCATGGTCATCGATATCAGTAGACTTCATCACCCAACTACCAGAATCACAAGGTTGTACACAAATCATGGTAGTTGTTGACCGGTTTACAAAAATGGCACACTTTCTTGGACTACAGACTACGGCTACGGCAAAGGATGTCGCAAACACGTTCTTAAAGGAGGTTTGGAAGCTACACGGCTTGCCAACGGAGATCATTTCGGATATGGACTCTAAGTTCGCTGGCGAGTTTTGGGAATCATTGTGTAAGGCGTTGGGATAAAACGACGAATGTCGACGGCATATCATCCACAGACGGATGGACAGACAGAGAGAACCAACCAAGTGCTGGAAGGATACCTCCGAAGTTTTATTAACTATGACCAAGATGATTGGTATCAGTTACTGCCGCTAGCAGAACATGCATATAACAACTCTGCAACCAACGCTCACGGAATGTCCCCCTTTTACGCGAACTATGGTTTTCACCCACAAACTGAGTGGATGAAAGAACGTGAAGTTCAAAACCCCGGCGCTACCTTATACGCGAACTGGATCAAGACGATACATGAACAGGCGAAAAGCTCGCTTGAAAAGACACGGGAAGGAATGGCGAAATACTACGATCGGAAAGCCAAAAAGCAACCTGAGTTTAAAATTGGCGACAAAGTTATGCTAAACGCGAAAAACATACGCACTAGACGGAAGTCGAAAAAGCTAGCACCCAAACTCTATGGGCCGTTCCAAATACTGGAAAAAAGAGGCGACCGAGCGTTTAAACTAAACATTTCCGACCGATGGAATATTCACCCGGTCTTCCACGTATCCTTACTAGAACCATATCGAGAATCGATTCATCCAGAACGCAGACAACCTCCCAGAGAACCAGAGGAGGTCGAAGGGGACCTGCAATGGGAAATAGAGAAGATTGTCCGCAGCGAAATACGGACATATAGGAAAAGGATCAGCAATCGTTACCGACAGGTACGAGAGCTATGGTATTTTGTCAAATGGCAAGGTTGTGCGGAAGATGAAAATACTTGGGAACCCGCTACGGGCATGGAAAATGCTGAGGAAGTAGTCGGAGAGTTTCATCGAGACAACCCGGAGATGCCAGGGCAGGCAGAAGTAAGACGATGAGGAAAGGTTTTCCTACGGTGGACAAGCAAACGCCGGAAGGTTTTTTACCCTAACCACATCGGGTCTTAAAAGGAAATTTTGTTAAAATAAATATAATTAAGAAGGTGTTCGAGACGAAACCTTGTAGGAGGGAGCTCATGTTAGGCATATAGAAAATGCACAGACCTCTCGGTAGGGTAACTGCGCACAGACCCTCATTTATCGCGAGCCTAACACCCCCCTCCGGCCCCGTTCTGGGGCCCGCACGTCCTTAGCGAGATTTCGAAGAGTTGCGTCCCATGACTATAATGTCACTTCAATGAAGCCCACTTCATAACACCATATACGTCGCTGCCGTCCGTCCGACCGGAAGCTGTTCGCAGGATATATAAGAGGGCACCTCTGGGTACCTCTGAGAAGTGGAACGGAGGAAATCCGTTGGAGGCGCATTGAGTTACTAGGCTTCAAAGTTAGGCATCCTAACTACGGGCCGAAAGTAACGGGACGTTTTCGGTTCGAGAATCCGCAACTACTCCTACAGAGCCCCGGAGGCCATAGGAGATAGATATGACACCAATACCTATCTGAAGGCCGCTGTATGTTGGTTGGTCCTGGAGACAGGATCCCTCGAGAGGTGATTCTCTTTGAGGCGAGGCGGACCGAGGGGAAGCTGCTCAGACTCAGAAGACCTAATAGGCGGTAGACTATGAGTGTTGGCACACCGTCTATGCAGCCTGCATTATGCATAGGTACCCGACGCATACGCTGGCCACTATGTGAAATCGGAAAAGACTACTGGAACGATAGTCAAGTCGACTGAAGTTTCAAATATAAGTCTACTCGTTTCTATAAATCGAAGACCGGTCATTGGAGGATAATCACGCATCCTACGATTAGACGGAAAAGAGTTTATGAGAACGAAGATGGTGTGTGAGAATTCAGGGTCAAACAGTGTTCGCACTTGTCAAAGACCATGAGACGTTAGCGTACAATCTTGGATAGATACTTAGTTATAGGAGGATTAGATGTAGTCCGCGAACACTCAGACGCGGGATATAAATATCGAAGTGCCTCCCAAGCTTTTAGACATCAACAAGCAACGGAGAAGAGACCTTAACAATATAACATTGTTTTACCTACGAATCTTTATAAAATTATTTCCCTTATCGATTAAGCGAGTTCTTAGTAGTCATAAACGAAAAGAACAATTCCGAGCCTTCCTAGACAAATCTCCGTCTATTACGAAAGATTCAGGCCTAAGTCTTCTCGACAATTACTCAGAGTCGGCTTCCGCCTAACACTGCCTATGGTTTGATTTGTAAGCGGGTTGAGGGAAGCACTATAAAAGGAGTCCTCGGAGGCGAGTTAGTTAGTTCTTCACGCAACCATCTAAGTTATTTTCCTACTTATTGTTTTAAGAACGAATTTACTTTATATACCTCACGATAGTTACACAAACTTAGTAGAAGAGGAACACCTCTACGACTACTAAGTGTAACAAGAGAAAAGGTAATAGTGTGAACGCACACTATTAATACGAAATATATAGTGTCATACGATACTATAAGAGAAGTATCGTTGCCTGTCGCGTGAATTGATATAGGAACAGGACCCCTTAACATTTGGTTGCGTCTCACCAGCGACGCCCAACGATAGACAACACGGCTTTCAACCCAGATCACGAAGGTGATCTCGATATAAACGACGATACCCTAGGGCTAGGAGGAGATTTTACCGACGCCCTAGAAAACGCATCAGCACAACCCTCAAGGACAGGAAGTCCAGTCACGCCAGAAGGCAGATCACCTGCGGAAAGCTCAGACGAAGAAGGAACACCAACTCCAAGAAGGATGACAGACGCACCCGCACCAGCGGCGGCACCACCAGCCCCAGTCAATGTAATCGGCATGACTGAGGCACAATTCAACGCTTTCCGAATTTCCTCTCAACCAAACTCGAGGAATCGACCGAAGCCAGGGGAGCCTGATGTGTTCAAAAGAGATCGAACGAATTTTCGGAGCTTCATAGCACCACTAGAGGGGTACTTTAGGGTCAAAGAGTACAACAGCAGCGAAGACAACCTGAAGGTAGCCTTTGCGGAGTCTCTCCTGAGAGACACGGCCGAGGCATGGCTCATCCCCTATAGCGAAGGATCCAAACCGAGGACTTGGGACACGTGGGACAAGTTCAAACAAACCCTAAAGGAACAATTCGGAGACCCGAATGCAAGAGAAACAGCACGACTCAAACTCGAGACGATGAAGCAAGGAAGAAAGAACATGACAGAGTTCTGGAACGAGTTCCGACTTATCGCAAGCGAAGCAGAATATGACGACAACTCCATATGGAATCACCTGTTGTCAGCATGCAGCGAAACGCTACAAGACGCTTGGGGCTTAGGGGATACACCTTTCACCACTACCGACGCTTTCGCAAGATGGGCAATCGCGAAGGAGAACAAGCTCAACCAGGTGAAGCATGCAAAAAAGCAGAACCCCATGGCGAGACAACAAGAAATACCAAGAAGCGCCGACGGAAAATATGTGGCTAAGACTACCATATCTGGAGGAAGCGGAGGAGAACCGATGGACCTGGATGCGGTAAGGGGAGGAAAGAAGAAGTTCCAAACCCGATTCGGGATGCCGAAACTATCACCTTTGGAATATCGGAAGAGAAGAGAAGAGAACACATGCCTCAGATGCGGAAAGAAGGGACACTTTATTGCGCAATGCGGGAATAAAGATGTCAAGATCCGAGAGATGACGATGGAAAATCCCCAGGAGGATTTAAACGATTCGGGTCCCCAGTAAATGGTGGTCGGAGGGACCAGCCAAAGGGAAAACCCACCAGGATTACACAACTATCGACGGCTTTTGATAACTCGGCACTATTCCAACACACGGACAACAAAGAAGAACAAGACGATTCCGATCACCTCATGCTCAAGATAAAGATATCAACAAACAATGGAATAACGGAGACCAACGCAATGCTGGATTCAGGGGCAACGGAAAACTTCATCGACCAAGAGTTTTGCGACATGAACCAAATACCCCTGAATCGGATCAGCAAACCCAGAGACATCTATGTGGTCAATGGGGAAAAAAGCAAAGCGGGACCCATTACCCACGAAGCGGAAGTATCTATGGAGATCGGAACACACAAAGAAGAGGTGGTTTTCCAAGTGGCCAATATGAGGAAGCATACGGCCATACTGGGAACACCGTGGCTCAAACGACATAACCCAAGTATCGACTGGAAACGAGAAAAGATACATTTCGACAGCGACGAATGCACGGCAAGCTGTGTCGAAAAACCACCAACGGTCAATACAGTTCCAGAAGAAATTGCGATATGGGAGAACGAGCAAGCACGCATGTTGGAAACAACATGTAATGAAGGGGACATTCAGATCAGACGGATGGACCCGAAAGCAAAGATACCGACTAAGGGATCGGTTATAGCTGCAGGTCACGACCTATACAGCATGAATGGTACGACTGTTCCCGCCAGGGGACAAGCCATGATAAGAACCGGGATTGCGATACAACTCCTCGAAGGAACCTATGCACGAATAGCTCCAAGAAGTGGATTAGCGGTACGTCATGGTATCACCACTGGAGCCGGAGTCATAGACGCAGACTATCGAGGGGAGGTTCAAGTATTGCTTATGAACCTGAAAGACGAAGACTACGAGATCAGAGAAGGGGACTGAATCGCCCAAATGATCATCGAAAAAATCGATACTTGGCAACTACAGGAAGTAGTTAGCTTGGAAGAAACGATAAGAGGCGAGAACGGATTCAGGAGTACTGGTACCACGGAGATAGAACAACCTAAAAGGAAAACCCTCGATATCGACTTTATATCAGCAAAAACCTTCGGAAAACTCTATCGAAAAGGAGAACGATGTGGAGTACTCAAATGGGAGCCCGAAGAAGATGGGCCAACGATAGCCGAAGCTTCGACGATAATTACGCGACTAGCCGTACGACAAGGAATGAATAAGCAGAAGACAACGCTTAAAGAAATGGTACTGAAGGAATACCATGGATTCCTGGATGTGTTCGAAGAAGGAGAAAAGAAGGATCTACCCGAACGCAGGCCAGAGGATCACAAGATCGAGCTAGAGGAAGGGAAGACGGCTCCCTTTATGAAACTCTACCCGTTACGAGAAGAAGAGCTCAAGGTATTAAGAGAATACCTTGAACAGAACCTGGCACGAAGATGGATAAGGCCATCATCATAGTCAGCAGGAGCACCAATATTATTTGGTAAAAAGAAAGATGGCAAATTGAGGTTATGCGTGGACTTTAGAGGGTTGAATGCGGTATCTAAAAAAGACAGATACCCATTACCTCTGATAGATGAAGCATTGGATCGACTGGGAAAGGCGCAATGGTACACCAAGCTGGACATCAAGGATGCCTATCACAATATCAGGATCGCCAAAGGAAACGAATGGAAAACGGCATTTCGCACTAGGTACGGACTATACGAATACCTAGTAATGCCGTTTGGACTATCCAATGCACCGGCCACATTCCAACGATGGATTAACTCCAAGTTAAGTCAATTCCTGGATGTGTGTTGTATCGTCTATCTAGATGATATCCTCATATATTCAGAAAACTTGGAACAACACCAGAAGGATATACGGTCGGTAATCACAGCATTGCGACAGGCTAAAGTCAACCTGAAGCCTACAAAATGCGAGTTCCACAAAAAAGAAACAGAATATCTGGGCTTCGTCATCAGCCCAGAAGGGATAAAAGCGGATCCGGTCAAAACAGAAGAAATCGAAATTTGGAAACCTCCAAAGAGCGTCAAGGGAGTTCAAAGCTTTTTAGGCTTCTGCAACTTCTATCGAAGATTTATAGAAGGATTTAGCAGAGTGGCTAAACCGCTATACGGACTCACGAAGAAAGGAATCAAATGGGAGTGGGGGGAACAACATCAAACGAGTTTCGACAAGTTAAGAGAGAAACTCACTACGGCACCCATACTCCAACATTTCAATCCAGAATTACCGATAAGGATTGAAACGGACGCATCGAACTACGTATGCTCGGGCATACTATCGCAACTGGCGGAGGACGGATTTTGGCACCCGGTCGCATTCCGATCGAAAACCATGTCAAAAGCGGAATGCAACTACGATATACACGACAAAGAACTGTTAGCTATCGTACAGGCATTCAAGACATGGAGAACCTATACGTTGGGACACAAACATGACATCAAAGTCATAATCGACCACAAGAATCTAGTGCCATTCACCACCACGAAGGAACTCAACCAAAGACAAGCAAGATGGTATGAAACGTTGTCGCAATACCATTTCAAAACCGAGTACCGACCTGGCAAACAAGGAGGACAACCAGACGCGCTCACGAGAAGGGCAGAAGATCTGCCAAACAAAGAAGACGAACGGATCAAACAAAGAGAAAGAATACTACTCCCTAAGGAAAAGTATTTCGAAGAAGGATACGACAGTGGATACGAATCCATGAACGAAGTAGGCACAACGGTGCTAAGCGACGAAGGATACACTCGATGGATCAAGGAAAAAACAAAAGAAGATGAGGATATGAAGAAAATATCCCAAGCGTTGGAAGAAAAAAGAAAGGAAATGAAGGGGGTGGCGTTGGGATTATACCAAAGAAACGAGGGATACCTATGGTACGACAATCGGATAAGGATCCCGGCAGAGGAAGCATTACGAACGGAAACGATAAGAAGAAATCACGACATTCCACAAGCAGGACACGGCGGAACGGCTAAGACAGCAGAGCTTATCGGAAGGTCATACTACTGGCCTAATATGCGCAACGATATTAAACGATACGTCAAGAACTGCGAAACATGTCAGCGGACTAAGGCAGTGCGTCATGCACCTTATGGATTGCTAAAACCGCTGGAAACTCCTGGAAGACCATGGCAATCGATAAGCATGGACTTCATCACTGGACTACCAGAATCCAAAGGATGCGACGCAATTTGGGTAGTGGTTGATCTTCTGACCAAGATGGCACATTTCGTGCCATGCAATACCACTATGGATACGACGGGATTATTCCAGTTGTTTAAAGACCAAGTCTTTAGATTACACGGCCTACTAAAAGACATTATCTCCGACCGTAAATCATTATTCACATCCGATTTGTGGAAGGAAATAACTCAACATTTGAAAATGGACCGACGATTAAGCACAGCATTTCACCCACAAACCGACGGATAAACGGAACGAACAAATGCGATATTAGCACAATATCTACGGGTATTTGTGAACTATCAGCAGGACAACTGGATAGATTACCTCGCTACGGCAGAATTCGCATACAACAACGGAAAACAAGAAACCATTCAGATGACACCCTTTTACGCGAACTACGGATATGATCCAACGTTCGATCCGGCAAAATACGATGTGCCGACAAAGATAACGGAGGTCGAGAACATGCATCAACTGCACGCGATATTACGAGAAGAAATCTATCACGCGCAACAACGACACAAAGAATCAGCCGACAAACACAGAAAACCCGACCCGAACTTAGCCATAGGAGATAAGGTATGGCTAATACCAAAAAATATACGAACCACGAGACCGTCACGGAAGTTGGACTACAAGAAATTAGGTCCTTTTACGATCAAGGAACGAGTGGGACTGAGAGCATATAAGCTCGACCTCCCACGCTCGATGAACAACACTCATCCAACATTCCACATCAGTCTCATCGAACCCTATCAAGATAACTCTTTTCCCTCACAAAAGAAACTACCTCCTCCACCGATCGAAATCGACGGTGAAAACGAATACGAACTCGAACAAATCATCGATTCTCGCTTACACTACGGTAAACTCCAATACCGCGCGAAGTGGACTGGATATCCTCCCGAACACGATCTCGAGTGGTATCCAGCCGAAAACTTCGAAAATGCAGCCGTGGCAACGCGAGAATTCCATGGACGAAGCCCTGGCAAGCCAGGCCCCGAGCCCAGTACGATTCAGCGACTGGGTGGAGGTAGACAAGAAAGAGGAGGACCTCACGAATGAACAATGGGTGAACCTGGCGGATCTCAACCGCCCAGCGAACCCATCCCACGAACACGACTTAATGTCGTGGACACACTGCTACGACGACGGGTGCCCCACCCACTACGGGGACAAGGTCGGAGCGAACTGGTTCCCGCGGGAACTCAGCGAAAGGACTTCAGGGACGAAGTCAAGGAGAAGGGGGGGCAAAAAATCCAAGAAGGTTCGATGGGCGGACCAGGAAACAGAGACGACACCAACCCCCCCGAGCACAGAAACGACGCCAACCCCGGAACCAAAAACTCCCTCAAACACACCAACCTCCTCCACGAGTCCCGAACCTCCCACATCACCACAAACAACCAAGCCCGATACGATCGAATCACTCCAACAGCAAATCCAACGAATGCAGGAGACGATCGACACGCACGAAATCGATGCCCGCCTATACCAAGGGCAGACGAAGATGTGGGAGGCAAAGGGGAGACAGTTGGAGAAGGAGAACGAGCGGTTGGCGAGGAAGGTGACGGCGGAGCAGGTCAAGGTGGGACTTGCGGAGCACGCGATGAAGAGGTTGCGGGAGCAACTGAGGAGCCGGGAGGCCAAGTACCAGAGGCTTAAAAACCTCTTGTACGGAGTAACCGGGGGGATCAGGAGGAGCGCTAATCTCATGTTGGAGATAGCGGGAAGGAGCGGGGAATACGATTGGTTGGCCTAATGGGACTTAGGCCTAGGGAGAGGGGAGCTATTGTCACGATCCTAGATCGGACATAGTAGATTTTATTAGTTAGTTAGTAAGTTTCATTTGTTACGAAATTGGTTTATGAGTTTCCTTTATTACGTAGTTGTTTTATGTTATGATTTATGTTTTCACGCACTTGACCTATTCAGAGGTCATGTGATTTATGATGGGCTATGCAACGAGGCAGACTGCAAGGAAGACTCTTTGAGGTTTTATTTGTTATATTTCACGCACGAGACTTATTTAGAAGTCACGGGGCTGCATAAGGAGGCTATGCAACGAGGCTGTGCGCAAGGCAGACTCGTTAGGTTTATGTTATGTTTCACGCACATGACCTATTCAGAGGTCATGGGGCTGCGCAAGGGGGCTGCGCAAGGCAGACTGGCAAGGCAGACTGCCTAAGAGTTGATTTGTAAGCGGGTTGAGGGAAGGACTATATAAGGAGTCCTCGGAGGCGAGTTAGTTAGTTCTTCACGCAACCATCTAAGTTATTTTCCTACATATTGTTTTAAGAACGAATTTACTTTATATACCTCACGATAGTTACACAAACTTAGTAGAAGAGGAACGCCTCTACGACTACTAAGTGTAACAAGAGAAAAGGTAATAGTGTGAACGCACACTATACGAGAACGACGAAGAAAAGTAATAGTGTGAACGCACACTATTAATACGAAATATATAGTGTCATAAGATACTATAAGTGAAGTATCGTTGCCTGTCGCGTGAATTGATATAGGAACAGGACCCCTTAACACCGACCGAGGAATTATAAGACTATTCAATAGAATGGCCTCTCCTCTACGAGAAGAGAGTCATTGGAATGAATTCTATCGGTTAGTTGTTGAGTTATCGCAACTAGAAGTCATCAACTCCGGCATGTCTGCAAATGCAGTCTCGTATCAAGACGGATCCTCTTGATAACGAAAAGAACTATTGGAGCCAACAAAGTTCGACTTGAGAACTCGGCTACAGGTCTACAGACTCTAAGGATCGGATAATTACTACTGGTGACAAATATGTCTCCCAGGCAGGAAATAGTAATTACCGAAGATGGTGTGATGGTTTTCAGGGTCTTCCGGTGTTCGCACAATCAGGGAGAACTCGACGTTGCGAGTTAAAATTGAAGAGGTACATATTTTGTATGTTAGATAGATGTAGTCCGCAAACACTCAGACGCGGAATATAAATATCGAAGTGCCTCCCAAGCTTAAGACATCATTAAGCAACGGAGAAGAGACCTTAACAATATAATATTGTTCTTACGATTCTATCCTACTTTCTTGCACTCTTAGTAGTCATAAACGAAACGAGTTGCTTCCGAGCCTTCCTAGACAAATCTCCGTCTATACGAAAGAATCCTGATTGGCCTAGACAACCATAAGTCTATACCGGTTGTCTCCGCCTAACACAAACATGTTTGCCCTTATGTTTTTCCTACTTATGTTATGGTTTTACACCGTCGCACTTAGGTTTCTCCCTATTATATTTCTCTGTTACATGGAGTTTATGCGGAGGATGCAAACCTGTATAAATAGACGCTACCGCTCACTTCATTTATAAGAGAATTAAGGACAAGAATCTCTACCAATCTGCCTTCATACCTCTTACCTCTTCGCTAGAAACGTGCCCGTAATATACTCTTAATATTATGTCCGTATAATCTATATTGCTATTAAGATCATACCGTTCACGAATTCCAATAACTGTTATGCGGTAGCTGAGATCGATATTGTCAGTCAGACTAGGGCCTGAATCTTATGGTCGGAGATTGTCTAGAAAGACTCGTAAAGTAATAAAAGAATAAAAGTAAAGATTCGTAAATTTGTAAACTTATTATATTGTTAAGGTCTCTTCTCTATTGCTTGATTCCTTTAACTAACCTGGTGTTAGGCAGTAGTCGAGGTCAATCTTATCGGTCGGACTAGGTCCTGAATCTTTGATCGAAGATTGTCTAGGAAGACTCATTTGAAGTAATAAAAGAATAAAAGTAAAGATTCGTAATTTTGTAAACTTATTATATTGTTAAGGTCTCTTCTCCACTACTTGATTCTTCTAACTAACCTGGAGACCTTAAACCTATTTATACTAATCTACCAGTACCTAGTATCCCTATACTAACTTGTACCGAGGAGCTTTTAACTTTAGTTTCTACTAAGTGCGAACACCGTTTGACCCTGAAAGTTCGTACACTACTTCAACCTTAATTGAGACGAGATATTTATCTTGAGAGGATAGCATCCTATTTCCTAATGATCTCTTTCAGATCTCTAGGCTTGGATGGACTAAGAATGTAATGTAGTCCGAATGGCTATCATTTTAATTGTCCCTTCTGATCAAGAACTAGCTAAGTTCATTGTCAGAAACTGGTGCATAATTAATATATGCTTGCATGAGCCTCGACACACCAGTATCATAGAAAGGCTCATAAGTCTCCAGTCTTCCAATTCAAGTGTGGTTCCCCTTGGACCTCCAGCCTCTAAGAGGGACTCCTATTGGAGCCGTCTAACATATACCTAATCTTGAGTGGGTATTGGTAGTTTCTGAAATAGTTTGTTAGAACCGAATATCTTCTATCTGATTGATAGAAAATCCCTTGGTCGGCTAATCACTATTATTGCAAGTGGTATATATGGTTTGTGGTCAGGGAGTTATGAATTAGAAATTATTATTTCAATTCCTATATAGCTTTGCCGCAACCATCTTATTTGAGTCACTTGACCTCTATAGTTAGTTGCGTGACATTACCACTATGCTAGGTCTTATATGCCTAACAGTGAAGAACATGCAACCTGTATGGTAACACATTGGAGAACAAAAAGTGTTAACATCACCTACAAAAATTTGTTAAGATAAAGCTTCTTATAAGAACTTAAATCCATCTCACTACTTTTCTTCAAATATTTTCTTCCCTCTTCCACCCCCGTTGCCCCGGATATCCCATTTTCCCGGATGAATTCTGTGAAATCTGACCATCCTGGATAGCGGGGTGCGACTGTATGCATAATGGTAATACAAAAAGAAAAATAGGACAGCTAGCTCTAAGTAACTGCACTACTATGACACGGGATAATCCACACACATATATAGGATTTGTCTCCTAGTCCTATGATAAGTAATCTAGGAGTTGGTTTAGATAATGTCGAGTCCTCCCAGCCTGCCCCTCCAAAATGGCTGTAATGACTAAAGCTTAGCTAAGCTATATTTCCCGCCATTGCCATCAATAGTGCCTGTGCTGCAAGCTGTAGCGACCAAAGCCCCACCTTCTTAAACCTCCTTCCCCGCGCTTGATGATCTATAGCATCTCTCGCGAATGCAGCATATGTCTACCACCCCCGCCATTAGCCGCCTCCCTCTCCAGTCAAATGCAAATACATACCTCAGCAGAAACCTCCTCCACAAGGCCAGAATCGTACATGGTCCAGCTCCCGTCGAACTCGTTAGCACGCTTGGTGACACGACAGTTGATGGGGATATAGGTCCTCCTGGAGTTAATGTATGCCACAATGGGCCGGATGAGGGCGCTGTTGACGTATGATAAGTCTTTGCTGAACAGCGGGACTGCGGCGCGGACGTCGTTTAGTTGGATTCGGAGGTCCATTATCACGAATTTTTGGTCAGAGGAGGGATCCCGGCGATTGGAGGATGAAGAGGAGGGGGGGGAGACGGTGGCTTCCATGCGTTCGACAATGTGCTGGACCACTTTTGTGAATTGTAGATCGTCGTCCGTTGGGAACATGATATCTGCCACAATGTCCACGTTTCCATGCTGAATCCAGGAAAAGGGTCCCTCGACGCCGCGGTTTAGGTGGTCGATTCCTAAACCGTCGATCCGCAGTCTGGAAGTCTTTTTCCAGGCCTGGGAGCTGTTTTCATTACCGTTGTTGCCGTTTAGTGACTCCGCGCCGATCATGTGGGTTTGTCGGGGGTGGATGGTGAAGAGTGAGTCGTCGAAGGAGCCGGACATCATATTTGCGCTAAGAAAGTCGTAGAAGAGCCATTGTTTTCGGAGCTGCGGGAGGTCGCAGGAGAAGATACTTACCGAGAAGGGACGGAAATCGTCGGGCTGGTGGACCGTCACTAACAAGTCTTCGAGTTTGAAGGAGTCAATTTCAAAGTCTCCTGGCTGGTGCTCGTACTTGAAAGCGCGTGGGTCTACATCATCCCAGACAACATGTGTTCGGTCAATCACTCCTCTAACGCCCTTGATTTCGACGTCCTTTAGGAGTCCCTTTCCATTCATCCATTTCGCAAAGGAGAGTGTTACGTTGACGGTGTCTATTGTTACGTCAAATTGTGTGTAATTTGTGTCTTCCTCCTCTACTTCTTCTTGGCGGTGGTGTTGGGCATCCTTAGAATTAGCATCGTCTGCGTGAACTGCCGCTGCAGCGGCGGCAGCAGCAGTCACTGAGGAACCCTTTTGAACATTCTTGTCTCCGTGCTTGCCATGGCCAGGTCTCCTAGCGACAAACACATTCTTGAACGAAATGCACCCATCCTTCCACCGAGGAACAATAGCAGACTCAAAAACAATCTTGACCCCAGTTTCTCTCGTAAGATAGTTCCCGACAGCCCCAGCGAGCGTTTCCTGCGCAAATACAGTATTGCACAAGAATATCGTCAGTGAAACAAACGTCGTAGTACCCAGCACAACCCAAAGCACGTGGCCAAGGAACAGCCATGAAAAGAACGCCCCGATATCATCCAGATTGTAAGGCCTCATTTGCCGTATAGCCAGCCATTTAGTGCGTATGCTCAACCGTTGAAGGAAACCAGTGGCAGCCGCCAGCATCTCGTCCTTTGAAAGCCGATGCCGATTGACTGTATTATCGGGGGCATTGTTGTTAGTATTGCTCTTCTCCCCCATCTCCTCTGCCGTCCGGCCGTTCCCGATCCTTCGATTCCTTCTACCAGAACCCCGGTCTCCAGACCCAGCCTTGCCACTATTCACCTTCCCTTTCGGCGCCCAGGAACTATTTCTCTTCGCAGGAACCTTCGGCTTGGGAGCTTTCTGACCGATGTGTAGGCTCCGCGCCCAACTTGAGCCCGCAATTCGGATTATTTTCCGGCGGTCGAGGACTCCACTGGAAAGTATTCCTCTGTCTGCTGTGCTAACGGCGCATGATGTCGTTTCCGAAGCCGCTGCTGGAGTGACGTTTGTCCATACGCAAAACCCAGCAAAGCCCCGGGATACCACGTATTTTGATCGGGGATACCATCGAGTCGATGTTGTGGATGATAGTGAAGTGAAAAGGCGGGGTCGATGGGTTGATATTGGAAATCTCTTCTGGGAGAGCCCGGTTGTGAATGTCGAGGAACCCGACGGCAATTTAGGATTGCTGATTAAGGGTAGAAGGGTATCCCAGAAAGCGGCACACAATCGGTGGCCAGATGCCAAAGCCATATCTTCATCACCTACAAGTGTGAATTGAAACCCACAAGAACAGAAAAGGCTGGTTGTTCTTTGATAAGACAAAAGCTGGCTTGTGGTTGTGTGGATGACGATATAAACCCCAATTTTTCGACGTTACACCCAATTCGGAACTCCCTCGCTAAGCCCTAACTTATCATATCAAGTCAGGGATCAATAGATAACAAATCTCCGAGCAACCCAAGATCACTTAAAAGAGTGATCCAGATCCGTATTTGGAACCACCAGTCGTGCCATACCATACAAGCTTATAATTATGAATTCAATGTCAACTTCAACAATTAAAACGAACCACACACTTTACCCTCGCCACATATCCCTATGAATTAACATCTTGCCACAGTTGTGCAGTACCGCTGCTCTACTCTCTTGCCAACAGCGAAGCATATCACCCGGACAACCAATGATATCCCCAGAGGGTGCTCCAGAGTTACACAGCTAGCAGGAGCCACCGCTATTACACAAGCTCCTACTAGGCGTCATTGACCTCTTCATCATGTACTGTACTTGATCAACTTGAGCGCCTCACGGCCCTCACCTAGTTGACTATTTTTCTCCGATGCGTGAAAACCTTTCATTGTTCATAATAATGCAAAGCACTCAATTGGTGACACTCTAGTATTCCCGTCAACCATCGACATGAATACGATAATAAAACACCGATTCCCAGTCCAGCCTTTGCGAAATGGGGACAGACCCTGGAATAATTTCGCTAACCAAGCTCGACAAACATCTCTTGAAACCCGCCGGGTGCAAATCACAAAATATACCCAAGGGCCAGCCTGGTTTCCATCGCATGATTTCTCAAAACAGACCCAAAACTACGCTGAGAATAATTGATGGTATCCACGTGTGATATCGACAGAAATTATACGTAGAACCTGCACTGCTGGGCTTATACATGGCGGCCTGAGCGATAAGTCTCGTAGAATTGGTCTCATTAAACGGTGGAGAAATTGTTTCTCGTAGCTCAGAGGTGATCCCACTGGGAATTCCAGGGTTGGTTACTGGTGGGAGGGGGCTAGTAGTGCTAGAGGGCAAAAACCATCAGTTCCGGATGCGTGATGATCATCCCGCTAAAGCCAGACTCAGACATAGGACAAGCTTGGAACTTGCCTCTCCATAAGACAGCCTTGGATACAAACTAATAAGCTCAGAGTAACCCCACCAACGAGGGGATCCCCTCCGATGCAAATCATCGTGCATCTGATTACAATCCGAAACTCCTCCGCACGAGAACCCTATCGATAGAAACTAAGGTAAAAGACTAAATGGATTGGAGGGGAACGAATGCACAAACCAGAGACAGGAAGCAATCTGGTAAGCAGTCTTCGCGACCTTCACTAAAACACAAAGCGTTGCATATATGTGCTTCCATATCTGAAGATCCCAAACTAAAAATGGAATAGTCGTAGTCATGCTCGCTCTCACAGCCGGCATATAGGGAATCTGGCGGAATCGAACGTGGAGAGGTGGTGTCAGGCTTGGAGTGTAGAGGGGGGCGATACACAGTTCCTGCAGAACATCCTCTCCCGTACCCATCTCTATCAATGAACCTCGATTGTGGGCGCACGGGGCATCTTTCCCAACAACCCTCCTAAACCAAAAATTGTAGCCCCATCAGAATATCCCTTAGGAAATTAGGAGACGAGGGCAGCAACACGCACGAAGCACTGCCCATAAGCTCTACCACACTTTTCAGGATCCTCGCAGACGACCGTAGGAGAGTAAAAGTCGGACATCCCAACCAACGCCGATCTCTTTGAATGGGGGGAATAGGATCTCAGAAATTCTCCAAAGTACTGATCGAAGCACTTGGTGCGACATTCAGCAAAGGCCGTAAGATCGGCGCCATCAGAATTCTCCGCCAAACAGTCTGCCTAGACGGGTGTTAGAATATAGCAAGAAGGGGGGAGAGTAGCTAAGGAGACATCGGAGGGAACTACATACAATACATTGCTCAGCCGCCGCAACGGACTGGGGTGAGTAGCTCTGTTCCAAAAAGAGTACAAGTAAGGCATCAGTTTGCATCTAGGAAATTGTAGCAAACTTGAATTTGAGTGCTCACTGGATGCTTGAGACACGAAGACTCGCAATTGGGGTCACCAATATGATGCGTCCAACATATCTCAGCACACATTCCGCTTTCAGTAGCGCTTACGAGCACCGTGGGGAGAAGTAAAGCAAGAGATAGAGATTTCTTCATCGAAACGGGAAGAGAAGTTTATTAGAGATACGGGACAAGATTTCCACGAGGGGAGCCCCGGTAGAAGAAACGGTAGAGGATAAGGAAGCTGGGGTTGGATGTTGGACAAATGGAACTCTAATACCCGGTACTTTAGAAGAGAATGGCTGAATGGGTGAACTGAGTAAAGTGATTGTATGATAAGAGGTTAACGATGGGGGTGTATGGGGTTTGAGCGGAGGAAATAGGAAACATGGTCAGGGGAGATCGGAGGGTATTTATTGCAGCAGAGCCGGACAGGCTAAAAGATTAACTGAAGGTAACGAATTCGATCGTGTCCCAGGACCGCGTAACCATCAGAATACCGGTACTTGGTGGGAAACGCAACAAGATGTGGGTGAAACGCAATCATTTGTGGGCATGAAGCGTAATCCTATGTATGATATTTAATACCTAGAGACTAGTATGATACAGTATTATCATAACTAAAAACCAATACCCACCTCAGCCCTGGCAATCCGTAACGTGCCTTAATTTAAAGCTGCGCCTTCATGCGTTCAAACGTCACTTTGTTAGTAATACATCCAATGCCCTCAATTCCTACCTCAACGATATCTCCATCTTTAAGCCAGCATTGTGGCTTCCTTCCCATCCCAACACCCTGCGGACTAATAGAGAGGAGCAGCTTAGCAGCAGTAGTATAATAACTTATCACTCTGACCGCGAAAAACTTACGTTCCAGTAAACACAACATCCCCTGGCAGAAGTGTTGTTCCTTGTGATAGGAAGGATAGTGTCTTAGCGACGGAGAATATCATATCCGCAGTTGAGAAGTCCTGAACAGTTCGCCCATTTACCTGTACAGGTGCGTTAATATATTCCGCAGACAGGCAAAAAAATATCTACCCCCGGAATTATGAGGATAGGCATGATACCTTGGTGGAGATGCGTAGTTTCTGAGGGTCTGGTATAAGAGAAGGGGAAATGATGGCCGGCCCAATCGGGGCCCATCCATCAAATCCCTTGCCTAAAGACCTAATTTCGATTGGCTTGGTTGTATAACACATATGGGTTAAACCCTACCATTGGCCGCCACCCTTCTTGAGTTGCCAGTCTCTGTGGCTGATGTCATTTCCAGCACAGTATCCGAGGACGTAGTCTAGAGCACTACTTTCGGAAACATCTCTAGCCTCTTTGCCAATTATGAACACGAGTTCGCATTCGTAATCGAGTCCGGGTTCGTCCTGAGCTGCTTTCGGAATTGGAATTGGGTCTGCGTTTTCGGCGTCAAGAATATATGAGCGGCTCACGATGGCTAACAAAACTGGAGAAGTTGATTACCTGAAGGTCCAGAAAGTGAGGTAATCGGCTTATACTAAAACATATCAGCACGATCCCTTAATTAACTGCATAATCTCCAACTCACAAATAGCACAGGAAACCTTGGAATATCCATATTTGACTGCCAACCCGGTGTTAGCCATAATTAGCTTTCATTATTAGAGCCAAATGAAGCTACCTCCTTTGCGTGCTGGGCGTAATTAAGTCCCAAGCACCTGATCGTCTTTGTATCCTTAAAGGCGAGCGGGGTCAAAAGTTTGTTAACATTCTATCGCGAGGTCAGGACAACTGCCACTCCCGGGATCTGGGAGCAAGCTTTATCGCACCAGGACCTGGTCAGTCACTTTGTATCCCAGGGATAAGATATCGCCTTCAATAACAAGGGCCTTAGCGACCCTCGAGACGTCACTAATCCCGGTAGGAAGAATCGCCTCCCCATAATACGTTCCCCCATTGGCAGCAATAAAGCGGATAAGGTGCTATCAACATATCCAAGTTAGCTGCAGAGCTCCCCATCACCATATTCTCCTCTCGAAGACCTAGAAGGCTAGTAACATTAAACTCATTACTTACCGAGAATCTTGACATGGCCAGAAGCTACTATTCGTGTTTGTGGTTCTAACCCGCTTCAAATTCGATAAATAACACCTCGTGTGTACTCGAGTACTCGTAGAGAGAGGTGAGGTTGCTCAAAGCAATACGACTAAAATACCTTACTAAGACCCGGTGAACGCTGCACCGAGAGACAAATCGCCCAAGCTCCCGAAATGCCCCGGGCGACAGGGGCAAGAAGGTCCACATAAATTTAACGTGCGCCAAGGTTTCCACAACCACACAAAAGTCCAACATCAGAAACATGAAACGATCTGGAATTCAGCGAGATGTGCTTGCTCTGTACAGGCTTTGCCTGAGAGAGGCAGGGAAGAAGCCTAAGGTATTAACGATCCTTCCCGCGTCTTTTCTTGTTCCCCCTCCTGACCCTGTGCGGTGCTCCGAGAACAGGAAGTTCAAGACAACTTTCGGAATTATGCGAGGTTTGACGAGATCCCCGCCTTTGGCAATTCCACCGTACCCGTACATGCAGAATTCCTAACAGCGAGAGGGGCACAGAGAAAACTTCCGAGCACATCTCGACATCGACCGGCGGGACTTTGCAACGATCGAGCACCTCCTCCGAGTCGGGCAAAGAAAACTGGAGGTCTATTCGCAACCAGGGATAAAGAATATCGCCTGATAATAACACACCAAGCACGCTCAATCAATCCCTTACCCCACGATACGATAGGCAATCGAAAATTAGAATTTTTTTAATCCCTCCTCAACTTATCCCTTGTCCATTACTTTTTTTTTTCACACACAACCTCCAAATTCTAAGACAAATGTCACAGCTGGCCTAGTATTCCATCTCTCCGTTCTGACCCAGCTCTCCGTTCCATGCCAGTGAGCACTGGAGTACCCCAAAGGTATCAAAAGAGCGTATCGCACTAGCAGCGCTCCGTGCCGAGGAACCTTGTTAGCCTTTATCCGTGAACACTCACCATCCTCAGCCCGGCAGCTAGATGGATAGTCGGCTGCTGGCCGTGTGGGCATCCAGCAGTGACCAGCACAAGCACAACATTGTTGAAGATCTTGAGATGCAAATGCTTGGAAAGCTGTTCTTGTACAAGACATGGTTTATTTTGCTGGTTAACTATCCCGTCTTGTACGAAAACGTCCCCCCGGGTACTTGTACAGGGAATAATAAACTTACTCGAGTACTGACTGTACTTCATAATATGCATAATGTGCTCGTCTAACTATCAAGAAGGTAAGTGTGAGCAGATCTAGGGTAAGAATACGATGAGAGGGAGATTGTGGGGTCCCTTGAGAGATAATAATAGGAGAAATGGCCTGAATATGGCGCCCGTTTTCCTTTTGGGTTGGAGGTATAGGTATATGCAAGTATCATGTCTTGAAAAGGCGGTCTTAGGCTTGATCTAGTCCCTAAAGTTACACTGTCGTCTCAACATCCGAACTCCCCTTCTCGAGCCTGGCGTTCCAACACTCAGCACTCGTACTATACCACCTAGCGGGGATAGAAGAGTACCGTAAGAGCTCAAATAAAAGATAAATGAGCTAGGAGAAACTTAATCAAACAATCCACCCAACTAAAGGTATCACTGTATGTGCTAGGACGTTGGAATTCCCCTTCTCGGCTACGCGATGGAAAACACCACAAACCCAGCCCTGGTACGATACAAGTATGATACCGGTACAGTACAGTACAGTACTGGCACTATGATAGGAGAGACAACTGCAACGTCCTACACATTTACCTTCTATCCGAGGTTTTAGGGTAGTGTAAAATAAAAAGGTATCATAACGCACGCCATCCAACAATCGCTGCCAAGATATCTCAGTCACAAAAGGTCGTGCACATCTGCAAACCTACCTACCGCTAATACTTGTATGATACAGGGTACAGCGCAGGCATAAAAAGGTAGTACTGTACCTCGTATAGCACAGTGCAAAGCTGGGTTGGGTTGATTTTGGAGAAAATTCTGATAGCTACTACACATCGCCGCCAGACTACTCGTTCACATAAAATACTTGAACATCGCAATGGTGAAGTACCTCTTAGACCACATCCTCACTATGCAGTCCCCTGGCCTCGAAGGTTAAATGCTTTTGACCATCACTCCTATAAACAAGAAAAAAATGTCATGGTATGACAGGTGAGAGCAATCTCTCTATACATAGATAATAAAACACTACATGAGGATATTGATCTCTTGAATAAGCCACTACTACCAGTAGTGGGCTTTCAAGGCAGATCAATGAGGACAGCATTAAAAAGGATCTCCGTTAAGAAGCCTGGATACCATGGTCAGCAACCACCTGCAAGTATTTGGGCTAATGGTAAACATCTACATGATTCATCAAGATGTCCCCTCTCAATTCCATAAGACAAGAAGAAACACCGATTTTCCGAACATTTCCTTCTCAAGTGCACTACCTCTGTTGAGACGTTACTTATGCACCGTACCATTCTTTATGCTTGCACCTTCTGCCGCGAGTACGTACCTCGAGCACAGTACAGTACCGGTATCATAGGGCAATACCTCTTTCTTTTTTTTCTTTTTTTTCTTTTTTTCACCAAACTCGCCCCCCCCCCAATGTATCATAGATACGGTACCCCTTTCGTGTAGAATTGCTTCTCGTGAGCAGCGCAGAGGCTACTCGTGCGAGACATGTGCTCGTATGGCGCACAAAAGACTGCCGTACCGTACTATACTTGTAGATTTCTCTTCCAATTCGAGCCAATTCATCTACCATAACTGGTTATTCACGGTGTTGACCCCGGCTTCGAGCCACGTCACTACAATCGGTCCCTGTTTTTCGTTTTTTTTCTATGGTACTACACTGAGTACAGAATCGTACTATGTGCTTTAGGGCACAGCATCGGAGGTGCTCAACCAATTGCCCAATTGGCGCGGCTCATTAGTGCACATGATGTGGTGAGCATGCCCTAGGCCCTATCTCGACTGAGAAGACGTTCAGAGAGGATATCATATCATACTTTCTCTAAAGTCCTATGATACCATGGGGAGTGTATTGCAGCCTAATCGTAAGTGTTAATGGTCAGAGAGAGAAAGGGCTGGCAGAGTGTTCGAGCAGCCTCACCAGACTACGCTACACAATCACTGAAACACCCAGCATATCGCATCGGGATCCTCCTCCTCCTTCATATCGTAAGCTCCATCCTTCTTCTGTTCCTTCATCAAGTTACTTCCACTCTCGTAAGCACCGTGCCACACCGTGCCACACCTTCAATACAGTAATAATGTAGTCTATCCCTTCATCTACTCTCCAATTGGGCGCCCCTGATCGAGCGATATACCGTGGCCAATCCCCAGCTTCAGCGATGAAATCTGCCATACCCACCTTGAGCGTGCTCGGCTACCTAACGAGGTGCCCTTTCTTCCCGCCTTCACCCCGCCACTAAGCATCATTGCCACCACAGTCACTCTTCAGGTTACGACATCTTGACGGGTACGGTGGTGGTACAGTACAGGTACTTGTACAATAAAGTGTAGTATCCCGCCCTTGACGCCATCGCATGGTTTGCTGCGGTCAGCAAGCAAGTAGGCATGCTTGTTTGCTACGATGGGATATAAGTACTTGCACATGTACATGTGCATGCTACCCTAGCTGTTTACCATCTACCGTATAGTACCTGTTCCTGTGCTTCTTCCATTTATCCATCTTCGCATCGTGATACGTTAACACGCTCCCATCCACTAAGTTAACTTACTAACACTAACACCCACTTGTCAGCCTCATCCATATCCCTTCAGGTGTGAAACTGCAATATCAAGCTGACGAGCTGAGCTTTAATGTCGGTAACTCCCCCTATCTCCTTTTCACCGTACCGTATTCTCTTCTATGGAATTCCGTCTCGGTTAGTTAGTATGGCGGTGGGGGTGGTGGGGAAGAAGGGCTGTCGTGCCGGCGTAGGGCTGAAAGCGCTATGTCGCCAATGGGTATGAAAACGAGAAAGAAAAGAAAGGATAGATGGCATCTTGAATCAGGCTGTTTTCCGCATTATATCATGAGAACGCCAAATCATAGTGCGCCGTTCTCTTTGGCAGATAAAGCTGAGTGAGATTCCGATCGGGGGAGGGGGGGGGGAGGTGGAGGGGCGGGTTGTGTGTTCTTGTAAAACATATGGTATTACGTGCTGTACTGTACTCGTGGTGGCTTAATGCAAAATCAATTGTTCGTTGGAGTGGGAACATCCGAACTTTTTGTGATGGGTGATGTGCGGGGGAAGGGAAATTGGGACCCTCACTGTACGAGCACAGAATGTTTTTTGCTTTTCCACACTTCTTGCTAAAGATTGTAGAGCTATGATACCGGTATGGTGCAGAACCGGCAAGGTACCGGTACTACTATCTCGGCGAGGGATCTCGATGTTCGACCACTGCTGGCTGCGTACATGAACAGTACAAACTTGCAATCTCCAGGCGGCAGGCGGGAGCAAAGGGAGCTGATGCAGTACTGAACCCACGGGTTATCCCAAACTGTGGGACTGATCAGTGGGCACTGTATGGCATAAATTCTAACAGAGTATGCTTTCCAGCCGCCTTCTGCCGATTTATCACAATATGCTCATCGGATTAAGGGAATTGCCAAGTGTTATCTTGGTTATTTATATATCATACAGACCCAGAAGCACGAGGATTCCGGATGGAATATTCTCTTCTCCCCGGAGTTGGGCCATTGTCAAGCTTGGGGGAGGGGGGGGGTAACAGTAGATCGTGTGTAAGTCACGGCGGACAAGTTCCAAACGTGGAAAATAGTTGCTTAAGGAAGATTTTTCACAAGCTTTGCATCGCTGCACTTTTGATTGCCGGCAGCTTTCCTTGAATAGCGAAGGGGAAGGGAAGCTGATTCCGATGAGACACTTAAGTGCAAGCAAGCGGTGAATGATATGACGTTACCGAAGATACCCCATGCGAACATTCTTGAATACCGAATTTTCTGTTTTATTCTTTTCTCATAATAATATCACCATCTTGCCCACAAAAGAAGGAGCAAGAGTTTGTGCGGGGTTTTTCCCTTTTTTTTTTTTTTTTTTGTTCGGATTGATGCCCTATTTACAGATGCACAGTCGCATGCGTAGGGATGGATAAGCGAGGAAGATTGATCGAAGGATACCGGTATCTAGTTAAGAACTGGAGCAGAATGGGCAGGGAGTTAGGATGTTAGGTCTACTCAATATAATATATATGATAAATATGTTACTTTTTATAGGATTACCCTTACAAGTAGAAGGTCTGCCTATCATTCGTCTTTCTCCATCCTCCTTTTTACTTGATACACTACTTCCTTCCTCTAAAAGGGAGCAACAGTCGATCGCATCGAGAGAATTCCAATCATCAATCTGGGAAAACCACAAGGCAGCGTCTTATGTATTAATAGTTCACAATAGGATCAGCAGCAAGTCATGCTTGAAACCTCGGATCCAGAGAGTCCTCCCTACAGTCCAGTTGCTTACGGAGAAAAGAGCTGAACAGGCCGCCTAGGGACATTATACATGGGAATTGGTCTCCATTAGTTGTAACTCTGCGAGGATAGAGGAAGAACCAAATCGGGCTCCGATTTCTAGAGTATCGTATCCGGGAAGGTACCGGGGCTCTTGGCAGATTGGCAGATTGGCAGATTGGCAGATTGGCAGACGTTGCGGTAGACGAAGCGCGCCCACCACCGGCCGAAACTGGGGGGTGCAGGGAGGGCGTGATATCCTTGCGGTAACTGTATCATAGTGGGGAGCCAAGTACTCGAGCAAGTGCTCGAGTGTGACAGGGTAAGAGGTGGCTAGTCGGTTCAATGGGTCCCCAAGCCCACTCTGGAGACTCCTCCCGTTGCCCCACGGCTCAGCATGCATGATGGATAGGAGAGGAGGGGACGGGTGGTGGTTGTAGACTAACTTGAATACCACACTGTGTTGTAAAAGCTGATAATGGTGGTGGTGATGGTGGTGTGAATTAGCTATGATACAGTAAGGTTGGCGGTAGAGGTGTGCCTTTGGCCCAAGCTAAAAAATAAAAATAAGTACGTTGTGCAGGGTAGGGAAGCTAGCAGCTTCACATCCACACCCACACCCATCAGGGCTCACTCACAACAATCAGGTCAAGACACAAACAGAACAATGCTAACTCCACAAACCATTCCCCCCCCCTGCTGCCCCTCCACCTCCCCCCCTCTTCCACTACAGTACTTAAGGCCTTGCTGCCCCTCCTGTTGACCCTCCTTTCTTCCTCTCGCTCAACCAACTGTATCATCCCCACCTAAAACCTTTGAAGTCCTCAATTCCCCTCTGCTCTCCCTCTCACCCCTTATCCTACTGCTATCGATCAACATCCGAGTCGTCAGCTTTTTTTTCCACTCGATCCTTTGATTGTTCATCGCTGGTCCCCCTCCCATCCAGAGTTCCCTCCTCGCCATAATTGACCCTTTTGTAACATCGATACTATCCATCACCAAATCATTCAGAATGTGGTATGCATAATAATTTTGTCCTTGGTTTCGCATTGATGACAGAGTTCTTCAAGTTTCGGATGAAAGGAAAAACTAACTCAAATAATTCCAGTGGAATCTTCGGCTACATCAATTACCTGGTTGAGAAGGATCGCAGGTACATCATTGATACATTGATCAATGGTAAGCCCCCCAAATTCTCGAGACTCTTGATAGACACAATGGCCTGGCATACCTCACGTTATCCAATTCTGTTACCCTGAGGACAAACCTAATGCGTTCGCAGGTCTTTCTCGTCTTGAGTACCGCGGCTACGATTCGGCGGGTATCGCAATCGATGGTGACAAGGAGAATGAGGTTTTCGCATATAAAGAAGTGGGAAAGGTCGCAAAGCTCAAGCAACTCATTGATGAGGCTAAGCCTGACCCGAACGCTACATTTGTCTCCCACGCCGGAATCTCACACACTCGGTGGGCTACTCATGGACAACCCTCGCGTGTAAACTGCCATCCCCACAGGTATGATCTGCCATTCCCGCTTTGGGGGGGGTAATGCAAGAGAGGATACCGGCCGCTGATGACAGGCAATAAACTTAGGAGTGACCCCACATTCCGATTCACGGTTGTTCACAATGGTATCATCACAAATTACAAGGAGCTCAAGGCTCTCTTGGAGAGTAAGGGTGAAGTATTCGAGACCGAGACCGACACAGAATGTATCGCAAAGCTTGCGAAATATATTTATGATCAAAACCCAGCTATCGATTTCACCACCCTTACCAAGTCGGTCATTGCCGAGCTTGAGGGAGCCTTCGGTCTGCTCTTGAAGTCAGTCCACTTTCCTCATGAGGTTATGGCTGCTCGTAAGGGCTCTCCCTTGGTCATTGGTGTCAAGACCCAAAGGAAAATGAAGGTCGACTTCGTCGATGTGGAGTTCTCTGATTCCGCCCCACTTCCCGCCGAGCAGGCCTCGCATAATGTTGCCCTTAAGAACCTCAAGAATGGCCCACAGAACACCCTAGCCCCCCCAGACAAGAGCCTTCTGCACAGGTCTCAGTCCCGCGCTTTCCTCTCAGATGATGGTACGCCAGTTCCTGCGGAATTCTTCTTGAGCTCGGATCCGTCGGCGATCGTCGAGCACACCAAGAAGGTTCTTTACCTTGAGGATGATGATATTGCTCACATTCACGAGGGCCAATTGAACATTCACCGGGCTGGAAAATCTGGTGGCGCCTCTGCTATCCGCTCAATCCAGACACTCGAGTTGGAGTTGCAGGAGATCATGAAGGGCAAGTTTGATCATTTCATGCAGAAGGAAATTTTCGAGCAGCCCGAGTCTGTTGTCAACACCATGCGTGGCCGTTTGGATGCCACGAACAAGAAGGTTACTCTTGGTGGCCTAAGACAATATCTTAGCACCATTCGCCGTTGCAGGAGAATAATTTTCATTGCATGTGGCACATCGTATCATTCGTGCATGGCTGTTAGGGGTATTTTTGAGGAATTGACCGAGATCCCAATTGCCGTTGAGCTTGCTTCCGACTTTTTGGATAGACAAGCACCAGTTTTCCGTGACGGTGGGTTCATCTATGAGATCCTATTCAAGCACATGTGCTAATGATCGCTAGATACTTGTGTCTTCGTTTCGCAATCTGGAGAGACCGCGGATTCCCTGATGGCACTTAAGTACTGCTTGGAGCGTGGAGCACTTACTGTTGGTATCGTCAATGTTGTCGGATCTTCAATCTCCCTTCTCACCCACTGTGGTGTCCACATCAATGCTGGTCCCGAAATCGGTGTTGCTTCCACCAAGGCCTATACTTCACAATTTGTTGCTTTAGTCATGTTTGCGTTGTCATTGAGTGAGGATCGTGCATCTAAGGCTAAGCGACGAGAAGACATTATGGACGGTTTGACCCGCATTTCAGACCAGTTTAAGCAGATCTTGCAGCAAGACCAGGCCATCAAAGCGATGTGCTCAAAATTCTTCCACAATCAGAAGTCATTACTCTTGCTCGGCAGAGGAAACCAGTTCGCCACTGCCCTCGAGGGTGCTCTCAAGATCAAGGAAATTTCATACCTCCACTGCGAGGCTGTCATGTCCGGAGAATTAAAGCATGGTGTGTTGGCATTGGTTGATGAGAACCTCCCTATCATCATGATTTTGACGAGGGATGAGATCTTCAAGAAATCTCTAAATGCTTACCAACAAGGTATGAGGAAGCTCCTTTATCCGTTGTTCCGGTTTGCTGACAATCTGCTTTGCTAGTTGTCGCTCGTGGTGGTCGTCCGATCGTTATTTGCAACGAAGCCGACGAGGAGTTCAAGAACGAGAAGTGCGAGAAGATTGAGATGCCCACGACCATTGATTGTCTGCAGGGACTTCTCAACGTCATCCCCCTCCAGCTCATCGCTTACTGGCTCGCCATTGCCGAGAACCTGAACGTTGACTTCCCTCGTAAGTTTATATCTACCCCGCCTCCACCGCTTGAATGCACACGACTAACCCGCTGCTAGGAAATTTGGCCAAATCGGTCACCGTCGAGTAAAGATCTTGCAACGGGCGCCCCATTGTTGTTGCCGGCGATGTTGGATATCCAGTTTTTTGTTCGGGAACCTAGGCCTTTGCGTTTTTTTTTACTAATGTTTTACGAACGGTCAGATTGGTCAGATGAGCAGTCAGTATAGACTTGAAATGAAAAAAAGAGGGGGGAATCTCAGCGTTGATATGAGATTCATTTTCAAAAGAAACAAAAAAAAGCTTGCTTTTTCCTAATGATTGTGAATGTGGGACCAAGTAGTTAGGGAGGTTCTGTTGTGTACGTGAACTTGAACTTGACCCTTGCCTTGTGTCATGAATGGACTAGCCTGTACAAGTACGAGTACATAGAGAGAAGAGGTTTGGAGGGCTAGGAGAAGTATTTCAGCACCCGAACCTCAGCAAATGTGATAAATCTATATAGCCATCCAGAATACCCACTTAGTGGTACTCCGTAGGAAATTATGCTGAGCCTAACAGCCACTCTTCCTCAGTTGTTTACATACTACAGTTCACACCACCTTAGTTCACGAGCTATAAGTTCACATCTCGGACCAGAGACCACGCACCCACTTGAACTGGTTTATCTGGCCTAGCAGTGTAAGGGGGAAGACTATCGCGGCGGTTTCAATTTTCAATTCAGCTTAGCTAAGGCCCACTAGTGACTAGTTTAGGTTCAGGTTTAACCCCCATATATACAAAAGAGCAAAAGCTGCACGACGTATCATGCCTTATTCAACCGAGGCTATTAGCAGTCGTTCGTATAGGCCCTGCAAGCACCATTCCAATTATCGACTGTGAAAAGACCTAAATTACTACGATACCCTCTCTTCTCATGCTGTTAACTGAATCCGAGTGGATAGATGAGTGATGATCGGTGATTGGCCCGGCACTGTCCGTGTTCCAGGAATGCACTCACCACAGAAAGCGAAGAACACAATGAATTGCAGCCCCCCCCCCTCCACCATTCCCTCAAGAGCCTCCCGGACATCCGAAGGGGGAAAGTATGTATCATAATCCGCTCAAGATCACTGCAGCCGCATAATCCAACACCAACCTATCCTAAATTCAGATTCCTACCCTACGCCTTCGAAAAGTCTCTGATCCGGCACCTCAATCACCAATCTAAGAAATCCCCACAGGTCGTACAAACACGAAGTCACGCCTCTTCAGGAAATAAACCAAAGGAAATCCTGCTGGAACACCCAACCAGAGCTGCATGTGCTACCGGCTGCCGGTATTAAAGTAAAATGGGAAAAAAGGCCATCCATCACCCCTGGTATTTATTATCCCGATGACAGATTTTTAAAAACCAGAGACCGGTCGGTCGGAGAAGGTTTTTCCATTCTTCACTCATCTCCCCGTCTTCAAAATAATTCGCAGCAGGTGTCGACCCTCACTTGGCTGGCAACACCACGATAAACCCAGACGAAACCTATCATACATACCCCACCACTACTAGAGGATCTCGCATCCGCCACACCTCATCCCCGTAATCCGCAAACGACGCAAGCGCCAACGAAACGAGACGGGATGTGCATGATAAAGGTCCGCCCAGAGATTGAGGAAGAAGTAGTGGTGCCAGCGAGGCCTGTGGGCCACCACCGTCGGACGGGAAGTCGCGATAGCCGAATCCAGGAAACGACCGTAGTTGAAACGATCAAAGCCCCACCGCCACCACCCTCAACCCTCTCCCTCAGCAACAACCCCGGAACTACTACGATAATCCAAGCTCCCGAGCCACCAGCGTCGATAATTGGCAGCACTGCCGACAGCGAAATGGTCCGGTATCATCACTACCCTTATGACTCGCCGAGAGCTAGCGTCGTGAGTGCCCGGAGTCGGGACTACTACGTCGATTCGAGTGCGTATGCTGCGCGATCACCGAGGAGCTCGTATCGGTACATTGACGCACGTGGATCTGGGAGGGTGGATGGGGTCGGCGGCGTTGGTGGAAGCGGAAGGAAGGAAATGGATTACGTGCGGGGGGATAGGTATGGTTATAATAATTACCATGGGAGGAGGAGTGGTAGCATGAATATCGTCAACCCGAGGCATTCTACGGCTTCGCATAGGTCTGCGCGGTCCATGAGGGAGAAGGTGGTTGTTGTTGATCAGTATGGGAGGGAGAAGTTTTATGGAACCGTGTGAGGGAGTGGAGGAGCGGGGCTATCCCATGATACCCTTATATTTACCCTTTTTTTTCTAAAAGAAGTCTTTCTTCATGTTGCTTTATCACGAGTGTTTACGAGTACGGCGGGTTGATGGGCGGAGCAGAATTTCGTTGAAAGGGTAGGGGGGGGGGGTGCGGTGCACGGTTTCCTGCTAGCCTGCTAGGGGTTATGGGCACTGTGAGCGTGGTGGGGCTACTTCTGTTCCTTCCACTAGTAGTGTTGGCATGCGTGCACATATGCCGGTTTGGCTATGTCAGGATAATAAATTTGATTGATGGTGCTTCATGGTTTCTACCTGCTGTATGATAGAACAATGTAATTTCGGCGTATACTGTGCTATACTTATATTGGACGTTTGTCGTTAAAGAACAGCACTCGAGTACATGGTTTCAGCCGAGCATATACAGCGGTATGTCTGGTATCGCATGTATAAATCGTTTTTCTTTAACCGGGATGCACCAGACTAGACTGCCAACTTTTCACAAACTCTACAAGCTATTTGTCAACTTATCAATTAGTCGCGGGCAATCATGTTAATTGGACTTTAATCGCTCTAGTGGCATCATCCGCGCACCTTCAACAACACAATGCTCAAGCCGGGCCCAACGGCACCCACTCAATATCTCCCCCCTTGTCATCGCACATCAATCTCTCCCATTTCCCTGCTCCACTTCTGTATGCCCACCCCTGGGCGGTAGTACTGGCCTCCCGACCACCGGCAGGGTGCTCACGCGCTTTAGCGGCGGTGGGGGTAGCGAGCGTGCCTGTCTCGCACCGCCGGGAATCTGCATATCTAGCACTGCCGCCCTCTGCGCATCCCTCGACAAGACTGCCGGCTTTCGAGGAACGGTTGGCGGTGGGTGCTTTCCTAGTTTTCCGGGCTGCGGATGGGAGGTTTCTAGTGATGTTCTTGCTGATGAGTTTATGGTGGAAGTGATGGCGGTGGTGGTGATAGAGGGAGTTGGAGGTGGGGCCTTGGGCATCGTGAAAGTATTTGAGCGTGCGGGGAGGGGAGGTAGGTCCACGGGGTTGAATGGTGGGGGTAATTTCCTTGGGGCGCTTTTCGAAGGGCGAGGGGTTAGTGCTGGGGGGGTTGGGGTGGCCGTGGTGGCCGTGGTGGCGGGGGGGATTTGTGATTGTTTTTGGTGTGGTGGTGCCGGCAGTGTTGGGGGGAAGTCGGCAAGTCCGGGGAGATTGGATTTGCGGATCCAGTCTGGTTCAGTGGCCGTTGTGAACGGGTTTGTCGAGCGTTGGGGGTTCGGGGCATAGTCAGGGCCAGGGGGCTTTACCGTCGATTTGGCGGGCATTCCTGCCCGAGTGTTAGTGGGCGTTAGGGGAGAGAGGGAAGGGAGGGGTACCGTCATTTAGCCACCATTTTCGACTATCGGAGCTCGGTGGTAGTACTGGCGCCGTTAGTTGGGGTGACGGAGAGAGGGGACCAGTTGCACCACGTACGGCCAGGCTCAATGGGCTCAAAGTCTAGTAAATCGTCTTCATCTCCCGATGAATCTTCCCCCGGGCCTGCCAGATGGCCTACTTCTGCACGCAGCTTGGTATAGATTTCCTTGCTTAACTTCTCTTTTGCGGCTTCATCCACTACAGAGACTGCGCATTGGAACGTGGCGTAGACGGGTCTGTGATCTGAAAAGCGGAGAGGAACGGCACCGTAAGAGAGCTGCCGTAGATTCTTCCCTCTGCGAAGCACTCGGTCACACCAAGCTGGTATTCTAGCCTTCTCGCTGGTGAAAGGAGTGCGGTCAGCCAAACCCGTGAAGGCCTATCACACAAAATGGGCTGTTGGGGGTTTACGAGGTATCGTATCTGTCCGTTCCAATATCGTACTTGTAGGTGGGGTCAAAGGTCAACCTTGCTTCTGAGAAATAGGGAAAGACAAGTCCGGCAATCATTTGGAGGTTTAACTGTGGATTTGTCAGTTTGAAATATGAAATGCTATAGCTATGGGCGCTACCTGGTCGTTATCGTATAGGGTCTGAAGATCGCCGAGTCCTACCAATTTCCGGACCTTCTCATCGGGGAGTCCGATCCTGTAGTTAAAATCGCCAAGCCATATGACTGTATCATGATCATCTATAGTTCGGCCCCGCTGGAACCTTAGTCCATGGGCGATGGTCCTATAGTCTCGGTTTCGTTCTTCGTAGTTCGAAAATCCAGCAGCAAGATGTGCCGTGACGAAGCAGAGCCGAGTATTTGCATATTCCATGCGGATGGCTACAGCTCCTTTGTTCCCAGCGACACCCGACATACCGGTCTAATGGGGATAGTGTCAGGAAGCTCTTGGGCGCAATCAATACCTTCAAGTGAAAATAACTTACCTTTTTCAAGCTCCCTTCGACATTCCTGACCTCGCGAATCGCACTGGCCTTCACGTATATTAGGAGGGCTGCGCCAACAAGCTGTCCTCCTCGAAGAAGTACGTATTCTTCACCGCCAGTAGCTCTAGCATGCGAATTGAGTGTTTCGAGTACGGCTTGCTCCCACAATTGCCTTCGAGCGGGATCTGTAGACATGATTTGCTGTGGACTCAATTGAACAATCTCCTGGAACCCTACAACTACAAGCTCAGGGTGCAGCGGGGAATTTTCCAAAAAGGGTGGACACAGCCATTGGGAAAGGTCATCATTCATGCCGGACGTCTGGCCATTAAGATTGAATGTGCCAACGTAAATATGAATATCCTTTTCGTGAGAATATTCTATTTCTCTGTTAAGGCACAGGATGCGTTAAGACGTGACTAGCGATAAACAAGAACCTCCACAGGAGCAGCCTACCGTTTACTCAATTCCGCGGTAACATAATCACTAACAGGGTCGTATAGGTACACAGAATTTTGACCAACTAATCTGCCCTATTGATGAAATTAGTCTTGAGAGGAAACCATGAGAACATCCACAGGCAATTTTGTTTTATTGCTGGGAGTAAAGAGATTAGTACCAATAACACATCGATGGTGTTCTGTTTGTCTTTATCGGTAAAATTATTAATATAAATCCTGGCAGCGCTCTTCCGTGCATCAGCGATTGCGCCGGCGAAACTCATTTTTCCTGTGCGAGTAAAACTTGACTTTAAGGCACCTGTCCCGGCATAAATTTTGGAAAGTGCCTTGCACAGAAGGTTAGCACCGCAGCTAGAATTAGGAAATCGGTTCTCACATCACCATTGTCGGCCCATAGAGTGGAATGACGAATCCAGAATTCATGCCCAAAGTTTTTACCAGTCTGTTCGAGGAAGGATTCAATTGCCGTTTTACTTAATATTCCCTGTACAAGATTTGTCCGATCTAAACAATCGAGGCAGTTCGTCCTGAAGACACCATCTTGCCGCAGCATGACAAACTCTGTTTCCTTTTGGCCTCTTCTATTCGCTCCACGATTAGATCTGCGGCTGCTGCTTTCCATTAAAAAAAAACCAAAGGAATCCGCTGAAGGTTTAACAATGCGGCGTATCATGTTGGCTGCCTCATAGCCAGAAGGTCCTTTCGTCTCTGCATGAAAATCATATTCGGTAGCTTCCAGAAGTGAAGAGTTACCAAGCGCATTACGTTTCTCGCCCGGCCCGCTGGTTGTTAAAGGGGAGTGTTTGATGTGATGCCTAAGGCGGGAGGACAGTTCTACCTCACCGGTCTTGGTTCGGGAGAGCAGATTGACGACATGGATTGCACCATACTTTAGCGAGATTGACTCTAAATGTTTGTCAAACGCTGGTTGGGTAGCCTCGGAGGATCTCGTAATTTGTATCTTTTGCTGGTTTGGGAGTAAGCCAGTCTGCTGCTCCCAGAATACTAACTCCACAAACCTGATTCAGCAGCTGATACAAAAGATGAGAAAAAACTCGGCCAAATGAACGTACTCGGTATACTGCCCCGGATTTGGCAGTAGCTGAAACCAATGCTCGCGTTTTGAGACTCGGGACACGGGTCCCAGATCACAGTCTCCGTTTCGACGAAATTTGCTACATGCCCATCGTCATCCATTCCACGAGAGTTGAACCGGGTGCCAGCCCTCCTGCAACTCAATCGGCTGATAATTGTCAACGTAGTGGCTAAACCGGCGGATCTGGGCTCAGCTGAAGTCAATGGGCGTGGAATTGTTAGGGACTCTACAAAGCCACGAATGGTACTCGTGAGAATATAAGAAGCATCTAACTCCGAGCGCTCCTGATCAGACAGGTGGGATCGAAAGCGAAGTAACGGATTAATCATGTAAGAATTCCATAAGAACGAAGGGTCAAAATTGTCGATGTCAAAATCGGTAGTGTCAATTGATCTGAAGTAAATCGACGCAAAGGTTAGTGTGGCGCATTTGACAGAGATGACGGGACTCAATAAAGGCCATGGCTAAGAGCGGGCTATCACCGCCTAGCATTGGCGCAATCGAACTCAGGGCGGGGCAGTATGGGGGTTGTGTATGTTCCAAGATGGGTTGTAGTCCCTAGCGGGAAGGATTGCAGCTGACCTATCTTGAAGCCGGTTCGTAAGGTCAAAATCCCGAGAGTAGTAAAATGTTCCCCCACTAAGAAGCTTCCTCAGCGATAAACATGGGTGTTCCACTCCTACATGCGGTTGACTCCGCCCTTGGTCCCAGCCGTCTGGATCCACGGGGTATGGGTTTACGTCGGAGTCAAGAAAGTCGTCAAAATCGGCACGATTGAGGCAGTCTGTTTGGAAAGTTGATTAAAGGAGCAAGCCTGGGAGTGGGGAGAGGGACCTACGAAAGTTAACCGCATGTATCCTAAAGACGTGTTCACCAGGGCGAACTGACGCGACCTCCCGAGCACTAGTAACAACACCAAGGAAAACATCACGATTAAGTGTAATCAGGCCAAGAGTGCCTAAGCAGGGCTGGCTCGATAAAGACCGATACCCGTCTAGGTCGACAGAGGAAAGATCGAGAAATTCAATTATGCATTTAGGAATTGGAGTAGTGGAGGAAGGACCATTAGTGCGTTCGAGGATAGAAGCAAAGGATGCATTGCTAGAGCTTTGCGCAGAAGAGGGCGAGGGTGAGTTTCGCAGAATTAGGGCATGGGAAGGAGTAAGGAGAGCAATCGACCTGTGTGGATGGTCTTTGATTAGGAGGTCGATCGGCATGATAGAAAGGGTGTGGTGCGAAGTGGAGAATGGATTGAGGGACAAGAGCTCACGAGGGACTGGCGGGAGTGAGGCCACGAGGGCAGCGGAGATATACTGGTCACGTGCCTGATCGAGGGAGACTAGATAAGTTACCGGTATGCGTGGACCCTGTGAGTGCTTTAGGAGGGGACAATAGGGTGGCTTGTCGTGGCTTGGCGGCGACTTGTGGCCGCAGAGCTCTCAGAGAGGTGTGGCGAAACTTGGCATGTCCTGGCATCAACAAAATGTCACATCAGGTCCTCAAAGTTCTCGAATGCGATGAATTCGACCTTCGAGGTATTGCCATAGACCCGATGAAACGATAAAAACAAAGATCCTCCTTTATCATGCCAAATACGGTACGTCAGACCCTACTGTACTCGAGTATCTACTCAAGTAGGTTTCCTACGAGTACCGGTAGGTTGAGACTAATTTACATTGAACGTTTTGAAAGGCACAGCGGTGAGAATGGGAAGCCCAAACCCAAATCAGTAACCCCGCGGCAACCCGTTCGGCTATCACTGATCTCCCGTGCCAAGCCTCCACGGGACTCGCCACCTTCCCCACCTCTCATCGACGGGTTCCGCCAGTCCGCTTTCACGCGTTGCGGATATAGACGGTGTATCGATATCTTTGCGGATCCTCAAATAGTATGCATAGTACCATGTCCACTCATCACCACACCTTCCCGAGACCTGCAGAGCACACACATCATGGTTATACGCCGTGAGTCTCTTTTGAATGGAGCTATAGCTAACGGGTATAACCCGTTGGTAGAAGAATTAAGGGATACGGAGTATCCTCAGCTAAAAGGTGCCTTTCACCCCCTAGTATCGTACAGGTATGTGTTGTTTCTGAGGCTGATTGCTCAACTGTTTGCTTAGGGATCACATATCTGGACCATGCCGGAACGACCCTCTATGCGACCTCCTTAATACACTCCTTCTCTCAAGACCTCTGCACAAACCTCTACGGCAACCCTCACTCCCCATCGCCATCGTCTCAGCAGACCACCAAACGAATAGATGATGTCCGACACCGCGTGCTCCGCCTCTTCAATGCCGATCCTGAGCAGTTTGACGTCGTCTTCTGCGCAAATGCCACTGCAGGAATGAAGCTAGTCCTCGAGGCATTCACAGCTCAAGAAGAAGGCTTCAAGTACCGATACCATGTGGATGCCCACACAAGTCTCGTCGGAGTGCGGGAGCTAGCGAGCGAAACTACCTGTTTCTCTTCCGACGCGGAGGTGGAAATTTGGTTGAAAGGGCTATGCCAGGATTCACCAGGGGGACTGTTCGGGTGGCCAGCGCAGTCCAATTTCTCCGGACGACGGTTACCGGGAGATTGGGCTGCGAGACTGAGGGATAATCGGCCGGGGTGGTATTCCCTGCTGGATGCCGCAGCATTGGTCGCTTCCACCCCGCTTGACTTGCGTAATGCTCGGGTAGCGCCGGACTTCACTGTACTAAGTTTCTACAAGATGTTTGGGTTCCCAGATCTGGGAGCTCTGATCATACGGAAAGACTCAGCCGACATACTTAAGTCACGGCGTTACTTTGGCGGAGGAACGGTTGATGCGGTAGTGAGCAGAACCCAGAACTTCCATGCACGAAAGGTAGATTCAATCCACGCGCATTTGGAGGATGGGACCCCGGCTTTCCACTCTATCCTGGCATTGGGTACCGCCATTTCTACTCACGAACGATTATACTGTAGTTTTAATAATATTTCCCGTCATACCTTCTCTCTCACCCAAGCTCTTCATGTACTGCTAAGCGAGCTTGTGCATGGGAATGGGCGTAAGCTCTGTCAGATCTATAGCCCGGGAGGGCACACCTCTTCAATAGCACAGGGTCCTATAGTAGCTTTCAACATGCAACGCGCGGATGGGTCGTGGATTGGATATGCGGAGGTGGAAAAGTTGGCATCTGTCAAGAACATACATATCCGGACAGGGGGATTGTGTAATCCCGGCGGTATCGAAACATCGGTCGGCCTTGAACCCTGGGAAATCAAGCAAAATTATCTTGCCGGGCATAGGTGCTGGGATGAGCAGGATGTTATGCATGGTAAACCGACTGGCGCTATCAGGGCATCACTCGGGGCTATGAGCACTATCGATGATTTGATGGTGTTTGTCAAATTCCTGGAAGAATTTTATATTGCTAAGGAGCCTGTTAGCTTGGCACTCCAGGGGCCGGTTGGGAAGCCCGAGGCTGTGGTTGAGAGTTTGACTATCTGTACGTCCCTAAGCAGTGCCGCCTAATGACCTACTAACTTGGTTTAGACCCTATAAAGTCGTGCGGAGGCTTCAAGATACCTCCCGGTGAATGCTGGGAGATTCGACCTCACGGGTTTGCTTGGGATAGAGAGTGGTGCCTGGTACACTTGGGCACAGGATCAGCGATTGATCAGAAAAGGTTTGACACCCTCTTTCATTTCACTGGAATTGGTTCTTTTCCTAACCATGTTTAGATACAACAAAATGGCTCTCATCCGCCCTAGGGTCGATCTCACATCTGGGTACCTAGAAGTCTACTTACACAAGTCCTCCGTTGCCCCGCTCAAGGTGCCTCTCTCCCTAGCCCCATCTGCAAGCTGCACCTTAAAGTCCAGTCAATCCCGAGTCTGCGGCGACAAGATCGCAGCCCTAACGTACACTTCTCCGCACATCACCGACTTCTTCACCTCTGCCGTCGGCGTCCCCTGCACCCTCGCACGATTCCCTGCCGCTTTAGAGAACCGGCACTTCAAGCCCCATCTCAAAGGATCGAGCCTGACCCAGGAGAAAGACGGCAGAATTGCACCAATACTCTTATCGAATGAATCCCCAATCCTCCTTATCAATAGTAGCTCCATAGACAAACTAAACGAGACAATTGGCCGTACTGGCGGGAAGCTAGCGAAGCCCGAAGTATTCCGCGGGAACATCGTCATCCGCGAAACAACCGTGGTCAAAAGAGCCTACGCGGAGGACTTTTGGAAGCATGTAAAGATTGGGCAGGAGCACTTTCAGGTAGTATATCCCCGCTCTTAGCAATCGCTGGAAGGCGGACTAGACGGAATGCTAGCTCCTCGGCCCCTGCCGCCGTTGCCACATGGTCTGTGTGGACCAGGAAACGGCAGAAAAGAATGAAGAGCCTTACGTCACATTGGCGAAGACCAGGAGGATCGATGGAAGGGTTTTGTTCGGACAGCATGCTGTGCACTTGCCACTCGAGAGCGCAGGTGTGGTTCCAAGGATTAGGGTTGGGGATGTTGTCAGAATTTTGCAGGATGGAGATGTGGAGGAGGTGGATCAGGGCAGTTTGGCGGGTCAGGCAGGGGTTGCTTGAAGATTTTTATTGTGCATTTCCCCACCCGTATCATGGTTTGTCTTCTTTGTTGTGGTACATGTAGGGTAGGCGCGCATCCACCATGGCGGGCACCATACCACCTCTACTCGGGTACTCAGAGGGTGCTTTCGCCAGATTCCAAAGTAGGCGGGGGGGCGGCACAGTGTTGTATTCTACCTGTATCATATGCACCAGCACGAGTACTTTTACTATTGTGAGAACTCGAATATAAGAGAAATGTGCTAGGATGTTGGAACTACCTCTCGTAGTAAAGCGATGTCGATTATGTGGATAGACTAGTGTTCGACGAACAACGACGCACTGTTTGTCGTACTGTCTATGGATATGCAGTTTCATTGTATGAAAGGGGGCTCCGGGACTCGCTATTGGGAGAAGGGAGCGAGAAGTCCTCATATAGCACGTACATTTCTTTGTTTCCTCGGCCCTTATTGTTCACGGCAATAGTGAAATCCATTTCCTCTTTCACCCACTCCCCCGGGTGCCAACACCCACCTGATGACATCCTTTTCCAGCGCTGCGTATGATAATTTTCCTTTTTTTTCCCGTCACTGAACCTGCGCTGGTTCCCCTAGACTATACCCTATACCGGTTTCCCAGAGTGTGTGTGGGGGGGGGGGGTTTCAACGGCCTATAATACTTGTATGATAGCACATCTCCCTTGCACTACTCGTAGGGTTTGATATCATAGATACGGTAGTACCACAAAAGTTGCTATAACGCTATTCGAGTATCGTAGTATGATATCTCTCCTTCCGGGTAGACTAAACTAAATAGCGGCAAGCCCGAGGTTGTCGTTTGTTCCCTTCTCCAGATCCACACCAATCAATCACCCACCACAAACTCTTCAACTTCTATCATACTAGGTACAGCATCATACTCGCACACCAGTACCGATACGACATCCCACCATCGCCAGTACGCCCGACCACTCTCGCAACAAACAAACCCGCTCGCCCGGTTAACGGGGAGGTATGATACATAGAATCTGATTCGATATTTTATAAGCAGAAAAAATCATGGCCTGATGGGCCAAGGGGACCAAGAAGGAAGCGCTAACGCACTACGCCGCTTGCCGGAATCATGCACTTCGATTACCGGTTAGATAGGGTTGGCACAGTACGGTACTTGTACTGGTACTGCTTAGCCAACATGCAGTTTTTTTTTGTCTCAGTGGTGTATTCTACTCGTGCAAAAGGCCGTTGCGTATAATAAACTATGAACCCAGTTCTCACCAGAGACAAATATCTATTGGGCTACCGTGATGGTACAGTACTTGTATATAGGGTATAGAAACATGGAAGGGATACCGGTAACTGTACTGTACTGTACTGTAAATTACGGGCGGTGTGCAGCGAATGTGGGGACAACTCCAGCGAGAAACCTGCATTCAATCATTTCCAGATTTAACTATCGTAATAACAATAAAGGGATAGATCTAGTGGCATTCGACACCGTAGTCCATCCGGAAAGTACCTCTCGAGACCTTAGTTATTAGGTAAGAATCCCCCCCAAAGGCCACCCACCACCTGTTCCGAAAGTATCAACCTTCATCTAGCGCCCCTTGGACCGCTTCTTCTTCTCCATTCTTTGCGAAATAGCCGTGGGCCAGACACCCCCAAAGTGTGCAGCCACGAAGGTGATGATGAGACAGGGCCGAAGACAAAGAAATCTCGGCTCAGTATCATAATATCATAATATAATCGCAGGTGTTTTCTTTTTTCGTAAAAACTCAAGTTTTTGAAATAATAATGTATTTTCGCTAGTAAACCGTCATAACCACGCACGATAAAACGATCACATAATATAATAGAGCGGGCGATTTTCAAAAGACTTGTATGTGGAATGAGAAAAGCCACAATGTTGAGCATGAGCAAACTCGAAACTCTGGGGGAATATACGAGCATGAATTATCATTTCTCGTACCGTACCTATTACGTATGATATGGCGACCCCCCAGCCCGTCTCCGAATATCTTCCCTTTTCTGTCTTGAAGTATCGTATGTACTGATAGATGGGAGAAAGGGGAGAAAATGGATCTTAGTAATCGGTATAATAGCAGCTCTCTGTTCGGGGAGATTGTAATTCCAGGCATATACATATTATATACTTGAGCCAAGCACAAGTACCGATATGATACACATATTATCGGTATGTAGTATAGAAACCTGGAGGAAGCACAAAAGAACGAAGTGGTGAGGGTGGAATGACGATAGATCAAAAGTGGTGATGAACACGAAAGGAGGGAAAAACTCTGACTGACAACCCTATCTCCTAGCTAAGGACAGGGCCGGCGATATACACCGCTGATTCAACCACAAATGTAGTGAAATATTTAAACTATTATATAGTATGACAAATGCTTGACACAGATATATATCATGCAATTATATATCTTATATCAAAATTTAATGATATATAATCTGATAATGTATGAAAGAAGCTCCAACTGAACCCAGATGTTTTATCAAATGATGTCAATATTTGAAAAAATTCTATAATATTGTAAAATATTGATAACAAAATATAATCAACTAGGGTTTTTAGTAGAAAACGTAATATAATATTTCTCTTATCCATTTATAAAAAGATAAAATCTGTTAACAACCTATTTAATAATATATGAAAATACAAACTTAAAATATTCTATTGTATTGTATAAATAATCTGATATTTAAAGTACATTATGTTGCTAATTGTCTGTATAAATAGTAGTATCTTTTGAAAATTATATACTCAGATAGTAAAAATAATACAACATTTATGTAATATTAGAGTGCAATATTATTTTTACAGTAAGATATTAATAAGAAGTACACACAACACAATTAAGGTAGTGTTAGGCATAAAAGACCTAGCATAGTGGTAAGGTCACGCCTATGACCATAAAGGTCAAGTGACTCGATAAGATGGTTGCGGCAAAGCTATATAGAAATTAAAATAATAATTTCTAATTTATATCTCCCTGACTGCGAACCATATGAAACCACTTACTATAAAGTGAATAGCCGACCGAGGGATTTTCTATCAATTAGGTACAAGACCTCCGGCGCTATCAGATTACATCAGAAGTCACCAATACCCATTCAAGATTAGGTGTATGTCGGACGGCTCCAATAGGGGTCCCTCTTAGAGGCAGGAGGTCCGAGAGGAACCACACTTGAATTGGAAGACTGGGGATGCATGAAGACTTTCTATGATACTGGCGTGTCAAGACTCATGCATGCATATATTAATTATGCACCAGTTCCTGACAATGAACTTAGCTAGTTCTTGATCAGAAGGGACGATTGGAATGATAGTCATTCGGACTACATTTGCATACTTAGTCCATTCAAGTGTTAGGCATAAAGAAAATGCACAGACCTCTCGGTAGGGTAATTGCGCACAGACCCTCATTTATCGAGAGCCTAACACCCCCCTCCGGCCCCGCTCTGGGGCCCGCACGTCCTTAGCGAGATTTTGAAAAGTTGCGTCCCATGACTATAATGTCATCTCAATGAAGCCTGCTTCATAACACCATATACGTCACTGCCGTCCGTCCGACCAGAAGCTGTTCACAGGATATATAAGAGGGCACCTCGGGGTACCTCTGAGAAGTAGAACAGAGGAAATCCGTTGGAGGCGCATTGAGTTACTAGGCTTCAAAGTTAGGCATCCTAACTTCGGGCCGAAAGTGACGGGACGTTTTCGGTTCGAGAATCCGCAACTACTCCTACAGAGCCCCAGAGGCCATAGGAGATAGATATGACACCAATACCTATCTGAAGGCCGCTGTATGTTGGTTGGTCCTGGAAACAGGATCCCTCGAGAGGTGATTCTCTTTGAGGCGAGGCGGACCGAGGGGAAGCTGCTCAGACTCAGAAGACCTAATAGGCGGTAGACTATGAGTGTTGGCACACCGTCTATGCAGCCTGCATTATGCATAGGTACCCGACGCATACGCTGGCCACTATGTGAAATCGGAAGAGACTACTGGGACGATAGTCAAGTCGACTGAAGTTTCAAATATAAGTCTACTCGTCTCTATAAATCGAAGACCGGTCATTCGAGGATAATAGCGCATCTTACGATAAGACGGAAAAGATTTTATGAGTACGAAGATGGTGTGAAAGAATTCAGGGTCAAACGGTGTTCGCACTTGTTAAGACTATGAGACGTTAGCGTACAATCTTGGGAAAGGTACTTAGTTATAGGAGGATTAGAAGTAGTCCGCGAACACTCAGACGCGGGATATAAATATCGAAGTGCCTCCTAAGCTTTTAGACATCATCAAGCAACGGAGAAGAGACCTTAACAATATAACATTGTTTTACCTACGAATCTTTATAAAATTATTTCCCTTATCGATTAAGCGAGTTCTTAGTAGTCATAAACGAAAGGAACGACACCGAGCCTTCCTAGACAAATCTCCGTCTATTACGAAAGATTCAGGCCTAAGTCTTCTCGACAATTATTTAGAGTCGGCTTCCGCCTAACATCAAGCCTAGAGATCACAAAGAGATCATTGGGAGATAGGACACTATCTTCTCAAGATAAATATCTCGTCTCAATTAAGGTTGAAGTGGTGTACGAACTTTCAGGGTCAAACGGTGTTTGCACTTAGTAGAAACTAAAGTCAAAAGCTCCTTGGTACAAGTTAGTACGGTGATACTAAGTACCGGTAAAAATGTATAAATAGGTTTAAGGTCTCCGGGTTAGTTAGAGGAATCAAGTAACGGAGAAGAGACCTTAACAATATAATAAGTTTACAACTACAAATCTTTATTCTTTTATTCTTTACTACTTTACGAGTCTTCCTAGACAATCTCCGATCAAAAGATTCAGGCCCTAGTCTGACCGATAAGTCTGATCTCGGCTACCGCCTAACAGGAAGAAAGCCTAGAGTTGTAAATACATGAGATAAAATTAAGGAAAGTGAAGATCGATTATACAAAGTATATAAATTATTTATTCAGATAATTAATCCTTAGATCAATATTCTTACTAGTATCATATTGCTCATCATCTCCTATATCTAAAATCTCTTAGTAATGCTTGTGATAAAATTAATTAACTTAGTTTCCACTTACTTAAAAAAGTTTTAATTAAAGATGACAAAACAGAAATTAGTTAGGAATAAGGTGTTTGTATAGAAGCGCAAGTACCATATGGAGTCCTATTGATACTTTCTCCACTTTGTATTCTATTCTCCATTATGAGTACTTTTAGTTAGAAAAAATAGTAACATTAGTATAATTTTTCTGAAGTATTAATATAAACAATTTGTACCTTAAAGTGGAAAAAGTAAAGATACATTGAGTGGAGGATATGTTGATGAATGAGTTTGTGTTATGAAAAAAAAAAAGAGGAACAAAAGGTGGGAAGGGATGGTCTCTTATAGATAACTAGAATGAGAGGGTAACTTCAATGTACTATAATAATTTAATTTAATAATAATAATATGATATCAGTTCTAATTAAAATTATATTCTAACCAGTATTTCAAAATCTGTTATCAGGACTCACTTCTGTGGTCATTTGATATCATGTCATCAAATGGTATCATATGAGATGAATCTTGAAACTTGATATCATTTGACATTGACCTAGCAGTGTATCTCAAACAATCTAGAACCATCCTGATATCTCATGATCCACTATGATCCCTCAAGCCTCTGCCCTAAGCGAACTATCCTATGCCTAATAGCATAGAATGTGAAAGAAACGACAAAAGCCAAAACCCTATATCCTATGCCTAGTGGTATAGGATGCGAAAGAAACGGTCTCATACCTCATGCCCGATAACCTCTGATCCGCCTAATCGCATACCCGAACCACGTCCACTAAACCCCATGCCCTATAGGTAATCCAACATGTAGATGGTTTGCTCCAATGAGTCGTTTTTTTTGGACCTATTTTCATTCTGTGGTATGTCTGGGGGCTGTCTAGCTGGGACCTGGTAGGTTCATTGTCATAAAAAGCGTAGCCATTTTTTGACGGAGTGCGCTTCAAAGGTGAAGAAGTATTATATATATCCAAAAACCTGATCGCGGAACCGTACGATATCACAACCCATACAGACTTGCCCGCAAAGTCTCCCACATCATTGATTCGTATGAGTATTATATTATACCCGGCTTGGGTGCCGGTAGAGCAAGGTGGATCGCGACGCATGATTGCGACTTGGCATCATTCGGGTTTCTGCCCCCCCATCACATCATCGCCAATTGATCAAATTACTCTTGGCAGACTCATAGATGCTACAGTATAGCTTGTGCTAAACCGTGTGGCAAGATGGTATCTCAGTTGAGGGTGGACAACAACGAAATTGAAGCGTAGATAACTGCACATTTGTAGAGTACAGCTTGGTGAGTGGTTATAATACCGTACATGCATAACGGTACATTCGCCATAGCTAAGCCAGGTATCGACGGCGCCAATCAAGGTACCGATACTCGAGTACGAGAAATTTGGGGACGCGGCTGCAGGCCCCCCATTTGGAACATCTGGAATAACTCGTAGGTGCCTAGTACTCGTAACCCGCCGACGCCCATGAACACAACTGCTGTCGCATATGGGCAAAAAACGGGGCGGAGCATGAGGGCTTTGCTGACACGCAATACCGGTACCGATAGTAGTCCTGTCCACGAACGTCGAAAAATTACCGGTACGCGTACCCGAATCCGTTGTATTTCAGTGATGTTGATGGTTGCCGTGGAAGCATCAGATGATGCAGCGCAGAGCGGAAATCACTGTACTGACTTAAACCACGATTGGCTTCGCAGAGTAGCAGGTGGGTTAACAAAATAGTCCAACAAATGACAGATACCAAAACGAGATGCGGAAGCTCACACTGGTATGATTACCCGTCTGGAAAACACTGCGCGAGGTTTTTCTCCCAAGTCGCCAGAAGGGGAAATGAATATGGCCATTCACCCATGGCAATAGAGATAGGTAACCCACGTTCCGGAGGCTTTCTTCCCGAAGCGTTTTGTCTCTCCTGGCGGGGGGGGCACAAGGCCTTTCAGGAGATGGTGGATTTGAACGAGTTTTTTTTTTCCGAGTCGCTCCGCAGTGTCACGGGTTGGTCAAGAGGAATCGGTGTGCGGTTTGGGTTATGAAGGGTGTTGCGATAGTCCCGACACGTTGAAAGTTGAAACCGACCCTCCCGTTCAATTTCTGATGGAGTTGAACAGGCAATAAAAAGGAAATCCCTTGGCATCCATCATAGATAATGACTCGACTTACCGATCTAGGCAATTTCCGGGCTGTTTACTCTTGTTTTCCTCTCAGACAAAAAACTTTACTACCTTCCATCTACGAGTACTGTATTCACTCCCCTTGAATTTAATTAATAAAATAAATGCATGGCTATGTTCTCCTTCACTTCCTCATCATTTCTATACCCCTCTTTTCTTTATCACATTAATCCAGTGGTGTCTTCTTCTCATCTTTTGTCGTTGCCTTGAAAGTTCAGTTTCACCAATTGTCCAGTGGCTGAAATGTTTTGTGATATCATAGAAACTGGGCCGAGTGGGTAACAAGTTGGGCTCGGTGTCTTATTTAGGATACCACTATAATGGCACAAAACTGTGATCGTATGATACCATACCCGTACAGTGCTTGAGGGCGTTGGGCATTTGATAAATCTGTGGCTTTTACAATACCGGTATTTGTCCCTGCAAGAGGGGCGGCCCCCGATGGTCCGTCTGACTGGGGGTGTGTGGGAGGATGTGGGTGTCTGGTGTGCTGGGTGTTTCTGCACTTGCGCCTCGGGTAGGTTACGCGTTAAAAGTTGTATAATAAGTATTAACGTTTATGGGATTGACTCTCCTCGATTTGGGCCAAGTCACTCCTATCCTGGGAAAATGGGGCTCGCTCTTGCTTCCACTCCCGGTTCCTGGCAGGATTGTGTGCGATGGGATAAGTATCATGGGAGGAGAGATGAGGCATGCATCAGGGGACTTGATGCAACTGTCACTCGAGTACCGTACTCGAGTGTACCGGTACCTTACTCGCTCTTTTTGGCTACCGAATCCTATCGTTCTTCGTCTTTCACACACCAATTGTTGTGCAGTGTTTGCTTCTGCTCAGCTCTGAGATCTCCGGCAGAAACGATCGAAGTGAAGAGGGAAGAATGTACGAGTACAGTACCGTACAAGTACTCGAGAAAAAGGGAAGAGAAAAAAAAGTCCCTAGTGCTACCACCGGTATCTGTCAATTGAAGATAATTTAATCGGAGGAGAAGGGCTAGAGAGCTGTGTCATCCGTCCCTCCACCATCCATTCATCTCATACCTAATATCGCTCTCCCTCCTTTTTCTTCTTTCCTTTCACTTTGGTCTCTTCTTCTACCAATACTCCCCTTTCCTGGTCTGTTGACGACGAACCCCCAGTTCCCTTGTTTGACTCCCTGAAAACCAACATCCGTTCTTTGCACTTCTACACTCTTTCAGCAACCTCGGCCAATATTGCAGTTCCCCTGTCACTACTTATCCCTGAAAATCACCACTGCCCCCCCTAATATATCAAACATTATCCCCTTCCACCTTATTGCCCTATTAAACAAAGCGAAACAAGAAAGAGGGAGAAAAAAAGGGAGAAAAAAACAAAAAGAAAACAGTTCAAAGAACAGGCGGGGGGGATAGTATCCTTACTCATCACTTCAATCCCTCTATTTGGTCTGAATGTTTTCCTCCTTTCAAGCCCGACAGCAAAAGGCCTGCCCTCCGCAGCAATCGGACAAGCAACCTTTAAACAACTTTTCTAAATTGCCGGTCGAAGCTACCGAAATGGAGCAGTCTGTTCCCCTTGTCAAAGGTCTATCCTCCCTGAAGCTTAATGGGGGTGTTGTGGTCCTGAGCCCCGATCAGGTTGATTCTGCTCCGGGTGGAACGACGTCAACAAAAAATCCTGGGGCGAATGCTGAGCATAGTATTTCAGTGTGTCCTAACAATTTCCTCACTGTTCCTGCGCTCGACTTACATGTAACTCTAGGACTACCCTTCAAGAAATTCGCCAAATGTTGCAAAAATCCTTCCCCAACCCAGAGCTCACCGGGCCTCGACCGTCTCCCAGCTTCCACCATTTATGGTCTCTGCGCCTGGAAAAGTAATTGTTTATGGCGAGCATGCCGTTGTTTACGGCAAGGTAACATTTTCCCGACGATGGAGGCGTGCAATATTTTCTTAAGGAAATTTTACTGATGAAAACCCAATGGTAAAGGCCGCAATCGCAGCTGCGCTTTCCCTCCGATCGTATCTATTGGTAACGCCTCTTCCAAAGACGAGCCGTATTTTGTCCCTCAACTTTCCCGATATTAGCTTGAACCATAGTTGGGATATTGATTCTCTGCCATGGGCTTTATTCTCCAAACCTGGAAAGAAGAGATATTACTTTGATACCGTGGAGCGCTTGGACAAGGAGCTGTTGGAAACAGTTAAACCGTTGGTGGCAGCTATCCCTGGAAAGGTGCAGCAAGGGGCGGCCTCTGCTTTCCTCTATCTCTATCTCATGCTCGGATCTAAGCATGCTCCTGCTTCAATCTATACTCTCAGATCAGCAATTCCTATCGGCGCTGGTTTGGGTAGTAGTGCGAGTATTTCGGTTTGCCTAAGCACAGCTCTTCAACTGCAGATGGGAACTCTGGCGACACCATTTGAGGGAATGTTGTCGAATGAGACTCAATTGCAGCTGAAGAGGATTAACAATTGGTCATTTGTTGGAGAGATGTGCATTCATGGTAATCCAAGTGGTGTCGACAATACTGTGGCAACAGGAGGGAGGGCTGTGCTTTTCAAACGAACGGATTACAGTCTACCCCCCGAGGTCACTCACTTGAGGAAGTGAGTCTCCAAAAATTCCCCTCATATAGTGGATGCATCGATTGACGCATCTCGCAGCTTTCCTGAGCTCCCTCTACTCTTGGTTGACACAAAACAGCCGAGAAGAACTGCTGAGCAGGTGGCCAACGTTCGCAACATGCTTAATGCGCATCCGGAGATTACACAATCAATGCTGGACACGATTGACCGTATTACGGCGGAGGCACATGATGTTATATCGGATCCCGATTTCACTTCTTTTGCTGGAAGCCCATCTCTTGCGCGGCTCGGTGAGCTTATTCGCATCAATCACGGCTTGTTGGTCTCACTCGGTGTCTCTCATCCAAAGTTGGAGCGGATTCGGGAGCTGATTGATCACACCGGGATCGGTTGGACAAAGCTTACTGGTGCGGGGGGAGGAGGGTGTTCAATAACCTTGTTAAAGCCGAAAGTGAAGGCCAATATCCTGGAGGAGTTGGATTCTAAACTCAGAACGGAGGGGTTCGAAAAGTATCAGACGACTCTTGGAGGGGATGGTGTTGGCGTTTTATGGCCAGCCATTGTTGGCGACACTGAGACCGAGATCACCCAGGAAATGTTTTTGGGAGTCGAAGGTGTGGAAGGAGTTGAAGCGTTGGTAGGGGTGGGGGCCATCGGCAAAGGGATCAGGGGATGGAGGTTCTGGCGGGAGTGGATTGCCGAGGGCTCGGATTTCTGCCTGCATTAAGCACCAAATATTGGGTTCGGGGTTTATAACACGTTTAATCACTTTTCGCTTCTCGGCTTTTGTTTCTTTGTCTTATTAATTTAATTTTTTTCTATTTTTTTTCTATTTTTTTTTTTTTGGCTATGTTGCGCTAGCTTTTGACTTTTGGAGTGCAAAAGGATCCGGGCCTGTATGGAAATAGGTATTTCGAATTTATGCAAGGGATTGCTGCGAGTAAGTCAGGGAGTAGAGTTATTGTTGGTTTATTAGCACTTGAGATTCGGGGGTCTGGCATGCTATCCTATCATAGTGTATAATAGATAGTCTATCGTATGTACTCGAGTATTGTAGAGTTGGTTCATCATAAAGCACTCGAATTCCTGATCTGCGGTCTGTTACTTCCTAACGGTGGGCTGGCAACCTGAGCCGCTCACCCCCGACTCGAGTTCCATCTTACCCCACCACCTGATAACCCCTATGTTTGACCCGGTTCTCAGCACCGCCTCCCACCATATCCCGCCACATCTCTTTCATAGCTATCATATTATATTATATAAAGACCTCTTCCCCCGACCTTCTAATCCTTACCCAACCGGAAGAAAATAAAAGAAAACGACGTAGACATAACAAAGCAGACCCATCATCACCGTCGCCATGAACCCAACACCCCTATACTCCTACGCCTCAGATCCGGCTTGGGCCGACCTCCTCCCCCTCCCGCAGGACGACGGCCAGTACCCACTTGCACAAATCGCCTACACGGAAGAGTACGCCGAGGCAATGTCCTACCTCCGCGCCATCATGGCCAAAAACGAGCACTCCCCGCGCGTGCTGCAGGTCACAGCGCACATCATTGAAATGAACCCAGCGCACTACACCATTTGGGTATACCGCGCCAAGACGCTGTTCGCTTTATCCGCCACGGGCGAGGTGCAGTTAGGGCGCGAGCTAGAGTTTTTGAATGATCTGGCCCTGCGGCATCAGAAGAATTACCAGATTTGGAACCACAGGCAGACCGTTGTCGAAGCTATTGCCGCTGCCGCTGCTCCGGCCGAGCAGGAGCAGCTAGTGAGGGAGGAGAAGGAGTTCATGAACAGAATGTTCGAGCAGGACGGGAAGAATTATCACGTCTGGAGTTATCGCCAGTGGCTAGTTCGTCGCTTCGAAGCTTGGGATGGGGAATTGAGCTTTGTGTCCGCTCTGTTGGAGAGGGATGTCAGGAATAATTCGGCTTGGAATCATAGGTTTTTTGTGGTATTTGGGGGAGGGGGGATGGATGCGCGGCAGCAGGGGGAAGGGGAGGTGGTAGAGGAGGTGGTAGAGAGGGAGATCGCCTTCGTAGAGGATGCGGTATTTATCGCGCCGCAGAATGCTAGTGCTTGGAATTATCTTCGTGGGTTAGTTAGTTTGTGTCCCATTTCTTATCACTCTTCTTGGTTGGGGCTGACGATGATATAAGTGTCCTCAAAAAGGTCCACCGGCCGCTATCATCCGTCGAGAGCATGTGCTTGGGATACGCACCCCTCGACAACCCGGATAAAATCACCTCCTCACACGCACTCGACCTGCTGGCCGATATTTATGCCGAGAAGCGGGAGGAGCATGGAAAAGCGGTCAAGGCTCTCGAGTTGCTGGCTGCTAAGTTTGACCCTATCAGGGCGAATTACTGGAATTATAGGGTGGGGCTTATCAAGGCTTCGGCCTGAAGGGAGAGAAGGAGAGGAAAAAGAGGGAGAAAAGGGGTTGGTTGATTATGGTTCCACTACCGGGGTTCTTTTGATTGTGCTTGAGTTTTTTTTTTTTCTTTCTCTTTCTTTCAATTTCACTTTCACTTGCTCGGTGGTGGTGGCTGCTCAATAATGTTATCAAGCTCTGGGCTGGTTCCGTTCTTATGGCTTATCTGGCTCTATTGGTTTCTTGGCTTCTTGGAGGGGGAAGGAAGGGAAATGATTGCTTGACATGAAATCTAAAGTGTGACAATAGAAACTGAGCTGAATATCCCCCCGGCCCCCGCGACAACATCGACGAGCTGTTCAATTAGCATAATTATGGATTGCCGCCGGGGTTTCCAAACGGCCATAAGTCGTTCTATACTCTGCCAGCATTTCCGCGGATATACTATTCCCTGCACCGCATCATTAGTCCACCTCTGAACGCGCGCGGAGGGGGAAGAAGGAAGGGTACTCACCTCCACAAACAACCAGCACAACGTTACTCTCAGGCCCCAACTCGGGACACACCTTCTTAAGCACATTGTCGTAAACCACGGCCGCGGAAATCCCACAAGCCGGCTCGACAGCCACCCTCTCGTCATCCATCATCCTTACCGCACCCAGGGCGGCCTGGGTGTCGGACAGAATTACGCTGCGGACATTCCCATGGCACGCAAGCTCAAACGCCCTCCTTGCAACATTCTTCGTGCCCAGGCTAGTAGCGATGCTCGAGACATCTTCTAACTCCACTAATCCGCCCCCTCTCAAACACGCAGCAAGACCCGCTGCGCCTTCGGGCTCCACCGCGATCAGCGGGATGTGCCCAAGCCCACGCTCCAGCAGGCCCATCTGCACGCCACATAAGAGCCCGCCGCCGCCGACGGAGAGGATGATTGCGTCGAGGGATTGTCCCGTGCCCGCGAGCTGATCGAGGAGTTCGTCCACTAGCGTCTTGTTCCCCTCCCATATATCCTCCGCGTCGAAGGGCGGGCAGTACACGCCAATTGGATCTGCTGCTACCAGCGCACGCGTGTGCGCGTCCGCCTCGGACCAGCTGGCGCCGTGAGTGACCACTGTCCCCCCCGCTCGCTGGATTTTGGACTTCATTAGGGGGGTTGTGGTGGCGGGTACGATTACCGTTACGCTCTGGGAGAGGGCGCGGGAGGCTGTAACTGCTGCTAGGCCTTTTTGTAATGCGTTAGTCGGTTGAGATGGGTTAATGAAGGGGTGTGGGAGGAAGGAGGAAGGACATGCCGGCGTTACCACCGCTCGAGCTGTAGAAATGGATCGGACGATTGGGTCTGGAGCGGACGGCTTTGAGGCAGTAGTTTCCTATTCCTCTATGGGTGCGTATGCGTTAGCTGGTTAGCTTTGGGGGCTCAATGTGGCGTGCATGGAGTGTTGCGGCATGACAGGACGTGACACAAGAGGGTAGGATAAGAGATAAGAGTCATACCGAGATTTGAATGAACCGGCAGGTTGGAACATGTCCATTTTCATGTGCACTCTGCTGTGGTGCTGTTAGCTATTTCTATACCCACCTACAGGTGAGAGAAGTAACAAATGGGGGGAAAATACCATCCAGCAGCTTTGGACAGAGCATTGCTTTCTATCAATGGCGTGCGGATCCATGGGAGCTTTTGGGAAGAGGATGGTGGAGTTGGGTTGGCTTCTGTGGTGACCATTTCTCCGGGATACTGGTTTAGTCTGGGGGGTTAGGTTGGGTTAGAGTGAGATATGAAGCTCTACTGTAGTTAGCGATGGAGAGGAGAGGGAGGAAGACGAGAAGGGGGGGGGGGAAGAGGAATATGTACTTCTAGTAATGGGAGAAATAGAGCTCTCTCTAGCGTATAGTATAACGGATTACATAACCACACCTCCCCGTCAACCTACTCGAGCACAAGACTTCTCTCCGTCTTAACAATTAGTCTACACCTCCCCCCCTGCCCCCTTCCCCCCCATCTAGGCGAATCATCAATATCATCTACTTATCGCGACCAAGTTCCGTCCGTATCATATCGTAGAATAGCTACGGTAGACGGTCAGATCACAGATACAGCACATCCATTCCCAATCCACAAGGGTACCCTGCCGCAACCATGACCACCACAATTATCACAACAATAAAGTTAAAGTTACCCAGGAGGAAGGTATAGTAGAACATCCCCTACCTCCCCCCCCAGAGAAATTCCACCTCTCGCATCATTGCACACCCGCTCCAACGCAACGCACCAAATATCACCCAACGGAGCTCCTCCAGCAACTTTGGTTTCTCGGCGGAGTACTTAACATTCCGGGAATAGCCGACCCTAGCTCACGGCGCTCTACCGACCTACAGCACTCTACCGCCAGGGCTACAATATGTACCGGTGCTGTACGGTACTTAGACTACGGTAATTCATTCATTATGCATGCCCTCGGAAGGTTTTTCTTTGCTTTTCTCTTGCATTTTATTTTTGTAATTAATAGGGTTTGAAGAGTGGTGAGAGATTTGGCCGGCAAAATACGTTATCGTGCGCCGGAGCCTGAGTGTATTGGTAACTTGTGTGTGGTGATATGATGCCTGTATGTATAGCGGGAGAGATAGGAAAAGGGAACAAAGGGATATATCGCGAAATTACGCGGTATCCTCTAATCGAGTTTAAGCGCCAAGTTTGGAATGGAAAGAAAACCCCCAAGGAGGGGGAGGTGATGGGAGAGTCTTCCTTCAGGGGATTGGTTGGTGGGATACCGGATTTAGTACGGGAATCAAGGAGGAGGCCCATATGGAAATGTGGTAGCGGCGGTGTAGTAGGAGAGGAGGTAGGATCGTGAGATTGATGGCATGGGGTGCACGGGTAATCCATGTTTACATACGCAGTAGAGTACAAGTACCACATAGAATAGCGCTTTCGGCGAGGGGGGACTAGAGTGTGTGGACTACCGCGAACTGATTTCTTTGTTTCAATTTTTGTGACGGACGGTAAGTTAAGTTACCTGTTGCTCTTGCTGCCTTCTATCGCTGTGCGAATGCTCATTTTTTTACCTATTTGCTTTATGGAGGGCAATGGATGGAGCATGCGTGTGTAGCTCGAGACATAGGAGCAACGTTAACGACAGGTATCATGATATCGTGGACGGTAGTAATAGTAAGAATTAAGGGACAGAGGAAATGGACTCGAAACGCCCGTTATCATGTGTGGAAAAAGGGGTTATAGAGCAGTTGTTACGGTTAAAGAATTAGAGTGGACAAGGAGCGTGGGCGGGAGGCCTGTAGTTAGAACCTAGGTAACGATATCAGTATGAACAATGATAAGGGGTGGTCACGGTGGAGGGTGAAGTGGGGGAAGGGTAATATTTTTTCACCCAATTCTTTAATTGGCATACCTCTAGACCGGTGAGGTATTCCAGAGAATCCTTCTCACTCTTAAATGTTCCAGATTGCGGAGAGGGTAGGGTTGTGAAGACTACTGCGGTATCCTGCGAATACTTTCGAATGAGCTCGTTCAGGATTAGATGTTGGGCCCTCGAAGGAAGGTCGTTAAACGAGAGTGGGTGGGGTTGCGCCGGTGGGCTGGTTATCCTCCTAGGCTTGGAGTCTGCGAACATGATGCTTGGCCCAGCGCCTTCTTCCGCAGCAACCTGAGTATCGGGTATGGCTTTACAGGAGAAGATTGGTGTGGAGCTCCGATGGGGTGGCTCAGGTCTGACGGACAACGAAGCCGACGCGTTTCCAGAGGAGGAGTTCCCACCTGAATCTGATGCAGGGTGCAAATTGTGGGGTGGTCCACCAGATGGATCGCCAAGGGGCTTGAATGCAGATATTTTTAGAGCGGTTTGCCGTAATGTTTCTCTCCTGGAGAGCGTGCCTAGGCCAAATGGATCCCCGACGCTGGCTCGGCGTGCCTTGGGCACAGAGAATATTTCTTCATCGTATTCATCAACGTCGTTTTCGCTTGCTGCGCTGACAATGGATTCTTCGTCACTGAAGAGCTCATCGCTACTTTCCTCGTCACTTGATAGTTCGGAAGCAGACCCGTGGTCAAGAGCATCCGGGTTTAGGCGATGTGTGCGCATATTCAGGGAAACCGGCATCCCAAGTCTTGAGAGCCCAAACATGGAATGTCTTCTTCGAGGCTTCTTGATAAGTTTACGTAACCCTCCAGACACTGAGTGTGATCCCGTGCGGTTTGCTTGTTGGTAGAAACTGCTGCTGGGCCATTGAGCACCGCTGACGAGCTGAGCTAGATCGGTAAGATGGTTGGGGCTGTCTTGTGAGGACGCTTGGCCTCTTCGCTTCTGCAGTTCTCTCCACCACTCCTCTTTCCCGAGAATCTCCTCAACATCGCCACTGTCCTCTGGGGCTGCTCCGTTGATAATAACATCATAAGAATGAAGCTCACCGCTCGAGAGCCACATGACTAAAACCTCGGCCTGTATTCGTAAATTTTCAAGCAGCTTCTTAACTCTGTCCTGCTCTTCCTTAACGTCACTCTCATATTCGACGAAAACCGCCACCCGGACTTTATACGTTTTTTTCCAAGCCGGAACCGTGTTAAGGATACAACCCTATTGAATTTAATTAGATGAAGGAACGAGAGACAAGGAAATGGGTCAGCTACCAGCTGCAGAATCAATGTGTAAGTATCAAAGTTGGTAGTTAACACACTGCCAGTACCAGGGCCATCGTTTTCAATCTCGGCAGACATTTCTGGGTTTAGAATTAGGTGATGAGCCACTATGGTAGAAGACGGGGCACGTACGTATTGGCCAAAGGTCGATGTACTTCTTTTCATGGTGGTTTCCTTTCTTTGGGAGTTCAAGATCCTCAAACCCCTTTGCGATAGCGACATTTATCTGTAATGACAGCAGCAGGTCCTCCAAAATGTTAACATAGCTGGTTGCGCTGACTGCTTTCTCGCTCCTCATATTGTCAGTGGGCAGGTTATCGACAATATGGCTAATGCGTTTGCCTGGTGAA